>OX276327.1:59470461-60696711 GCA_946251845.1 Andrena fulva
GTCTGACTATACGTTGACTAAGTACTTGCTTCCTCCTATTCTCTATCTCCCTCTCACAAATTAATCAGACTGCTGAATCCTGTCGTTTCATTTTGACGTATCCTTTAAGATTTCTACCTTTTCCAAGGCTGTCGCCAGTAAACGTTACTCGGACTACCAAAATCAAGATAAAATGTTATTAAATACAAACGTACTGCGAATTCTGTTTAAATTTCTCCAGTTACATTAAGTTATACACCGATAACAGTATGAAGTTTAGAAAAGAAATTGTCAATCCAACGTCTTAAATATAATATATTTATGAAATCTCCTTGCAATAGAGCCAGTGAAACATTCTAGAGCAATAAATCTGACGTCTGCAGCCAGTCTGCATGACAGTCCATGTGTCTTATAATGTATTTCATTTATAGCCTGTTTATCCATCTAGGGGGCCAACAAATGTTTCCAACGAACTTCTCCGTCATCGCGCGATAACGCTACTAAAAAAAAGTTTGATATCGGTTTGGACTTAAATTACTTTGAATCGTCAGTTAACATACATATTCTTGTACTGTTTCTCTTTTTTTTTTTAAATTTAATCAAGCAACATGCAACGTACAAAAACTGCCATTATGTAATTGATTGTTTTTCGAACTTGTCATCACGGTATCTTGCGGCGATTCGAAATAATGAAAACTCATTGGAAGGCTCGTATTCTGTTATCATTTTCTGCTGTTGTGCTTTCATGAGTGCGGCCGTGTGTCTGTGTGTCGACCGTTATGGATTGTGCTTTTTTAGAGTGGACAACGTTGTAAATAATGCGAGTAAAGTGAATGGATATCGACGTAACGAGATCTCGCAGCACAAAGGGGAAATGTATGACCTACTGCGGGGAATTTACTGCGTCGCGTTGCAAAATACAACTATTGTTACGCTTTCTTTTTTGCTCTTTCGATCTTGATAATAATAACCGTCCTACGGGATGATCTATGGAGCCTGTACTTTTCATGAGCTGGTGCAACGACAAATATGCATTACATGCTTGCAGTTTCTCGCCCAGGCCAACGAAAGTAACACACTTTCGTACTGTAATTGTTGAAACACGCTGCTACGTTTACTTTGAAATTATAGTGGGACGTAGAAGAGTGGACGTTTAGTAAAATTCCTCCTGCAAAAGCTTCGGGGAGCGCGTTGCCTTTTAAATGGTACTTCAGTATTTGCAAGCATCGAGGAACTAATATGGCTACGCACTCTTGATTATATTAATTGTAAAACGTAGTTGTGCGAAAGTAACCTCAAGAAGTTTCTGTTTGTGCAACTGCCGGATTCTCCAGATAATGCTTATTTATCGTAAAACGTTGCGATTAAAATAAATAATTGTGTTCGATGTGTGCGAAGTACTCGTCTATAATGATGATTATTCAATAGTCATTTGAACTTCTTCAAGACTCTTAGTCCGTTCTCGCTGTTTTAAATAAATTCCAGTAAAGCACGATAAACAAATTGCTGCACGATTCGGAGTGATTGTAAGTTATATATTAGAATTGTAAAGGATTAGTAATTTTGAAACTTTAGTGGCTATAGTTATGGGAAATTTAGTTCATCCGTCTTCAAAGCACTTGACGCGACTGTTTTAGTATCCTATCATTTCCGCAAAGTTATCGCGATCTTGAAGAAAGCCCACTTCGTAGTCTACGTCATGCGAATCGTTGTGAGTAACAGATCACAATGACAATCACAAAGTACGAAACGGAATGTAACTTACATTTCATCTGACTTCGTTTGCGCCGACAAACAATGAAGATCACCACGCAGATGATTATTATCACAAGTATGAGGACAACCGCGGCAACGATGACGATCAGAAGGAGGTTTCCTTCGAGTTGGTGCCACCATGGGATATGGCCTGAAATGAATATCATTTCACAGAAAATTTTAGATATATTTGGAACGAGAATCTTGCAAATTCAGATTTTCCGCAAATCGTACGAAAATTGTACAAATTTACAGTGTTCCTATATTCTTTACAGTTGTTGTATTAAATTTTCACGGATATGTAGAGGTTGAAAGTAAATGAAAAGAAAAATCTTACGTGTATTGCGCTTCGAATTAAAAAGATTTCAGAGTAATTTACTTAAAGGTTATTTGAAAATTTCTAGATCAAAGAGCAAACGATCAAAACCAGGGATCGAAAAAGTTCTCGGACCCTCGTTTTTTAAAAATTCTGTTAGAACTTATTTGTTTAGATTCGGAAAATATCTGTTTCTGTGGAATTTTTAATGAAACAAATGCTACCTTCAGGAACTTCTTTAAAAAGTATTCTCATGGAACAGATATTTTAGAACCTATATAATAAAAGTTCCATGGAAACAAGTTACATTAGAACATTTATTAAAAAAGTTTTCAAAAGATAAAGAAAAGTACTAAACTATTAGGTACAAGTTTTATTTAACAATATGTTATAATATTCTTCATGTGTTTATTTAATAAAGGGTATGAAAATACTTGTTATGAAACCATTGATTATATTATGATTTTTATACCTTTTATTAAATAAACATTTGAAGAATATGATATTATATTGTTAAATAAAACTCGTACCTAATAGTTTAGTACTTTTCTTTATCTTATGAAAACTTTTTTAATAAACGTTCTAATATAACTTGTTTTCATGGAACTTTTATTATAACGATTCTAAAACATCTACGTAGGTAAGTATTACATATAAATAACAAATTCAAAATATCAATTTAACTGTATGAATTATTTAATATTCTTGTGGTACTATCCATTGAATAGTATTTAGTGTTTGTTACAACGATTGAGAACTTTTTTAATATCTGTGAACAAAATATCTGTTCCTGTTATACAGAAATTTTTATTCTTATATTTTATAAGTTCCATTCCAACTAGAACTTTTATTTTCAAGAACTTTTATTTTATCGGTTCTTCTGAGAACTTATAATGTGAGAACATTTTTAAAAAAGTTCCGCGGCATTTGTTTTAAATGGAACCTATTGAAAAGTTTCTGAACTTTTTCGATCCCTGATCAAAACCCGATCATCGAATGTTTACGGTCACGGCGTTTGGCGACGGAATAAAGCAGTGCAATAGTTGCAATTGATATGTCGGCGACAGCTGTGAAGTATTATAAATACGATGGTAAGCGGTCGATCTTGGGCGAGGATATTCATGTTTTTCCGTAGATTTAATCCACTCCCCTGGTCTATAATATTTTACCGCAGGGCACCTTTATTATGTAATTTTATGTGTGTACGTATACAGGGCGCTCCATTCTAGTCAATACAGTAAGATATTTCTGAAGCTAAGCCAGATATAAAATTCCTCCTTTAGAAAACTGTTACGGTATTCGGGGAAAAATGATGAAACCAAAAGAATGTTAATCTACAGTTTTAAAGATATTTTTTTGAAAATAAAATATTGCACCTTGGTACAAATTAATGTTCGTGGAATAAAGTTTCTGGAAACGAATCCTCGTTTCTCGAGAAAAGCTCCTAACAGCATCTCAGCAGAAACTTTACTCTACATTTTCAACTGACTTTTTCTTGATAAAAAATATGATATTATATTACAAGGAAAATACAATGCATAAAGGAACAGAGTCGAGTACTCGATTATCTAAAATGTTCATACAAAGTTTAAAGCAATTGTTAAGGAAAAACTTACTTCGGTGTCCATGGTGAGCTAAGAAGGAACAAAAGATTGAAAACTTTTCTTATTCGTTTATCCTAGTTATTTAGTGCAGCGCATTATCATTACGTTTTAACTCTCGATGCTATTTAAGTTTCCCAAATATTTTCTGCCATGCTACTTCGTCGTATCTCTTCGATACACTGAATTACAAGATACAGCGAAGCTATTTCTATGAAAATTTTAATAACTGCACCAGAAGATGTTTATCGCAGATTTATTTAATCGCTAGTATATTCATGTCCACCGGGGGAGAGATGCATTTCCCGAGGAAGAAATGATGACACTTAAGAAGACGGAGGATAAACGTCCCACCGGAGGGATTTTGAATTATTTCCCCTCCGAAATTTATACGTGCTCCGCTATTTGTACTTGGGAACAGCTCGAAGGAAGCGTTTCTAATTTCTCTGATAAAGTAAAGGTACAAGAAAAATATTATCCAACGCGTCGTGTTACTACAGAATAAAAAATTTAAGAAATATCATTTTCCCTTTTTTTAAATATGGAAGGAAGTTCGTAATAATTATGGCGAAGCATTTTCATAGAAACGATTTTGTTTGATACATTTAAGACTGCTGTAGAAGTTCTTCCAAATGATTTTTTGCTACGTTACATTTCGATGAGAAGAATAAGATGGAGATTATAAAATTGATGACTGTCGAAATTATTCAATTAGAACAGCAAGAAAAGCGTACTCGAATTTGAAGTCGATCTCGTTAGGTTAGAGCAGGTTCAAATTACGAAACATGTAGATGAGCTTGCATCACGGGAAATGCTCATTTAGATTTAGCCCCACTTCCCTCAAAGCTTTGTGTTTGTTACTGAAGTTGTTTAAAATTCATGTTCCTACGTATCTACATAAACCCTAATAAAAGTATAACTTTCTCATCACCCCCGATCCTTGTCCTATTTTACATTTACATACCATCTACATATTATTACCAAAAGAAGCGTGAATTTTAATTAAAAGGAGCTCTAAAATCTAAATATCGTTTTTCCCTTGCTCGACGAGAATTTCTCAACCGTTCGGCAAGCTAACAGGTCTAACGCCTGATTAATTATTTATTACCTCGCTGGCAAAATTGACAATTAAAATAAACGTGGAATTAATAGTAATAATGTAAATGAAGGATAAATCGACTCGAATGAAACGAATTGAAGTTCTGAATTTGAATGTAGACCCCAACAATGGTAGAAGAATTTAATTCACGAACTTGGAGTAAAATGGTGAACTCTGCGCTTCAAGCTTTTTTTTTACTTGAGAATTACTTTTGTCAAAATCTTTCTGCACGAGAAGTCGTACTCGTAATTTATTCAAAGCGACGAGATCAATGAATTGCCGAGAAGTAACTAGCTTCTACCCCTACAGGACAGTATTAAATTCCAGTGGCATTGGAATAAGAGGAAATTGATAACTTACATTATCAGTCGAAAGTATAAGAACCTTTATGAACTCAGTACTCGCAAAATATCGATCTATGAAGGTCTGGCCAGGTAGGCAGAGTCTCCTTCAGTCATATACCCTGTTACAAAAATGACTTTCTACTTATTAAAATGCCTCAGTCGACAAATAGCAGTGCGCCAGTAAGCTGACGTAAAAAAGAATGGTAAATGATCACTTTGAACGTTGACACAGGCAGATTGCTACAGCTTTCATCTTAATACGCTTCTCTAGCATAAAAGGAAACAATAGGTCAGATGACTTTATTCTTTTGGGTAATAGTGTATACCTTGCCCCCAGAACCGTGCAAACCAGCGTCAAACATTGGCTTTTACCACAACAATGACACTGTACTGGACGGAATATCCCCCTTTGTACGTGTACTTCTAAATTATTAATTTACATACTCTGTCCTCGCATCGTTAGCACCCTTCTGTATTTTAATACCTATGCTTAACAAAGTCGTCAGAGTAGAAGTAAAATATTTGGGAATATTTAGAGAGACTCCAACGTAATGCTAAAAAAAAAAGTACTGAATGCCGAATAGGTATTATTCATTTTTCAGGCGCACATTAACTCCCATAGAGGGCGCATTTTCGAAAACGTAAGCTGCTTTTCTAGCTTTCTGGCTGACATAATCTCACGCTTTCAAATTCCCGCTTGGGAATTACAGCCATATAATATAACACGAGGAATTATGGCGGGAATGTAATATCAGGGGACGAAAAATAACCGCGGTGATGGAATTCGCTTTGCGTAAAAATTCGCGCTTGTTTGGAATGGAATTTCCTTTATAATTAAATCGCAAATTTTAAAGTCTGCCGTCGTCATAATGTACCAGCCATTATTATGAAACGCTGGTAATCTTGTAATCAACTGCTATGCTGCTATTTAGTATACAGCCTTTCATAGCGATAGTCGTTATTGATACAGTACTTACAGTACGGGAAATATTTATTGCATCACTCGAATAAACACGTTATCACCGATGCCTCTCTTATTATATTATTAACCCTGGGAAAATATTACTTCAAAATGTATTATTTGTTACAGAGAGAGGAAGAGAGAGAATGCTATGGAATAAATGTTTTCAGCACTGTGTAGGTACCACCGATCATTTAACTACAAGTGTACGAAACAACCCTCAGTTCTCTACCAGTATTTTTTCGCATAAAGAAAATCGGAAAATCATCTTTGAAACGTACCTGGAATATCACGCTCACAAGGGGTCGAATGGCCGATGGAGTTGTTCGCGACGCAAACGTACGTCCGAAAATTGGTCACCGAAGTATCCAGCCGAATATAGCTCTTCCCGTTCCGCGTTTCGGCAGTCTGCTCTAGCGTGTCGTTGTCACTCTTCAAAGACCAAACGAAATCGGTCTCCTTCGGATTGGCTATCGCAGAGCACACCACGTAATCCTCGCCGTCTATTCGTTCCTTCTCCACGTGACACTCGGGCTTAACTGTGGAGCACAAAGCAGTGCAAGTGTGGGTTAGCCTCAGACGAATACACCGCCGTTATTTTAATATAATTCAACTATCAGTAGGTTTAAACACTTTTCGATTTATTTGGAATACGTGACAGTAACGAAAGTTTCATAAAATGAGGATAGACGAGAAACTTAGCGAAATGCTGAATTGTAAAAAAATTCTTATTAGAGATTTAGAAGAATTTTGGTTAAATAATATCTAATGTCTACATGCTTCTAACTCTCCTAATACTTCTTTAGAAAATTCCATGTTTTGAGAATCTTTCTTTTTATTAGCGAAATATCCATAATGCTTCTTGCTCGCGAGATACGCCGCCGCTGCAGGGGCCTGAATGTCCCTCAATATTTGAATGTCACTCGAAACGACTGGAAGCCCGCGCGGGCAGAATGTTTCTTTACTTACATTGAACATTCATGACCATGGAAATGCTCCGGTTCCCGTGGCGATTCGACGCCTCGCAGTAGTATGTCCCGTTGCTGCGCCTCGGCACTGGCATTTTCAAATCGAGAACATGGTCATGGACGATGGTGTCCGTGGATCCCTCACGAAACCATCGGAAGGTGGGCTGCGGGCGCCCCTTGGCGTTGCAGTCCACCGTTTCCGGGATTGTGTCGACGGTGACGTTTATTACTTTCCTCGAGATCGTCATGTTTTCCGGTGGAACTGGCGGGAAGAAAAAAAGGAGGCTGCCATCTATGGTGAGCTGTGATTCCTCGACAAAAGTCCCCGTTCGAAATTCCATCCCCCGGATATGTAGTTAAAGTCGATCGAAAAAAAACGAACTACAGTTTCAATTAGTACGGAGTTATCTACAACTGCATCGATTTCTATTGAAAGCTGCCGAGTCCGAACATTTTAACCAGCTCTGTGGAAAATATCTGCGCGATCCCCGGACTTTGCAGTGGCTACGCCCGGAAGATTAGCGAGAACGCCGGAAGCCTGATTGCTAAAATGCTACGTAACAACTCTGGAAACGGTACGTAACTCTGTAATTGTACTTGAACGTGCAAGACTCTGTAAGACTCGTCGAACTACCCCAGTGCCCTCCACGAGCCAGTCTGCCGTGAAAGGGACTCTGTTCCGTTCGAGATGAAGAGGGACTTACATTCCACGTGAAAGTGAGTGCTGCTGTTCACCCCAGGCCCGATGCCGTTGCTGCTGCTCTCGCAAGTGAATTTCACGTTGTCTTCGACACGATCGAGCTGGCCACTTGACCAGGCGGTCAGGTTCCAGACCAGGGTCGACTGGATGCTCTCGAAGTCGTTCGTTCGCGGATCAGGGGGATGATAAACGTTCGACAGGTAGTATCGGTTCGTTTTCGAGAAGTCCATGGGTATGTCGTCCTTGAGCCAGGAAATATTGCAAATGGGCGCGCACTCCACCCAGCACATGATGCTAACGTTCGGCGAATTGTAGACGTAACCGTTATAAGGGACCAGCTTCTTGATAAACGATGGCGCCGCTATTGACAATCAAAGGACAAGTTTAACAGTGCTTCCTGCCGATGACAGGAAGGCAGGGGGGGGGGCATTGTTGCTCGCGAGGGAGAGATAAGGGTGGCCACGATTCGTCCCGTAGAGGCGAAACTCGCTACATTTTCTGGCCGAGAATACGCTATCGAGTTTGGAGATTCATTAGTTCCCAGGTATGTCGTTCCCCTCCATGGTATTCATATCGGCGCGATTTAGGGGGACTTTCTAGATAGGATAGATGTACCGTTTGTGGCCACTGCACTGTTTTTTGGCCATGTGCATAATTATCTTATTTTTAAATTGCTCGCAGATCATTATTATGTAGAGAATTTCACATCATAAATATTTTGGTTTGTATACCGCCGGAAATATAAGGTTACATTTATTGCTTACACGGAAAAATATTATATTTTTTAAGAAGTGGTCAAAACCGGTGCAATACCGTAAAGTGGCCAAAAATGGTGCATCTATCCTACTGTTTTAGTTTTTTCACGTTTGGAAGATCGAAAAGTAGCGCTGGGTGCTTTAGAATCGTGGATTACGTGGGTTTAAGTGAGAGAAAATAATCTTAATGGGATATTTAATCTTTGTTATCATTAAAAAGTGGATTTACGGACTTTTCTTGGCAAGAATTAAGAATGCTGATGTACTGTATTGCACAAATTTTCGTTGAATATTATATTATTATTTCACGTGTTGTGAACAGAGCTACCAGCAGCCGAAGCTTCTATTACCTTGCCGGTAGTATTATCATGTAAAACGCGGGGAGAAACATAACGTGGTACAGTAGGGTGGTCCTTATTTCTCAACTTTAAAATTTGTATTGCCTGACCCTCTTGAAATCTTCTATTCGACAAAAAAGAAATATCTTCGTGTTTTTTATTTGTATATTTTGATATATAAAGGTCGCTCAAGGACTTTATATTTCGCATGTACCACAAGTTTGGCAACTGCGACTTTCTATAATTGTCACTTGTCAATTTTAATGAAACGGGGCCCATATTTATATATCAGAATCCGAAAGCTTTCTTATCCATGTGTTTAACAACCTGAATGGAATGTACGTCAGAGTTTGCGTCTGCTTCTGATTCGAGAGCTGTTGATGAGAGAAATATAAATGTGGATATAAACCCTTATGCCGCAACAGAATACAGTACAGACTCGTTATAAACTCCTTTCGTCTATGCGATGTGTGCCAGAATTTTAATATTATACTCTCACTTAAAAGTTAATAAAATTATTTGGTCCTTATTGCAAAAATTTCTATCAATTTATACCAAAGCAGTAATATTTCATTGCCATTGAGCGACCTATAATCCTTAATATATTTTAACAAAATTTTAGACGAAATTCTTTTAAACAATTTGGAAGCTTCCGAGAGGGTCAGAAGAAATTTTTAAAAAATTTGATTTTTTACCATACCTACATATAAAGACCACGCTAGTGGTACAGGTTCCCTGCATATGTATACGAATTAAATAGAAAGGAGAAACGCGTTCACACTGCTCCCAAGATACGAATCGTTAATTTAGATACAGCACCCTCTCGAAAGTAATTATGAGTACACTTTTGCAGGAGGCAACTACGGAATTATACAGCCACGTTTCCTTTTCCCTTTTGCTGCCGAAAAATTCTGGTGGCCAAGCTCGATGAATAGTGAAAGAAAGGAGGTCTCCTCGAGCCATTTTCGCCAATTCTGAACGAGTCCGTGTGCCTTTGACTGGCCAGAAGCCACGGCGAAATTACCGTCACGAGGAAGACGAACGGCAGGTTTATTCGTCGCGGGGGTAGTGGGAGCTGGAAACTTTTTCAACTAACTTTACAACTCACCAGACACGTCGATAAACGTGGTGGCCGGGTCGCCGTCGCCAGCCTCATTGTACGCGAGACAAGTGAAGTTCGCCTCTGTTTCCAAATTAACCGACTCGATGGTAAGGGTGGCGTCGTTCTCATCCGGAAGTCTGTGAAGGCCCCGTAACCATTTGAAGCCGACCACCTTCGGTCGCCCTGGGTCCTGGACGAAGCACGTGATGGTCAACGGCCGCTTCTTAATCACCTGCTGGGGCTTGTACGAGATCGAAGCTGGCCCAGGCTTGTCTGTCGTTCCAGGAGCCATGGAAACCGTATTTACATTAGAATTTAAATAGTTTAACATCATCTGGCATTTCTGTCGAATAATTTTAGTGCATCTAAGAGTCCATTTGTCGCCGGAGATAAGGGATTTGGGAGTAGAGCGTGAACTTTGATAAATTTTCCGCGAATGATATTCCTTGTAACGTTACCAATGTTCTAAAGTATATAGCTTAGGACAGGAAAATAATATACCCAAGATTGAGCTTAAATACCTATATTCTGTGGGGAGAAGTGATGGTCTTAGGGGCGAGAAGACATTTAATAACTGAAATAATTACTCTCATGTTTCATAGAAAAAAGTGAGATGATTGGATTAATAAGAAATCTAAGAGATACCACGAGAGAAATAAATTAAAGCTTGTAAAGCAACCGGTGAACAGCGTTGATTCTGTAAGATTAATCGAGGAGCAAATGCGTCAGCATAGTTGGTAAATTCGCCAGGTTGACGCGCTTGTGTCGCGCTAAAGGATGCATGTCTAATTAAAAAATATCCATTTCTGGACGGTCAACAAGATCGCCTGACTTAAACATAATAGAGAAGCGTTGGGGGAAATTGCAAAAGCCGTATACAGGGGCGGAAGGCAATTTCGAAACGTAGAAGATTCGAAAATTTGCATTACACAGGAATAGCATTAGCTCTGTCAAAAGGGTTGGAACATTATATAAATCGCTACTAGAAAGGATGACGAAGCGGCTGTAATAGAAGGCGGGGTCTACCAGACACGGAACTAAGTAGAAACAAATTCATTTAGGTATATTCTATAACAAGGGAAAATTATCATCCTAATTTCCTTAATCAAATCGACAGGACTCAAATCACGTTTCCCTTTCACCCCACATTTATTCCAACGTGCAAGAAGAATGATCTGCCGCGTTAATTATCGGAAGCAATGAAATTTTCAGCCTCTGCCAGCATTCGTTGTATCAGACGGAGGAGGTCCTCGTGAATCTTTGCTCGGTTAAAATAATTTAGATCAACGATCTGGGAGACCTGCGGACGTTGAGGTTGAGGCCAGTGGCGTAGTAAAAAAAAAGGAGGATCGGATCAAAGAATTAACAATTAAAGCGGGCTCACAATAGACTATAACGGGCGCACTCGGTGAAAGTGGTCCCCAGCCAGCGTCGTTTCTGCCCTCGCAAGAGTAGTTGCCGTGAAAGGAACGTCCCACTGCTTCCAGCAGCAGCTTGCTCGGATCGATATCGCAGAAAATTAAAGATTCCTCGGTGGTGGTGGTGGTCGCCGTGCTATTTCTCGTGCAATCCGGAAGTTCTTTCAGCAGGTCCCCGTCCAAGTACCAACGGACGGCGCCCAGGCTTGCTGGATTCCCAGAAACAACTTCGCAGGTCAAAGAGACGTTTAAACGGTCCGCCTCGTTCACTGCCGTCTCCGGGTCCATTATCACTTCCACCACGGGTTTATCTGCGGGGCAAATGAACAGCCAAGGGATCGAATAATTGGTTATCATCGGCTCGTCGCTGGGAGCATCGTGCGAGTGGAAAAAAGTTCGTTAAAGTATAGAGTAGCTTTGGGTGAAGATTCTTGAATGGTTAGTGTGTGACGAAGCTGGGCCCAGTCGCTGCAGTCGTCGTTAGAGAATTTTTAAGGAGGACGAAGTACAGTTCTAAGTATTTGCGTACATGTAAGTGTCGCTTACCATTGTAACAAGTCAACACGAAATATGCAGGCTAATTAGCATTGTCGCGCAGGGAACTTTACAGTCTTTTCAGGACAGGGCTTAGTTATTAAGTTCCCTGTGCCATGTACCAGTTATTTTCATCTACCTTGTTTGAAAGGGAAGGAACAGTATCATCCTACCGAGATTAATTTATCATAACAGAGTTTCCAAGAAATTCCTCCATAAACGGGGAAATAGTCTCTCAACTGATGTTCGGTAATCGACGAGTGGAAAGGAAAATAAAGAATTTAATATCAGCTGCAGCACGTGATTGTTCATTTCGCAGTTTCCCCTCGGTCGACGATGAAAGCGATATTTCACTCGAATGGATCTAATCAATCTAAAAAAGAAGAAGAAGAGGGAGCATCCTCTCTTCTTCGGTCTATCGAACGGCCATCCACTTCGAGAGTCTCGGGGCTCATGTATTTTTTTACGAGGTCGAGGCACGCGTAAAGATTTATGCCCGCGGTGAAACTATTCAAAATAAAACATACATATCACGCCGCGGCTGGTCGTTCGACCCGCGATTGGAGAGTCCATTTATGCCACTATCGGCCCTGATGAACAGCGAAACAAGACGGGCACGGCGAAGGAAGAGAGCCCAGGAGCCAGCGAATGCACCTGAAGAAGACTCTCGAGTAGGAGGATCCAATCAGCAGATTGGCTGGAACATTTTTTATCCGCGAGGTAATCAAGATTTCAGCAAGTTCAAAACAAAAGAAACCCGGAAAGCGTCCGCGGAGTTTGCCCTGGGAGGGGGATGAAGAAAAATACAACGATGGCGACGGTGGGGTTAGCAGAGGGGGTGGAAGAAAGATCGGCCAACTAATTTCCCGCGTTCGAATTCTACAGCCTCGCCCCACGGATTGTTTGCGCAAAATACAACGCCCCCGAGCGGCATTAAGGCTGCAATTAGAATTTCATTGTATCGCGCGGTCGAGTTTACGGTAACGCGACGGTAACTTTCCGGGAGCCGGGATGGTTGACCCAATAACCAACCCGTGGGGAAGCTTATTTAATCCACGGTGATACATTAACGCTTCCGCGAGGCGAATAAATTGTTTCGGTTTTGACCCATTCGCCATTCTGCCTCTCCGCCTTACTTTGCGCCCTGCCTTCGGCTGCACCTTGCAAGCGAATATCTGGAATTTGTCTGACTTTGATATAGCAGAGCTTGGGCTGGGTCTGTGGGATCCTTCGTTTAATGTAATTCGTTACTAGGATTCATTTTCGCTGCTGAAAGACGGCCGGGTATCTCTTGAGCGCCTTAAGACAAGTGTACGCGAGTCTATGACATCAAGGCCGAGCACTGTTGATTAGAATGTAGAGGGATAGGGGTGTTTGGAAATAAAAAGGTTTTCAATAATATTATATGTAGCCCGATGTACACGAGGAAGCTGTTTGATCGATTAAGGTGCAATGGAAAGCTCTCGGCCTAATTTCTAGCACTCACACAATACGGAGACTTCAACGATGTCCTCTGAAACGGATGGACCAACAGTATTGCTCAGGATGCACCTGTAAGTGCCCATGTCACTGGGCGTCGCATTCTTCACGGTAAGGGCCGTTTGCTCCGTGATACCACCCTCGTAGTGGTCCTCGGTCAAAACTAATTCCTCGTCGTCTCGCAACCTGGACAGAAAGAAGAAACAACCGCACGATAAATAACTCAGCGTTCTGCAACAAACGCGAGCATTCTGGAACTGCTTCGAATCGGGCTTATATTATTATTATTATTATTAGCCGTCTTTATCACTCAGAAAAAAGAAGAAACCCATATTTGAACCCCACAACCACCAGAATTTCATTTACTGACGATTATAAAATACAAATTAAGTAGTCAGATATTCCAGACCTATTTATTAAAAAAAAATTGATCAACAAAACATCTATGTACTGTGGAACGATTCAATCCCTCACCGGGCTTGTTTACTGCCACGAAAAAGATAAAGCATTCTTTGCACTATTTTCACCTCGACAGTTATGCAATTTTTAATAGCACGCGCGCCGACGATAGACGACGAAAATATTTCATAAAAAGTCGTTTTAAAGCTGCAACAAATACACTCCCCTCCCCCTCGTATTCCGAATTCGCTCGGTCGACGACTGATTTTTTCTGGCAAGGTTCGTTGGAAATATCATTGATCGATGGCGAGCGTGAAGTAGCCGTGGAAACGATGCCGCGCGATCAGCATCGTGGATCTCTCGTAATTACCGCGTTCCCAAATGTAATCGTGTTTGCTCAATTTTATCACACCGTGTCCCGCGATTTTTTACCGAAATATTGCCGCGCAAAGCAGACGGCGAGGATCGGATCGTCGCGCGGGCCGTTACATGCATCAGCGTGAAATATGGTTTTTAGGACGCGCGGCAGAAAAATATGATAAATCATCCCCGATGGGTCCTGCCTTTTTTGCTTCGACGTTTCGAGTGCGGCCGCCGAGTGGAGGGCGGATACTTTAAATCCTGGGTATTCAGGCCTCTCCAGGTCGAATATCGACGCTATCGTTCGATGGTATTCTGAGATACAGGAAGCACAACGGGCAGGATGTATTTAACCTATTAAGCGGGTCGATGACACTCGTCGTTCATAAAAACTATTTTCATCACTTCTGTCGTTCATGGAAAGTATGTAGGTATACAGTAGGTACGTCTGCTGCAACGTGGCAGTCAGCGGGGATCGGACGGTTTTGTATTATTGACTGTGACGTTGCTTCCACGATATCGACGTGTAATATTCTGCGGTCCTGAACCGGCTCCGACGATGGCGATGACTTGAAAGTGGCGTCGTAGAGGGTCAGTTGATCAAAGGCAAGTAAATAACGGGAACGCAACTTCGTCTCATCGCAGGAAACCACCAGTCAACCCAAATTAATCATACTCAGCCTCTGTTGGGTGCAGTCGGTTCAAGTTGTCTATCGGTTTTTACCAGTTTCCGTCGATCATGCACAAATAGTAGACGATAAAATTGTAGCTTATATTACGAGTCGTATTCGCGATTACAGTTGCGAATTTCTTGTGAGTTCGGAAATAGGAAATAAAAAGCTTGATAGTTTCGTTTACTGGTTAAACGAATTTTCCTCTCATTAATTTTCTAATTAATTTTCCTCTCCTTTGTTAAATACGCGATATTGGAATATAATAGAACGAGTGATACTAATTAATTTTGCCAGACCTGAATCGAGTTGAAAAGGTATGAAGGGACCAGTTCTATCAAATTCTATGAAAAACTTACTGTTTGTCGCAACTGAGCTTATCTCGAATCGGAATTAAAAATGGAGCAATTGGAATCCTAAGAGTCTGAAGAAGTCTTGATGACTATGCTGACTGTGTTGTTAAGCCTTATCCGATTAAATCTGTAATGACTTGTAAAGAAACCCATCCATAGGCAATATAGTTCTACGAGATGAAATATTTAAGACTCCTCCCTTTTAGCCTGCATCTTAGTCCACTTACCAAGAAGTTTCTTAGTAATACAGCATTAATTACAGTAACCACTTGGAAGATTGGAACGGGTAAAACATTTGCAATTGGATCGACGTTTTATTTGAAGACTGCTAATTAAGTTTCCTAACGAAAATCAATTTCAGTCAATTATTGCCGAAAATAAGGAAAATATATCGGGTACGTTGGGGAGAAACATTGACGCATACTGGTGTTTCACGCGTCACATTAACACTTTGAATTCCAATATTGGTTTACGGGTCGATAAACATTTTTACGATTACGTCGTTTTGTGAGCCGTAAAAAATTTTCCTCGTAAACAGCTCGGTGTGCGAACCGGGTAACAGCTTCGACTCAAACATTTATTAAGCATTTTTAATCCCCCGCGTGGACAGTTTCCCCGATGCTGTCAACAGTATGTGTGTTCGGCTTCAAAAAGTTACGTTTACAAATGCAAACAGCGGAGACTCTAATATTTCATAAATTTCATAAAAACACGATCACACACGTTATCGCATGCACTCGCTGAAAAATTTACTACGTTCGTCCTCTCGAGTTGCCTAGAAATCCAAACCTGTCCAAACTTTGACGACTACATTTCGAAACATGCAGAAATCCTGGAGGATTTAAGCTGAAATAAACTGCTTAAAATATTCTCAACCACAAACGATCATTTATTACCTACTGATCTTCTGTAATACAAACAACTCTCTTTCGCAAGAAATGGGTTCATCTTTTGTCAATAAATTTTTAGCAATGCGTGTCAACTGGTTTGGAGTAAATTCATCCCCAACTTCCTGAACCATTTTACGAAAATTGCAGAATTTGGAAGAACACTTTGTCTATCCATAAAAAGCACAGGAAAACACGATTAAATTGCAAATATACCACACCCAGTGGCGAATTATAAGTATCTTCAAACTAGCGTAGGTTCCAATGCACACATCCACACACGAAAAGAAAAGTACACATAGATGAATATGAAAATTTAATCGCGCTTTAATCCCTTGTTAGCTCGCAGCATGCTACTCCCATAGTTCGCGGAGCAAAGTTTAAAGCCACCTTGTTAAACGACACACCTTGTACCCGCCATACAATATCGCATCAAGATGATAAAGAATCTGTATCGTCACGCGCCAAGTTCAATCCAATCTTCACTAGCCGAGGATTAATTTCTCGCTACTTCCGTCCTCTTTTATAACGTAGTTAGTCATGGCTGGCCGAGGCGCTATAAACTCCCAAGCACCCCAGCACCGACAATAAACCCTACGGGCATGTTTGGAGAAAAGTGAAGCTGGATTAGAGGCGAATGCTTGCAGTTCCACGGTTTCCTAACACCTCTTAGAATAATCTGATCAACTGTCATTTAACGGCCGTGTCGTGCGACGCGTTGTTAGTCGCCAATGGAGTGCGTGGAAGATAAAATGGTTCGATAAGAGGTAAGTGTTGGTATGAATTGAAAGGGAATGGCTCTATTGATGTCCCTTTGTTGATCACAACATTGATCTACCGATCCCCGAGGAAATGCCGCAGAAGAATTACACTTCTCAGTGGTGGCTGGAAAGTAGCAATCTTGATAAACGAGCAGAATCGTTCACGACAGAACACGCGTCACGTGTGAAGAATGAAAAACATGGATTCACGTGATTTACACAACCGCGTGGTAAAGACAGCTAACGTAAATTCGCGCTTTTTGTTTTGTATTCAACTCGCATTCTCGCGTATTTTATCAAATTCCATGGCTGGTGCAGAAATAAACGGGATTTCTACAACAGGTCAATGCAATAGTTCGCGACGTGGAATCGTTTAAATTGTGGGACTAATATCATAATTACTTGGCAGTTGTAAGTTTTCTATTTCCTTCTGGCAATCGATTTATTGGATTAAATGGAGACTTACCATGTCACTTTCTTCAACGTAGCTGGATTGGCATTGTAGTCGCATAATATTAGAATGTTCTCGGTCTCGTTCACTGTGATGTTCTCTGGTTTCATTCTCACTATCGGCGGATCTGCAACAGAAAGGTCACTTTGCTCGTTAGATGGAGAACTCATTGATTTCCACTCTTAATTCTCCGATATTTCCAATTCTTATCGTGTATTGGAGAGGCCAGGCTTAATAATAATTATAGTCAAGTGCAAATATTAACCGCGAGAGGACAAACAGAATTCAATATTAACAGACGCTTCATGAGAATCGTGGACAAGGTGAGGATACTTGAAGCGTTCAGAGGGACTTATTTCGCGAAAGTTGTATGCCACAGTACGTGTCCGGTAAAAAGAGATAACTGGAAGAGATGACGTCGGTGAACGCCGTGCCAAATTGAACGATATAAGGTAGATGACCCCATTACCGACCACGTCCCCATTAGTGACCAATTATTCATTTATTACTGTTTATTGCAACATAGAAAGCGAAATATCAACCAGAAAGTTCAGAAATTATAATTAGAAGTGTTTCATTCATTGTTTCATACGTTATTTATGTAGCCGTACATTCATCTTTAAGTAAATCCACATGTAAATTAGGACTTGGTCATTGACATGAAAGTTGACAGATTCTAATAACGTGAGGTTATACTACAGATATCATTAAAGTCGCAAATTTTATAATAAAAATACATGGATCCGTGCAGTAACTTACTCAAATTAACTAGAAATATATACAGAATTATAATATAAAAAGAAAATATTCATTTTCTTTCATTATTGTAGCAGAAAATCGTGGTCGGAAATAGGTACCGTCAAAGACCGGTCTGTACCAGTTTTCGGACATTTTACAAGTGGTGTTGTTAGACCTAACTAAAGTACCCAAGTAATTTTTTAATTATTAAATTTTGAGTACATTTGATTTGTACTCACAATTGAGTACAAAAAGTACTAATATAAATATATTTTCTTTGAGAAAATAATGGTGAAAACAAAGAAAAATGAGTAGAAGCGCGCGAAATACACGGAAACCGAGTTAATTGAAGCAATATGTAAAATAAAATCTGGAGTACCCAATATGTAAGGTCAGCCGTGAATTTGGTATTCCTAAAACCACATTGTTATATAAGAAAAGGGAGCCCATAACATCGATAATTGTTTAATTTTCATAAAATGTTAATAAAAATAGTTTGTTATACTCACGAACGCAAATTTAATAAACAAAATGATGCATTTACAATGGGGGAAACTGCTCGTCAATAATGGGGACGTGAGACGGTCGATAGATGGTACAAGTTGGTCAATAAAGGGGACATCAGGCCCAATATAATTTTCACCATAATTTTGGTGTAAATAGTCAAATATCACTCTAAAACTAATTTGATTAAGAAACTAGAAACTTCAAAAATTACAATGATCCATACTTTACTCAAACATTGTCGTATATTAGTAAAAAAATTACTATTTCGAACCAGTCACACTCTTAAACGGTCGCTAATGGGGACATTTACCTTAGTGTCGTTGAAGAGATAAACGAGAGGAGGCAGATGACAATTTACTGACCCGACTGTTATGCACGAAAACAGGAAATATGAGAATGCGTATATTTGCTGGGCAATCGAAATGAATGAAACGATTCCAACGATGAAGCACTGAATTTTTTACAAGAAAAAGTTCCAGATCACAATTGTCCCCAAGTAACCCCGAACAAGAATGTCTCACAATGCTTGCCATCGGTTCTTAAACCAGCCTACGTACTCAGCCAACTGCCACCACCCAAAATACAGATAGAAACATAAAATGCCAGAAAAGTGTCCCCATAAAATGGCTTCGATCCATCTCTGGACACGCGTTCGCGCCACTTTGCCCCCGATTTTCATGGACAACTCCGAACCCAAATTTCTCACCACTCTCCTCGAAAGATCCTGCCGAGGCTCGGGTGAACCAGGGTGGCGAGTCGCGGCTGCTCTCCCAAAAATACGTAGTGCTTTGGAATTAAAATACCGCGCGTGCACGACTGCACGTAGCGCGAGTCCTGGTCGGAGGCGGAAGGCGCAGTTTCGTCCGCGTTCCTGGATATGTTTAAACGCGGCAGTGCAAAATGCCCAGGCATAAAACAAAACCTCCTCTCCCTCCCACTCTGGTAAGTACGTAGTCGCGAGAGTGGCCTGTCTAAGGGGGGAAAAGAGTAGTTGGAGCCGCGCCAGCGACGAGTTTCTCGTTTCCAATCCGTAGATAGCTTTCGTGCCGGCTACAAAACGAAACTTCCACCGTCGCTTCGCGACGTAACTGGAAACATCAACGAGATGTACGGCTATCTATCTTCCTTCCTCGTATCGGCCTGCCCGGGATCTTTCGCCCATCCACCCACTCTCGGCGCGCGTAATTGAAAGACACAAGAAGTTGCTTATAAGCGAGGGGATTATCGGCACGTCCATCAGGGATTTATCCGTTTTCACGCGGCGCCATCTTCGGCACCGGCCTCCGACAGACACGCTCAACTTCCACGGTGGAAATGTAGCTTTAAGGGTAGCGATTACGATATTCGGCGGGACGTGTCGGGTTAATTAAGACACCCCCGATCTACTTGGCCGTGGAGCATCCGTTTCCCTGGGTAACAGTCACGGCGAATTCGATTTCCCTGTTAAACTGACGGCGGACAATTGGTTCTGGGTTAGAAGTCTGTGATGTCTGATACAAGCTCCATTGTTGTTTCTTGGAGGAAGATGATTTATTCGAGCAAGCAGGATATTGGTCTAATTTTTCCACAATTAGGCACTCATTCGCAGCAGGAATATTATCGTTGAAAAGTAGGTGCCATGCGTTTGCAATCTTCGCAGTCAGAATAAAATCGAGCCAGCTGACAGCAAAGTGTGATTATCGGAAAATAATTCCCACGGAATTCATGGCTCCGAAGCATAACGAAATTCGATTGCAATAACATCCTTGACGGGACGGTCGTAAAAAGTTTTTAACCTCCCAGCAATTTAAAAGTCGCGATCATTTCGCGCCTTCCCGTGTTTCTCTTGCCCTCGAGAATATGAGATGTTCCTTTAGTTACCGCCGAACGAACCAATTTGGTTAATTGAAACTATGATTATACCTTTTGTACGGGGCGAAAAAGCAAATTGGAAAACGGCGCGACGAGACACGAATACACGCGTCCACGGGCGACGGGGCTGCGCGAGGTGTAACTTAATTTCAGGCCGACTATATCCGGCGTTGATCAAACATCGCAAAAAGGATTGGGTCGAGGAATGTCGAGAGATCGTCGTGTACTTTTATTCCTTCGGATCGCCGGGGCTAAATTAGAGGCAATTCTTTACAGCTTTTTTTTGCGACCGAGGCCCCGTTACCCGAGGAAAATTTCGTTTTAACCGTACCTTTACTTCCCTCGTATTTTGCGAGAGGCAAATCTATGGGGATCATTTGTCCGAAGAGCTTCGACGACAATGGCCCGGACAGCAAGCGGGCATTTTATCGGAAAGTGTATTTAAGCCCGATTGTTAACTCCAACTCTATACCCTTACTTTCATCCCCCTAAACGCTGCAGTTTTACGATAATGTGCTTTTTTACTATCGTAATTGACACATTCTTCTGTTTCTCATAGTTCCATACCCTTTCACAGTGGGGATGACATTATCGCTTTTAAAATTAATAAACTATCGAACATAAAGTGGGGTTTAATCAAATGGTAACTATCAGAGGAGCGAAACATTGGATGGTTATTTTATCTAATACACTTGAGTTATTATACGTATACAAAAATGCGCGTTCCTTGCTAAGGGCACTTTTGCATGGGAATTTTTTGAAAAATCGAATTCTTGTACATTTGTGTATTTAAATTCTGTATTATTTCTTGAGCCCAGTAATAGATATAATTCAATGTAGATGCTCGTACTTTGTGTTAAGGCTTGAATCTACTTATGAGTACCACTGTTGTCCAAATTTTTACAAGAAATTTTGTAATGTACATCAGGTTTTGCTATCAGACGTCCTTGTTATCAAGCATCGTTCCACTCCACAGCCATCGGTGGATAGAGTCGAACGTGGACGAAGCGACGCGTTTGCGAGAACGAAGAAGAAAACGTTCGGTGAAAGGAATCTGCGAAAGGGGGCACATTAATTGTCGATTCGAGAGTCGTTAAAACAATTCTTCTCGCCCCGACGGCGGGAATGTCGCGAATATAAATACTTGTTGGCGGACGTCGCGCAAATATCATAAATCTCAGACAAAAGGGAGGACGCGTCGTTATCTTGCTCGCATCTCGTTAGAAGAATTTAATTGCGTTCGGAGGGTTGATATGAAGCGGTACAGAATATATTTTGTAACGGGGACACATCTTTCTGTCGACACGTAAAAGTCTAATACAACGGCGAGTAAATTGGGAGATGTATGAAACTTCATACAACATACATCGTGAGATATGATCGATTTCATCTGGATGATCACTGTGTTTTTTTTTTACGGCTCCTTCCACAGATAAATCACTCGGAAATTGCTGCATTATCGTCACATTAATTCGAGTAATCGACGCTTTATTGCACATTTAACGGACTGAAGAATATTAACAGAGTGAAAGATATTAATCGAATCACTGACATTCATATACCTCCTACTTCAGAAGAGTATACAAAATTCTAACACGATGATCCACTCCCCGTTTATCATATTATACCTCACTTTAATGTCCATCTATGCGTGACCCAAATTTTTGTACCCGCTTGCGATTAAAGGATTTAAACGCCGGTTATAATCCATATCCCCCTTTAATGGCCGTTGGAACCCGATAACTGTTTTCGATTTTTATTGCGAGGAGAGGGAAAGAGAAACCCCATTAAACGAACTGCATTTTCACCCGTCCACGTGTCTCGAATTTCAGAAGCCATTTAATACCCCCCGTGGGTGAAACGAAGTGTCTAAATTGCGATATAATTTTTGCAAACGAAACCACCAATATGTCTTCATTATTCGATCGTTAAGGTGGCATCTGACGGCACGTGGATCGGCGAGCCGGCTCGGCTCGCCCAGGCTCGTGAATTGGCGATCCATGACGTTCTCAAGGCGCGTGGATCGACGAGTCGGCTCGGCTCGCCCAGGCTCGCCTAGGCTAGCCCCGGCTCGCGTGTCGGCGCACAGTGGTCCGACGCATAGAGGAGAAAGTGGGAAAAACTCATAACTTCAGCATTTCTCAATATTTTTTAATTATTTTTGTTTCATATTCTGCCTCAATGTAATTTTGTCCAATAGAAAAGTTGTAGAGAATGAAAATATGCGTTTTTTTTTAAATTTATTTTTTGAATTTTTTTGAATTTTTTAATTTACTTTTTAACTTACAATATTCGTTTTTTGAACGGATTTTGTACTTGTACAATGTTTAGACAAATTTGTCGAAACAAAGTACGTAAAATGATCGTTTTAAATCTTCAATAAACATTTTGCATACGGTACAGACGGTGATAGACGGTGATGGACGGTGAAAATTTTCAATGGGAATTGTACCTCAAAATATGTACTTTCAAACCTTTCAAGTGTTGTTGCGGAGGTAGACGGAGGTACTTGAAAAAAATGGTGATTTCTAAAACACCTCGGTATTCTTTGAGATATTGTTATATTCTGACAACAGTTTCAATTCTGCATCATTTTGTCCTACACTATGTAAAAATGAGTAATAAAACTACTCCGGAAAAAACAGATCCACTTAGTGATATGTAGAAATTTTGGCCATACTTCTTTATTGCGAGTTTTTCCGCACTTGTAATCGGGTTTAGAGGCTAAGTGGCAGGAAATGACCAATACATAACCGATAAAAAAACATACCTAAAAAAACAATACGAAATGGTGACATGATTTTTTTAGGTTTTTTCCGCCTTTAAACCACGTGCCATGAGCGTTCTCACGGCACGTGGATCGGCGAGTCGGCTCCGCTCGCTCAGGCTCGCCTAGGCTCGCCCAGGCTCGCGACTCGGCGAGCATGAGCGTTCTCACGGCGCGTGGATCGGCTCGGCTCGCCCAAGCTCGCCCAGGCTCGCGAGATGGCGAGCCATGAGTGTTCTCACGGGACGTGGATCGACGAGCCAGCTCGGCTCGCCCAAGCTCGCCCAGGCTCGCGAGTTGGCGAGCCATGAGTGTTCTCACGGCACGTGTATCGACGAGCCGGCTCGGCTCGCACAGGCTCGCCCAGGCTGGCGAATCAGCGATCCATGAGCGTTCTCACGGCACGTGGATCGGCGAGTCTCGTGCCAAGCTCGCCGATCCACGTTCCGTCAGATTCCACCTTTACGGTTATTTTCGTGATTCAACTATTCCACCAGCGATATCTTTGCATTATCCGCCACACGGAAATTGCAGGAAAAAATTTGTTTCAAAGAACGGGCATATAATGGTTTCCCTATTAAAATTTAACGAACCAGAATTATTCGCCGCGCTTACCATTTTAATGCCAAGACTCGCGATGCAATTAAACAGGAATTGTACGCGTAAAAACTTTTGATCATGAGAGTAACCAGGAAGATGGGAAGTAAAAAAAAAAACTGAATTTGCTCTTTCATGCGCTTCAAAGTGATTTACATACCTATATGCGAAACATATGAAGCATGGGAATGAGATTTCGTTTTGTAAGGAACTTTACACCGAATGGCAGTTACAAGTTAACGCGTGGGTAAATGTTGGCATGATTTTTTAGTGCTGATTTTACGCAGCGTAAGAATAAAAAAGTTTATGGAAACTTCTCGACGAGCTTACAGGTTGAACTACGGTTAATTAAAAGTTGGTGTGTTTTTATTGCGGTTCAACTTTTCATTTCTGAAATACGAAAAAGACGCAGCTTCTGTAAACGTATTTAAATTATGGAAGTATATTATTTGTGAACATTTCCTTCTCTACTTTAACTCCACATTAAACACGTTAAATATTTCACATTATATCTGTCATATTCCTAAGAAGGTATGAAAAACATTAAGAAACACGCAAATCGGGCAAAATTTCATAAGACATTCTACTCTGTTTTCGAATATCTAAACACGATACTTCCTTACTCTCTTTCCCCATATTGCAAATGCATAAATATTCCCATCACACCACAACGCCCCAAGTGAATTCACATTGCTGTCTCCAACATAAAAGAAACTTTTCGAACATTTTCTTTTACACTTGAAAATCCTATACACTCTGAACACAATGGCGAAAATGATGCCAGACAAATCTAGAGCTCAAGAGAGCTGTACTCGTTTCAAAATACAATTTTACACGCGCGAGCCTAAGGTCGGGGCCAGATATATTGGCCGGTGAGTTTCGTGAGGGGTATTCTCCCACCACACCGTTTGCCTGCCTCGGTGCTCCTTTTCTCAACGTTTTCTGACTCACTCTCGTTCCATCTCGCTCTCGCCTTCGCAGAACAAGAGTGAGCCAGAAGTGGTGGGGATAGTGCCAAGCTTCTGTCGTGTAGGTCAAACCGAGCTGTCAGCGTAGAAATACACACATCAGAATAGGTGTGCGTTAGCTCCGAAAAAATTCAGGAGCTTTATTGGTCAGAACATTGATTCCTTCTCGATAGCTTCATCTCGTATTGGTAAACGCATAGCTTCGTAACGCACACAACTATTACAAGCGTTCCCGTTACCCCACCATACCCTTCGGGGGCCACGAAACTCCAACTGACAAATCCACGATCGTCATATGGTGGTGGTTGATTTCTCCTCGATCGTTGCTCGCGAAAACGAATTCACCGGCCAATATATCTGGCCCCGACCTTAGTTAGCGCAACCAAAACGCTGAACCACGTTCCAAAAAGAGAAGAAAACTACATTCCAATTTATTCCAATATGTCTGCGAAAACTGCCCTGCGAATCCACCTTTGGGAATAATGAAAAAGGCGGGTCCGTTCGTTACAGTTCAGGAAAAGGGCAGGAAGAATGGGGAAAGTTATGCCTCACTTACATAAAACTTCGATCGTCGTCGACTCCTTCATCGGCTCCAGGTTTTCAGAACGTATGACCGAGTTCTCAGCGTAACATTTGAACGTTCTTCCATTGTCGTATTCCGAGGGGGTGAAAGCCAGATAACTTACGGTCTCTGACGTGCTGTCGTTCTGCGAACAGAAGCCATTAAACGGATATGAGGATCAGCTGTCGACATTTATCACGTCACGCTCATTGACCGGTGAGCCGTTACCGAAGCGATTGCTTCGATTCCATTCTCTCATCGAGAAAAAGTATCCCCGGCGGTTGATCGACGAGCAAATGAGTCGGGGCAAGGCGTTAACGTTGGGCGAATTCGCAGCCCCGCTGCATAGCTGTACCTCGAGACTGGAAAGTTATTTTAAAAGCGATGGTCTCGACGCGTCTACGGCAGAACGATATTCCCATCGAGCCACTCACGAAAATCGAACGGCCAGGCACGCGGAGCGCGTAAACTCGCCGGGGCCGCGCGTTTCATATTTCTTCGGGGTCCAGTTTCATATCCCGCTGGCAGCGAAGAAACGAAAACTGTGTTTGCTTTCTGGCGGACGCGAAAAACGCGCGCGAAAGAGGGACGAAGACGGGCGGAGGGGCAGAGAACGGGGGAAACAGAGAGACAGAATGCCAGAGTGGCCACGCAATCCGGGCGCGCAGTGTTTGCGGAGCCATCACTTTAATTATTTCGTGTTTTTTCACGCCGCGCTTCGGTTGTCCCGCAATCCACCAGCCGACGCGGAAAATGCTATCTTCGCGAGGCTCCGCGCTCCGTGGTGAAACGCGCGCAAGGATTCTCGCTGCACGCGGCCCATAACGGATTAATCAAGCCCTGTGCATTCAGCGGGGCCCGATCCTTTGAGCAGCACGTATTTAGCGATTGGATAATCACGGGAAATCTATTGAAATAAAATTGAAGCCCCGTTGCACTGCGCCAGCTCTGAAACGGGCTAATTCTATTTCACGAGATTCTTTTTATACGCTGCACTCGTGTGGAAATTAATCAGAGACCATCAATCAATTGTCTGAGTGCAATTAGACTCTGTTGTGCAGGGTAAGTGACTAAAATTTAGGATCCTGAATAATTTCGTAGCTTTCTATGTAGGTCTATTAAAAGAGACATATGCGCCGGGTAGGATACGTTTTGGTTAACCGAACAGACCATTTAGTTATGGTTGCCCTATATGTATATAGGTATACCGGGAACGGGCAAGGTGCGACGTTGTCGATGTCGAGCGTTGCGCTCGCCTTTGTTGCGGGGAGTTCGATGGCAACGTCTCTCGGCGGCAGTCAGGGGGTGGACAGTAGTATAGGCGCCGTGAAGAAACATAGTTCATCCCGTTTTGAGTATACACTAGATGGCGTTGTTTTGCCCCCCACGCCCCTCACTCCGCTGGCGGTAGGTTGCGTCTGTCTTCGTTGCACTCAGTAATCAGTTCAAATCAGTTGCACGTTGCACGTGGCCGCCATTCACTGCCATTGTATCTGATTGTCAGCAATCATCAGCAATTGTCAGTGATATTTTTGTCGGTAAAGTGCAGTAAATTGTATTCATTGTAAATTTCATGTAATTATCAAATACGGTATTTTTTTACTTTGTAACAAACAATTAATTGAAAACCCAATACCTCGTAACGCCTCATAACCTATGATAACCTATATATGAGGCGCGGTTTGGAAATCCACGAGGTTATGACAGCAAGTCATATGAAACATGTACATATTTTCCCTTCAATTTTTCAAAAAGGAATAACAGATGGACTGTAATCTTGATATATAATAAAAAAATTCTTTAAAACAATTTCATTTCCTTTTTCTTATTCAGAAAACACACTTTTATGAATAAGAACTTAATAAAATGAGGAGACCAATAGAAAAATATGCAGAAATACATAATTAGTTATTACAAATAGTTACTGTAACAACTAATTATGTATTTCTGTATGTTTTTCTATTGGTCTCTTCATTTTATTAGGTTCTTTAATTATATATCATCACATTATCTGAATAATATCTCCATCATCTGAACGGCCATCTATTATCTTTTCTTGGGGTTCTGAGTATACACTAGATGGCGTCACTGGCGTCTATCCTTCTTCACTCTTAAGCATTGGAGTGTCCACCCCCTGGCGGCAGTCGTCGCGACACGCAGTCTTTAGCTGGTGTTTAGAGGTCACGGCTCACGAGCGTTCGCTGTATCATTAGTAATTAGTATAAATATAGGCACGTAGTGTTAGGCTACTGGTTTCGTTATTCCACGCCCAACCTTAGTCCACTACATAGTTAAAAGCAATTTACCATAAATCTCATTGTTCAAAATAAAATAGAGTAAAAACTGTGCAGCTCACAAATCGCGAATGCTACTGTGTATTAGTAAATCTGCTGGAAAAGATGCGATGATGCGAATCGTTAAGAGCACGTGAAATACTACTTAGTAGGACTTGTAATGACTCTGTCATGTGGAATCACGTTCTTTAGTGTACAGTTCAGAAGGTAATTACTAGTAATGGAGGTCGTGTCGCCGGGTAAGTCGTTTTTTAAAAATCGACCAACCAAGGTGATCCGATTTCTTATTCAGCCATCTAAGTTGAAGCGACTTTATAGCCTCAGATATTGCCATAATGGTTTTATGATGGCGACGAGCCGTACAGATCCACCACATACGCGTTATTACAGCGTCGCCGAGTGAAATGACGTATAATGATTTTTCGATGCGACAAGCCGGGGACACGCCTTGCTCATCTGTGAAATCGCTTTTTCGTGCGTGACTAAGAGGATCCGATACCCTTCTGTCACAGACGTATGAATAATCGACAGCTGATTTCTTGAAACCAGACGCTTCTCCCGTCGAACGAGGCTTCAGACTTCAAACGTTGCGAAATCTGTCGATTTGAACGGTGAGACGTATGAGGTGTCTTGTAACTTATGCCACAATTAAAATGGGGACGGTTCCTCGTGCAAAAATGGGTCGAAACTATGGAATACTGTTTGCACTATAGACAATTTGTCAGCAATTAAAAATAGTTCATAAAAATAAATACTATACATATATTGGATCATAACTTGTGGGTATTAGTAGAAATTATATTCGAGAAAAATTGGACGAAAACTGGAAAATTTCTGCAATCATCTGCGAGTGGTAAAATTACAAAGACGTTTCTTCTCCTCCCAATTCTCCCTTATTGGATTGCTAATGCTCGAGATTTCTGGAAAACCTCGTTTCGACTTGGTGCATTTTGTGATTCGAAAACAATTTATTTTGCTGGAGCTCTGCCAAATTTTTTTATCTCCGTAATGTAAAGTTCGATATGAACACACCATACACGCCTTTGAGGTCCATGCCGATCCGATTAATACGGGGCGAACAATTTCCCCGAAATCCATGCGAAATATACCGAAAACGTCGGCCGTATTTGAATAATTGCTTTCTCGCTCCAACTATTACCAACTGCGAATTCTGTTTATTCAGAGAGCGAAGTAGTTTATTGTCGGCGAACTCGCTGCAAGAGACATCGAGTCAGTTCACAGAACGAGCGCGGCACTTTGTTAGTTAAAATAAGAGTTTGACCAGACGTCCAAGTCCATTAACGCGCCTTTAGAAGCTAACGAAAGAGAATGCTTAAAGGATTCTGAATCTCGTTTTTGCCATGAAACAGAACACGTAGAATTACAAAGGAGGTCGATTCTATTGAAAGAGTTACCAAGATATTGAAAAATAAATTGCGCTCGATAAATACGGTTCGAATGCAGTTAATCTCAATGGTAAAATCATCATCTCCACAACGGTATCCTTTACGAAACGGTGTTACTTTCTAAAGGTAATCTTAAAACAATGTAAAGCATTTGAAAGCGAAATCGAGCGTTCTCCTTCATATTCAAACACCAGAAAGATCCTCGGAAAAATCCTTCCCCACATATTTACCTAAAGTAAACCCAATGGAACTCAAATTCATTTTCTTTCACTTGCCATCCGCATGTGCAACAAACGTCCCCAACGCTTAGCCATTAGCAGACAACTATGCAGCGCGGGGATTTTCCTCGGCCAGTGGATTTCGTTGAATTTTTCAAGTCAACAACGACCGCACTGTGGGAAGCTCGGATGCTCGCCGAAATGGACGTACTGTTTCTCTCGAGATTGAATTCCGTCGCGGAGAATACGTAAGGAGACACCGTCCCGTCGCTAACGAAGGGAATAAAATGTCGGGGCATCGGTCTGGTCGCGTTAATTTTGCAAAACCGACACGTAGACTATCGCCCTGGATCGTACTCACGTTCTCGTGCACCTCCGTCTTGAATATCTCGAATCTGTCGTTGCTCTTGTCCAAGTACTCGGTGCCGTTCTGCCAGGTGACGTTCGCCGCGGGCCTCGCTGCTCGTACCGTGCACTCGAGCAGGATCTGCGTCCCCCGCACCACGTGGCCCACCACCCCGCTTAAATCCATCTTCAGCGGCCGGACTGGAAAAAGATGTCACGTGGTAGAAATATTTAAAACCGCCCGAGAGGCGCGAGCGTCGCTGGAATATTTAAAAGACGGTTAATGTTGGAACACGCTTTACACCGCGACACCGGCTGACCCACTTTAGCAGGCGAGCGATACGCCATCGCGCCGAAATGTGAAACATCATTTGCTGGTTATCGATTTCTCCCTTTTCATTTTTTAGCTTCTCGTTTGGCCGTGATTAAATTTCATTAATCGGACGAAAGGAAGTGGCAATTAGAATTATTCGAGTGGATATCAATTTGAAGCTTCGCAAGAGGAATGAATGCCTTTTGATAGACGTCGTGCAAACTGGATATAAATTTTTATTTTATTTTAATTTTTCTGCTTCTATTTTTATTTTATTTTATTAATAAATGATGAGTGGATTGATCTATTGGATTTGAGCTTCAAAAAATATAGTTTCGAAGATTAAAATAGGTCGCCCTGTACAATTACCATTACAATTTTGGTTTTCCTTTACTGCTTATTCTCGAGTCGGTGCACTTACCGAGGCCTACACCTTTCAGATTCCCTAACGCATAACTGAAAACGAAAGACTCGTGGGAAAGTCTTATAACACCGTCGTATCATGTAACGAAATGATTTCGGAGGCTCTAAAGACAGTATGCCGCTCGTTACAACGCCCATTTCAAGAACGTGTTACTGCAAACGATCAAAGTTTTCCAGTATCTTATGAATAACGATAAATCTACTTAGAAAATCACCGGCGGTGTATTTCCTCCATTTCTTCGTACCCAGTCGCAGCTACAAATTAACCTACCGCAGCGGGGAATGCCATTCAGAAAACTTAGAATGTCTGCACACAAGAAGTGTAAAAGAAAAACTACTTAAACCGCTACGATTATTCGTACCCCTCGGTTGCAATAATTAAGTTTATCTACTTAAACCCTAGAAAACAAATTCCTACACAATGTTAAATGCAGAAGTAGAAATAGAAAGAAGCTCTATTTATTCTAACACTTTCAGTCCGCTACATCACCTCTCAAGCTCATTGAAAGAAATACCACCAACTGAAACACGTATTATTTTTAAATAACGTTCACCCAGTTCCTCTTTAAGTGCCAACGTCGCACAGTGGGCCAAATAGCAAGCCTAGCGACGAATAATTGAAAAATTGAATGCCGTTAGAATCGGAAATTTTTTATTTCTGCCTTGTCTCAGGTAGCCGGTGACTACATGCATATCATAAAATAATGCCCTGGCACAAGGGTTTTCCCGTATACCTCACGAACTCGGAGCAAGAATGGCAATATTTTTCTGCCTGCGTCAGTATCTGTTTGTGCGTTCTGCTATATGTATCGGTGAATATATTCTTATTTTGTGTAGTTTCGAATAGTCTGGTAGAAATATTATCGCAAGGTAAGTAAACATGTCAACGTATTTTGTTTTAAAATTCTTTCCATAACTTCTGAGTAGCAGTAACTTCATTTTCATTACACATATTACAGCGATTCTAGTTTTACTGAGAAATATAAAAGTCCCGCAATTCACAGATTTGCGTGTATCTGCCGTAATTATTGTTTCCTCTACTTCTGTTGTTCATCTGAATTTCTTTTTAACTAAAGTTAACTGCAAAGGTCTGCAAACAATTAAGATATTAGGGGAGAATGAGGCAATCGCGGTCAGTTGGCAATGGCGATGGCGGTCAGTATTGTTATTATAAAACGGTATGTCCGAAATGTATAATTTCTTTTCCTTACGTTCCACGACATCATTCTCTATATTGTCGAACGATCTCGCCTTCGCCGTTGTTAAGCAACCAAGGAGAAACTAGCCATTTTGTGTTTACAACATCGTCGATGTAATATTTCGTGTACACAACATAAGAGGTAAGTACTAATTCTGAAACTTTTTTTACATTTCAAGATTACGTAAATATAGATATACTATCAAGGCAAATTCCCCTTATTAATTTGATTAATTTGAATTTTTCGTCGCTAGAAGTGTTACTTAGGACCACTGTGCGTCGCCTCATCAATGATTAGCAACGTGAAAACTGTACCAAGTCGTTTGAAAGGTTCGTCGCATCTCGGGTCCTTAAAATTTCAGACGATTCGACTCGTCGAAACCACCCAACGTTTCATCCACCAAATTCGCTTAAACTTCGCTCTAGGACGGCGCAGCGGATAAAAGCGAAAGAAAATAAACGACAAGCCGGGGAAAGGAAGGCATTATTCAGAAAATCCAATTATTCGGTTACGCGGACTTGACAGTAATGCAACCTTTACCCTTCGCCCTCTTTCGTGCGGCGGGGACGCGAAGCCGCAACTGATTCATGACGTGTCCCCTATGCTCCCTGCGCGCGCGCTCGCTTATGCAGGGATACATCGCCAGATCTGGCTAGTCTGGATGATCTAACGCAACAGGAGCCGCTGAGCTTCGCCGTCTGCATCTTGCACGGCTCGTAAGAATAATATAAAAGTGTGCAGGCGGCAAGGCGAGGCAGCTGCGAAGGGTGGGGAGGAAGATGGAGTAGCTGGGAGGGTTGAATAAAGAGGGTTCGTCGATGGGCGGCCGAGAAAATGCAGGGAAATCAGAAAGTCAAGCTGCACGAGGAAATTCGAAGGAATCTCGCCATTATCCGGAGATCAACGCCTCCCTTTTCCGAGACCGGCGATGTTTCCAGAAATATTGCCACGGAGGTATTGAATATTGCCATTGCTAAGGATCATGAACGCTGAATTTATGAAGCGGGCGTGATGCCCGTCGCATTCGTTGGGACGTGGGATTCGAGCGCGCCTTAGCTTCGATATCGTCACTTTTTTTGTTTGTATGTAGGAGACGGTCCTAGATTGGGGGTTAGGCAGCTTTAAGCTTCTGCTTGCTTCTCAATAGGGGCAATAGGGACTACCTACTGCATAAGAAATCTACGAATACTGTGACTTGCCACTAGAATCTCAGATATATTCGCTCGGCAGAAATGGCACTAGATTAAAAAAGATTGAAGGAGTAGGAACTGTTTGGTTACGTCAAGATTATAGACAGCAGTCATCTCATCTTTGGATTGAAACAACAGGAAGCTTATCGATCCCATTTCATTTTCAGGTTATATTCTCCGTAGTCATTAATTGGTCAATGGAGGTACAAGAGCGCGAGTAACGTGGGACCATGGCTGCAGCAATTAAAGGAGCTCACATACCGAAACAAATTTCGACTCTGAAACTCATTACAACCAACGAAACCGTCTGAGACGCCGTGCATCGAACTGGAACGACATATCGGATAATTGGACAAGCGGAAGCTTACGGGTGGCGGGAGTTCAATAAACGTATCAATCGATTCCCAAGCACGTTTTATTTCTCCGTTTGATATCGGTTACGTTTCCAGTTCGTACCTCCTTTTTTTTCCGTTAGAACGATTAAATGGTCTGCCGCTTTTCTGTTTGTATTTTATTCGCCGCGGTTCGCTTCGAGCCGACAGCGTCTCGTTCCATGTAACTTCGATTGAACAATCTCGGGGGATAAGTCCTTGGAAACGTTTCGTCGCGTGGGTGGAATTGCATATACGCGGTAATGACGGACGAAGAACGAAAGTTACGGAACTTTGTTTTAACAGAGTATTACTATATTTATGGGGGTTACGTGTCTTATTTTGGTTGGATGTGCTAAGGGGTGCACCAAATCCTTGGAACGGTAGCGAAAGAATTCCCCAACTTTCGACCACCAGGGATTATATTACAGAGATCCGTTGATTCGAGTTTGTTATTACTTTTTCAGTAATAATCGTTACCTTTTATCTGGAGCGGTACAAGTTAAGGGAGCTTCGTTCAGACGAGGAATCATTTCGCCTACTCGACGAAGAAATATTCATTTGGAAATATTCAACCAAGAGTTTACTATGTACTTAGAATTACCAGGAAAGGTAACTTGGCTATATTGAATTTCTTCACCTGCGGGATCAGGCGATTCAAAGAAATCATGAAAGTCTGTTACCACAGATTCATGGCTCACAGTTGTCGCCAGGATCCGTCCCTCGTTATTGCCAAATTTATGCCTGATACATTCGGAGCAGATGAAGATGGCGAATGAGGGAAGGCGCAGAGTTTCCAAGGGTGCAAGCCTTCTATTATACTTTGTGCTTTCAACGGAGTTCGCGTTTAGTGAGTAGTAAAATTTCTAAGCGCTGGTGCACGTTTATGTTCGCTCGCTATCGCAAGAATCGTAAAATCACGCTAGGATTTCGGAAACCCGTCGTAAAGTTCACGAGCGAGGGGGCTTTCGTTTGTCGTGTTAGGCCGACAGGAAATGGAGAGAGGAAGTTCCAGATGGAAAGTTCGACTTCTGTCATCCCCCGACTGTCTGTGTAATTGAACTGCGACCGAAAAACGTGGTACAATTTGCGGGTCGTGTTGCAGCCGGTCTCTGTAAACGCGAACAGCCGTGTAATAAAAAGCCGTCGACGGAAGTAATTCGAAAATCGCCAGAAATTCTAACCCTTTCTACGTATCGGTACGATTCGCGCTATCAAAGAACCACGGAAAACCTTTGCCTCCGAAATCACGTCACTGTTTTACTGAATTATATTATCAGTTGCGCTACAATTTATTTAATAAATCGTTGATATATACATTCGATTCATATCGAAGTGAATAGCTACTTACAAGGAGAGTATTTTAGGTGTCCGCCTCCGATCATTTTGATTTTTGGATATGTTATAGAGGACCGAAAAATAAGAAATACGTGTTTTTTTATTTTTCCCCGTTTTCATATTTGGGGGGTGAAAACTGCGTTCAAAGTTAGGGGTGAAAAATCATTTTTGTGGACTTTTTGAAAATCTGGTGAGTCAGTCATATTTCGCATTCAAAGACACAAAATTCGTCCATTGACACTATTCCCCTATCTCTAATAGTTCTCGAGATATTCCACAAAAATGAGTTTTAACCCTAACTTTGAACGCAGTTTTCACCCCCCCCCCCCCCCCCCCCCAAATATGAAAACGGGGAAAAATAAAAAAACACGTATTTCTTATTTTTCGGTCCTCTATAACATATCCAAAAATCAAAATGATCGGAGGCGGACACCTAAAATACTCTCCTTGTTAGAAGCGCACTTGTATTTGAACAACTGTATCACAGAGCCTCATTTACTATCGTTACTTCACTTCGCTGTGAAACACCGATGAGTGTTTATTAAAGAGGACCCAAATCAAGTTTTCGATGGAGTGAAGTCTTGCACAAGGCTAACAGAGAATCCTGCACATAACCCCAATTTAAATTTCGATGCACATAGGAAGACACACAGAACCGTGAAGATTTCAAGCACCGTCTCGATCAGCGCGAATACCTCCCATCTTTCTTTTCAATTGCTCTTTCACCTCGCCGCGGAGGACCGTTAGAGGCAAGGGATCCATCAGTCACGCCGAGGCAAGTCGCTAAAACGAACTATTTCTTTGCCCGTTCCCCTTTTTGCAGCAGTCGCGAGCTCAATTCCCGGCCACCCCGCCGAGATACTCGTTGTCGCCGCCTTCCGCCGCGAAGAAACATTAAAAAGTTCGCACGCGAGGATCCTTTGGTCGCCCCGGCGCGAACGAACCGAAATTTCCCCTTCTTTGTACGCGTTTTTCCCGGCGCGGTGGACACACAGAAGAAACGTTTTCCCGGGGGCGATTACACGCGAGATAATTCTCGAGCGAAACCGTGGAGCGGGCAATCAGCGAAACGACGCGGGGAGGAACGTGAAAAGAAAGACCCCGTCGATTCGGAATAGAGGGCGAGCGGGAAATCTAATATCGGGGATTGCGTTTGCCTTCAATCGCGTCGCCCGCCCACCCTCCTCGCGACGACAAGAAAGCGGGCGGAAAAAATGACAAGCGCCCCGTTCCTCGCCTTTTTGCCCGGCACTTATTTTTTGCAACGACGCTTTCGAAACGTACGTGCCCGCGAGCACGAAACCGTTTATCGACGTTCGTCCGTGCGGTCGCGTAGTGGGGGCAGGGAAATTTTTCCACGACGCTGAACGAGATTTCCCGGGGATAATGGAGGAGAGGGAAAGCGGTTTCCACGGAATGGGAGTTAGAAGCGCGGCCCTCTTCCATCGTCTCTTCCGCAAAACTACCCTTCAGTGGTGATTAGGGTTCTTCGAAGCTGTGCTCGACCCTGTCTTTAAACTCATTTCTAACAATCGACATCTCTGCTTTCCACGATCTTGTTGCACCGGGGCTTTATTTAATTGGCTTCCTTTTGATTCGTTTCGCAGATGAAGTGACAGCTGATCGATCCTAATAACCATGGAGTTTAAGATGAAGTCGACAGGGTTAAATCTAAAAATACACTTCTACCCGCGAAAATTACACAACACCTTCCATTTGTTCGTGACATGCAGACACTGTATATAATTTAACCCCACGGCCCTCAAAAGACTAAGTGCCCTTTGTGTTAGACTCCGAAAGAATTATTCGACCGTGAAGGACACATTTCCCTGGCTCCTCGTTCTCGTATTTAACTCCCTAACTGTTTGTTCCCCAATCAATTGTCCACCCCACCCCCCGCCCTTGAAATATTTTTCCCAGAGTGGAGGAGCCGCGGGACCGGGAGAGTTGGCAAGTCCGCAAGCCGCGTCGAACTGAGTTTTTAAGTCTTGGGAACGTCGGGGGCGCGATTTCTGGGTCTTGTTTGCCCCTAAGTAGAGGCGGTGTCTGCAAACTCGGGCAGGTGTCTTTCAGTACGGGGCTTTCTCCTGAGCCGACAGGTTCTGTGCTCTGACTTTTGACAGCAGCTGCTGCACCCGCTATGAGACTTTCGCAGATACGTTGCGACCATTCGCGATGATTCAACTTTAAATCCACGGCAAGTCGTTAAAAGCGGCTTACTTAATCGATTCATTCGCGCGCACCCTCTACCCCTTCCTCCACCCACGCCCGGCATTGAGAAAGAGCGAAGTTTCTTGGGGGACGAGCGACGTCGATGCACCGTCTCTACCGTCGATGCTCGATAGGACCATGCAGACACGGAAGAGTTTGTTTCACTCTCAAGTCGTTAATTGCCCAAGAAATTCTTTTGCACTGCTTTCTCTTCAGTTGGGACGGATTCGGTGCACGGCACAGCTGGAGTTCATATAAAACTCTTCTTCCTAGATGTATTGTACTTTGCGGAAAGATAGTGGCTAAACTGAGTCCACCTAAGTGGGTGTGCAATGAGATAGATATTCTTGAAGGTGCAAGATACCGAATATTTTCTTTGGCATTACTTATGGAACTGTATTCGCATACCCTGGGATTTTAAAGCATTAGTGGTTACTTAGAAAGTGTGTCTAAGACATCGCTATATCTTTTGAGCACTGCAATATTATTCCTGCGAATATTTTACTATGGAAATAAAGGGCTGTTCTAATGTCGAGTCAAGTTTCTAGAGCTCGAAATGGATATGCTTCGTCGCAACTTTCTACTTCCATACGTCTTGCACACGTGTAACTATGGTAATTTGAGTAAAACGATCTGAAACTCCGTGCTGATAACAGAAGCACCAATGCCTGTTCTATTACTAAAGTACCTGTAGTGCCATTTTTGCAAGATGAACCATTATTCTCTGCAAACATTTAAACGTCTGATGTTTCAAGTAAGAACAGAGATACCCGTGGGGCTACTTTTAGCTAAATTTCGCCCCCCTCGATTGAGAAAAAGAGAAAGCGTACAGCTGTCGAGCTAATCTCGCCTCGCGTGCAAGCATTATCGAAAGTTTTCACAAAAATAGGGGGAAGTGGAGTGCAGGAAAGTGGAGGAAACGTCTGCGATACCGATTACTGGTTCAAATTGTTCGACCCTCGCGTGCTCGCGCCGCCCTGGTTCGCGGGGAATCCAAGGAAGTATCGCAAAAAAAAGCGGTCGTTGTCGCTGCGTCGGCGGCGCCGATAATGGCGGCGGATCCTTCTATTGAATTCCGGATAAAAATGGTCATTATTTCTCCCCGATTAAAGCCATAGAAGGGGCCGGGGCCAATTCAGCTGCACGCCGCTTAGTAATCTTGAGTAATTTATGGGCTATCGCGGTTTTAAATGCAACGACCATCGCGGGGGTGGCGAGAACCGTTTGTATGGAAACAGCGTATCACGATGGCGCCGGGCAATAACTAATAACGTAAATAACTATATAAATAAATAGGCTTTCAGCTCTTTCGAACGTTCTCGCATACGAAACACGACGTGGTTACCAACGTGGCGCAATTTTCGTGAAAAAAATAAAAGAAAAAATGAACAAATCTCGTGTCGGTATACTTTAACTTACAATTAGTAGCACTGAATTTGATGTTACGTATTTTAAAGTGCTCTCCACTTAGTTTGTTTCTTGTTGTCCACTCTCGATTTATCTGAAGCGTGTCTAATGGTAGATCATCTGGAGAGCGAACTAATAAGCAAATTAAAAAAGGTCCTTTCTGTTGTTGGTAATTCGCGGCTATAACATATTGGAATTTTAGATTGTTCTGTTTGTTGATTCTCTAGCGAGCATCGAGGATTACTCGAGTCCCGTTAATTTTAGAAATCAGATTTAAACGTAGTTAAACAAAGTGTTTACCAATGCAAAATGAAATAATTACAAATGGAGCGGGGTGCAGGATAACGAAGAACCTTTCGCAAATCCAGTGTTAAATTACACGTGTATCCGCTTTGTTAATTAAACTCTTTGTAGTCGAAATATTACAACGTTAATTGTGCACGTTGTGCAATTTAATTGGGACCATTTATTTAGCGGGCTTCGCGCTTTCCCTGCAAGTCACCTGCGGCGCTATTATTCGCCTGCTAACGAGTAAATAAATAATTATTAACACAATTTCTATCGTACGCCCAGTCTCGACGCTGGCGAAACTTTCGAAATGGGAACAGTTTGTTGGATGTGCAATAATAACAGAACGTGATCCAGGAATTTAATGTTGGCTGGGCGTGATCAGGAATCCACTGCTTTCACACATATGCAGTTATCTCAAGTAATAATTGATCGCTTAGCGATATACCCTGCGCGTCACCTTGCCTCTCTACCAATTTATATTTAACAACAATTCCTGAAACAAGAAATTTTAAACACAGAGACAATTTCTAATCGAAATTCTGCATTAGAAAGTGGAATTCTAAATGCAAGTGCAAAACAAATTGTATTATATTTAAATCGGAGTAATTTCATAGCTGCATCTGCCAGAAGCGATTGCATATTAAAAAATTCAAATTAATGTCGATTTGTCAAGGTTGATTCGGGAATGCATACAAGCGAAAGTAAGAGTTTCAACTGCAAGAACTAGAAGCGTAAGTTGATCATTATTCTCCCACTACGATCTTTCCTACTACGTAAGGTAACTACGAATGAGAGAATGAACTACTCATACCAATTCTTACTGAGGAATTAATTTCACAACACAACGCTCCATCACGACCAACTAATTCCTAACAGAACAAAAATTTTCCACCCTCTACACGTCTGATTCGATGTAATCGTCGCCATTACATTTCAATACTTGACACGAGTCTCAACGCACAAACCTCTCCGATTCCATCTAAATTACAAACTCTGCCAGTGTTTCATATTTCAGATAGCAGAGACAGACGCGCAATTAGCGTCGTGATAATTCTTGATTTTGTTGGGCACCCGATACGTTGTACCCTCCCCTTCGCCTCGTTCTTTCCGTCGCCGTAATCCCACTGCAATTTGTAAAAGGAGAACGTCTTTCGCTCGGTACGCGACAAACTCTCGAGTTTCTGGGATTCACAGGACCAACTTATTTGCCTTCAAGGCAACCGTGGGCATCCGCGCCTCCTTTACACACAACCAAAATGCACCGCCACCAGCGTGTGCTTCTGATAAAACGTAATTATTTACTCATTAAATCTCTGCCATCAGGAAGGCTGCCTCTGTACACGGAGCCGGGCAAATTATGCACCGTGTGCATCGTTCAGATCCGTAATTGGTAACTGGGAAACATTTGTCGATATCGACTTTTTCACTTGTCCTCATTCACTTCAACGGTGTTTTCCAAACGGACAGTGTGTTACTTCGTACTTCTAGAGCTACACTTGTTACGAATAATGGGAATTTCTGTGTGATATAAACTGCAGTTTAATAGGTGCTCAGGGGTATGCTATTCAACTTGATAAGTCCGAATTTCTATACAGAAAATACGAAGTCGTCATTTCGCAGGTGCACATTCGCATTCATCTTTCACAGTATTTTCCAATGAATATTTTTTTTACGAAATTGAGTTAGTAGCAATAATGTATTCCAATAGGCTGTACTAATCATATAAAATAGGAGAAATTATTTTTTTTTAAACGTGAGTTAGGGTAACTGTGCTCGTAGTTGACAGTGTACCAATAGTTGACACTTTTATTTTCAATCACGAATAATAAGCTTTCTATTAAAAAAAGGTTTTTGACTAATACGCTGTTTGAAAAAGTATGAGTCAAAAACATTTTTTTACACTCCCAATGCCTCATTTTACACCACTATAAGTTCCTGTCTTACCATTAAGAATAACGTAAAGCCTTCTCCTCCATACGCTACGGAATACCTCTCCCTGCCACGAACTTTATTAAAAAGAATCATGCTAATATTCCATTAAGGGGTTAGGCCACCTTGGACGGAGCAAAATTGCAGTCATTTTCGGCATTTTTTTAGGAAGATAATAAAATAAACAGAAAATTTAATATGAAGCCTGTTATTATACAACTCTCGCCGGAAAAAAATCGTATTTTTTTTCTTACAAAATGGCGACGGTAGAGCCGTGATACGCAAGATCTTGTGGAGCGACGATTTCCACGGTGTTCAATCTCACGGCTATACCGTTTGACTTAGAACAAAAAACCAAAAAGATTTATTTTCTGCATGCCTAAAACTATGGAAGTACGTAGGGAAATCCAGAAACATTAATTTGTCTCGAAATGGTGACCATGGAGAGAAAAAGTGCATTTTTTTTTATAAAAGTGTCAATTGCACAGGACATATTCAAGATATCGCAAAACCGCTACGTACTTCCATAGTTTCAGGCATGCAGAAAATAAAGCTTTTTGGTTTTTTGTTCTAAGTCAAACGGTATAGCCGTGAGATTGAACACCGTGGAAATCGTCGCTCCACAAGATCTTGCGTATCACGTCTCTACCGCCGCCATTTTGTAAGAAAAAAAATACGATTTTTTTCCGACGAGAGTTGTATAATAACAGGCTTCATATTAAATTTTCTGTTTATTTTATTATCTTCCTAAAAAAAATGCCGAAAATGACTGCAATTTTGCTCCGTCCAAGGTGGCCTAACCCCTTAAAGATTCTCGACAAAGTCTCTGTAACCGAATTACCGAAGCACCTTGCGCCCACTTAAATCCCCAAGACAAATTGAACCAAGTAGCTCACAGCATTATATTCACTGGCAACGAAAGAAGAAACCATGCATAATTTGTGCAGTATCTACGACCGGGTGTTGCGAGATTCTCAGGGGCAATCAGGACCCCGGTTCCAATCGCGGCGCTGAATAAGTGATCGTCGCCGCGCGCGATCGAAGATTACCTCGCAGCCAAGATCCCATCGAGATACGATCGAGCGACGGGGTCGAGATTAAAGAACCGAGAAATCAAGCCTATCTCCTAGATTAGAATAATTTATCGCGCAGCTGATAGGTACACGTTTCTCGCGTGCCGCGAGCCTCGGCGAGGCGCTCGGCCATCGTGGAACAGATCGCCGGTGAGCCATTGTAACAGCGAATAAATGGCTGGTTAGAGTCCCTCCGCCTGGATCCAAAAAGTTTCCCCGGCGTTTCTCGCACATCTCTCTTCGCGGCGTAAAGTTCGCCGAGTTATATCCGTTCGCGGGGGTTGGGAGGGCGGGGGCGGGGGCGAAGCGGGGCGGCGTTGGAGCGGAGGCAGGCGGGAGCGCGGCCTAACGGCAAGTAGATTAAGAGTTAAAGTTGCGACGGTGAATGTGAAAAGCCTGTTTCCTACGCTCCCCCTCGCGGCCCGTCCTCCCTCGCGGATCTTTCGTCAAATTGCGATAACGCTGTTGCGCGAGAACGCGAGGAAAGAGATACTGATCCAGGCGCTCCGCGAGACTCTTCGCGGATTGAAGATAACGGGCGCGATGGGGAGATAGACTTTGCGAATGGCTTGCGCTCGTACCGTTTGGAAATAGGCGGCGCAGGATGCGTTACACGGCGGAATCTCGATAATCTGAGGTGAACGCGTGCTAGACTGGCTCGAATTATCGGGAGCCGGGATTATGTGCGACTCACGCACACTTATGCACGCTCACGTGCCCGCAAGCTCTGGGGCGGAGAATTGGGTGCGGGTGGAATTGCTACGGGAATGAAAATCTTGGGCAGAGTTCGGTATAGGGGAATGATAATACGGCTAGTTAGGAATAATTATTAAGACACCTGTGTGGTGTAATAGTACGTACTAATGCGCCACGTATATCGCGCGGTATTATTTATAGACTCCTCCAATATAAATCGCAGGGTACACGGCGCTGGGTGTTCGATAATTCCATGCAGTAGTTACGGACTGATATAGATCAGACGTTTCGCGCGGTGCCACGTAGTGATCTTTGCTTAATGCCACTACTACGATACCTATATTACCCTACTGAACACTGTGCGGATACCCGATACGATGTAACGTATTACGAGCAGCGCTATCTTGTCTTTTACCGAAATTAAAGATCTGTATCTTCGACTCAAATGTGCAACATGCTAGATCGTCTTTGATAAAGTGCCGTCGCTGTTCCTAGTCGAAGGGTTTGTTTGAATTTTAGTAATATCGCGTGTTTCGAAGTAGTCCTTGGTAAAGGGTATTTTAGAGCAAGAACTATCCCTCGTTAAAGGTAATTTCGTAATAAGAAATTGTATCTTGAAAGATTTGAAATTCGTTAAGATATTGTTGCGCCGGGGCGTTTCTAGTACCGGCCACCCCATCGCAACGGTTAGAATAATAACACGGGTTCACACTAACGACCGGTTACTTTATTCGTAATACATGTAGACGTCCCGATTATAGTACGCGTACGTCCTAACGCTCGGACGTACGGTAATCGACTCTCTTTGTCGGCCTCCTGATCGTCCTCTCGACGGAGGCCGACCTTCTGCTGTCTTCTGCTGCGAGCACCAGTAGGCTATGTACGGGCCTATACCCGGTGCTCGCAACACTATGTTTGTTGTGCTACTTACAGAGAGGATGCTAGGATGCCTGGGGAGAAATAAGCAGCAGTCAGAGTTGGGCAAAATGTAATCTAATTACTACTGACAAATTACGATTAAAATGTAATTGTGTAGTTGATTACACATTATTTTCTGTAATCGTTAATTTAGGTAGTTGACCATTTGGTTTCGTCAACTACCTAAATGAACGATTACTGAAAATAATGTGTAATCAACAACACAATTACATTTTAATCGTAATTTTCAAGTTGTAATTAGATTACATTTTGCCCAACTCTGGCAGCAGTGCTACTTGGCCAGTAGGGTGGAGTGAAAAAAATATTTTTTCAATGATCAAATTCTAATAGTGCGTAAAAGTTGTCTACTTGGCCCAATAAAACGTGTAAAAAATTTCAGCTCGATCGGATAATTTCTTCTGTGTGCACCAAAGGCCTTAACTTTCAAAATTTTAGTAGGTACAAAACTTAAGAAACTGCAACTTTCTTCAGCTGGTGGATTCTACCTTTTTTTATACCCAAGACTATATTAGTTGCGTAAATGAAGCAAAGAAACACCCGTGGCTGGTTTCGGAACGATAGGAATGGCACTGTAAACTATAAAAAAAATGCAGCTCTTCGCTCACTTTCCTAACGGAACAAGTGGCCCAGAACCAACCACGCGGAGGTAGGTAGCTGTACGTCGGGCTCCTTGTTTTTTGTATTTTATATTTTTTTCGTTTTTTTTAATAATTTAATTGTTTTTTTATGTATTTTGTATTTTATATTTTTTTTTTTAATTTTAAGTTTTGTACTAAAATTTTGAAAGTTAAGGCCTTTGGTGCACATAGAAGAAATTATCCGATCGGGCTGAAATTTTTTACACGTTTTATTGGGCCAAGTAGACAACTTTTCCGCACTATTAGAAATTGATCATCGAAAAAAAGTTTTTTTCACTCCACCCTATTGGCCAGCCAGGAGGAGGAAGTATGGTGAACACAAACCGAAGCACGTACATTACATATGTACAGCAACTCACGCGGCCACCAAAACAAAGTAACTGAGCGTACGCTGCAGGCTTCAGTTTCCGAACCCTTGTTACGCGCGCCCCACCAAGGTTTTCGTTGTAGTGGGGAGTAGTAGGCTTGCGGAAGGTGTTGTGGGATTTCGCCATTCCCGGAGTTTGTTTTCAACACAGGCTTGGTTTCCAGGTGGGGAGGAAAATGTTATTACCTTACTCGGGGCAAAAAATGGTGAGCGCTGAGGGTCCGAGGTCCTCAACTATTGCCCGGGCGAGGTCTTGTTGATAAATCAAGCCAAGTGGCCATGTATTTTAACTTTAAAATTCATAGCAGAAATCACTGTTTTATTTATCGCGTGTTGGCGATCATTTATGTTGGGAAAGAAGAAGTATATTTTGTATAGGAACCTGATGCACTTGAGAAATTAGCTTGACAAGTAGGTGAAGAGGGAAGGAGGGAAATTACTTGACGATTAGTGACGCGTAATAATTGTAATTGGGACAAAAATTCATTTCATTTGTTGATAAATAAACGTTTAAGCCTCCTCCACTGTTTTGCCAAAGTTTCGGCTAAAGGGAAGAAGCCTGAATATTAAAGGAAAATGTAAAGGGTAAAGTTACAGTTTACATACTCGCGAAGTTTAAACTCATTCAGTTTTAACAAACGATGCAAGAAGAACCGCTTCTTTTTGGCGCCACGGCTGGCATGATTTATGACTGCAACCAGCAAGGTCATAATTTACTGACGGTTGATTCTCTTTGACTTCGCTTCGCAATTCATAGATCATACTTAACTTTCAAACTTTCGACAGAAATTGATCACAAGCTGGGACTTCCTGTATCGCTGTACCAAAAAACATTAATCTTCGGTTCACCCCTGGTCGTTAGGAGAGGGGAAATCGTAATTTATAATTTAATCCCTCCGTTTACAGCAAGTGCGCGGATCTTCGAGTAATTTCAAGCTGTTATCATGGTCCTTTGAATACTTGATACAGGCTGCTCAACAACGCCCCCTGTCCCTGGCGAGGGAATAGTCTAGTTTCGGTGATTGATATATTATTAAGAAGATGCAAGACAGACTTGACTTGAAATTTCAACGATGCATAACGATCACAAAGAAAGAAATTCGCTCGAATTCCCTTCCACGAATTCTCTTACCGCGAAGTACCTACCCCTACGAATTAAAATATCCTTCCACGAACATTCGCGCATTAATCGCGGAAAGATGGTCCCCGGTGATCCTAGCGAACGCGAGATAAGCCTGATAAAATACCCCGGCAAGCTACGGCTGGAAAAGAAGCACAGAGCGAAGATTTTATCTGAGCGAGAAGGGGTTCATTTCCACGAGAAACAATCGATGCCAGTCGAGAAGAAGCCGAAGTAAAAACGAATCGACTACTTTTCACTCCGCTTTCGAAAGTTCTCCTTGCAGCTCCGGAGAGTGCTCGACGAGATGTCCAGATAATGAATACCGCCCTAGCGCGAGCGAGCTCAACTTCGCCGGGATTATTTCGTTCTCTTCGGTCGATCGAGGCGGCGATAAAGAAACGCTTATCGTCTCGAGTGATTCACTTTTCGGGGACAATAGGGTCCGCACCCGCGCGCATGCATCTATATCACTTACCGTGAACATCCAGCTTGACGTCGACGGTGAGGGGTTCGGCGAGCGCTATACTGTTGACTTTACACGTGAAAGTTGCGCCGAGCTTCTCGCGAGTGATTTGCATCACCAGCAGGCTGCTCCCGGTGCCTATCCCATCGTCAGCGATCGTCGTCGAGCTGGTCGCTGAAACACACGAGCGCGTCGGGCACGTTTAGGGGTGTTTTTTTTTTTTTTCAAACGAGTTTGGGGACGGGGGTGCGTTACAGGTCGATCACTGGAGGAAATTGAACGCGATTTTTGGCGCCGGTGAACGAGGTCGGATGCTGATGTCAAGGGAGGGGTTAATGCAAGCGAACTCTTTTCAAAGAGTGACACAAAAATGAGGCCTTTTTAGCCTCTTTTTGGTACTACGATTTTGGAACTGAAATTTATGCGAAACGATACCTTACGCTGAGACATCAATCACACGAAAATTTCAAGTTGAGGTGACAATTAGTTTCTGAGATATGGCAGGTCAAAGAAGTGAAAATTCGTTAACGCGTCAGCTCATACGCTCCGATGTACGAACTTCTATGTCAGTCCGATAATTTAAACAATTATTTCCAGGCGTTTTGCTGACTGCTAACAACGAATTTGAACTTAGACTTTCAAAATTCACAAAAAAATCAAAATAAAAAAATATAAATGTCCGTGTAGTGGGTGTTTTGAAAATCTAAGTTGAAATTCGTTGTTAGTAGTCAGCAAAACTCACAATGGCCGATTCAATATGGTGGACGATATATTAAAAAAAGCACCCACTACACAGTCATTTATATTTCTTGATTTTGATTTTTTTTCGTGAATTTTGAAAATCTAAGTTGAAATTCGTTGTTAGCAGTCAGCAAAACGCCTGGAAATAATTGTTTAAATTATCGGACTGACATAAAAGTCCGTACATCGAAGCGTATAGGCTGACGCGTTAACGAATTTTCGCTTCTTAGACCTGCCATATCTCAGAAACTAATTGTCACCTCAACTTGAAAATTTCCTGCGATTGATGTCTCATCAAAAGGTATCGTTTAGCATAAAATTCAGTTCCAAAATCGTGGGACCAAAAAGAGGCTATTTCTTGGGTCACTCTTTCAAGGTTTGCAATTACATGTTTGCTGTTGGGTCTTCTCGAGATTGTTTTTCAATGCTACTTTTTCAGATTCAGGGGATGGAATGTGATTAATTAGGCAGCTGAAAAGGGAGTGATTCTTTGAGAGTATGAATGGTGTGGAAAGGAAGTTGCCCTTGTTGGGTAATGGTGGCATAAGTTCATTCGAATCTTACCTTCGAGTGGCTGGTCGTCTTTAAACCACTCGACCAAAGGTACTGGCTTCCCTTTACCGCTCTCGCAGAACAAGGAAATCGTCGAGCCTTCGTTTATAGGTCCTAAAGTGGCGCCCGTGCTTAGCGTGTTCTTTGTCTCTTCGTCGATGACACGAACGAACGCAGGTTGCACTGAAACAGAAACGAAAGGATGCGGTTGAATCGAAACGAGGTCAATTACGAGGCTGTGAAGTGGCTTCGATTCGTTCTACTATTATTGCTTCTATTCAGCAGACACGGTCGCTTACGGTGCAGCGCTTATTTTTTCGCCGTTTGTTTGCCCATCGGTTTTGTCGATGAGAATCGAAGGGATTCGGCGCAGCTTGCGAATAGTAGGTGGTTTAATAACCAACGATGGGCTTCGAGATGCTCCAGAACGCTTCGAATATTATTACGAGCCTCAGAAAAGTCTTATAAGCTCTTCTGCTCATTTAAATCAATGGATTACAGGTTAGCTTATCAGAGCAGTGAATGGCAAACGGGAAGACTAATCAGGACGAAATGATCAGGGACAGGACACTACTTAGCTGAATTGATTGAAAATTATACAATAATAAATAGCAGATAGAATAATATAAATCAGTTCAGCTAATTCTGATTCATGTATATACATTCCACTGTCTTGCAAAATTTAAAAAAATTTGAATGTCGATAATATATTTACGTATTTATTATACGAATAAATTAATATGTGATTAATCAGTATGCATCTAGACTGGCAAATATCTCATAAATTCTTGTACCTTTATTAAACCGAATTTCACCGAGTGCATCGTTTCGTGCAAACGTGAAGAATGCTTTGTTCAATTAACGAATGAATAATGAGTATTTTAAACTGACAGCGCAATGCGTTTCGAAGAACTTTGCGTGCAAATTATAATACGTCCACTTGTTCTTGAAATAGTGAAAATGCGAGAGAAAATAATTCGCATTCAACGTTAAAATGGCGGGAAATGAGAACTAGAAATGAAATCTCGCATTCATTCACTCATAGATTAATACTTTCTTATATCTACGAAATTTTAAAATATCTACCAATATTTCACTGCACCCTTTCCACCACAAATATCTCACCAAACCTTGCGTCCTCAACTCTGTGCACCACGCAATACACGCTAATCTCCCACGCTGCCCCACGCCACTTAAAATCCAGCATTCCAATCACCCATTTCCTTCTCCCATAGGAACAAAGCAACGAAAGGAATCAGCGTTCATTGCCCCCGACACACAGTGGGGCAAACGTGGACAAAAAGCGGACAAAATTCAATATTTTTTAAACTAATGATCCTATCGACATGCAATTGGTTTCTTTCGATTCAGAATGAATTTTTACCAATATTTACTTTTTACCATTTGGTCGTCTATATATGTAGGACTTTGGGACAGCAAAAGTTAAAAATAAGTAAACCTTTTTTTTTACTTTATTTATACAAAAAATAATTATCTTCAAATATTAATAATCCTCTACAACAATACCTTAACAAATTAAATTAATAATTCCAGAGCTGCGTCACGCGCTACGCCTTGACCAGCGCTCATCGGCATCCCATATAAATTCCAATAACTACCGAATGTGCAAGAAAGTGCAAATAAATTTTTAGGTATATATTCTCTGATACTTCCCGGTATTAAATCCATTAACGGCAACTTAAAGCGAGATAACGCGTTAGTTATTCAGTTTTTGTACGGTTTTGGTCATTTAATGACCTTTATGCGGCGGCTACTGTTACAAAACGATACTTGTATGGTATAAAAGTGCGGGTTGTAAAATATTGACCAACTAGATAGGCTGTAACAAACTTTAAATAATAATTACGGACAAAATAAATTATAGCTACAAAGGAAAATTTTGATAATTTTAGCTTTATAACATTTTGCTTTTGGAAAAAGGGAAAAGGTTTTTATTCTTTGACTATTTACGGATAAAATACAATAATAATCTTTTCCAGATACGAACTTTAAATTTTGGATTTTTGTCCGCGTTTGCCCCACTGTGCGACACCACCAAGAACCCATCCCAAAGAAACCCACTCACACATGAATCCTCCAACAAACATCCCCCGTGAAAGTGACAATAAGGAAAATCTTCAATGTCCCCGGCCCTCCGTTGTTGGCCGCGGGATAGCAGGTCTCTTCCCACCCGCCCCTCTCCCGAATTTAATATCTCTCAGGGTGTCTCCGCGGCGGGTGCGTTTGAATCCAGTTTTTAATTCGAGTCTACCGCCGGAGGAGGCCCATTGTGGAGAGAGGAGTCGCGCCCAGCGAGACCAAAGGGACGACCGGTTTGAAAACGAAGAAGAGGATTGAAGCGGAACACCTTCTCTCGGGGACGGGGCCGTCTGTGAATAAACTTTTCAACGCGTACAAGTGCTGCTTCCGGGAGCTTAACTCGCGTCGCCACTGCCCAGCCCCATCCCTCCCCCCTGAATTCAGCGCGCGAGCCACTGAATGTCAAGTAACTGTTTTCACTGAAAATTCATCTTGCGAATTTACGTCCGCGGAGCGTCGTAACTTTTTATTGCGAGTCCCAGCCGGAAGTCGTTGGTGGACCCTCCGGCCGGAGGACTTGGACCGTCGGGGGAATCGATTTACGGCGCGGAGTTCCGTTCGACCTGCGGTGCCGCGGACGTTTTAGGCCACCCTTACTCCATGCCGGAGGGGCATTCATTTTTTTCCTGCACCCTCCGTCCAACGATTTCCTTCGGAATGGCTTTTTAACGGCTCGTGGATTACCGCCGCGCGGATTGGTGATCGAACGTGTTACAGCGAGATATAACGGTGGCCCCGCGATAAATGAATATCCACGGAGCTTTCTGAAACGGAATGCGGTATGCGCGCGTGTCGCAAAGCTCCGTCACGCGATAAATGTGCGCTTCGGATGGTCGACGCGCTTTGGCTGTCACCGCGTGCGGTCCTGGCACTCCTGGCGGCTGTCCGGGCGTCGGCGATGCTACTTCTGAAGCTTAATCGAATTGTAAAACTGCGGCAAGTCGTCCTGTCTGGACGGGGGATGGTAATATTCACTCGTTTGAACGCAGCTTCGGGGAGGGGCCAGAGACGTGGCTGTCTAGAAACTATCGCGACGGCAATCTGCGCACGTCGTGCATTCGACGAATGTTGTTCCGCGGAGTTACTGGGATCCACTTTGTTTGTGTAATAATCGCGGAGCACGACGAAGACGGCGACGCCTCTCTGCGTCGGATATAATGGAACAGAGGCGTCTTGCGTTCGCCTTGATTGCGATGGAACCACGTCCGTGTTCGAGGCGTAAGAATATACATTCGAATTAGAACGTAACGACATCGAATTGCTCTATCTCGTGAACCTGGATCTAAGGAAAGCGCGAGATGCGGTTGCACGAGGAGCGCGCCACTTGTCGTGGGCCACTGCGGAGTTTCTCTAATCTAGCGAATCGCTAGGTCCCAGTGCAGCGATTTAATAATACGAGCTGAAACGAGCTCTGAGAGAACGGGACGAGAACGGGGGAAAACTCTGAGGAAATACGGAACAGAAAGAATGGAAGGTCCGAGCAGGTTCGGAGACACTGCTCCCGCTCGTGAACCGAGATTAAACAACGAACGCCAGAGATATATTGCGGTGGCGATTATCTTGTGACGAACATTGCTTGACAATACGAAGGAAGCGCACGCAGCATGAATCATACTGCATGCATATTCGTTGAGCAATCTTAGAAGAATTGCGCATCCTTTTAATAAAATGCAAATTCAATTCTTCCTTCAAGACAATTTCGATATTCTTTTTAATCTATCGATTAGTCAGAGCCCGCTCGCACCCTTTCACTGGAAAGGAGTCAACGAAAGCGCATGCATAATAAACCGCCTCGTCCACGAAACACACGTACCGCGGGACCGCTAATCTCCCTCCAAAAATCTGAGAAACGTCACGTATTTTCCACGCGGTGTCTGACACAAGCAGAATCTGTCTAACGCGGAATTCCGCGAAGCCTCTCGTCCTCCACCCTGTTTCCCCGCACACAGCTCCCTGCTTTATTAAGCAAATACCGAGAAGAGGTCAACGCGGAGCCGCGGCTGCAAAAAGTTCCTCCCTCTCGCAAAGTTCGACCGTTCCTGCGAAATTTTCATTTTTTCCACGTCCAAAAAATTAAAAAACAAACATCAATGCGGCTTGTAGCAGGGCGCCGCACAGTGGGCCAAATAGCAAGCCTAGCGACGAATAATTGAAAAATTGAATGCTGTTAGAATCGGAAATTTTTTATTTCTGCCGCGTCTCAGGTAGCCGGTGACTACCTGCTTATCATAAAATAATGCCCTGGCATAAGGGTTTTCCCGTATACCTCACGAACTTGGAGCAAGAATGGCAATATTTTTCTGCCTGCGTCAGTATCTGTTTGTGCGTTCTGCTGTACGTATCGGTGAATATATTCTTATTTTGTGTAGTTTCGAATAGTTTGGTAGAAATATTATCGCAAGGTAAGTAAACATGTCAACGTATTTTGTTTTAAAATTCTTTCCATAACTTCTGAGTAGCAGTAACTTCATTTTCATTACACATATTACAGCGATTCTAGTTTTACTGAGAATATAAAAGTCCCGCAATTCACATATTTGCGCGTATCTGCCGTAATTATTGTTTCCTCTACTTCTGTTGTTCATCTGCATTTCTTTTTGACTAAAGTTAGCTGCAAAGGTCTGCAAACAATTAAGATATTAGGGGAGAATGAGGCAATCGCGGTCAGTTGGCAATGGCGATGGCGGTCAGTATTGTTATTATAAAACGGTATGTCCGAAATGTAAAATTTCTTTTCCTTACGTTCCACGACATCATTCTCTATATTGTCGAACGATCTCGCCTTCGCCGTTGCTAAGCAACCAAGGAAAACTAGCCATTTTGTGTTTTCAACATCGTCGATGTAATATTTCGTGTACACAACATAAGAGGTAAGTACTAATTTTGAAGCTTTTTTTACATTTCAAGATTACGTAAATATGGATATACTATCAAGGCAGATTCCCCTTATTAATTTGATTAATTTGAATTTTTCGTCGCTAGAAGTGTTACTTAGGACCACTGTGCGCCGGTCGACTGCAATATCAAGCAGCGAATAGAAACATCGGACGTTCGCAAAGGCATCCGTCCTGTGAGACTGATTTCCAAAACGCACGATCCGACCAATCGTGTCGCTCGGATGGCTGTGAGTAGTGGCTACTCTTTGGAGTCGATCGTTGTCGGCTGGCGAGGTCTTTTGGAATCGGTTTAATAACGCCAAAGAGACTGCGGCGGAGGCCGAGTTTGATGTGTCTTCTGGTTTGAATTCGAAGCTGGCCCGTTCACAAGTGTCCGCGGGGCCGATCGAAGGTCAATGACCCAAAGGGGAGCCTGAAATCCCATAAGTTCTAGCAGGCAGAAGACCTAATTGGATTGGCCCCGAGACCAGTGGTCCTTCATACAATTTAAATAGAGCTTGAACTGGTGCTCCGTATAGTCCGGTACCGGTAGCAGCCTTCCATCTCATAAATTGGCCTTTGAAATGCGTGGAACAGAGGAGCCCCGGGAACCCGCAGAAACGGGTATTGCAATAAGTTCGACTAAGTTACGGGGCTTAATTATAATTTCACCCAGCCGCTAGTCGGCGACACTTGGAAGGACGGTACTCTTTCACCGTTTTATGATGATTTTCACGCGCCGCCGCGAGGACTCAAGGGTGGGGTAGTTAACGCGTGGAAAAGGACGAGCTTGCCTGCGTGATTTAGAGAGATTTATGATAATTGGCTAATTGATCCTGGTCGCTGCTTACTTTTCATTACAATTGTTGCTTCAGTAGATATCGTTGAGTACACTTTTCCTTATTTACTATTCCTGTCTTCTTTGAAGTTGGGGTGCGCGAAGGATCTATACGATCTGAAACTCATGTGGTTTTTAGTGCACTTGAGTTTTTGTACGAATGTTTAGATTTTATAGAGTGCTTCTTTAGCACACTTTCGGCCTCTATTTCCACGTACAGTGGTCCAATTTCTGGTTCCGGATACGCCACAAAATGGAAGTTATTTCATCGTATTAGTTACATCTCTATTTATAAGTGAAGTAACATCCCTTGCACTTCAGACATTATGCCAATTACACAAAAATGCTGTTAGGATGCTTTAGAGCATAAACGCACGACGCGAAAGGTAAAACGTGACGGATGGTGAAAGAATCACGTGCCGCCTATACCTACACGAAATGAGTTTCAAGTTTTCGAATTTCATTCCATCCGCGCGAAACGCGATTTTCTTCGCCCCCTGCGTTTGTATGGAGGACATATAGAAAACTTTCCAACAGGCATTAGGTTGATGTGAAAGTTCCACCATACGTTTTCAGCGTGTTGCATATGCGGAGAAGCTGAAATTCTCGTAAAATAAAATCGAACCCGCTTTTCTCTCTTTTTGTCCTTTTTGAAACGTCCTACAAGACCCCACAGATGCACATAGGTACGTGATATCAACTCAACAACATCAAAAAGAGACACGATGTATCCGAAATGGATTCTCAGCCTTGCAAACGAAAAAATTAGGGAATATTAAAAATGAAACCTGGAAGTTATTGGAAACATGAAAATATACGGTTGCTAAAATTTGCTGCGTGGAAATATACTGTTAAAATGATTTTAATCAAACGATTATAATTAATTGTACTATCGGTACTAAAGAAAAATTATTAAAAAATACTGCAATCTTCCTCGCCCGTCTATGCTAATTACGCAGACGCTGACTGAGGCGTCTCCGCTGGTTGAATAATAACGTTCCCGAGCGGTTTTGCGTTTCGTGCCGTGGCTGGTCGACACATAAATACACGAGATATTCGTCAGAATGGCTTCCGCGCTAAAGGCACGTGTCGTTTTAAAAAAAAAGGAAATGAGAACTGCAATCGCCGGCAGCAAAGTTTCCGCGGCAAGGACAACGAGTGATACTCGGCGCACGAAGCCCGTACGAAAGGAGAATGCAGTGTTTAATTTCGCCCCTTAACTGTGTCACTCAGTCGGAAAATCGTGCCGAGATCAAGCTTCCAGCGTCGTTAAAGCTATCTCGCACACGCCTTTTACTTATGGCCGTCGAATCCACAAGGCAGAGTAAAAAACGTCTCCCTTCCATCCCTGGAAACTTACATTTTTACATTCGTAATTATTTTTCCTACGGCGGCGTCAGAATTATAGCGGACTGAACTGAAGTGAAATTGTGACATAAAAGCCAAACTATCTCGTGTACCGAATTTGCATTAAAAATCGATAGAGACTGGCAGCTCTGAAGCAGGTAGCAAATAAAAAAGGCAATTTCGATCGAATTTGTACTTCCTCGCTAAACACATCCCATCGGCATAGAATAGCGTGCGCCAAGAAAAGTAACGAACGTCTAGCGTCCGCCGTTAATTATATTCTGCTATAATAACGTGCAATAATGGAAAGCCGCGAAACGTGTCGTTAGTGTGGATGGCGTGGCTCGATTGAAAGGCGTCTGTTTCGACCTAAAATAACGCTGTCCATGGAAATGAAGGACAGACGCAACGATGCGGCGCATTTACGTGGCGACGCGTTTCTCTGCAAGTAGGTATGCAATTTGCGAGCTTTAATAGCAACGCTGTTTCGTTTGTTTTTATTTAACCGTATTCATGGTCGTCGACGGATCTGCCGTCGAAACGGTGAATTGTATTTCGTTCTGCGCGTTATTTTAATTTTAAGCTGTGTCACCGACTAATGCAACGTGCTTTCGATATTTGTAGGAACTTTAACGCGCTTTAAGCGTCGGTACTTTTGATTTTTCACACGTGCAACTTTCACAATAAATCTCGTCCTTCGGTGTTAGAAAATTATAATTAGCATATTTGAATCCTAATTCATTGTTTCATGCGTACTGAACTGTCGGAATATCGGCAACTCTGAATTTAGAAGGTAATCTATCTAACTGAGCGATGCCCCGATGGGCGGCCCGAGGGTACGAGCATCCATCGCATTTTCCAAAGCTCGCGTGGAAGGGGGTCTGGAAACCAATGAAGTTGCAGGCATGTAACGTATGAGGAAAACTCTAGTAGTGTGCGTGTAGGCTCATACTCGTAGGCTTATATGACTGGGACTCTTGGAGCCCCAGTGTTCTACATTTTAGGAATTGGGAAAATAAATACGAATTGACTAATGATTAAACAATAACATTATGTAATTGGACGAAATAGACTTGAACATTCCCACTTACACTTCTGATTAACAAAAAGTTTCTTATTAAACGATTTTTATTCAGCTTCAATCCTCTGTTTGTGTGTTTGTTTGTATGTATGTTTGTTCAGTTCAAATCTAGAAACTCAATTTTAACCCACTTCCAACTATCCAATAGACTTGAAACTTTGCAGGCATACGTAGTTTGGATGACAATACAAAATTATGAAGAAAAAGAAACCCCCCAGGGTTTAAAAAATTATCCTGTCATCAAAAAATAGAACCCATAACCGCAAATCCAAACGACTTGAAATCAGCCTATAACCAGAAGTCAAATCAATTTAATCGCAATGAAATCAGCATGTAACGGTTACATGCTGATTTCAGGGTACAAGCCTACACGCACACTACTAGAGTTTTCCTCATCCGTTACATGCCTGCAACTTCATTGGTTTCGAGACCCCCTTCCACGCGAGCTTTGGAAAATGCGATGGATGCTCGTACCCTCGGGCCGCCCATCGGGGCATCGCTGATTCTAACTGCTGCTGTCGAGAATCAAACGCGACTGCTTACGATTTGTTTCTTCACATTAAACTCTTCATTAGGCTTCCCGCGCTTCAACTTCCGTCGTTCCCGTGTTTCGTGTTTCGTTTTGCAAGGCACATGTTGCTCCACACCACTGTAATTACAATAAACCTTGAATGGGTGAACAGGTACGGTCGAACGAGTTCAAAACACGTCCCGCTGTTAGCGCGGTCCAGTGGCTCTCGCAGAACCGTAAGAATATGACGAGAGTAATGGCACTTCGAGTAGTTGCCAACGTTGTTAGCGCGGCGAGGACTTAACGTGAAAATTTCTGCTGTAACCCGACTGCAATTCGCTGGGAAAGAGCGCTGTTGGTTTCGTTTCGCCGTCGATGGGAATGTTCTTTAACGAGTTCGAACCTAACAGCTCGCAGTGACTTCCGCAGCGCTGCGAATTTTTAAGCAACCCATTCAACTTCGTACAATACCATCACGATTATAGGTATTCCTTGGGCGTTCGAATTCTTCGAAAGCTTCTATTTTTCAAGACCACAACGCATTGGCTTTATCAATTTCATTGTTCAATATTTATTTACATTTATATACCATTTATGCATTCCATAACAGTAGGATTTTCCTTTGTTGCTACTAAATACTCGAGTACAGATCTCGCCTCAAGCAAGCTTTGTAAAATTCGGGATGATTGAAAGCCTGCCGGCGAAAATCACGGACGAGTTAATGCAGTCGAGATAAATTGCGATACTTTCGCCGTCGTCAAAGCGGCGTCCGTTTTGCGCTAAAGAGTAATCCGATGTAATTAATTAAATTGTTTTTTTCCTATTTAAAGCCACTTTTCCGCCCGCCAGTTGACGGCTGTCGTTCAAACGGACATATTCATCATGGTTTGGTTCACTCCGGTGATGCCGCCGAGTGGGATCCTCGGTTTCCGGCTAAAATTTCAAAGTAATTGGCATCCCTTTCATGTAGGTAAATTCAACCGCACTTTAATGGTATGACATGTTGCGTGTGTCAAGATAACCGGTTCAGTGGTTTAGCCGCTACCACTTCGGATTAGTACTGCGGCTTTCTCGTTTGTCGAATTACTGGGATTACCCAGATTACACGGATCGTACAAGTACGATACGTCTAATGCGAGTTATTCCGCGCATATCTTACCGCCAGAGATCGTCGACGTTTAATCGATTAATTAAATTATACGGCGTTTCCAGTTTCGGTGAATGGAAGCTCGCTCGCCCCGGAAATTACACGGCCGTTCTTCAATCGAATCGCCCCGTGAAATGGATAAGTTTCTTTCAGCCTAGCGAAGAGGGACGATTCGGTATGAAAGGAACAGTGAGCGAGAATCATAAGATTTTGATACAATGAATATCATTTTGATACAATGGTGTTTAATGTGGGCAAGCTACGATACTAATTTTCTAAGCAAAAGTCGCTTTATCGTTGTGATGACTCTAGATGAGACTTTCTCTGTATTAATATTGCAAAAGGGAATATTTATTTAGGAAGTTTAATACTGTATTTTAATCGAAGAAGGACTCAGAATGAAGTGAAGATTTCAAGAGTTGGACTTATTATTAATGTATCCTCTGCAATATATTTTATCTAGGAAATTATTTCTTCTTACTTCTAACTACTTAGCCCTTACTCCTTCACATATTATAGTGTTGGTCGAAAGAAATTTTGAAATTCATATTGTAGTAGGCTCGCGTCGTGGGAGACACGGTGTTGCCAGACGAGCACGCGAGGCACGCGTCAAGGCAGACACAGCGTTGCCGGCGAGACGTTGCTAGCAGGGATTGTAACCGTAACCCTAGGCCGGTTCGGTTCTCAGTACCGTAGACTAATTTACATAACCGGGTAACCCGAGGCATCTAGGCACAGAGTTACCCGGTTAACCCGCTCTCGGAGCGGGTTACCCTAATCCGGTAGAGGGCGTAGTGTTTCCCTATTTTTGTGAAATCGACCTGTACTTATGAATTTTTATTTTAAAAACTATCTATCGCATTAGGTTCATCCTTTTTTTATTTTAATGCAGAAGATTTTGTCTATTTGAATAATATTTTTTTGAAATTGTAAAATTATTTATGTAACGTCAAATTATAAACAAATTTTTATTTTGCAAATTTCTCCTCGAGGGTGACATGTTTCTAAAGTTGAAAAATGTACTTAATATATTCCATGACCGTATAGTATAAACATTGTGTTTTCATTTTAACACTTGCATACTATTTTCTTACAAATCAGTAAATTTCGTATATAATAGTTGTGTTACAAAATATTATTTTTATTATAAATAAATAAATTACCTTTCGAACTTCTACAGGATTGTTACATTTGTTATAGGCCATTCATCCACCACGGTGATGCAATTTGACCAAGAAACGATTTGCATGTAATGTCGTGGGTATAATTCAAGAAAATTCATCACATTTTTCCTCGAGAGATTACAAATTAGATCGAGAAACAAAACCCTGCAAGTGATTGACGTCATTGCATGTAACCCGGTTCTTGTTAAAATTGCAGTTGCATCGCAGCGGTGGACGAGCGTGGAGCGACCATAGTCGGATTTTGGACGTAGAATGTCGTATGTCACTTGTAACCCGCTCCGAGCGGGTTAACCGGCTCTCTGTACTCTTTGGGAGCCGTTCCTTCGGGGTTACTACGGGTTACAGTAACCTTCGCTCGGTTAACCGGGTTCGGGTTAGGGTTAGGCGGCGGTTACAATCCCTGGTTGCTAGGCGTTGAGCCGAGAGAACTGCGCGGCTGAGCTGAGGCAGTCTGCGTCGAGCCGAGCCGAGACGAGTTGATAGGCAAACCATATTTTGTAACTGAATAAGGTAAATGTCCCAATCTCTGGACACGTCTCAATACCTGGACACTAGTGTAAATAATGCTGATTATTACATTTAATATATGCTTCATCCATAAAAGAACTATTTTATTCAATTACACAAATATTTAATTAAATATATTCATATACATATTTTTCTTAGCAAACTCGTAATACTCGTAATAAAAATAAATTTTCTTGAACTGACCGGTTTACACCATTTTAGTATTGCCGTTAGCTGATTTGCTAAACAGTCTCTACTTTTTCTTAAGCGAATATTATTAATAATGTTTAGTATATTGGTACAACTAATACATTTTTAGGAAAATGTTGCTTTGTAGTATTATTTTCTGATTGAATTATTAAAATTTATGGTCGTATTAGTTTTTTATTCGCGTGTCTATCTATCGGTACAGTGAAATCCCGGAACGGCCCGAAACCTGACCACGCAGACCATCTATGCAAACTGCGACTTTTCTTACGCGTTATTGTTGACGGAATAATACAATAGTTATTTAGGACTGTAGTACTTATTACTTTGTATTGTACTTATCATTCTGTAAGTATACTTCCCCTTTTTTATCTTGTTTTAACGATAATATTTAATTTGAAAGATTTTTTTTACATATAACCTTAAAATTAGTCATTCGATAATCAAGAAAGCTATTCTAGAGTCAAAGAAGGCTATTCTAGAAGCAAAAAAAAATTGGCACAAAACAAAAAAAAAAGTAAAAATAATAAAACCAATTAAATTTCAATTTGTTAAAAAGTAACATTTATTTTTATTTAATTATTAAAATATTTAATGTCTATGAATAAAATTTAATTTTGGTTTATCAAAAAGAAACTATTGTGTTGTTTTTATTTAATTTACCTCCAAATTGCTGATCTTTTATCATGTGTCTATGTAATGGGATAGTTAAATTGGGACACCGGGACATATTAGTTAAGCTGTCCAGGTATTGGGACCGTAAAATCGGGACACCGGGACATACTAGTTAAGCTGTCCAGGTATTGAGCCATTGTAAGGACTACGAATTTTCAATATTTTACAAAATTATTCAATCCAATAATGGTTTTTTTTTTAATGATAAAGTACACACGGTGCCCCATGCAATTGTAAAATCGTTTATATATATATATATATATATATCGACTTGTATAATTGAACAATTCTCAAACGTGTTTCCGCCGTACCTTAAATGTCCAGGTATTGGGACATTTACCTTATATTATTAAAGTAATCTCATTTCAACCCAACAATACTCTTAATCAACTGTATTTTATTAATATTGAAATAAAACGACAATAAGACTTACCAGTGATGTTGAGTATGATATGCTGAACATTGTTGCACTCTCGATTCACCGCCAAATACGTGGCCTCGCATTTGTAAAGTCCCTCGTCTTCCAATTTCACTTCTGCAATCTTCAGAAATGCCTTTGACGAATTTGTCGTGTATTCTATGTCCGACCTGAAAGCAAACGATCGAAATAATGGAGAATTATTATCACGCCTGGGTACAGGAATGAAAATTCAATTCTCCCATCACAAAACGATGTGTCCTGTTAAAATAGCATGTTTCCTGATCAAACACCATTCATATTCAGAGCAGATCAGTCTGAATAACAACACAAACGTTCTTACTTGCAGACAGATTATATACGGTTCACTGTTATTAATGGAACACATCTGCAATCCTATTAGCGGCGGGTAATGAATAGAACAACGAAACGCATCAACCTGCTCGTTATGCTGCTAAATCGATAGTGCTTTACTTCAGCCACTAAGGAACAATGGTATTAGAATTTATACAACACAACTGTGTCTCCTATTGCCCCAACGCCATTTAAACGAAATTCCCACCTACTAAAACGGAGTCAAGCAGAAGTGACTTCTGAAGAATTGTGAAATTCATCTGACCGACACGAGCAGAGTACTTAATGCAGTCGAATAGGAATACCCATAGACGTGATTACCATGACGTGATTTTATTGTCCCCAATGCACCACCAGCGATCGTAGCTGGGAATATTCTGCGTTTATGTCGATGCTGCAGTTTCGGTTTGTTAGCATGAATGCTTAGAAGCTGTGGGCTGTGGCGCGTATCTCGTGAGCGACGTAATGTCCGAATGGCAGCGATAATTGTTATTAACTAGCACGTTTGTTCATTAATGCGATGCATTTCTGTTGATTGCTAACGGAATGATACACACGCCGCCTATACAAATATGCTCAGCTGTATGTAAAACAGTTTGCCGGCGTCTCTATGTATATGTGCGTACAATCTATTTATACATAACAACTACAAGCACTTGGAGAAATTTTGAGGTGTAGCGAGAAATGGCCAAATCTTATCACGACTTAAGGAGACCAGAGTTGGGCATCATTCGACTAAAAAGTGATTGAAATAACGTTTCGACTAAAGCTACTTCACCTTTTTCCTTAGTCGACTAAAACTTACCTGAGTTAGCTTTAGTCAAGGCGCCAGAGCTGAAGCTGGTTAGTCAAGAGCCTTTAGTCGTGGGTTGTGACTATCGTTGACCAGCTGTCATTATATTCTTAGTCTAGAAGGCGACTAACCGGCGAAAGCCTTTGCGGCCTGACCCGCGCGCGGTCGTCTACCGGTCAGATTCTACAGAATCTGAATTTGTTTATTTTTCATCGTATCAATATGAAAGTGACGCAATGGATTCTTGATGTTCTCCCGATTAATTGGACAGAAAATAATTTAAATCGGACTATTTTTAACGTAACGGGCTTTGAATTCTGCAAACAAATTTCTCACGTAATATCCTTAATTATGGTCCGAATTATATCATTTTTGGGCCCATTTTCATTGGGAAGGCATAATAATTGTAGGCGAAAGGATCAGAAAGAATATGTATGTACAATCTTTCGATTGTTGAGAAGCCTTTGTGCTCGGATTATCGGAAAAGACCTACCCACCCCACCGTTTTGCTTTCTCGGTTGCGAGCGAGGACCTTCGGGCCCCAGTAGACCGCCCGTTGACAGCCGAGAGCAATAAAACCGACGGGCCACATAAAATCTTCCTGTTTTTGATAAGTGTTAATAAAAGTATTACCAATCGATTTCTCATGTCTTCCCGATGAAAATGAGCCCAAAAATGATATAATTCGGACCATAATTAAGGAGATTACGTGAGAAATTTGTTTGCAGAATTCAAAGCACGTTTCGTAAAAAATAGTCCGATTTAAATTATTTTCTGTCCAATTAATCGGGAGAACACCAAGAATCCGTTGGCGTCACTTTCATATTGATACGATGAAAAATAAAGAAATTCAGATTGTGTAGAATCTGACCGGTAGGCGACCGCGCGCGGCTCAGGCCGCAAAGGCTTTCGCCGGTTAGTCGTTTCCTCGACTAAAAATTGAATGAAAGCTGAAACCACGTTAGCCACAACCCAAGAGCTAAAGATCCTTCAATAACTGGCTTCAGCTCTGGCGTCATGACTAAAGCTATGCTAAATCATCTTTAGTCACCCTTTGACTAACGACTAACCGTAAGGACCTTTTAACTAGATGTTATCTAGATATTAGCTTTGCCCAACTCTGAAGGAGACAATATTCCATCCCCGTCCGAATAAACAGTACAATTACCTTCCCGTAGGTACAATTTGAAAATTTAAAACAAAATAACTTGGGGATAGATGCAATCTTTCACTTGTTTAAGGATAAGTATGGCCTATCGCACGTTATTTAAAAATTTAGTAGAAAAGAATAATTGATGTAGAAAATTAGAAAATAATGATTTATACCCTCTTGCACGTGAGAATCCGTTTGTGAGGTGAAAAGGAGAATGCTTCAGGGATCTTTATTGCGTTCGTTGTAATTCGAAGAAAAATTGTCTTCATCGGTCATTGTTTCTTTGTGAGCTGCTTCATCAAACGGCTCGACTTAATTCACCAAGGAATTGTATTTCATCGAGCGGGTTTCCCAGACTCTGAGATAAGTCTTTTTACGGAATTCTTTGATACGTATGGAATTTTTTAACCCCCTCGCGAAGGGAGCCCCTTTCGCCGTGAAGCTTTCAAAAACCTTCTGCCTCGTGTTTGGACGAATCGCTATCTTTCATTAAACTTTTCACGATATTTTGTTCGGTGCCCGCGTAGGAAGCTTCCCTTTGATCTCTACTCTCTTCGATAGCCAAGTTATATTACTCGACGTTACATTACGTCCCCTAAAACGTTACTAAAATATCTCCGCGGTAAAAACTTTAGCAACGGTGCCATCCAATATTACTCGCCTTTATCAAAGAAACGGTACCTTTGACCGTGCGCGTTTTGTTACGTCCGACTGTAATCGCATTGAAAAGTCAGTTGAAATTCAGTGTGGTCAGTTCAGTCAGTTTGGAAATTCAGCCTGCTAACTTTATGTAATAAACACTGCGAGCTGATTAAAAGGGTAAACACCGGGCATAAAATAATACTGAAAGCACGAGTTAAAGGGATAGGTACCACTACAACTAAAATTTCCATTCTGTTAAATCTCTGTTAAATACAACCAATCGACAAGAAGTTCCATAAACCGACTTCCCTCCACCACCCGAGCAGAGGATTAAGCTAAAAAACTGCGCGCAATATAAAACTACCACGTCCACGTGAATTCTACGATGAAATGGCAACGAGTCAAAACGTTCCACCCGCGCGTTAACTCTCAGCAATGTCTGCCCTCAGCCGCGCAGCCAGACTCGCGGATTCCGCGGGAAAGAAGCAGGAATCACACTGACTTACCACACAAAGCGAAAGCCTGCTGCAACACTCATAATGGATAACAAGTGAAACGTGGCGAGGCCTTTGATCCGCGCGCTGCACGGTATTCAGAGCGAGCAAGCAGCGCTGGCAAAGTGTATCAAACGCGGCTAAACAATCCCTTGGCCGCGATTCCGAAGAGCCCAGAAAACGCCCGACGACGTGGTACGCGCCCCCTCCGTCATACTGGGTCATTGTTCGAGCGGGATAGTCGCTTAAGTAAATTTCAAATCCGTCGCAGCCGTCGGCCAAAACTGCGCTCCGAATCGGAATGCGCGTTTTCCATTACGCCCCCTACCCGCCGGAGATTTTCTGCTTCATCTAATCCTCTTTGGCCAGTACCAGGGCAAAGCCGAGGCGCATCCGCGTTTATCGGGAACGCTCGAGCACGGTTCTGTAATCAGCGCCATTCGACGGCCAACGAGGGACCCCAGGAGTGTCGTACGCGCGACCGTGGATCCAGTTTCGAGTCGCATCCGGGGCGATTGCTGATCCTCTTTCGAGGCAGCAGCGTGTCGACGACAGGGGCGGCGCACTTCCTGGGAGCCCTACAATGGCGGCTGAGTGTCTTGACGAGGGGAGATCCGAGTTAATTGTGATTCCTCGAAATTTCCGAGTATCTTTCCGTCGCTCGTGTCACCGAGCGATCGACTTGTACAGACTCATTCGCATAGAGTTTGGCGGGCAATCAGATCGATCGCGTGGAGTTCCAAGACATTCGCAGGGTATTGCACGTAACGGGATAATATAATCCCTAATTATGGCCACAGTTAAGATCATCCCATTAGCGGGAGGGGAGCGCAGAGAGCCTCTGGCATTAATCCTGCATTCCATTTGTCAGACGGGTCCGTCCTAGAGATTGACGTACGAACGGCCACGAGCATTCTGTCACATCCTTTGCCAGCCCCGCCGACCGATATCGCGACCGTTCAGCTGCAATCGGTTTCTAACGTGCAGATGATGAACGCTGTCAAAACGGCCACGGACGGCTGACAAACGATCCTTTCAAACACGTGCGCAGCAGCGTATTCACTGTTCGCGTGTATGCACTCCGTAAATTTGCCGCGGTAGCTGGTGGAATCAGGCACTCCAAGACGAAAAGCACTTCGGGCAGAATAATTGTGCTGTCATTAAGATTTTGGAAGTCCCGAGGGGTTAGGGGAACGGAATACGGAGATAGGATTGCGCGAAATAGATGGCAAAGGGCTTGAAGTAACGTCGGCGTATCGCTGCTCTAACGAGAATTTCAAAGTGAACCTCTTTCTGAAACTTTTAAAGACACTGCGAATGTCGGGGACGTTAATTACCCGGTTCCGCGAAACTAGGCCGGAAATAGGTAGAAGGGGGGGTCAGCCATTGCGGAGATAGAACACGGCGAAGAACATTCGAACTTAGCCGGTAACGAATCAGTCTGAAGGAACGAGAATTACCTGTTCCTGCTTCGACCATCCTCATTAAAACGTTAGCTACCTCTAGCTAACTCTTCCTTTCCGACGAAGGGAAAGTTTAGAGGTTCATCTAAATAAATAAGAATATTGCGGCATGTTGCCTACACATCAGGTAGGGGAAACCTGTCCAAAACCGTATACCGGGGCAAAACCGTATACCATACTTATTTCTGAAAAGAAATTAACGAAGCCCACGCGCGTTTGGCAATGGTTTTCCGCCATATTAAACTGTTAGTCAACAGATCCTCGTGGCGAAATACATACGCTCCAGCGAATTATTAAATTTATTATATTTCTACGTGCTGTGATCTTATTTTCGACTGTAGGGGAAGCCCGGGCAAAGCGAATGCCCTGGGCAAAGCGGATAGTCTCTTTTTTGACTTTGTTATTAAAGATGGCCGCACGAGTCTTTCCTGATCGAGAAAGCGACCGGTTGTCCATGCCATGACAACACAATAAACTATGTGATTGCTGTTGTGCGTCGTTTGTGAAGAATAAACCAAAATTGTGCGTTTCCTTACATATTTCGCTCAGGTATCTACGTGGCTTTATTATTAATAATTATCGGTATTTACCACACTAAATGTTTTTTATAAGATCTCTATGTTCTTAAGATTCTATTAGAGGTTAACATTTTTAATTTGTTGTTCATACTTTTAATAAACATTCCAATTTTCCACCAAGTGGGTTCTTTGGGCAAAGCGGATGGGGGCAAAGCGGATGGTCAATCCTCTTTGCCTGCGACCTCCCATCCGAAGACTGGATCCAGTGCAGCCAATGCATCAGATGGGCCCATGAATGCTGCACTATGTATAAAGGATCTGGCAGTTACTTTTGTGACGAATGCCAAAATTAACTATGCATTATTTAATAACATCCGCTTTGCCCAGGGGGGTAGGGCAAAGCGGATTGATTGACTTATTTACGTTATTCATTGTAAATAGGTTTAAATGTTTTAGTTATTAATTTTTTCCTTATTCTATCTAAAAGCTGATTAATTTTAAAAGATTATTATAATAACAAATATTTCTCATCTCAATCGTAACTGTGTTATTTTTCTCACTAAACCTTAACACAGCCGCTTTGCCCGGGCTTCCCCTACTTCAAGTGGACTATATAGTGCTCTGATAATTAGAAGGTAAGTTACATGAAGATATCTATTAACAGTATCTATTTCTATTATATTTTGATGATCGTGGCCGATTGTTGTCATTTTTATATTTAGCTGTAACCAAAAGTGTAGGTTCTTACGTCTTGGGGCAAAACCGTACACCGAACGACGGTTCGTAAACTAGTGTTCCATTTCTGTTTAAAGGTGTCAGCAAGATGCCTCGTAATTATAAAATGTAAAGCAATTAAACCTAGAAAATAAAGATGAAACGAATTTTTGTGTATATTGTCACGAAGAATATGGCCTGAGCCGCTTGGATCAAAATTGGGTCCAATGTACAATGTGTGGTGGATGGGCACACGAAGGATCACCGGCTGGGAATCCGAAGAACTCGACGATTTTCAATGCTACCGTTGTTAATTTAGACCGTATAGTATATACGGTTTTGCCCCGTAGGGTGGACAAAACCGGAAAAAGAAGCGGTTTTGTTTTATTGTTCAATTAAGTACCCTATTTAAACTTTTCAATTATATTTTTGTTATTTTGTGTTGTTTATGAAACCCTTTAATAAATACCGTGTTCATTACCCAGTTTGTTTTATTATTTAAAATGTTATGGACCTAGAACCTTAGGTATACGGTTTTGGACAGGTTTCCCCTACCTAGAGATACCTTCAGATTTTGTAAAGAAGGTTCTTTGCGAAAACGATTTTGTAATTGAGACTGCACAGCGGGGTGGAATAAGCGGGGTGGCGGTCTGAGAATCGTGCTCTGTTACGTTGTTAAAAAGTTGCTTATTGAAACGTTCCTTCTTTATTTCGCTCGCTCGTGCATTAGTGAAGATAGAAGTCTGCCGAATCGAGACGGTTATGGGAGTAACCGGGAGAACAATAAGCAGTTCGAATTGATTCTTCGGGGAAGAAAGTTTGCTAGTAGGAAGTGTACTTACCGTACACCTTCAAGTTGCTTGCTCGCGAAACTCGACGACATCTGGCGCGCCACGAATTCTGGGACACCCTGTATTGTCTGTGCTCCATTTATGCGTGATATTGTGTGACTATAGTCGCGTACTGCATATGATCAAAGCAAGGGGGATAGTAATCTGTTAACAGCCCGATGTTTAGATAACAGCCACTGTAGTGTATAATATACGGTGAGTTATCAATGTTCAATAGGTGAATGGGGAAACGTAGCGGACACGTGACGTACTGCAGATAGATTCAGACACGGATACTGATAACAGTAATACGCGGATGCTGCGGCAAAAATCGAAATTTCTATTCCACCCGCTGGAAATACTGTTACCGTATTCTCGGTTTCTTACTTTCTCTCCTAATAAATCCTTTTCCCGAGCCAGTACTTGGTCGTTCCCAAAAGAAATATTGAACAGCATCGAACCAGGATGGATGAGGAACGTAGACAGTTTCCCAATCGATTATTCAGTGATTCCAAATACACGCGAGTCATTTTTCTGCAAATACGAACGAGCAAATGGAAATTGATTTCTCGAGAAACTATTTCGCAGACTTATCGGTCGAACGTGTATTTCACTCGTGCGAGGATAAGAATACACCCCCCGAAGAATGTTCCCTTCCCCGTGAAACGGCGCTTTAGAAAGCCCCTCAAAGTCAGGAAGTTATTATTTGAGGTCAGCTTCCACCGTTATCAAAGTTGCGATTGCGAAAATCCTCGAAGCTAGAACACGGGTCCCGAGCTTCTTTTATCGTCCCCATCAAACCGAAGCCGCCCACAAAGGCACGGAGAGGTTAAATCCGCCTTAAATACCTACGACGCGTAATCCAAACTCGCGATTTAATGAGCTCGAAATCGAGATAGAACAGGATAATACCGCGGGTCAGGAATTACATTGAAAACGAAACGACTCCTTAACCCTTCCCGACCCGGTGGAGTTCGTGCCTCCGCTAAGACGCGCGAAAGCACGATAATAAGTTACAGATTTTATCCAGAAGCTCAGTCAGAAGAAAACTTTTCAATTATTCAGTAACTTGCGCTAATCTCGTTGACCGGAAGAAGCGCTATTTCATTCATGAAAAGATATATTTTCATTCATGTTTCAATCAACATTTCAATTAGATTAGTAATTTAGTTTCCGAATGATTTAACAGAGCACTGTCGTTAAAATTTTTCTGAAACTTGATTTCTTCCTTTGCATATATCTATAGTATAGGTACAATCCGAACCATTACAGAAAACTGAAAAAAAAAAACGTTTTCATATCCTCGATGAACAAATAAATAAAATCCATAAAGTTTCTTACTGCAGGTTGTATGCTTTATAAAAAAAATCCTGAAGATCACCTATTTTTTTAGCAATTTGAGGGGAATGTGCCCTTAAGTAACTGATCCCTTATCTCTGGCGTGTGCCTATCACTTTTTACATGCGTTTTATACGATGGTGTCCGAAAATGATGGGACACACCAACCAGGGCGGATTTAACAGACGCCACAAAGAAGTTTAGCACAATGTCGCTTGAAATGGGAGTTCAATGTACTCGAGGCAGTAATACGACCGTCAGACCCGTCTTTTATGCCCATATACATAGCCCGCTTCCATTCTCCTCAGCTGAATTCTTTCCGAGAGAGATCCATGTCGGAATTCATAAGAAATAGTGCAGCGCTAGGCAAATACGTCTCGGAAGGCAGTCGTAAGTTCCAGGCAATTTTCTTCCGTGCTGTAATCACTCCTCCTATCGCGTCTTTGAACAAGGGAGACTGGGTGTCGACGAAAAGAAGTCAGAAAATAAAGGAACCGGCCGCGGCACGATAAAGGCAGATGCACAGAAAAGCGGAATGCCAGATAAACACTGGGGGGAAGAATAAGATAAGCTGAATAGTATGTAGTAGGCAAGTAGAGAGGAAGGGAACGATATAACCAGATGTGTTAGTAAATTCGGGGGGGATGGAGGGGAATTAAAGAACGGTGGTACGCAGCGAAGAAAGTAGTCGGAAGGAAGATACTGATGTTTTTGAATGCGCGCCGTATTAATGCTCTGCTCGTAGCAAGAGCCTGCGCACCTTTCATGCGAGTATTCACTTAAATCCTTTGAGAAGCACGGCGCAGAAGAAGCTTTAGCAAAAAAGGATAGACGAGGGGTTTTCTCAACTGAATTTCGTAAATTCGACGTCAGGAGATAGTGTGATATAAGTGGTCGCCACTCAACCACCTCAAATATCTGAATTTATATTCTGCCTCGCAGAAATTTTTTACTCTCAAAATAATATTTCTGAACACCTTACTCGAACAGCCTCGTGGCAGTTTTATTTGGGTGATTCTGAGATACTCTCACCGGCGTTACTTTGTAAAGGCAGTTATATTACGATTTGTTCGCTGAAGGCATCGGTGGCTGAATAATGAGAAGAACGAAAAATAATTAGTGGGTTAAGTCGCTGGAATATGGGAAGAGCTTATCCAACCGTATAATACGATATATAAACCCTTCGAACGGGAAAGTTTCGCGATGAAAGTTGTCCGTATTGCGATGGGCAAACCGGAAAACGTGAAAGTCTTGGGAAAGTCAATTTCCCGGTTGGGGCCGAGCGTATCCTTAGGCTTTCTCTCGCCGCTTAGAAATATTCTCTATGAAAGTATCTTCAGACTCATCTTAGCTTTAGAAAACTGTATTTCGAGAGAAATGCTTTCACAGAGATTGCCGAGGATAAGGAAGCGTGTTAATACAAAGATGGAGAACACTTTCGTGTGTTCCTCCGCGTAGGGTAAAGGTAGGTAATATGGAACATCTGATTTCAAAAGCTTGTCAAAAGTAGGGGAATTCGTTTTTTTTAATAAAACTAACACGAGGGGACGAAGAAATTAATGCATAATCATATTTACATAGTCAAATGTAAAAAAATCAAATTGTTTTGCAATTATAGTAAAAAAACTGAAAAGAGTGAAAATCGGCAGTTCGAAAAAATGGGTCCTAATATGGAACACCTAGGAAATTTGTAAAGAAAACCCAAAAATCTTGACTTTTTTTTACTAAAAATGAAGATTTATTAAGTAGAAGATACAAATAAATAAATGCACACCATTTTTTTAATTTATTCCTGCTTTCTGCGTGTCCTACACGTTGGACACGTGAATAATACATCGGAAGCCCCACATTCTTCGTGTGCCCACTGAAAGCAGCGAATACATTGGGTCCTACATTTCATTGTCTTTATTTTTATAATTACCATCGCCAAATAAGCATTCCGCATCATCGTCGTCATCGTCATTATCAACTTCATCTATGTTACTCGGTATGTTCCATATTACGTACACACATGTTCCGACAAGAAATTAAGAATTATACTAAGAAGAAAGTAACTTTATTGGTAAACTATTGTTGAATAATCAAGAACACACATATTTAATGATAAATACCTTCACTACAATATTTAACTGTTCGATGCACTGTTCAGAAACTTTTACACCCCACGAAAAATATAAACGTTTCTCTTTCAATGATAGATGCCCGACTGGTGCTCAATTCTCAGTATCATCGTCTATTGTGTCAAGGGATCTAGTATAAACGATTGCCTGAAGAGTTCGTTATTTCTTTATCGAAATTTTACGAAGTTCCATATTACGTGCTGTTCCATATTACCTGCCTTTACCCTATCCAGCAACGTGCCCTATGGCGACAAGTGAAAAAATCCCTCCGCGGAGCCGTGTAATAATATCTACCTTCTTACCCCTGTATCGTAAGAGCCGCACGCGAGACTCTAATTGAAAACCTTTTATTAACCCGATGAAAAATGACTGTTGAAGAATTCATGTACCTAAACCACACAAGTCTCCATCTAACTACGTTTCACGCTTCTTTACCCGTAAAATATATAATTACGTGAACCACACCTACCGAATAATCAATCTGCACATTTATTCCCACCGAGTCAACTGAATACTCATTTACTTCCCTCCCTAAGCCAACATATTCGACACCTGTATCAAAGCCAGCTCATTAGCATCATTAAATATTCCCGAACATCGTCAGCAGCGCACATAACGAATATTCCCTTGCAGCCTGATGAAAAGTCGGACTGAATAAATCTGCGTGCCGCAATTATGGATCCAGTAATAATTGCGTCGTGATTAAACGTTTCCCGTGTTCCGTTCCGCTTGCGCCAATTCTTCCGACTCTTGAGCACCATTATTGTTCATTTCGCGAAGAAACCGGCAGGTGTTCTTTCCTCCGCGGGAAAGGTAAACGGAAAGGGACGAAACAAGGCGCAGTTCCATTCATGGGAGCGGCGACGTCGGGCGCCAGTACTTAGTGCTTTCAGAGGTCGCGTTTCAAAACCTGGCCAATCCTGCTCCACTTAAACCACTGTCGCGGACCCGTTCTTATAAAATGGTCCTGGCAGCGCGATAAAAACCGTGGCCGTAAAAGAAGTGGGAGGCGGACAGGAGGCAACCGATTAAATCGGATGGCGGTAAATGAGAAAAGTTTCCGCAAGAGTTAGCGGATGTGGTGATAAAAGTTCCGAAATGTAAATGAACATAAAGCGTTTCGTTGTCCCCCGTCGTATATATTTTTCACTCCTCGTATTTTTCCGCCCTTTTTCGACACGGCGATCCAGCAGTGTGACGCGATAGCCGTCCATCCGAATCCGCGCTGCCGTTTTCAATTACATCCAGCACTGCCGAGCCGTCGAGGATTTTTATCGCGTTCATGCGATTCGGCGACAACCGGGGAGAAAACCGCGAGCAAAATTGTCGATCGCTGGCAATGGAAACGGGGCTAATAGGATAATGAAGTTCCGGCTAACTTCGCTCGTTTTTTTTTCGGTCCTCCTCCATTCCGAGTGCGGTCGGGCTAAGGATGCGCGGTTAGATAGTTGTTGCGCTCGCGTGGTCTTGGAAACGTAGTTGACGAAAGTTTTACAAGTGCCAGACATGCCAAATTGGTGTCGAGCGAGTGAGCGGGATCGGGGACGTAAATATTCCAACATTCGTCGCTGCGCTGACGTACGAAGGGACCTTATTCGCGATGTACGGTCTTATTATTCATAACGAATGCTTCGTAATGGCGGTATCTTGCTTGTACGACGGCTGAATTTTTTCGCTTGTACCTGCACAGCTAGTTTCGCCCGCGGCTACGAATTAATGAGAGGATATTGAGAAATAATGAGAAGTCGAAGGAATGATTCTCTGTTTCCCTGCTATTAATATACATTTACAATGAGTCTGAACCAGAGTTGGGCATCATTCGACTAAAAAGTGATTGAAATAACGTTTCGACTAAAGCTACTTCACCTTTTTCCTTAGTCGACTAAAACTTACCTGAGTTAGCTTTAGTCAAGTCGCCAGAGCTGAAGCTGGTTAGTCAAGAGCCTTTAGTCGTGGGTTGTGACTATCGTTGACCAGCTGTCATTATATTCTTAGTCTAGAAGGCGACTAACCGGCGAAAGCCTTTGCGGCCTGACCCGCGCGCGGTCGCCTACCGGTCAGATTCTACAGAATCTGAATTTGTTTATTTTTCATCGTATCAATATGAAAGTGACCCCAATGGATTCTTAGTGTTTCCCCGATTAATTGGACAGAAAATAATTTAAATCGGACTATTTTTAACGAAACAGGCTTTGAATTCTGCAAACAAATTTCTTACGTAATATCCTTAATTATGGTCCGAATTATATCATTTTTGGGCCCATTTTCATTGGGAAGACATAATAATTGTAGGCGAAAGCATTAGAAAGAATATGTATGTACAATCTTTCGATTGTTGAGAAGCCTTTGTGCTCGGATTATCGGGAAAGACCTACCCACCCCACCGTTTTGCTTTCTCGCTTGCGAGCGAGGACCTTCGGGCCCCAGTAGACCGCCCGTTGACTGCCGAGAGCAATAAAACCGACGGGCCACATAAAATCTTCCTGTTTTTGATAAGTGTTAATAAAAGTATTACCAATCGATTTCTTATGTCTTCCCGATGAAAATGGGCCCAAAAATGATATAATTCGGACCATAATTAAGGAGATTACGTGAGAAATTTGTTTGCAAAATTCAAAGCACGTTTCGTTAAAAATAGTCCGATTTAAATTATTTTCTGTCCAATTAATCGGGAGAACACCAAGAATCCATTGACGTCACTTTCATATTGATACGATGAAAAATAAAGAAATTCAGATTCTGTAGAATCTGACCGGTAGGCGACCGCGCGCGGGTCAGGCCGCAAAGGCTTTCGCCGGTTAGTCGTTTCCTCGACTAAAAATTGAATGAAAGCTGAAACCACGTTAGTCACAACCCAAGAGCTAAAGATCCTTGAATAACCGGCTTCAGCTCTGGCGTCATGACTAAAGCTAAGCTAAATCATCTTTAGTCACCCTTTGACTAACGACTAACCGTAAGGACCTTTTAACTAGATGTTATCTAGATATTAGCTTTGCCCAACTCTGGTCTGAACCTACCCGTGGGTAATCGAGTTAACTGTACAAAATGTCTCGCAGTTTAAATTGGTTCGGGTAATTGGTTAAAGCGGCAAGATCGAAATGAATTCTACTTCAGATGAATGTTTCGGTGCATTAATTGAAGGCTGCGCCTTGAAATCATCATCTTGCAACTGTGCCCTCGGAGCCGGATTTACTAATATTCCCAGCATTTAATTCCCGGAGGAATTCCGCGCGGCGCACAGTGGGGTAGGAGACCCCAAAAGTTGGCGAAAAATTGAAATACAAAAGAATGTTTAAATATCTGATTTTTTATCCCTGGTATAGTTGAAATATGTGCGCATAATAAAACGTATATCCACAGCCTTCTACAACTCTTCCTTCCTTACCCGAGTCGGTCAAAAACAGTTACCTGTAGGAACTCCGTTACACGTTTATTCCAAGCGATTTATCAAACGATTTTGTGTAGCTATTTTTTGTGTTTTCTGTGTTTTAAACTTCTGTTTCGCGATAAAGACGTAAATTTCAGGTGTTTATTTAATTACTTTTTGTTGTTATACGTTTGCGGCAAGCAATAATACCTTCATAATGTTTAATTCAAAATTGCCTCGTATAACCTTAATTACCATAGCTGATCTACAAAAACAATTAAACATTTAGTTAACTTCCAAGTCCGATCAAGCATTTTTGTTTGCACAGTTATGATCTCTGATTATTAAAGAACTGAGATTAACTTTCAGATTTTGCTCGTTTTTGCTCGCTAAATCCCTAAAATTTCAGTTTATTCAAAACGGTTCCCAGTCCATGAAAATAATTTCTTTTTGCAAACACTGTTAATTGAAATATTTATATCTGTTGTTATTTTCAGATGTGAATCCTAATACTATTGTTGTAACGAGATATTTAATTAACACATGTTTCCACGACGGCAGTGGTGGTTTTTTTAAATGGAACCATATATTTTTTAATACATAAATCGACCCATCTTGATATTCCCTGATATATTTTTTTTGCCATTTTGACTTGAGATTCATACTCAGCGACCTCGGAAAATCTAGAATACCAAGTTTAGACCAAATCTGATAATTTTGGGGTATACACGTCCGCCATATTGGATCCGCCATTTTGTTTTTTGCCAGTTTGAGTTCAGATTCGTAATCAACGACCGCGAAAACTTTAGTATACTCATTTTTGTAAATATCAAAGATTATCTTCATATTTTTACCATGTTTCTGGGATTTCAACCCACTGTGCGGCGTTCCCGATAATGTGGCCATCGCGAAAATTCCAAAGACCACAATAAAGCATAGGCAGAATTAATAATCTTGCTTGCCCGGTTTGTTTGTCGAATATTAGGCCGCCCTCTGATACCGGCGCGCGTTTGTGCGCTTTCCCCGAATACAAAGTAAAGCAAACTTATCCCCCCCCCCCCCCCCCCCCCGGAAACGCCCATTACGCGCAAAGTCCAATATTTAACCAAAATGCGCACGTACTGCCAGGCGATCTAGATTTTCTCGTAAACCTGGCAGCACGATGACACCCATCGTGTAAACGCGCATTCCATAACGCTAATACTGTCCTAAATGTCCAACTCGACACAGGCGTATGGAAAGGCTGGTAATGAGAAGCCACAACTTCTCAATTCCTTGAAACGCGGGAGGAAAAAAAAATTGGAAACGTGCCGCTTTCCCGTGGTCGACAATGGAAACGTTCGATCGCGCAACCGCTGGGAAAATGAATATTATATTGAAGAGATTAAAACGCCAGAATTATTATCCCTATCAGCGGGAGCTGAAAGCTTCCGGTGGCTGGAGGGTAATTTTAGGGAAACTGAGCAGGTGGTAATCCAGGGTTAGATCGGGAAAGTAGGTCAAACCGGGGCGAAATATGCGTTCTATTCCGATGCTCTTAATTTTTCCTGAATACTCGTCTCGGCGACGACCCCGGCTATCCACTAGTCAGACCAGTCGTTCCCCGTAGAAACGGCGAATTAAATCATTAATCGTTTTCCCTGGAGAAGATCCGGCCGAAATAGCAACACCGTCGAAGGAGCTTGGCTCGTCTCACGCGCGATCCTCGACGTCGCTATCCAGGGGCAGCTGGAGCCATAAAAAGAGCACGCGCCCGCGAAACGTGGCCCTTATGGTCAAGATGAGAATAGTAATAGTAGAATTATGGAAAATGTCAAGTTTGCTTGTTCCTTTGCGATGATCGTAACTGAGGAGCAGTACGAAGAACTAGCTAATCGATTTGGTAGAGAATTTAATAATAGACTGTCTAATAATTGCTGATTACGTGACGTTTTCTCTTTAGAGATAGTTAGAGACATACTTGCGATAAGAACGTGAAATACTGTTCAGGAGTTATTCAGTTCAGCGCACAGTTCCGCCGTAATTAGACGATCATAAAAGTGGTGAAGTATTGACAAGAAATTTAATGAAGATATCTAAGAAGCTACGGAGAGTTGTTTAAAGTACCCTCGATGAAAGAGCAGGTCGAGCATTATGTGTCTTTGTTATCAGCGACGGCTCCAGTCATAAGTTCCTTTCTCGGCTAAAACGTCCTCGACTCCCTCCGAGGAAACGCCGATAAAATTAAGTAAGATTACGATTACGCAAGCAATCATTGCCATCTTTTCTGCCATTCCTTCATTACTCCCCGTTCTAATGAAGCAGCATTGAGCGAAGCAGCATTCAAAGGAGATCCGTCGAACGTTGGAAAATAACATGAATACACTGCATTCCATATAAGAGCATACCGACGCCCCTACCGATTTGCGACCGATCTGCGCAGCACCCACTACTACCCACGGTTTGAACCGCATGCGATTGGTCGTGGTAATTTCCAAGGAATAACTGGTACATCCCAAACGCGGGACCTGACCGTTGTCAACGTAAACAGTCCCGCACGAAAAGTTAACAGAGAGAGTAGAGGGCCGTGCGACGGAGAAAAACATAGGCGGTTAAGTGGGGAGTCGGGCGTAGCAACGCCTCCTAGGGTCGTGCCTGCGCGAAATCGCTATGCTCTAATGTGAAATGCAGTGTAGTGTCTCAGGCGCAAAAGTTAACTGACCGCGATTTAAACATTTCGACTGAACTTACTCTTACATTTGTGCACGTCCCTAAGGCGCTTGTTAATCCGAATGATCCTCACTCGAACGGATTATACTCTCGATCACGTCGCGCCGCGTCTGACCACAAACGATTCATTCCCCTAGTGTCTGACCTATCATTTACCTCGCCCACTATATACTTACGAATCAATCACACCTCTCCTTGCCACATTATTTCAAACGTACTGTACTCGATAAATCGCGACGAGTAAAGCCTGCTCGCGTTAACGAAGCGCGAAGGCGAAGAAACTGAAGTGAGAGGTGTTAGTTGCCCAGAAAGTTCATCGATAGGGGAACAATCAGTGACAGTGGCAATAACGCTGTTGTATCATTAAGGATGGAAGAAAATCGCGAGGGTGACAAATAAAAGGATCAACTGCTCCGTGGAGGACGAACGGCGCAAGCTCCCGGGGAGAAACTTCGGCGAGCGTAATGACAGTTGCAGTGCTCGCGACACCGTGTTCCTTGTTAATACGACTTTGTCGTCGTCATAAGACCGGCAGTAAAGTTTAAGATATATTTTACCTGACGGCGATGTCGTTGTTGCCACGCGTTATTCCGCCGTCCTCGCTGAAAATGAGGATACGTGTCGCGCCGCGATACCATTTGATGCTGTGAAGCCCTTCGCACTGCGGCGATTTCAGTACGCACGGCAGTTGCACCTCCGTGCCAAGCTCAGCATGCTTTTCGCTCTTCAGCCACGGCTCGCTGCTTCCTGAAACAACAACACACCGAAACGCTATGAATTGTGCCCCGGTTTGCTCGCTCGTTTGTTTGTTTGTTTGCCCGTCTGTTTGCAAAAAGGATGATGCTCCGTCGAAATCATTCCGCCGCGCGCCATTTCCACTGACGCCCACCATTTCGAGCAGCTTCAGTTACAATACCCGCGAGAGTCATTAAAATATCGTCGCGATCCAGCAGGGGGGTGTGAGGGATGTGGGATCCAGGGGGTGACGGTTGTCATTAAATTAAGTGAAAAGGGAAAAATGAAGCCCGCTGGGGTTGGAAAGGATTTTTAAGTTTGGGAATAGAAGCGGCTTATACTCGGATTTTCATAGTGGTAATATTTAAAAGATATTTCTAGTGGCTTATTTCCATGCGAGGCTTGGGAATTCGTGCCGTGGAACAGTAAAATGCTACGTGCAATTTTGGAAAGTAGAGTGTTACTGGTGGTATGAGAAAAGTGGGAACAGAGAAGTAACGTGTAACGCGTTTACGGGTCGCGACACCTTTTAATTAGATTCCGTAATTGCGGAACTGCGTTGTATCGCAACTTTTTAAGTGAGATGCTTCGGGAGAACACATTTTCACCGTTCGTTACGGTCCATATGGTCCAGATGCGTTTATAAGTGTTCGCTGAGCATCGGTATAGAGGGGACCAATCTCGAGGATGACAAAAACGCACTTTTCTGAATGATATACCTACATAACAAGCGAACGTCCCAATATTTCTCTCCTATCGTCCCTAGGGCTATAAATACAGTATCCTTTGCATGGAAGCACGAAACGATAAATCAGCAGAGAAATCATAACGCACTACGGAATGGGAAACAATTCTCTGTTCTAATCTGAAAGCGTATACTCAAATTTACAACACTGCTAGCTTCGTTCCGGATTTATATTTTGCAGACAGCTCCTCCATAAATCGGAATGCAGACTACTTCAGAAGTTCTCGAATTATAAAAATTGTGTGCCATCGGAATATGCGGACACTTTAAATTAATCAATTTATTATTAAGCTGCTCGTTTTACACGTCGTTGTTGCCGCGAAATTATTACCGCCTCGAACGTATTAATTATAGTCAAAGGTAAACTGTGAAAGCCTGCTCTACCAGGACTGCTCTAATCTACATACAACCTGAGATACCACGTTGTGAACGCGGCAGTAAATTCGCCAGTCACAACTTATGATAAACAAGAGCATAATTCTTGGTTAATTCGCGCGAAAACTCTGTACAGCGAAGGGGGAGGGCGGGAAACTTGCGAAACTGGAAGCTCCTTGGAAATCGACGATTTAAGATGATCTATTAGCGGTTTCTGTGACACGCGCGCACACACACAAATTCCCACGTCGCTTCGCCAAGTTCCCCTAATTCTTTTAACTAGTTCCTTGGAACTTTTAATCAGGAGTAAATAATAACTGGAGGATGTCTCTCGGGCGCATATCCTCCACAATATCATAAGCAAATAAATCGGCAGGGCCGCGCACGTGGAACGGTCCGAAATATTATTTCCCTGCATGGAATTCTATTTTACGCGTCTCATCCGTTTCCTCAATTTTCCGAGGGTCGTGCCAACTGTTCCAGCAATCCCCTCTACGAGCTGCATAAACATATCGCCCATAAAAATCCCCCGTTCGCCATTGAATCGAAAAGCTGTCTCAAAGGAGACAATAATCAGACAGCGGCTTTCGCGGCTCGTACGTTATCCACGTATCGAAAGCCGATAATATTTTCATGATAAACTACGCACCGGCCGAATCCATTCATGGGGAATACAATACCCTTGTAGACTGGACGGGAATGCGCTCCAATATTAAATTACTATGCAATATGCTGCGATACTTTGGTTCGCGTAATCATCCCCTTCAATTCAACGTTAGGTAAATTTTTAACTTCGCATCTGTGGTCTCTTTAGTTTCCCATAGGATACTCGATTACCTTCTTCAACATAATGCCACTAATTACTTCTCCCGCCACACGATGAACATCTTTACGGTTTCTCCTATAACGACCCCCTACATTGCCTGACTCTAACATCTGCTTCCACTTCTTCGGCGGGAATCGAACTGCCTTACGTTCCCGCGGAGAGGCATGTTACTTATGTTCCACGAGGGTGCTTGAGGGAGACACGAAAACGTTAACAAGGGAGTAGGTATCCAATACTATGGGAACGAAAATCTGTTAGAGTTGGAGGTGGGACGCGCGGATGGTAAGTGGCAGAAGGAAGGTAGGTCTACTTATCTTCAAGGGGGATTGGGCCCTGAAACCATATCACACCGCAAATATTATGTTCAAGTGGTGAATAATGTAGTGTGTCGAGAGGGTTCACATTACGGCTTCCTCCTTCGTCTCTAGCGACGCGACGGAGTAGTTGTTTTACGGTTCCTAGGGCGCAGAGAATCGTACCGGGTCCCTTAACTCGTTCTCTATTCTAGAAAATATAGCATTAACTTCCTCTCTCCGTGCTCGAGAAGCTAGCTCTAGTGTCGTTTCAGCGAAAATGGGAAACACGTCCCGTTAAGAGATCCACCTCTTTTAACTGCGCCATATATTCTCTGGCAAGAAATTCAACCCCCAAATCTGCAAACATCTGTACTGGGAACCGGGAAATAGTGAACCACGGACATCCGCAAACGCGCCCTGTTTTCTCAGCAGTCACAATCGGCGGCGATCGCACACGTTTAAGGAGTTAATCAAGAAACTTGCAGTCGGTTATCGGCTCAGCTGACACACCCCCGCCGCGATAAATATTTATCGCGCGGAACTGCGTGCATGTATAATGACTCTCGGTGGATTTCCACCGGCAGCGTCGGTTGCTTCGTCCCGAATTCCTGGTATCCTGTTGCTGCTGGCGATGCAGTTCCGTTGGATTTCTACACGCGTCTACCGACACTGTCTTATCGGAACCACGGTGTTCTACCTTAATGGTACCGCGTCAACGAGCCCTTTGTTCGTCACTAGAGCATTATGGAACGAGAATATGAAGTGAATAATGATAGTTAATCAACTTTATGTAGTCACAGTAAATTGTCCTCGGGAGAATGTATCGAAGTGATTGATACAATGCACCTGTTTTGAGGGGAAACTTTTAAAGTTTAGTTAGAGTTAAAATGCGTTTCATTAAAGTTGGAAGAAGAAATGCGATGGAACTTATGGAAAAACTTGATATTATCAACGAAATATTGATGGTGTCCACGTATTTTAAAAAGCTTTGTGATATGCAGAAGGAAAGACTTTGTACCCTTTTAAGAAAGGGTGTAAGTTAAGAATTTTTAGTAAAATTGTTGAAAAACGGACGATTGTAAAATTCTTAGTTATTTAGCTGTCTTTTAGTCAAAGAAATTTTTAAAGTAACGCAGGATTAAAGAGTTACAAAGACATTAATTTCCATGGATAATGGTTCTGGTGAATGCAATATCACTTGCTGCCTTGCGCTCCGCTTGCATCTCACATTCTACTCGTATATATTTGTAATATCTTTTTCAATCGTTTTAAAAATATAAATATTTATCAACAATTTCATTTAAAATTCTCCAGCTACATGTCTATTCCCTCTGAAATTAACGAACCATTTATACGATAAAATTTATAGAAGAACGTGATATTCGTAAAAACTTCTTGGAATAAGTTTAGTGGAGGACTCTACAGATTATTACCAATTGCCCCGTCATTTTATTAATTCCACGACAGTGTTTCAGCAGTCAAAGGCTGAAGATGCTCTGTCCTCTCCTCGTATTCCCCTTGGAACATAAAATTAAGCATTCCAAGTGCAAGACCTACTTAAAGGCAAGCCAATTCGTCCAAGCTCGCAATTAGATGAGGAAAGTCGGTCGACTCTATTAAGCAAGTTAATAATCGGTTAGGATCATCCGACTGAATTGATTCCACTATTTAAACGACTAAATTGTTCGCCGATTAATCGATTAATCCGGCGGTACTAATTACGGTAGAATACACAGGACTGCGCAACAATTCCGACAGGGTTGGCCGGTTTTCAAATATATTCCAATCGAATAAGTCGCCTTCGTTTTGTGGTTTTCATATGTAACGCCGTTCACAAGAACGAACCGCGTGTATACCCCCAGATAAATCCTCTTTGCCCACGGTTAGATCGTTGCTGGCGTAAAACTGAGCGAGTCGAAAATCATTCGACCACTTCTATCCGTTTTCCATCGTTTTCCTCGGGCCCACGATGCGGAGGAATGCCTAGTATGAATTACTACGAATCGAGGAAGAAATTTCGATCGATATTCTTCAGTATTTGGAATTACCGTTAAGGAACTAGTTTTTGATCAGCTTAGAGGGCTTCCCGCTTTAATATTTATTTTTAACTTAATACAACTTTAAACCATAGACTTTTTTATACTAAAAGATTAATTAATGTTTAAAATATAAGGAAAAAATTTAAAAAGTTGAAAATAAGTATAATTTAATTATTTATAAAGTATGGAATAATAAGGTGACTAGGAACTAGTTTTTGATCATGTAAAATACATGGGAACTAATTTTTTGGTCAGGTGAGGAACTAGTTTTTGATCATCTAAAATACATGGGAACTAATTTCTTATTAGGTAAGGAACTATTCAATGTAAATAATCGGATACTAATTAAAAAGAAAGTACCAAATAAACTTATTTTTAGTATTATACCATCTAAATTTATTTTTTTTATAATTTTAAAATGTCCTAACCTATTTTTTATTCAGGTGATCAAAAATTAGTTCCACAAGAAAAAATTGGAACTAAATAATGATCAGTGACTTTTAAAGCAAAATGATACATATAATACTAAAATTCTTGCTCTACATTGTAAAGTAAACTATTGTAAGCAAAATGTATGAAAATAACCTTTAATACCGCAACAACCAGCAAAGAAATCGACTGTGGCGTCGATGGTGATCTATTACTTCGAACAGTAAGAGATGGCGTTCAACAGGGCCTTCTGTCAAGTGGGCCACCTTACACATTTATTTTCACGAAAACTGCCATATACTAACTGCTTTCACGGACAACACATATATTTTTGAATTATCAATTTTTATGTTAGTAATTATTTCAAACAATTATTTATTGACATAAACTTAAAAGAACGAAAGAAGGATTAAAAGAAGAATTTCATGAACTGATAAAAAATTAGTGCCTGATCAAGAACTAGTTCCTTAACGGTACCCTTGGAAATTGAAGAAAGTCACTCTGAAAAAATTAATTCATCGACCTATGTTCACTCAATTTAATCCTACCATGTGTCCTTTAAATCTTGAACTATTCTTTCAAACACCCTCTGTATTTAAATCAGACATAGGTACTGAATATCTAGAAGTAACTTTCGTCACACATCCGTCCTTACTCATTCACAAGATCCCCTTTATGCAACATTAGCCACCGTTCGCACCAATTTAACATTTTAACGCAGAATCCAAACAACGAGGAACGAGCCACTGGAATCGCGAGCAACGAACGAGAACTGATTCCCAGCGATCCCTCAAGTCCCCATTTCCATTATGCCACGCGACTGTTTCAATCTGGAGAAAACGACCCTGAATTTATTAACGAAACGCGAGCATTTATCACGATCCACGGCGGACAGTTTCATTTCTGCCGGCGAAATTACGTATTCAGGTGTCTGAGCCTATCAAAAGGTCCGGGGAATCGCGCGTGTCCCCCGCACAGCTCCACGCGCCCCCGCGCATCTCGCCGCTCAGGTGACTGCCAGCGGTGAACCAATTTTCGGCTGAAACTTTTTGCATCAACATGTAAATTGCCGGCAGAAATGGCTGGGCCGCGGGTAAAGACGCGAAATACTTGCCGTCGCCGCTGGGATAATGGGGAATTAGATGATCCGTCATAGGTGGAAACGCCACGAATATTTCCCCGGGGACTCCAATTCTCCATCGACCGGGAACGAACGATTTTCGTCGAACGTACGATCACGCTCAAATGGGAAATGGAAAAGACGTCCCTCCGAGGAACTTGAATTGAAGTTTCGCGTACATGTATCAGCAGCCGAGTTTGCTAACTTCACTGGCTGGCATTTATTTACCCGAGTTATGTATATGGAGGATCGCGAGCAAAGCGTCAATTTTGGAGACTTTGATGGATATTTGGGGATTCTCTTTTTTTTTTTATTAAATATAGCGGCAGAAATTTGTGCAGCGCTGATCGATATTCTGTACCAGTTGCTTCGAACGGAGATTCTTCTTTTGCGATGCTTAACAGTTAGGTATTTCCCCCAATTTCCCAATTTCTCTGGCTTGCCACTCATGCCCGAAGTTCCTTCTATGAGGGTAATTTAAATGAAAATCATACACCTCTCCGATAACAACTTATTACCGATCTACAACTAAGGTAAATGTCCCTATTTCTGCTCATGTCCCCATTTCTGCTCATTCCGTATTTTTCTTATTATTATAAGCGTTACGTTTGTACCATAGTTGCAAGAAAATAATTCTAAATTATTTGAACATTTACACGAGTGTTGCACGAGGTTGGGGCTAATCAAAGTGCAGCATAAGCAACGAAAAACTTTTAAAACGAGAGACTCATGATTTTTCGATCGTGTTCTAGCTGGTTGTGCTAAGGAACAGCGTCACTATTGGTATTCGATAATTGGGCAGAAAATAGTTTTTGCAGTAAACGTTCTTATTTAATAACAAAAACAAATACCATATTGTGCTCTGGATTTAGATTTTTTGTACTATTTTTAATTTTTTTAAGTAGAAAACAGGTGAGTAGGTTTAGGGTCAAGTGAATCACCGTCATATCCGCATTTCTACTCACCAAAATTTTAGTAACATAACCTCACAATTCAATGTATGCTGTAACGTCTATTTCTATTCGAAGGCATTTTATTTTTTGTTTATCATTATTTTATGCTTTACTGTTGTGTTATAAAACCTCTCCATAGAAGATGTAACTTATTTTAACCCGAAAAGGCAACATATTATTTGAGCAGAAATTGGTACAAATGGTGAGTAGAAATACGTACATCGCTATTTTTCGTGAGCAGAAATACGGACATTTATGGCATTGTATTTAATTACAAATTACTAATAGTTAAACATCTTGAAATATAATTCTTAAATAGTTTTCGAATTGGTTGATTTATTATTAAAGAATTAATCAATTACTTTGCAACTTTTGATCACAAACAAATTTTTTACACCTTCTTTATGACGAGTAACCTCTTAAATGAGCAGAAATTGGGACATTCACCTTACCCGTATCCTGTTCCTAACTTATTACGCGGCACATGTTTATATTTGCAGTAAGCTCCCGTTCGTGGGTCAAATTTGAAAGCCATCGGGGGGCAAGTAACCGTAGAATTCTACCTACGTCGAGGCGCGTTTGGATTTCAGAAAACGCTGCATCGGTCAAAAGGAGACACGGCAGCCATAAAAGGCACAATTTCGGCAGAAACGGATCCAATAAACTAACTTCCACTATATACCCGCTGTGTTATACTTCCGGAAGATCCATAAAATCCAGCCAAGTCGTTACAGAACTGCTCGCCGACAGAGTTTATCTTCGAGACGCAGTTTCGCTGCTAGCAGGCATTCGCCCCTCGAATTTGCGCGTCGGTTTACTTCGGGATCCCCCGAACTTTCGTGCAAGCCCCCGTGACCCTGATGCGAAATGGAGCACTCGCGACCTCTTACGCAGTGGAGGAGGATCGACCAGCTGACAGCGATTAAGATGCCGCTGATACCAACGAATCGCTGCAGATGCAACAGAAACTTCCGTCGGATAAGCTTCGACGAATAAAATTGAGAAGCTCCGACCGTTCCGCCTACCCGGAACCGTATCTGGATCACCGTAGGACTCGATAAACCAACGAGGTGCTTGGACGTTTTCAAAAATTTCCGACATAATCTCGGCAGCGTGGATGGCTCGGCCATCCTCTCTTCCTCGAGGATTCGAGTCGGTCGATTTTACAAGGGCTCCACGCCCCGAGGAAATTATGTTACCTACGTGGCCCGCATGAAATGAAAATTTCGATCACTACCGATCGCGGGGCGGAATTTTAACCGATCTGCCAACGGTGCGATATCGATTGGGTTGCGCTGTACTTTGAATCGTACGCGCAGAATTAGTTTTCGATCTTGTTCATTGGTCAGCGGGGGGGGGGGGGGGGGGGGTTGCTACAATGTTTATCTTGATATTGGAAATGTTCAAATTTTTATATTGGAAAAATATTGGAACGTGAAGTTTGAAACGTTGATACGGGAGCTTCGCAATTTTCTCGATCGATTCGCAACGAATACGCGATTTCCTTTTTAAAATATGTCTATCGGTTTGATCGTAGGTAATATTTTTAACCGGATTTTCATAAATCATAGAAGATCGCTTTTAATTTCAGAGAATGTCCGAAAAATGGACAATTACACGAATTTATTTTGCGTGCGGGCGCACTTTAATCAATTCTTTTTAATATGATCATAATCAAGAGAAACGGGACCATGGAAATTCCGGTTCATTTATTAAAAATACATCGTTCGCTCGAATGCGCGTAAATTTGATTAAAAAACTCATTTCGCTATTGCAAAGCTCGTAATCACGCTTCACCCACGGCCTGACCGCCCTTAATACATCTCGTTGCCGTTTTCTCATGTTTTTTTTATTGCACACGCTCGAACACATACGATGTATGTACATGCACGGAGCGCATTTAGTTTAGGAAGTTTTGATTACAGGCCGAACAGTGTAACCTGCACGAATTATTCCCCTTTTCCGTGGAACAAGCAGTTTCACTGTACTGGGCGAGCTATGGACACAGCAATGGCTATATAATTTTAGATCCCGATTCTATGACAGAGAATTTTCATATAGGAGAGAGTTGTGAAACCCCGAAAACCTAGCCATTCATTTACTATTCCATTTTCAATCGCGCGAGGGTGATATTATTCCAATTACACTTCGAAACCTTGCGGGCCCGGCGCCCTCCGGCGGCTCGATTCGTCATAACGTTTTCTGGTGCCGAAGCAGTCACATCGTGCGTTTCTTCGATCAAGTTTTTCTTTCGATTATTAAGATTATTTAAGGATAAAATATCGGTGTGTAGGTGAAGGTGGGGCAAGACGGGGTGCCCACCGTATCTCGTGATACAAACGCACTAATCAAAATTGAGCATACGCACGCATCGCTACCGGCGCCGTCAGTGAGCAGCGAATCAATGAAACATGTGGACGCGTGATGAAGTTAGATCGGAACTTATAATTTACTGGGATTTCCTTACTTTTTCCTTATTTTTAGCACCCGTGACATTGCTGTAATAATATAGAAGATCTCCGGTACATGTACCTATGTGTTTCTGAGGCAGAATTTAGCTGGCTATAAGGTACGTATGGTATTTTATACTTTTGTAAATAATGTTTCGGGCAGTGTTCATATGATTGTAGTGAGACGAGAAGACTCACAAACCTAGAAATAAAAATCAAAGTTTCTCATTGTTCCACGATGGTTAGAAACTACAAACGGAAGACGGACCGAGGAAAATGATACTTATTTTCTATTAATTAGTCCAAAAGAATTGATTCCCATGCCAATCACCAAGCAAAAGACTCGTGTGTCGAGAAAACGTGGAAAAACCGCGATTATAACATCCTCACCGTATAACAATGAACTAGAACACGTCATCGTCGAGAAAAACAAGGCAGAAAAAGAGAAAGAAGACAAAACGAAATTAAAAGAAGTATCAAACATGAAACTAAAAGGAAAGGGAAAAGGAAAAGGAATAGGAATAGGAAAAGGAAAAGGAAAAGGAAAAGGAAAAGGAAAAGGAAAAGGAAAAGGAAAAGGAAAAGGAAAAGGAAAACGAGAAGGAAAACAAAAAGGAATGAAACCAAAAAAACAAATGAGAAACTCTTCATCAGAACCATAAGAAAACACAAGGGAAAGCGAAAACACTCCATGTTTGTATTGCAATGGGCTTCATTTGGAATCTGTAGAAAGGTGGATAAGCTGCCAAATATGTGGTAAATGGGCTCATTTCTCCTGTACTGATGTAGGTGATGAGGACGACGAAGCCATACATGTGTGCCTCCTCTGTCAATCCAATAAATAATTACTTTATATATATAATATATATATATATATATATATATATAAATATATATATTATAAATATATATATATATATATATAAAGTAATTATTTATTATATATATAAGACTATTTGTTGAGGATTTTCAATAGGTAACAAACCAGAATTTGTTTCTCTGTAAATCAAAGATTTTAGATTATTTATTACTGTACATTGAGTTATTATTTACACTATATACATTCTCACCTGTAAATCAAAGAAACGACAATTAAAGTTCATTAATTGATCTTCCTCTATTTGCGCTATTTGTCTACTCTGCCTAAACTTTTCACACGTGCTCTACCTTACATTTCTCCTTCTCTCTCTCTCTCTCTTGATATTGCCGATTCCCTCTTGTCCTACAGTCCCGCTCGCGTGAGACCCGGCACATTCAAATAAAGAACGTATACTTTCTTTACATATATATATATATATATATATATATATATATATATTTATTTATATTGTTTTTTAATTGGTACCCCATCTTGCCCCACGGGTGGAGTCGAGAATCTTCTATTAATAGACACTCAATTTAAACTAATTTCAATCATTGTTATAATATCAAGATTTTTCTGAAAGAAATAATTTTCAACCTCATAGTATCAGTAAAAAAAAATCGTCTTGTTTAGTGCTGTTTCGAGCGCCTCAAGGTGGCGTAACCCCATAAAAGAATCATTTCTGTCATCTGTATTCATTTATATATTTTTAATATTACGAACTTTCATAGAAGAACCCTTAGATTTAATATCGTTAGTATCTTCCTTGGGTTAATCGAATATGGAAACACTTTTCTGATTAAGGGGATTCAGGGGCCAGGGTCCGTTTATCAAACAGTAGTTGCCCAAGTAGCATTTATCTTGATAGAAACGTGGTGGACGCGTAATCGTAGTTGTTAAACGCGCCTTATTTCCAAGTTTCTACTCGAACTACATTTTTTTACGCTTTCGTCGTTAGCAACTTTCGCCTGATGGCCGAAACATGGCCGCGGAGTTAATGGACCACGGTTAAAAACGTATTCGTTTCTGCACCGTCATTACAATGTTTTGTCGGGGGCTGGGCGAAGTTCGATAAATGACGGAGTTTCTTGCTGTGCCGAATTCACGATGCATCGGGGATCGGGGAAAATTTTGAGCGTCGCGGATAAAAAGCCAGTATAAATAATTCCTCCATAACGTATATCGTAAATCGTAGAAGAACCGAGGCTAATTACGGCAGAATTAATTAACCTCATAATGGCTTCAGCCGTTAAATTGAGAGGCAGACTTTATAATCCTTTTGTGTCGTATTTCAATTGTAAACACTCTGCTCTCCCTTCTCTAGGTCAAACTCGTTTTCAGATTAACTGCAATATGCGGGATAAAAATATGTACTTATGTTTCCATTTAAACGAAACATTGATCATACTGGGGCAATTTAGAAGGGCAAGAATATTATTCTGCAATGAATATTTTATTCTGGAACGACGTAAACACAAATGAAAATACCCTGTATTTGTATATTAATGAAAATGTATATAATAGATGGTGTGACTCACCATCAACTGAATATATGTTTAAAGTGACGCCACAAGGTAAAAGAATAACCAGTCCTTACCTGGAAAAAAAGAAAAACAATATTAGCTCAGAAATTCGGTGAATTACCTATATTGAATTGTTGTATTCCGTTTCATTAAAAGTAATATATTTTCAGAGAAATTACTGATTTCGTGCATGCTAATGTCTCCAGGAAAATCGAGCCAATTTCCCAGCATCTGTGCCCAACAACCATACAATTGCCGCGTGACCGTAGATATGACTTTAGTTGACTTCGCGTTCCTATTTACCGTGCTTCAAGTTCCATAGAGCGGCGCTTGTTTTCCGAAATTTCCGCGCAATTCTTTCTGCTTCACACGACTTTGCGCACAAGTGGTGTAACTGATGTCCGATTTTTCATAACAACAAGTGGAGGAGTTACTGTACAATAATTATATAAAACTAATAAGAGACAGAAGAGTTGCAGCAGATGATACGATAAACAATAATACCGTGACAAAGTACTTCCAGACGAATGTTTCGTTTAAAAGAAGCACAGTCGCGTTGCTGATCCAACAAATACACCCTCCGCGTTTACGTCTAACATAGTCTAGCCCGAGTCGCCAGGTGCAAGACAATAAGCTTTCAATTTTCGCATTTCTCGATTTCACCGTGACCGTACCGTTATCTAACGCGGAAAATATTCTCCACTTGTTTGAACATTTCAATTGCAGGAGTCCTCCCCTGGAAAGTAGAGTTTACCAAGGAGATAGAAACCGTAATTCCGCGGAATTGCATGCTACCCAAGCTACACAATTTTTCATGGAACAAGCAAAACGGATTGGAATCGATGACCGGCCACTTTCTGGCACACGACCAGAGACGGTAAAAATATGCCTGCCCGATACGATCTTTCCTCCGTTGCAAACCATTGCAACTGGCTTACACATTTTTTCCACAAACTGAGCTCACTTTCTCGGTTTACGATTCTGCGCAAAAATTCACTTCTCCACACACCTAGGGCTGCCATCCGTCCGGGTTTCCCCGGTTTTGTCCTGTTTCTTAGGGCGTCCGGGGACGTCCGGGGGGATTTTCTGTAGTGATCCGGGTTTTTCAATGCTGCTCGCTCGCTTCAGGTTTAGGCACACTTTACAGTTAGGCGAGGGCACAGTGCCGGTACTGTGGTAAGAAGAAGAGATCACCTATGGCTACACTGTATCGTCACGCAACCGATAAGTGTGGTTAGACCCCACCAATCATCCGTGTTCTTCCATGCTATGTGTGCGTTGCGTGCGGTGAATCCCCGGCTAAAGAGTTCGGGTCGTGGATGTATAAATTGACAGTCGAAGATAGTGACAAAACACTATGTTTTTCTACGTTTAGCATAATCGATTGGTTTCAATTTTTTTTATTTTATTTTAGTTGTAAATTAAATTTGCGTATTTTATGTGTTCTTTTAGTTATAACTTAAGTGTATAAAAAAGTCATATATAAATTCCTACTTTGTACAACTATATTTTATCTATCTTTCTTGATTACGGTCACAGTCTATATTTTACAGAAATTGTTGTCTTGGCATATCGTACCTAATACATACATATAAGAAATAGTTAAAAGTGTCCGGGTTTCGAGTGAAAATGTCTGGGGTTTTAATGCTCTCTGTCCGGGGTTTGTGATTTTACAGATGGCAGTCCTACACACACCGGAATCCCAGTAGCTTATAACTTCCACAGTTTCGTTTAATCACAATCAGAAGTCACCGCTCTACGACGGAGATCTTCCTTGTAGGAAATCCGAGCAATCTATCAGTGTTTTCTTAATACACATTCCACGTTAAATCCACCAAATTCTTCCAGCCAACCTTCGTCCCCAGACTATTCGTTTCATTCCAACGAAAACTTCCGTACCACCGTGACATCAAACTATTCACTTCCCTTTCTTCGTCATCGATACAATCGCCCGACAGTGGCTTCGATTCTCGATGCCCCGGCCTATGTCCGATCGAGTGACTCTTTATCAGCCGATAAATAAGAAGAGGTCCCGCTCAGAAGGCCCATGAAATTAGAAGGTTTTCGAAGGATCGACGGGATACGCGCGCGGGTGTCGGGCATTAAAATGTAAAGTAAGCTGCTGCGGCGAGAAACGAGCGTCGCTCGGGAGCACCTGCAGATAACGACGCCCCATCACGAGGCACAGAAAAACTTATCGACCCCGGATGCTACGACGTCCTGCGTGCCGAACCCATTTCGAAATTATACAAATTGCGAGGGCATTAGCATAAGGGCCGATGGCGGGACCGGCCGCGGAATAAAACTTATCCGCGATCATGTACCGTCGAAATGATGCACGGCGGGCATGTTAATCGCGGAAACTTCGGGCCGACGACGGTCTCCGCCGCGATAGCGGATGAAATCCTGACGGGCGCGTCGCTCTCCTTTCTCGCGTTTCCTCGGCACCCGCGGCCGGGGGCAACGGACTTCCGTCGCCTTTCAGGATAAATATTTGCCAACTGGGATTTGTTCCCTCGATGGGGCAATGCTTCGTCGAAGAGTTCTTGACGAGCTTGTGTTGCTTGCGCAGAAGGTTTTCGCGAAGTATTCTGGACGTTGTAATGGCTCGTTTGGTCGGGGGTTGAAGTGGAGACGGGTGCTGGTTGGATTACGTTGCTCCCGGGGGATTACCTGAATAGCGAATTGTCCGATTTCATTGGGAACGGTGTTTTGAATAACGAGGATCGGTCTTCCAAGAACGGGCGTTTGTTGGTGTTGCCGTTTTAGTGACTTTGTAAAGTGTAATTGTAGTGACGAATTTGTCACCGGGGACGTGGATTTATTCCGTTCTAAGAGCTCGGCGTCAAATAGCGGAGGGAAGGAATAAATGAAATCAAAAGTACACCCGTGGATACCGAAATGCACAGAAAATTTGTCTTTCCTAATTAAGCGCAGAAAATTGAATACGAATAATGAATCCCCTCGAACCGGTGGAAATGGCACAATAATGTATCCCGCGTTGATACATTAATAACTTGGAACGCTATTATCTCAAGCCCGACTACTCCAATTTTACAAACGATTTGTAATGGATGTTATTCCCCTCTGCCTCGCGTACGGTGAACCTTTCGATATTAATTTGAAAATGGAACGGTCGGCGCGGCGATTACCTTAGAAAACAGAGATGTTTGGAAGTGAACAGCAAATAAATGGAAATGGACAGACGGGCGAATTTTATAATTAAATTTTGTTCACTTTTCTTCTGGGATTTCCATTCTGGATGTTTGTTTTGTATCGTGATTCTAATCGAAATAAGTAAAATAGCGAATGACCAGTTGCCAGACGAATTAACAGCTGTAGTATAATAATAGTTACTTTCACGTAGATAGACAAATAGTCCCAGCAGCTGAATGTACCTTATAAATAATTTCCTTTTACTTGAAAACTGGACCCAATGAAAGAACTTTGGATACCGGGGCGTGAATGTTAAATAAAGCACAATATATATGTAACAAAAAACATATATTCAACAAATAACAACGATAATACAAAATACTCATAGAACTGTTATGAGCGTTAAAACACACGAAGCGTTCGGTACGATGTCCCGCAAGGTTCTGCCCTTTTCGTCGGTGGTATACGAACGCCCGAAAATTAACGGACGGGGAAAACCCGTTCACATACGGTTCGTACGCTGAGTTTTTTTCATGTTCGCAGCAATGTGGACTTGGCAAGAACAGACGAAAAAGTTCGCGAACAATGTTTTTGTTCGTGTTCGCCCGAGTGTACCCGGGGTTAGGATTTCACTGGAGGCTCTGGCAATCGTCACATTTATTGCCCTAGCCCCCAAGCTCGACCACCCGCAGTAGACACTCGAGCAACCGACCGTTTTAGGCCTGAGAAATACATAAAACTTTCTCTCGTACTACAGTCCGCTACAGAACTATTTAGAAAATTCAATCATCCCGATAATCCGCCGCCTCGAATAAATTCTTCTGTATTAATAACGTACACTTAAAAGTATAATTTACTTATCGCTTTAAAAGGTTAAGAAACACCCACTGGCTATCCAACGAAAATAGGATCGTAATCGCATTAAAACCATATCTGGCCGGGGCTATTGGGTTCGAACGATAGAAATTCGACCGGAAACAAGGGCGAGTGTAATTGAAACGCTATCATGAAGCACATTCGGCTGTACGGCGAAAGCGTGGCGCCATTGAGGATCCGATGAAACGAGGGACAAGAGACAACACAGGACCAAGCAATATGGGCACAGCCACCTGAACGAAGCCACTTCTATTTCCGCCAATTCGAACTCCCCGATGTCGTTAGGAAATTCATTGTTGATACATATTCGCTAACAAGTGTATCCTCGCTGTACGCGCCAAGACGTTTCACACAATTAAATCCCTATCAATGAATCGAGGAACTCTGCTTTACTCGACGAGGATTCTGTAGTATCGATTTGGAGTTCAAGTTATCGTTCGAAACTGAACTGACACTGACAGTGGAACAGGCGAGAGAACTTGCTGCTTCTTTGAATAGCAATCAGAGTGGATTCATTAGCATTGGCTGTTAGAAATCAGAGTTTTGATAATAACATTTTTCCAACGTTTTTCATTTATTTAACTAACAGTGGGTGCGTTCCGATTTTCGCAGCGAGTGCAGAAATCGCAGCGCAGTCACTGCGCGCATACGTATCGTTCCGTTTCGTTACTGCGGTTCATGCGGTCCTGAAATTTAAAAATGCCTACTATGGAAAAAGAAACGTTGTTTACAATAACCTCGATACTATTAAATAATAGTGATAATGAAATCAGCAGCTGTGATTCGTCTGATGAAAGCGAAAATGAAGATGATATTAACTTGCCATTTAGAATCGGAATTAATATACATATCATTAATTGTAAACAAAACACTCGGACAGATTATGTTTGCTTAAAAATTGACAGATTATGGAGAACATTATGGAGGTTATTCCGGGATATTCGATAATAAGTATGTAATTATACATTTGTATTAAAAAAAAACATCACATGAAGTTTCTTCGGAATAATAACGTAAAAAAGTGGCATTGTAATCATGAGAGAATTAATGTGTTTTAATTACTTGATTGCTTCACCTCTGAAATTCTGCGTTTGCTGCACGCTCGCTGCACCGGAAGTAGCATCGTATTGGTGGAAAGTGAGAGAAATTCTAGGGAATCGTACGATGCCACCAATACAATGCCACCAATTTCATGCACTCAACACCGCAGTTCAGTTTGAAGGAAAGAGGGAAAGGTAAACGTCCGTTTCCATTCGGTTGAATATATTTTTCTGCCTGTGGGGGGAGAGGAATCCAATTCATACAGAAGCTTCAGGTTTCGATCCGCCGAAAAGTAATAGCCTTGGGAAAAAGAAAATATCGTGCCCGAAAACTCGATTGAGTATCGTTGATCCGGTTTATTGGGCCGGAGAAAAAAAAAAAGAAGCCCAACGTCTATCCCGCCGGGGTTGTTTACGTCAGCCGCCATTATCCATTCGCGAATAAAGATCAATTTCGATTCATTTGAAACGGCGAGGCTTAGCCAGCAGAGGCACAGATAGGACTCGAACGGTACCACGTATGGACACAGAGAAACTCCCGTAAGCTTAGACTTAAGCTGCTTCTGAAAAACTGCCTCTCACTGCGGCCAGGGCAGGCTTAGAAGCGGTTATTCTCTCTTTACCAGTAGAAGGTACAGCTACAACAAAGGAGATAAACAGGTGCCGCCATATTTTCCTATTTAATCATTTTCATCCCCTTAAATGGCCGTTCGTTCGCCCGTGTTTCCCGTAATCGCCACCCCCCCCGATCGAAATAAATGCACTACCGTTTCTCCCTGTCCGACTGTTTATCGTTCGTTACAAAATTCGCGGGGCAAAACGTCGCCTGAATAATTCCCGCTATGAATAAACTGCACGGCTGCTCCACTCGCGTATTCCATATTTAATTCCAAGGGGGCTTAAATTATCGTGGTTGCTACGTTGTCCCACGATCGCCTGAGATCTGATAAAATTTGAAGGGCAGTCTGCGGAGCTTCACCGTTGCACCGTTATGGCGTCGGCTCCCGTGATTTCAGTTAATGAACGTGTAGCGTGCTTTATGGGACTTTTAATGCACCGGGTAGCCGAGGATTTTGTAGCTGCTAAGTTAATTGGCTAGCGGTGCTTGCGAAATGTCTTTGCTCCATTAATTCCTCAGCACCTATGCGTCTTTCCAATGTTCAGGGCTCCCTTTGCATCTGCCACGTCCCCCAGGCGCGAAGAAAATATAACGTACAAAAACTCCCCGGCGGGTGAGCAATAATGGCATTACTATCCGTCACAGAAACCATCGAGAAGAGCCGGGGATGGAAGGGCCGCGTTCTTTGCGCCGATGGCGCGCAGACGATTCGATCGCTGATAAATCTGATTCTTCCCCTTTGAGGGGACACATTTCCGTCATCAACCGTGCCCCCCTTTCACGTTAGACGCCGCGATTCCCAGAGCGAAAGGACAATACACGACGCTTTGCCACGCTATTGATCGGCCGCATACTTTACAGTCATCCCTTTTGTGCTCCCTCGTCCCGTTTTCTCGCGCGTCTAAAGAAAACGTACGCGCGCCCCGCGGGAAAGGGGTGGAATGACTCCCCCGACAGGATATTAGGCCGCGCTGATGTAAACGTGAAAGGGTGTTCGCGCCTCGCTCTAATTTCACCGAGCCTTTTCTCCGAAAGGTGCATTCAGACCGTTAAAAGGATTAAGAAAAACGCGGCTGAATGGGATTGCACCGCGGCGCGAGAAAGCACGGGAAACGCGAACTTCTTTGGCTACCACTAGCTTTTGCGCGGGAGCGCCCCTCCCGTTTCTGCGCCCGCGAGCCCAGTGATCGTTGCTGTACGATAACTGGCAAGGTGGAGAATATTTTCGATCGGATCTAGCTAGGGGCGATCGTCGAGTCGCGATAAAGCTGCTGTATGAATTATTGGAGAGGGCGAATTTGAATGATTTTCTGTCAGCCAGCCGTTATATATTTCTGACTTGACAGTCCGGATTAAACGTAAACGTCAGAGACGTGGTTTAATAACGAACGATGGGATCCGGTATAGTTGTACTGTAAAGAACAACGAGGAAGCGGGAACGAGGAAATAAAATACAGGGTCGCGTTATGCGTGGGGATGAAAATTCTTCTGGAATTGTGCTTGGCTAATTCTTTCGGAACGCAGTTACCGGGAATTTTAAAATGCATTCGAGAACAATCGTTTTCAGGCGACAGGTCGCGAATTTGCCATTTTATTCCCATGCAATTCCAGGAGAGGGCCATCGCGCGGAAGTTCTTTTCATCAATAACGCTTCATCCTTTCATCCGCCATCGGATCTAAAAATCCGAGGATCATAATACCACGGTCGGGTGGGAAATCGTAAAATCGATACGTGTCCTTTCGACGCGATCGGAGGTGTAAGGATACCGAAACTGTCCGAGTGGAATCGATGGCGCGATTTTGATAAAATCCTATGGCATGGATAACGGGTTTTGCACCTTTCTTATAAGCAGAATTATCAGTTGGTACCATTATTTGCACTGTTTTTATATTTCATTAGGTAATTTCATTACGGACTTGATTTTGTGTTCGGAAAATGATATTCTCAGTGACGTTCGGCTTTTTAATTTGAAACGCAGTAGACCCTGATCTCCCTCTAAGTGGTCTGTTTTTACAATGAATAATTTCTAAAGAATTTCAATAACACCGTTTAAAATATGGTCTTTAATCTATGCGCCCGCGGATTATAATATAGTGGAGTGCACGCTGAAGTGTGTCATATCAATTTTTCTCCTCTCGAGCACAATCGTTATTGCGGGGATGCTATTCGCTCTTCATAAAGCATTTCGACCGTGGGGCATGTCATTTATGAAATTTATAGATTAACCGATATCGATACATTCATTTCAAAGACATCGAGGATATGGTATACAAATTTCAATTAACCGATATCGATACATTCATTTCAAACACATCGATAATATGGTATACAAAATATCAAGATGAAGTCTTTGAAAGAAGAGGGAAAACACGAGATTGATTTCACTCTGGAATACCTTATTTTGCAGAAATTGTCTCGCTGTTATTACGGAAAGAAAGAATTCAAGCCCGTTCTCATGCACCAGGAACCATTATACCTCCTCATTATACTGTGCAACGCGAAACCCTTTGTAAAAATTTAATACTAATTTCTCATTTCTACTCTAGAAAATTGTGAAAATTTCAGAATGATTTTCAGTTTCAACGCTGTTAATAGTACGAGTGTAAATTGTAGGGTGACTGTACCTAATATCGCCACTGTTCCTAATATCGCCACTCGCTATATCTCTTAAAGTAAGCTCTAAAATTTATCGGTTATGCACTGAATTAGTACCTAACCATATGTAGGAAGACATACTGTAATTGCAGCATTATGTGATCAACAATTACAGAAAGGGAAGGATTTTAGAGAATCTTAATAGTGTAAAAATTTATTGGACTATCACAATTTTACGTCACATTCGGAGAAGGTAAGTCTAATAAATCTGTGAATGCAAGAATATCTACTAGAAATACCTAATTAATGATGTACTTAAGAAATGAAATCGGTTCAAATATTTTTCGTAATAAAAATAACGTTTTTCTTTTAGCAGTAGGGTGACTGTACCTAATATCGCCAGTGTTCCTAATATCGCCACTTGCTATATCTCTTAAAGTAAGCTCTAAAATTTATCGGTTATGCACTGAATTAGTACCTAACCATATGTAGGAAGACATACTATAATTGCAGCATCACGTGATCAACAATTACAGAAAGGGAAGGATTTTAGAGAATCTTAATAGTGTAAAAATTTATTGGACTATCACAATTTTACGTCACATTCGGAGAAGGTAAGTCTAATAAATCTGTGAATGCAAGAATATCTACTAGAAATGCCTAATTAATGATGTACTTAAGAAATTAAATCAATTCAAATATTTTTCGTAATGAAAATAGCGTTTTTCTTTTAGCAGTATGCGTGTTCTCAATACCGCCTACCGGAGGACAATGGTTTCGATGTAATGCTTGTTACAGGTGAGGTCACGAAATGTGCGGAGCAACCGAAATAAAATTTATTTGTCCAATATGTACATCGGAACGTAAAAAATAAAATATTTTAAAAATCTATATTTTCAAATTTCTATATTATTCTAATAAAAATGAAATCAAAGATGGATAAAAAGACATTTATAGAGCAAGAAATAATAAAAGCACATGTGAAAATGACTTTAAAAACTCATATATACATGAATTAATCAATATTTCTTGAGTAGGCGATATTAGGTACACTTTTTTCAGGACCCGATTTTTGCATGGCTTACGTTTTTTTAGTCCTAATTAACAATTTGTAGGTTTCAACGATTCTAACATATGCTACATGAAAGATGAATAATTTCTCTTTACTTTGAAACGAACTGCATGGAAAAATATCAATTATTATTCAATCGACAGCGATTTAACTTTTGCCTGGCGATATTAGGTACAGTCACCCTATCTAAAAATCTATTCGCACATTGGATTCACTCCTTCAGCCATCATGCCCCGTGAAATTTTCACTTCGATCCACTGTTACGCTAATAAGGCTTTTATGCGGAGGCCTTTTCACAGTATGCGCGGGCCAATTTATTTGAGAGCTTGCTATAATGCTTTCCCTTTGAACGGGCAATTTTACTATTAATTTCCATTTAGCTGTTAATAAACTTTTTCCGAAAAGCCTGTCGCGATATTTGGCGGGTGCGATGACATTTCGAACACCCACGCGTGCACTTTACGTACGAATAATTAACGCACCGTGCATCGGCGGAACACAGGAGAGGGACGCGTGAAAAGGATCTAGTTCGATTTCACGGGTCGCTTGTATCGCTCGACAGAAAATTGTCGTTATCGTTGCACGTCCATATCGACTTTTGAAAGCTTTTCCAGCGATTCCCAGTTACCCTTTCACGATATACCATTTATTCTATGCTCCTTAATCTACCCTCCGTTCCACCTTTCGCGATTTAAAACTAGAACGCGATTCAATTAGCGCCAGAACTCGCCGAATCCACAATTACTCATCCTTAGATCAATTACCTTCACCAATCCACAAATCCACTTTATATGTATTTCTTATTCCTTACTGCGTGTCCAACGGTACTTTATACCGTTGAAAAATTGCAATGCATAGTCTCGTTTTACGGGCCACATGGCCGTTCGGATGGCCGTCCCCCGCAGACGAGGCCGGAGCGTATTCCGTGATGTAGGATCGAGTCAGATTCAGAATACACGCGGTTGCATCCGGCCGCGGCGAAGAATCGCTTGCTAGCAGCTGAAAAATCTTCCCGGGCACGTTTCCTAACGTGAACGAATACCTTTCCCGCTGTTTTCCGCCAACAATAAGTCACGCGTCCCGAGTGATAACTCGACGTCTGTTTGTTTTGGAGACAGCGTTTCAACGCGCGCGGCAAAAACCCATCGGCTCGTTCCTTTATTTTCCAGCGACCATCGAAAAATGTCTGACAATAAAAGGATTCGCGGCCTGTTCCCGGGCAGCTTCGCTTCGCGTTCGAATATATTTTAACCCCGTAGTCGCAGACGCACGGGGTGGCTCGCTATTGGCGATGAAAGCTTTTAAAGAACATATTACAAATTCCGGGTTTCAAGCGGAGTGATTACCAGGAATTTCTACGCGAGAGCTGTTTCAAAAGAAACAGCCGTCTGCTCATTCGATTGGCGTCTCGTTTCGCGTCTATCGCACCCCTGCCGATCCCCTGCCTTCGGCCCTAGGATCACAAATCGGACTGGCACGAACGGCTGTCGCGTAAACAATAAGACTTAAAGACAGACGCAGAAAGTACGCGGAAATGCGACGTCGAGGAAGTCTTATGATACCGTCGCGCGCAGATAGAAGCTTTCGTACAATACCGTCTCCGGGCTTTCGCGGCTGCCACTCCTCCCGAGCTAGACTCATTACTTATTTCGGCTTATTAGTTTCATGCCAGACGTGTATACATCAATGTGATTATTAGCCTAGAAACAGGCTGGCTAGCCAGCCAGACGCAGGGGCGCCGTAGCGAAGGAGCAGGGTTGAATTATTGAAACGGCGGATTTCAACATTCCGGCTCGTCTTCGCTCGTAGGAATCGCGGAACGCTCGTCGAACCGTTGAAATATTACGAGCCGAGATTAATGCCGGCGAATTTCTCTATAAAAATTTCATTCCCAGCCGGCGGCACGGTAACGAAACGGACTGTGCCCGGGCTGATGTATTTCTGAGGAAACCCAGCCGGAGTTGTTATTACTGCGAAAACAGAGCAGCAAGAAAGGAACGTTATCGAACGTCGCCTAGTCGTATTCTCGCTGTTTGCAATATCAGACCCTGGAACATTGTCGAGAGTTATCGGCGTAGGCAAATAACGCGAACACCATCGATCGGAAAATGCTTCTCGCGAGAACGATGCCCGTGGACTGAGGAAGAGGATTTCTCTCCTGGGTTCTTTGTTTTTTGTTCCTCAGGCGTGGTGTTAATTAAAATTTAAAAGTCATGGTAATACTTAGAGCATATATACATGGAGGTCTCATGGTCTATGCCTCCTCTGGATTCAGTTGGTCAACTGGTGCGAGAGAGAGAGAGAGAGAGAGAGAGAGAGAGAGAGAGAGAGAGAGAGAGAGAGAGAGAGAGAGAGAGAGAGAGAGAGAGAAGTATAGCTTCCTAATCGACCGTAATGCGCATGCACCGATATCTCGCGGGAGAGAAAGACGTCGTGCGAGCGAGAGAAGTATAGACTCTCAATCGCCCGTAATGCGCATGCACCAATATCGCCGGCGACTATCTGCGGTTGCTACGATTATCGTTATTTACGCTCGTACTTACCTTTTGAAAAACGGTTGCACGAGTTATATCTTGAAATTAAAGAATGCCATGCCGATATTGCGTGCTTTACGGTAACCGAGATAAATCGGCTTCCTATTATTCGTAAGTAAATATATGATATCGGCGCATGCGCATTACGGTCGATTAGGAAGTTATACGTCTCTGTCTCTCTCGCACGATGTATTTCTCTCTCGCACCATGTTGGCGACAGTTTCGAGCTTTCAATGAGACCTCCATGTCTATAGGGGAGACCGGGGCAAAATGAACCTCGGGGTAAAATGAGCTTTCTTAATTTATTCTTTAACAATAGAATATATACCACAATGATAATTATGCACATTCAGATATCGAAAAATGGAAATTCATTTAAAAAATTAAAAATGAAGTTTTTAGAGACTTCCGATTGGTTTTCTTTTCAATTTAGATTTTTGGATAAATGAGTCTTAAATGTGTTATTTTAAGTCCAAATTTTTTCTGCGTGTTTATAACAAGCTTATAAACATACATGTACACGCGTTTGAGAAAACATTAATCCTAACATTATTAAATAATTCATTTTCCATTGAGTACATATTCGGGGTAAAGTGACCGGGGTAAACTGAGCTGCAAATGGCTGCAAAGAACAGATGCGCAAGTGATGTGCGCAATAGCCTAACCTGTCAGCTGGCTAGAAAGCCACGCGGCGTGGTGGAACAGAAACTAACCTCAAAAAAATTTCCATAGTTTTTGACAACCACGGTGCAAAAAAGACAGAAGCTGCCGTCCTACACACGTCATTCCAGCGCAAGGGGTTAATAATTAGCTGTATACTTAATTAAAGTTCTTCTTTTGTGGCAGTTCACTTTACCCCGGATAGTAACTCACTTTACCCCATTTTGGCTTTTTCTTTTCAAGTTGAATTTTAATATACTTAAAGTTTATTTTAAGTATCACTATTCGTCATTTATCAATAGCAATGTTCAAATTATATTATAAATCTATTTCCACACATTTTTATTGTAAGGGAAAAATTTTATTCGACTTCAAACTTTTTTCGTCTCACTTTGCCCCGGTCTCCCCTATGCTCTAAGTGTTGATATGGGAGAGATCGAATTGAAGCATTCCTAGAGTAGCTGGCACGGTTTCGTAATGCAGGGTTACTGGAATTATTGTTGACTTGAAGTAGGGATCTTGTTGAGGTTTGACAGGACTCGATCTCACGGTCGCATTGTAGATAGCGTTTTATTTACGAGTGTTTGGCAGCATGGGCATTTGTAATGGCGCTGATTGCTCGACAGTCGTCGCGGCCCAAGTTTAGGCGGATTTGTTTAGATTTCTCGAGAGTTGCAGGGTGAGATTAACCAGAACCGCAGTTCCGGGTATTGCAGCGCGCCTTCGAAGAGGCCCTTTCCCACCACCATCGAATTTCCCATGGTCGAAGTCACCAATAGGCATGGCCTTTTCCACCCAGCCTTGCTCAAGGCGACCAATGTCTTGGGTTCTTGATTTGTTTTGGGAGAAGAACGCGCGATCGAAGGCAGATCGAAACGAGCGCTCAATCGAACCAGTCCATAATTGTTCGGTCAATACTTTGCTTTTTAAAATACAGTCCACTAGTCGTTATTGTTAAAACAAGCGTAGGGGAGACCGGGGCTAGTTGACTAACAAGGTAGTTGACTAATTCGCTTTAATTCTTGTATTATGGAATAAATTATGCTGCGATTCGCAATATTGGAGCATATGAATGACCAGCTTGCCATTTAATGTGTCGCCGTGACACAAACTTGCGTGTTCTGTCAGTGAGAATGAAAAATCTAAAAAGGTCGGCTGGAAGTAAATATTTTCGTTTCGACTATTTATGAATTTTTGTCCACTAAGTACTGCTTGATGTTATTTCATGAATATTATGTGGAAACGTGATACCTTGACTATAATTTACGGTATTTTATTTTATCCGGTGCGTGGAGGTTTTGTACGTACGACCCTTAACATGTTAACAATGTCGGACGAGGTTACTTGACTAAGCATAGGAATACTACTAATAATTGCATTTTTTATCCTCAAGATGCAGTCGAGGCAAAGAGTTTAGCTGCTCAAGTCCACTTCCCCCACCACAAATCCTTCCAAACTCACGCCTACCAGTTTTACACCCTATCCTCCCTTCAAACTCTCAGGTCTTCCAAATAGACCATAACAAACCAGTACAAAATAATTACAGTATCTTAGACCATGATAATTAATAAAAAAAAAATAACACTGTGGAGGAGTGAAAAAAAATTAAAAAATTTATTGGTCGTAGTATACATATGTACGCGTTTCGTATACTATATTGATGGAATTGGCAGCGTATATATACGTTTTTCACATTATATTGATGTACTGTGACAGCGTATATATACACCTTTCGCATGCAAAGGGTTAAAACTGAAAAGCAAATGTCAAGTCAACTGACCCCATCATATTTGTCAACTAACCCCGTAGCCGGGGTCTGTTGACTTATTCGTCTCACTACTCTAAATACAATAAAAACTACAACCTAGACTCAATTAAAACGATTTTCAAAATTATGCCTGTATACCTAATGAAATTTGGAAACTTTTGGTATGCAGTGAGTCAACAAAATACTAATGGTCTATTTATAAAAATTAGAAATGTAAAAAATTAGTCAACTAGCCCCGGTCTCCCCTACTTTCTTTTCCACCTATCCACATCATTAAATCGGCATCAGAGAAACGATTACGGTTTGGCAGTTTCGCACAAGCATATTCGTACTCAACAGACCTGAAAAGCTTTTAGTGTTCGTATTAGATATCCAATTTTGGGGGGGCCGAGGGGTGGGGTTTAATATTTCTAGGAGAAATAGCTCGTTTTCTTCGTCAAAGCCATTTTGTACGTATGGGGCATAAAAAGAAAATTTCGGGTGAAAGAGCTCCGGACTCCCTTAAATACGAGATTTCGGAGAACACGTGCCTTGAAGAATATTACATTGCGCCACGTATCTCGTCAGATTTTTTCAACGCGTTTTGGAAACTCAAATTACGGGGAATAAATTCCTCGCCACGTTGTTCCCAGACGCTACCGCGCCGAGATAGCAGTGGCCAGGTTTTACGATAGCAGAGTTTTAGCACGGACTAACACGAAGCAGCTTCCACGCCATATCCAGCAAGCTCCGAAGATGTACGGACGCAAATGCGCAGAAAGCACGACTTTATAGCGTATGGATCTAAACGATCACGCCCAGACGGTTGTTTTAAATATTTAGAAAATATCTTATTGCATGGCAAGTTAGTTCTATTGCCTATTCGTGTACCGCCACTCTCATTTTCTCGAAAAACTATTACTTGTCTGAAATTTTCAATATGACGTTCCTACGCAGCAAGCAGAATTTGTGAAGATAATATTGGAAAGTGCGATCATTCTAAAATTGTCACTCGATCTCTCAAGAATCTCTATTTTATTACTACGTATTAATATTTAGAGGGGTATGTACGTTTGTTATTCAGCGTGTCGCAGTGATTAAGTGTCGTAGTTAAATTTCCATAGAGACACATTCATGCTTACTGGCCGTGCGACTACGTGCTAGTAGTATAAACCATAATGTGTCAGAAGTGGGCTCTAGTGGCTCACGCATACCTTCCAGTAGTACATACTACCAATTGTCAGACCAAGGGAAGTCGATGGCTTTACACATCAAAGGTAAATCCACCACTCTCACCATACTCTCGTAGCTTCTTGAACCTGCAATTTACCACTCAATAACTCTCCAGAAAAGTATGTTTTTCACCAATCCATTTACAGTGATTTTCTGTTTCTACGGAAATTAAACTTTTTATCCAATAAGCGATTGAACGCGAATAAATTTCATTTTAATGATCTAAACGATTCGAAGGGAATATTGAAGGAGTATGGAAGAGGACAATTGATATTAAATAGAAGTTTAACTGCCTATATTTATACTGTATTATACTTACCCAATATTTATACTTCTGTGCTTCTTGTAGAAATGCAGTTAGCATCGAGATCGAATTAATGTAATGGCATCATTTCAATATAGATATTTGTTTAATTCGCCTTGTTGACTGTTCTCTAATGTATTCCCATTTCCAGTTCGACTTTGATTAGCCTGGCTAATAATTCCTGCTCCTTCCTGCGTTTCCAGCTACTAGAGAATCAGGAGAAGTCTCCTCGTACGACGCAAGCTTTGCAGACTTAAAACCCTACCATGACATCGTAAGTCTTGGGCTTCCACAAGCAGCTCTAATACCACCGAGGAGACAGCTTTATTTTTCAAGAATCATTCGGATCTGGTTCGTGGGACAATATTCAGAATGACATTCGTCGACATTCTATGGATAGAATTTTCTCAAGAAATATTTGTAACTGTCTCCAGGACATTCATTGATTTTTCCCACGAGAAAACATTTAAATCATTCCTAACACAGATTTATAAAAAAAATCGAGTTTCTGTATTGCTATGGAAAGCTGCATTAGAATTATTCAATATTCTATTCAAGCTCTGAATTCAGAAAAATCTGGGACAACCCTCTTACAGTCAAGAGAAGATTCTACGCAGCAAAAAAGATTTTCGTGTCTACTTCGGTAGTGATTTTACGTGTTTCTGTACTTGCAAGCTTGCCGAGACACAGCTATTGCGTTTTGTAAGCATTACAGTATCTGCTTCCGTACACTTCAAGTTCCCTCTGCAAAGAAACTTTGCTTTGTAAGAATTCGATCAGGAAGAAGTTAAATTCTGTCGCAGTGTGGGAGCGTGGGCAACGCGACGTTGGTGGACAGTGCCAAGGCGATCATCGACGAGCAAACACGTATCGATGAAATTAATTCCATCACGGAATTAATTTCACAACGGGATTGGATCGCGTTGATTGCGCGAGAATTTCGATCAAATTCCCCGCCATAAAGTAGAGGCGATTGCACGTTAAAATAAATTCAACCACACTTCCCTCGAATTTAAGGAAAGAGGAAATCTGTCGGATTATATTTAACATCGACGCCATGCTCGCGAACACAAATCTCGCGCGTTCTCATTGCAACTGATTTAACCGGAGAAGCTTTAGTGCACCACAAAGAATGAATAATTAAACTTTGAAAGCTTGTTCTACTCACCCCGAGGAAGAAACTAATTCACACGATTCGAATGATCGAATAAGTATACTTTCGTTGCAAGTTACAGACACTGGTTTTGATAAGATTAGCAACTGGTAGTGGACGTTAGTAATTAATTTCGTAATCAAATGGTTCCCATTTAGAATTTCTTCTGTATTAAAATATGATTACAAACTGGTTTGATATTTCTCGTATTATTTGTGGAATGCGCGTTAAATCGTTTTGAATTAAATTCTGCCGCTGTTAATAAATTATTTTATCGCGAATGGATTGAAGAAACTTCATTAATTAACTTTCAAGGTAGTCGCAGTTTATTGCAACTTTCTGCTGGGAAAGTAGGGTCGTGATTTATGTTCACATCCTCCATGCAAAGGTAATTGCAAGTTTAAACAGCTTGCGTGGAGAAAAAGGAGGTGAAGTTTTCTACGTAGTCGTGCTTCGTTGGTATTTATTCATTCACGACCTCCTGATCGACTGACAGTTTTCAATCAACCACCACTTGGAAGTTTCGCAAAATATTTAAATACAGTTAATATAGATTCAGCTACGAGCAATTTCTTTCCCTTTACGCGACACATTTAGACTGACCTGGGTTTGACTTGCACTTTAAAGAAAATCCGATATATGCAGCTTCCTCCAAACTTGCAGAAACAAAAGGGAATATAAGCGGAAGAAACGGAGGCTCAAAAGTGCCACAGTGTTCCTCCGCCTCCCTTCCTTTTCCGCGAAACAAACTCTAAGCCAAACAAACACTCTCTTGCGTGGACAATTTTCGTCCCAGTTATCCTTTCCTTCCTAACAAAGATTCTCCCTCTTTCTTCACTGATGAAACGTGGTTTATTCAGCTACTCGAGGAGAGTGAAATTTGAAAATAATTAATTAAACTTATCGCTCGACTCGCTGCACAAACATTAAATGCCGCGAATCTGGATGCTAGAAAGGAATTGGGAGAGCAGCAGGGAAGTCCAATTAAAGTAAATCCAGATAACGCGAACACTATTTTTGACATCCTCGCAACAACGCATTCGTGATGCTGGAAATTGTGCAATAAGGTGGAAAAATTGGATGGGAGCTGTGTGCGCCAAGCGTCTGCCGAATAAAACAGAAATGCCGATCCCCTCTCTTTCACCTAACAAATTCGTCCCTGTCGCGGTTCAAATACCACATTCAGTAGCTTCCGCTGGAACGAGCCTATTTCATCCCCGTCGAAATCGCTCGGCGCGCACCGTTCGATTGCAATCACCACCGCTATCCCCCCCCAAAAAAAAGAGAGAAGGAAGGAAGGGGGCAAATCCGTCTAAACGATCGTCGAACGGGAAGGGCGCGAAATATCGGAAGTTGAAGGAGCTGGTCGGACCGCGCTGATTATGATAACGAGGATAAATCCAGCGGAACGCGCGGGCGAAACGATGGCTCGAGGATACGAATTATTCAGCCGTCGTCATTTAATATCCCCGCCGAAATGCCTGGCTCCTCGCGGAAATCGTTGAACTTCGCGCCCAGTGTCGCGGAACACTAGGGAAAGCAGAGGGAAATGGGACGTAATCGAAAAAAAGGCGCCGTTCGAAAAGGGACCCGCGCGCCAGCGTGCAATTAAGCGCCTATTCAGAGAGGACAGAATCGTATTCAGTACATTAGGGAATATTGACACACTTTTCAAGCTGCGACGAAGGTAGTCAGTGTCACGGCTAGTGGAGCGAGGAAGGTCGTAGAGGATGTAATGGTCCATTTCTGAGTCAAGTGGCTTGGGGACCGACGATACTTCGAAATCAATGGATAGGTTCTAACGGAGCTACAGAGGCACTTTCGACGGGCTAACGCACCTCTTGTCCACAGTAAATGCCACTTTCCACTGCTTCTCTGTGAGAGAAAGAGTTCAAAGAATTATCGCGACAATTTGATTCGTCACATCTGGCGGAGAGTTATCTTCAAATGACGCGTTAATTCCCCACAAATTAGCAGGTTAAAAAGAGAACTAAGCAAATCTGTACCACGCGAGTGTAGATCTTCGCGTGTGATAAACTTCTCTCTTTCGTCACTACTATTTCTGATACCTTCGCTTGTCAGAGATAGGGCAACCTACGTCACACGGAAAGCAAATGAGCAACGCGTGAATATCGCTGGAGTAGAAATCGTGGGCCATAAAAGGGCCCTGTGCCGCCTGAAAAGGATGTAAAGTGTCCTCTCGCGTATTCATCGTAACTCGGCCGATCCGGCGTGAAAATTCCAGCGTCGAAAATATGTCAATGGCGCGATCCTTGAGCGATAGAATTGACACGAGGCTAGCGAAACTCGGGGCGAGTCTCTTGCCCGGGACCGTATATTTTGATTCTGTTTCCGCTGATTGAACGATCTTAATTGGCTCCGACCTCGTTCCATTCCGCGCCAAATACCGCAATCCTATGCAGGGGATAAAGTGGTTTCCGATGGCGGCCTATCGCTGACCATCGAGAGGGTGCACGCGGTTAACAAAGGTTTTTCCTACCGATCACTTTAGGCTCGCCATGTTATGGCAGGAGCTTCAACCATCGTCGATTGATCTTTCGATTTTGAGGTCCGTCGGCAGATTGTTCGATTTCGAGGCTGATCGGTTACGAACTGCCTAGCGATTACGCGCAATGGAGTCGTCACTGAAATTTTGGGGGAAGTTTTTTTATGGTGTTAATGGAAGCTTCGAGCGTTAAGTGTTGCAGAGCATGGAAAGAGATGAAAAGTGGCGAAGCTGGTGAATATCGGTGAAAGAAAAATGGATCGGATGCGCGACGATATATTAAGAGAATGGGAATGATAGTAGGTACTGTGGAAAGGGATGTTTATAGAGTAGGGTGGGAAGTAACTTTAACACTTTTTGAGACGACAATTCAGTTTCCCTTTTAAGGTGGGATTCCACTGAGGCAACTTTTTGGCAACTGGCAACCGACAACATCGTCGCATCTCTTTTTCGCATGCAACACGTGCAATCACTATCGCAATCCTCGCACGCGACACGTTGCCTTGCGTTGCCTCAGTGGAATCCCACCTTTAGAATCGGCGAACTCTACCTAGGAGTTTTTATTAACAAACCATTGCCACTAATTCGTGAGTTTATAGTCAGCGAAAATACTCCGGGAGACGGAGATTATTTTTCAGAAGAAAGTGACGTATCGCAGGGAGGATGATGCAAAGCGAGTGAATCGAGAACCACATACTTAGAATGTATAAGCGTACTTGTTTCGAGAGGGTGAGGTAACATCGTTAGATTCAAGTTTCGTCGAAGATTTATTCTGCAGTGCCTGCTGTCCCAAAGAAACCTCGAAAGATTATACCGTCGCTTCGGAGGGATGCTTCAGTTAAACAAAATTGTCTCGAGGAGAATTCCATCCTTTGTATTGAATACCAAAGTAAATTGGAAGGAGAAGCAAGTATGTACCTATTATTCCCATCTAGTGAAGAATTTCAAAAGAAGAAATGTTTCTTTCCATTAAACCATCTCTCCGATCCCATCTCATAAATTAACAATTTCAAATGATTATGCTTCAGAAGCTTTACGTAGTAACGTGCCTGCCATGTAATAACAATTAACTATGATTGTTATTTGAGCAGAGAAAATGTTCACGTTCATTAGTCGTGTACTAGCATAATATGTAGTAGCGAGAAGTCACAACGTGTCAGTTACAATTTTTAGTTAAAAGAGAGTCTCGTTACCTCTGTCACAATGTTATCATTTTTAATTACACAGAATAAAAATATTTATATTCTGTTGAAATGGAAGGACAGTTTTGTAAACGCGTCTGACCACAGGCGGTCCTCATTCACTTGCTTCCTTGCACTTTGCTTTTCCATCGTACGCCTAGTAGTTCAAATCAATCGCATCTGCCTGCACGTTATGAAAACTGATTCGAGGAAAAGCTTCTGAGTTTTGTGAAGTCTTTTTACAACTGAATTAGCCAAACAGTCTGTACATATTTTCTGTTTCAGTAGTATAATCCAGCATTTGTTTGACCAAAGGAGATCAATGTTTGCCTGTACAAATGTAATACTACAGCCCCTGTCACAGTAGATACTCCATAACTTTTTTTCTAAAGCTGTAGTATGCTAATCAACGGATCTACAAAAACTGTTATATTCTTGAAATTTTAATCAACCCTCAATATGCAAATATTGCCGCTTTCCGTGTTGGTGCACAAAGCCCCGCGCAAATATAGCTTTTTATCGGATAAACGGGCGATCATCGTTGAATTTCATTTCGGTGGATTAAACAAAGTGAAATGCAAATCGGAGGGGAAGAAATTGATTCATACAAGAAAATTGATGGGCGAGATATTTGTACGCGAAATCGAACTCGCAATCAGTCAAGAAAATTACAAACGCCTGTTGCCCTTTGAGCACAAAGCCCCGTTGCTCGATCACATTTTATTTAACTTTAACATTTAAAAAATTCAAAGGATCGGCCTCATCGCGGTACAACGAGTCCCTCTCGCTCTCTTCCTCTCTCCCTCAAGCACGAATTAATTGGATAAAAAAATCTTTTACCTCGGAGGTAAAAAGCTTTCCAACGATTGAGCGCCATTCTTTCCGCGATGGACGGAAAATTCATTTCCCCTCCTCAAAAAATGCAATTAGAGCATCGCTTCGCTGAATGAAGTCGCGAAGAAAAGACACTCACAGTCAACTGCGTTCGACTTGTATTTCTACTATCATCGTTTAACAAACAAAAAAAAGGAAAGGATCCTCTTCTCTGGAAATTCAATTGAATATTTCTCTCCGTCGTCCGATCTATCTCTTCCACAAGCCCCAAACAAACACCATTAACACATCTTTACGCAAGGAAAACCTACCGATGACAACTCGAAAGGGCACTTAACTGGATCGACTATAAGTGTGACAATACCTTCTTAAACGTTTGTTTACATCAAAGTAATAATCTCGCAGATACCAAGAGTTGCTTTCGAGTGAAGACTCGAAGGGCGAATTCCACTTACACCCAAACGCCCGTGGTTTCCATTACCTATCGCGACCGCGCTGGCGATTTGGGCGTAAGTGGAACGCACCCTAAGTAGACTACCGAATCTCGCGGTTCGTACAACTGCCAATCGGAATAATTTAATCACTGTCGATTCCCATGCAACAGCTCGAGCAATTCCCCGTGCTTATTGAACCACAACAACTTACTGGGCCGATTTTTCCGCGGCCCAGCCGTCGTAACGATAGGGGAGACCGGGGCAAAGTGACGCGAAAAAAGTTTGAAGTCGAATAAAATTTTTCCCTTTCAATAAAAATGTGTGGAAATAGATTTATAATATAATTTGAACATTACTATTGATAAATGACGAATAGCGATACTTAAAATAAACTTAAAGTATATTAAAATTCAACTTGAAAAGAAAAAGCCAAAACGACCACTTTACCCCATATATGGGGTAAAGTGAGCTACTATCCGGGGTAAAGTGAACGGCAACAAAATAAGAACTTTAATTAAGAATACAGCTAATTATTAACCCCTTGCGGTGGAATGACGTGTGTATCACGGCAGCTTCTGTCTTTTTTGCACCATGGTTGTCAAAAACTATGGAAAATTTTTTGAGGTTAGTTTCTGTTCCAACACGCCGCGTGGCTTTCTAGCCAGCTGATGGGTTAGGCTATTGCGCACATCACTTGCGCATCTGTCCTTTGCAGCCATTTGCAGCTCAGTTTACCCCGAATATGTACTCAATGGAAAATGAATTATTTAATAATGTTAGGATTAATGTTTTCTCAAACGCGTATACATGTATGTTTATAAGCTTGTTATAAACACGCAGAAAAAATTTGGACTTAAAATAACACATTTAAGACTCATTTATCCAAAAATCTAAATTGAAAAGAAAACCAATCGGAAGTCTCTAAAACTTCATTTTTAATTTTTTAAATGAATTTCCATTTTTCGATATCTGAATGTGCATAATTATCATTGTGGTATTACACACATTTATTACGTCACGAAAATTTGTAAATATATTCTATTGTTAAAGAATAAATTAAGAAAGCTCATTTTACCCCGAGGTTCATTTTGCCCCGGTCTCCCCTGACCGTGAATCTCGGGCGCCGCAGCGCGCGATTTAATCAATTTCGCGCGCTTATTAAGGCAAAAAGTCAACTGACCGTGCGGTAACCGGCAATAATAATACTCGTAAGCGTAACGTCGCCCGACCGTGACGTCGTCGTACCGACGACCGTGATTACGCTCTTCGATTTTATCGATCCTAACCCAGCCCGAGCGGCAACTTTGTCGCGATAAGAAAGCTGGGCCCTTCGCCTAGATGTTGGAGCGGTCTCGCGGAAGGAAAACACGCGCAAAAGGGACTAGATTTTCCATTATTCGTGAAATAGATGTAACACGGATCCGTCGTATAGCTTCTGTCCATTTTCTTCAAGGGGGAGAAACACACTGTTTCCACCATTGTTCGATCGTGCCCCTCGCGCCAGCTTTCAACCTACCTGTAACTTCGGCGCGCTGTCTTTCAATGGGGAAAGCTTCTCGGTACGTAGCTATTCGATAGCGAAAATACATTTTCCATGGAAGACCATGGTAATGGAGAAAGAATTTCTGGGAACGCGAGTGTCCCACGCGAACATGCGGATTTATTGTTGTAGAACGTGCATTGCGATGACAGCCGAGGGGCAATTCTGCTGAATCGTTGAATATTATTTATCTGGAATATAGAGTGTGCATTGAACGGATGGGTGTTACGTGGTATCGGAGAAGAAACGCGTTCCCCTAAATTCTTTGGTAGAGGTCTCTGTACACTTATTAGTTTTGGCAACGGTCTGAAAATTATTAGGGAATATCAAATGCTTCTGGGACTCAACAGATAACAAAACGCGACATCGAGAATGTTACGAGGAATCACTTAAGGGTCTAGAGCCCAAAAAGATAGGTGATCTTTAGGAATTAATTAAAGGAAAACTACTATACATATATAATATAATGGGACTTTTTGCATTGTATTAAGGATGTCTTAAATTATAGAAATATATATATATATTTTTATAATTAATCATTGCAGACGACACTGGGGAGTCGTTAAAGTCAAGGCGTCAAAAAATTTATCCAAATCGGTGGGACCTGTATCTCCAAAAGTTAATACCCGATTCGACTGAAACTTTTTTTGTTTTGAAACCATAAAAAATACAAAAATGACATTTTTTTAGAAAATGACGACACTTGAAGTTTGAACTCACTTTCCCCCTATATTTTTCATCCTTCCAACGCCTTTTAAAATTATAAATTTTCAATTTTTTGTAATTTTTCTGGTTTCCCCCCTAGCCAGAAGTATATTCTTCAAAATAAAAAAAAAGTTTCAGTCGAATCGGATAATAACTTTTGGAGATACAGGTCCCACCGATTTTCAGAACACTGTTTCGGGAAAAACGCGTTTAAAGTTTTACGTGAGCGCCGAGTGGCCGGTTGGGACCCATGCATTTGCCCATTTGCCGCTACTCAACTGCCTATAACTTTACGAATTTCAACAAATCCTTTTAAATACGTACAGTAATTCGTCGTTATTGTCCCGTTTTTACCATGCGTAATAGTCCCGCTCACTATCCCCACCATTTCTTGGAATCCTTCAGTCGAGAGTGAGAGAATCCGAGAACGTGCGAGAGAACAAAAGAGTCGACACGAAGTTGTCGTCGGCTACGAATAGTTTCCGCATCGCGTTGTTGTACCGCCGCCAGCCCCGTTCGTCGGGACTATTACGACGAACTACTGTATTCCTAAAAGGTTGAACATTCGAAAAATGTAACAAAAAAAATCGACTGTTAGACGGAAAGTCCCCTTCAGAATCATTCAAGACAGAACAGCCAGATATAATTTTAAGCAGACTGTGGAGCAATAGCTCGACTATGATACGTTACTTGCTATAAAAGATTCAAGTACAAAGTCTGCAGTCTTCGAGATAGCTATCGTTTACAAGCCAGACCGTACAATCTCTCATAAAATATTATTGCTGTATTCAATCGAGTCGTGTAAAAGTTTGAAAGCAACGTTAAACTGATCGCTCGCAAACTGTCAGCGAACGGGGGATCGAAAGGAACGCACGCGAATGAATATTCCTTGGTATGGCGTTCCATATTCTCACGGGTACGAAGGGTCGTTTGAATTCGTATTATTAAGCTTCGAGGGCATCTTGAATCTGAATAGCGATCTCGATAGTACGGTTATTAAAGAAGCATCGCTGATCTCGATTCTCGAGAAGCACCCATTTGCCTGTGAATAATAATTCGTCTCGAAAGAGCGCGCGCGCCCGCCGAGTCGAGCAGAAGTTTCCGAGTTTCTGACCCTCGACGAGACGGTAGCGAAAAAACATCATCAAGCACAAGATTCTTATTTCCCTCGTCCCGTTGAGCCTCGGGAAAACAGCTCGTCAGGTTTCTTGTGGATTCTTTACTCGCAAACGATTCGAGGGAATCACGATCCCGCGGATTCTGACTCGCAATTAAAATAATTCAGGCTGAATCGAAGCCCGGGCGCCCGCATGCAAATAGTCGCGGGGGAAATTTAGTCGCGTTTATTTGCATAAACGTTGCGAAATTTACAAACTCCATCGGCCATCGCCACGGGCGAGCATTTTAAGCGACGTTTCCCAGCGAATACCGGATGAATACGCAAACACCAGACCTGTGAATAATAACACGGAAAACCGTTAAACAGATAACGTTGTTAGCATTTATCGAACCGCGAACGATTCTTCCGCGCACCTCGGTAGTTTCTTCCGCCGACATTTTCGGGCGTGCAGAAATCTCTGCGATTATCGGGCGGCAAGTGACTATCTTGGCAAATAAACCTGTTTCGCTGGTACGGGTTGTGTGATCAATGGAAACGATCACATGTGCGTTACGAGTGCGCTAGCAGGCTGAGGTCGTGACAAACGAGTGGAGAAAAAGTGAAATTGCATTCCTCTAATATTCTACTGGGATAGAGAGTGAAATTGCTGGTACACTTTTCGCAGTAAAATGGTTGACCTCGCCAGGTTGGTACTTCAAAGTTTTACATTTTATTATTCCAGGATTCTATCGAGTCTGGTACAATCAAAGTAAAAAAGAGCTTGTTCTAAGGGTAACTGGTGATCAGTAGTTTCACTTGATTTGTTTTCAGTCGGGAATTTGAGATTCTAATCGAGATTTGGGAAAACTTAGTGCTCGTTTCCACTTTCAGCTGTGATTGACGTATCATAAACCCTCTTGAAGGACAGCATTGGATTAAGGGATTGCGTTTGCCACATTCCACGTGGTATGTAACACATTTGTGTGCGATGTACGCAGAATGTACGTGTTCGTGTTCTATCATTTCCCTTTGCTACCATAATCCTCCGGGGATATCACAGCAGGGAGAAGTGTTATCTACATTTACTGTTACCCTGAGGCTAATCCTCGGATTTTAATTCGTTGTACATGCGAACTTACACGTATATTCGAAATCTAAAACATTTATTTCCAAGCTAGAACCAAAATTTCTTTGCAGACTGAGAATGTCATTTGAAGATTGGAAGCTGGTTGAGAGAGAAGATCAAAGATGAAAAGGTGGTTTAAGGAGAATAAGCTTCGCCTTCTCCTATAGCAAATTACGTTGCTGAAAAGTTGCAGAAACGTTGCAGAAAAGTTGCTGAAAAGTTGCAGAAACGTTGCAGAAACGTTGCAGAAAAGTTGCAGAAACGTTGCAGAAACGTTGCAGAAAAGTTGCTGAAAAGTTGCAGAAACGTTGCAGAAAAGTTGCTGAAAAGTTGCAGAAACGTTGCAGAAAAGTTGCTGAAAAGTTGCAGAAACGTTGCAGAAACGTTGCAGGGTAATATTGCACCGCAACATTGCTGAAATGTTGCAGAAATCTTCCTATGTCCGCCCCTGTGCAACATTGCACCGCAACGTTTCTGCAACTTTTCAGCAACGTTTCTGCAACGTTTCAGCAACCAAGTGTGCTGTATGGGTTGGGATCATTTCTGAACTCGTCACAAGGACCATACATACAGCAGACAAATGTACCTTCGTTACATATTATTTTCTCGACAACCAGTCCCGCAAATTTTTCAGTAAATCTCGGCAGTCTGTTTTCGACTGTCGCGCAAAGCTACACAAATATGAGGAGCGTGCCGGCGCGGTAAAATCTTTTCAATACAGTCTATCGAAATGAAAATCCATCGCAATTATGCGCAGGACCAAAGGGCGGCTCGTTAGTCGGCACAGTGTTGCTGGTACTTTATAATTCTCAATTTGCAGTCGGTGTGGCTAGAACCGTTGCTTTGTGCGCGACGAGAATGAATCCCATCAGTATTGCGTTTGGCCTGTGCCGTAGATATACATACGATTACGTGCCTCTCAAAGGGTCGAACTATGTACGTACGAGGAGAAACGGGAGAAGGTGAAAGCGACGAGGGTACGAAGGGCGAAATATATTCCAAGGTGCGATAAATAGAAAAATTCCTGTTGCTCTCGGGCGAGTGACACGGGAATGGAAGTTAACGTGAAAAAATCGTTCGACGGTAACGCGTAGACGTTAACGGACTTTAATGAGAATTCGAGGTATGCTCCTAGTGAATTACCCGATAGACTTGTGTTCGCGTGTTCAGATTTTCATTGTCCGGCGTGGATTATTCATGTCTTCATCGCGTTGTATTAATAATCCTTGCGAAGATCGTATTGAACTTGTGTTTTCTAAAGGTGTCGGAGTTTTTTATACCAGGCAAAATTGTTACACTACTCTTCAACGTGTAACTTCAACGCCCACTGCACTACTAACGAATAGTACATAAATATAAGGTACCTTTTATTTTTTCTCAAGGCACCTCACCTTCCTTAGATGTTATTCTTTTATTTCACTACCAATTTGGACTTCCTTCCCTACTGTTCCCCTTCAATTCAATCATTAATAGCTTTTTGGTGCTTCCTGTGTCTCACGCGGTTTCATTCGAACTGTTTAGTTGAACCTCTCCTTTCGATTATTCATTAATCGCGTATTGGATGCACCGCCCGATTGTCTACGTTCAACAGAGGAACGAAACTTGGCGAACACTGGTTTAAAGGGATGATTGATGCCGGCGGCGAAGTGACCCTAACGCTTTGGAATTAATTAGCGAGCTTTCCTGATTGTCTCGTTTTCTTAATTAATGTTTCCTGGCTACGAGGCCATCTTCGTTCTAGCAAATTCCAACTTCCTCCCCGGTTATCTTTAAAATCCCCCTTGTTGTAGCCCTAGGAAGCCACTGAAATCCCACCCTTCACTGATCCCCTTTACTAACAATAAGTATTATTAATGCATCCTGCCAGGGCAACCAAATTAATAAGCTGCTTGAAAAAACTGCCTGCTAACAACCTGTCACTAGATATCATCTTGCATCCCTCGAAACCCCATTAGCCGCAGGAAAATGAGTACACAAGACACCGAAATTAATGTTCTCCAATATCTAAGAAAAATTACTAAACGTCTAATAAGAACTCGAAGCAAGGTATCTTCCTCAGTAAACCTCGCGACACAAACCGCACAAGAATCAATCCACAACCAGTGGAATCATTTCACCGATCATCGGCTGCTAGAAAAACCCACGCTTGACCACCCAATAGAAAGGAGAGCCAAATAAAGGGACAACCACCCTGTTCCAATCAACCATCATACACAATTCACTGGAAACTGAGCGGGATTTCGAGCGGGGCGGTCTACGAAGCATCGTTTAAGCATATACCGGCAAACAAATGTGCGAAACCCGATGAAAGGGAAATAGTCTGTTTTAACCAGCTGTAATCGAGAAATCATCCCTCCGCGGGCGCGGAGGGTGCCCGTCAATATTTACTTGCGTCTTGTTCCGAATAAAGCCGATGTTTACGAAGCGTCAACATAAAGGAGATGCGCATGAATTCATGGCGAGAGACGTACGCGCGTACATGCATGTATGTATCCGGTATGCGCGGGGCTTGTGTATAGAAGGAAACGGGGGCCGCGTATCTGTGCTGATGGCGGGGCTCGGGATAGAGGCCGAGGGGGTTGAGCGCGGGGTGGGCCATGAAAAACGCATCGTGTTTTGCCCGGAAGCGGCACGGAATAAAAGAGCAGTAAATGTTGACAAACACGCGCAGCGCGCGACGACCGCCGGCGCAGGATCTTCCCAGCGGCGACAGCCTGAATTATTCAACGGACTTATTAATAATTAATACTAACTTTTTCCGGGTCAAAAAGTAGCGAGTAGGGAGCCCTCGTCCTGGTAATAACGCGGACAAAGTGAAGGGGTGCGTCTCTCGTTGAAATTTTATTAAAACGCAAAGCCGCCCTTTGGCCGTGCATCGCTCTAGCTATTTAAAGTCGCCGGAAGCGTCGCATTCCCTTGAATCTCGAGCAAGAAAGGGGGGGAAAAAAATTACTCAGCCAGGATCGAGACGAGCCTGTGATTTTTGGGGAACAGCTCGTCAAGGGGTTTTAACGTCGGATGGGCATTGTTAAATATTTTGTTTTATTTCGAGACCGTAACAGCGGAGGGAATTCTTCGAGGGCTGCTTTTTTTTATGGTGTGTGAGAAGCACTCGCGGCCTCGGTAGAGACAAATAGTTACTTCCCCTTGCTTATAGCTGGATGCTGAATAAGTTTCCGTGCAATGTCTCTCGTTCGGCAAATAAGGTCTCCTTTATTTCGAGGAATATTGAAATATTTTCATTCCTTCGTAACAGAAGGATGTTTCATACCTTTCTATGCTTTCTATGAAACGTCAGGCGTCCCTTTGCTACACGAGATCTGCATTCAAAAAAGAATGTAATATAATGCGAAAGTATTGCGTTTCCGGAGACAAACGAACGTGTAGAAATGCATTCTGCAATATTCGTAGATTCGCTTTTTCACAATCGTTAGCATTAATTAATATTTCCGCTAGTGAAATGATAAGCTCTTTTCGATTTTAGGATTGTCAGATGCAACGAATTCGCGAATATTAAATAAGTCTCTCCCTCCTTCGGCTGCCCTCCCCAAACTACGAAAGCCTCGAGTAAGATTTCTGCAACTAAAAGGGCAAAAATTCCTAAGTTTGTAACAGCTGGTGCAAACTTAAGCGCAGATGTGGTGAATTGACACGAGCACGTATGCGTAGGTACTACGGGCCATTTGCAATTCCAAAAGTTTCAGGTCTGTCAAGTTTATATATACGTCTTGAGGGCGCACCCCTCTTAAAAGCGAATTTTCATCCTGGACCGCCCTAAGTTCTAATTCCAATGCAAAAGAGACTTCTTAAGCAAATTGTTAACACGTATTTCCAGAGTACCGTCGTATATTGGATGAACTGTGGCGCATTAATTACAGCAGAACCCTGATCATGCAAACTAGCCAGTAAACAGGATACTCCGGTAAATAATTGAATGACTACGTTGCAACAGAGTCTACAATCCTCGAATCGCACCAATATAACACGCGTAAACCAGAAATTACAATAGTTTCCTTTTTCCTACACTGTAATTTCCCCATCCTCAGAAGAAGAAAGTTTAAGCGATGAATGATAAGGAAGATATCAGGATTTGACAAAAAGGAACTATGCATATCTTTATGCATGTTAGATCGTGTCAGCAGGCACAGAATAGACCAATGAAGATCGAAATTATTTATCCACGAGTATAATCCTTTGCTGTTTTGCATATTCATTAATGATCTAGCGGAATCGTTTGAATTTGCTACCCCATTGTTTTATGCTGATGACCTTAAATTATTTGCGCGTATTAATTCTGTTGAGGATGCTTTGAAGCTTCAACGTGACCTGGACCGGTTATCCATCTAGTGTACTGATAATAAGTTGTCATTAAACCTCGCGAAATGCCATGTGCTGAGGATCTCCCGTTCATTTAGTTATATTATCTTTGCGTATTCACTAAACACGATAAGTCTATCCGTTATCGAGAATGTTCGCGACCTTGGGGTGTCATACAACTCTGCGTTTTCCTTCGAAATACACGTAAAAAAGATCACTAATGCTGCCGCTAAGCAGCTCGGATTTATAATGAGGCATTCGCATGGGTTTAATAACCGGCGTACCTTTAAGTTGCTTTATGATGCTCTTGTTCGGCCCTTATTGGAATATGCGTCAGTGATATGGTCACCGCACCAGGTTTACCTTCTGGGTGCACTTGAGAGAGTTCAACATAGGTTTCTGCGTTTTGCTTCGTTTCGCCTCGGGCATCCAATGCACAGACTGGACCACGATTATGGGCCGATACTGCATAGGTTTAATTTCTTGACTATGCAGCAGCGCCTACAGTTAGCGGACCTCGTCTTCTTATTCAAGCTTCTCAACGGGCAAATTAACTGTCCCCAATTACTGGAAGCAATTTCCTTTAGCATATTGCCAAGGCCGTTGCGTGGGTGCCCGCTGTTTCAGGCTAAGTTTTACAGGACTAATCTACACCTGAGGGATCCTATGTCCAGAATCTGTCTCCGAGGGAATGATGTAGCAGATCGAATAAGTTTTTTTGGCACCTCTGTAGAGGCATTCAAACATTCTATTTTAACCTCTTTTCGCACGCCATTATATTCGTTAAGTGAATTTGTACTTGGTATGCACTTTCGTCTTTTTTTTTTCGAGTTGTTCTAAGGTGTTGTTGTTCTTCCTACTATATATATAGGGCTTAGTCCCGTTAAATAAATAAATAAATAATCCCACGACGCGCCTGTGCAAGTACCCTATCCACATTTAAAGTTGACGACCAACAAGCCCGAACCCCCGAAAAGTAATCTAAAGAACCATCTGACCCAATATAACTACGAGAACCCACAACTTTACCCATCAAAAGCTCCCATTGCCACAAAATCTGAAGAGGATACTCGGCTTCCTGTTCATCGGCAACAACCCTACCCTGTTATTCACATCCAGCCTTCTCCAGTTCCTCTTGCAATCCAGTGCTACAAGAATAATGTTCATTCATAGCCCCTCGGCTTTTGTCTGCTGACTAATCCTGCCCGGTATTATAATATCAACTTACTCGATTTCCTACCAAAAAAGGAGATCGGTTACCCATTGTCCAGGACCCATGCCACGTTCGCCGCAATCTCGAGGGGGGTTTTGCGTTACTGTTGCTTGTAATGCACAACAGAAGCGAGCTCACAGGCGCGCGCGACAATGCGGTGCCAACGCATTCCGTTCCTGCGGATGGGACTGTCAAGCCTGTTCACAGCGGTTCATTATTGTTTTCTTCGTGTCGGGCAAAATTGACGAAGGACTCTCGATTATCCCGCGACAGGTGGGAAACGGTTCACCAGGTAATTTGCGGGGGTGACGGAAACGCTCGAAGGTAATTGAGGTCCGCCCCTGCGAGAGACAACGTCTACAAAACACGCCGAATTTTTACGAGACCGACACTCGAAGCGGGAAACGAGCTTCCCCCTGTTCCCTTTGTTGCGTTTGCCCCTCGATCGAGCAGGGGATGGCGCCTGACTGAACTAGAGACACCGGTTGACGTTTGTAATTCGTTTTATGACAGGCGCAAACGATAGAGGGGCTTAAAAGCGACACGCTCGTGGAAAGTATTGTAATGGGAGTCGATTTAATTTGTCACCTAAATTAATTGGGACGACAGTTGTACCTTTAGAGGAGGAGTTGCTAGATGAAATTCTCCTGAAATTGTCACAGAGCCATTGGGATGCCGCTTACATACCTGAAACATAAGAAGAGAACAATGAAAATGCTAGTTCATTTGCTTTGCTACAGTGTGAACGAGATATACTAGCTTCAGAGTGAAAGGAGAGGGTTGAGATTTGTAGTAATACGCGGTGGTATCGCGAAACTATTCCCACTTGATTAAACGACGCACTGGATTGCGTAATATAAACCTGTGAACTGAAATCCCCAGCACACACCTCCTTCGGATTTACCAGCGAGGCTTGTTCGCAGAATGAAGAGTCGCGTCTGAATTAATCAACGCAGGAAGTACACGTGTAGGTGCAGCGATCGCGTGCGCATTGCCATCGAAACAGTGAACGTCCTCCGTGAAAAATTGCGAGCACGGCTCGATTATCGTTCGAACGGCCTCGTCGCGAATTAATAACACCGCCACATTTAACCACAGATAAAAACGGCTTTCGATCCGGAGATTACACGCTGAAAATACGCGATTCACGTGCCTGATACCATCTTCCCCGGCAAAACCCATTCCCAGATAAAGCTGTGCACAAAAGCTTTCCATTCTTCCTGTCATGCCGGGATCGGCTGTGTAAAGCATCGATAAGCAGAGAGATGATTCAAAAACTAAGCTTGCCTCTCGAAACAAAGCACGAGCAGACCTGTGCGCGCTGACGAACTTTTTAGTTTCCATGATGAACGGTAAACCTTCCATTATTCGAAGCCGCTTTCCGACCTTTCGATATTTTATAAATGGAGCGTTCAATCGAACGATCAACTTCCGTGGGAAATTCTGTTTCAATTCGATCGAGTTCAGTTGTCAGTGATTTTTCGAAGTTCAAGGGCATGCGGAAAATTACAGAAATTTTTCGTGAAACATTGCGAGAATTGCCAGATATTATTCTCTGAATTATAGACGTCTTCTGGCTTATACAGTCTATTTTGCAACTCGGAATCTAATAGGGTGCTTGGGTCGTCTAATATTATTAACTTTTGAGAGGAGCGCGGCTCATGTTTGTGCAATCTTTCTTGTCGCGTTTAGGGATTAAGGTTCCGCCCGCATCCCCATTCTCAGGCAAGACCCGGGGAATCGTCGATCGAGCCAGACATTTGTCAGTCACGATGGTACACACTGGCGAATTGATTTCGCATTAGGGCGGATTATAGAGAATCGATGCAATTTCTGATATCAATCAGGCTATTTCCACCTTGTTTTGATTACCTCTGTCCAAGTGGCACGGTATGCCATTTTCGTGACATCCTGTTGCTACGTGTTCCCCGTTATTGACGAGCATGCAATTACCCTCATTGTCTGCTTAATTATAACTGTCTAAGCTGACGAGGCGACTTTACTAAACGATTGAACGCGCCCCGAATCAAATTCGCCCCTCGAGCCTCGCCCGGCCAGCGACACGATCAAATGCCTTTATTATTTAACTTCCGGACGAGGTAAATTTCCCTTTATTAGAAGTTCTCAAACGAATTTAGACACTAAATTCCATCCGCGCGATTATTTCAAATAAATCCACTCCGAATGGAACGTTCCGAGATGAACAAAGTATTCTATAAATCTCCAAGATATCTAATTTAAACCTCTGGACACAAATTGCAGATTGTAGCACAGATACATCGAAACTTCCATCGCGTTTTCGTTGGAATTCACATTTTGCCAAACGCATAACTTGCAAAATATAAGTTCTCCCATTTGAATAGCAAATTCTTTAATTATTTCGTGCGATGTATTAACAAAGCAATGTTTACCATTTATCTGTACAGAGTATATTTAATACACAACGTTCTCGCTGTACAAGGGAAAAAGTCGGCCACTTTCGAGACGCGACGTTCCGTCGAAAGAAAGGGCCATGGAAAAAGTAACGTTAGGAAGCATCAATCGATAAGAGTGATAGATCGACGGATGAGTCGTGATTGTATGGATCCTATCGGTCGATGAAAAAGAAGAAAAGAAAGAACGGGAAGAGTTTGGAGAAAAATGAGAGGCGAACGAGGGAGGAGGGCGCGTGAAAGGGTTTGTGCATGTGTACCTATATACGAGCTTTTAAGAAACTACCACAATGCTGGTTCAATTAATTTCAGCGTTCCCTAGTCATCTTCAATGGTGCGGCACGCGAAATCCGTCGCAAAGTCCCTCGTGCTCGTGACTCGTCACTTAAATCGTCCTGCGGCTAAACGAAATTTATATCCGCGAATGAATTTCCCCTGGTGCCTTCGATTTACGGCACCGCCTCGCAATGGACGTGCTTTCTGATTTACGGTATTTTTCTATATCTCGAATTCCGCAATTTGAACGGCTTCGACGGAGAACACACGGCGAATTAGCGCAGAGAATGTGACGATGTTCCACTTGATGGCGTAGAAGTTGATTCATAGAATTAAATACTATTAAGCACGATAAGATGCTTAAATTAAACGGATCCCTTCGGAACTGAGCAAACGAGTCGCGAAACAAAAGTTCAGAGCTCTGTCATACAATGGACCGCTTATGCGGCGAATTGAATAAAATTTAATTGACTGTAATCTGGTGAACGGTAATCGTCACGAATGAAGCAATAAGGGTCTTTATCTCCCGCAAAGGAATGGCCGGGGAGCAAAAACGACTTGGCGTTATCTCGAAACTGACAAGCTATTAAAAAGACTGATGAACGCGAATAACGCGAAGCGTTTCTTGCTTGCATTTTTCACCTTCATCCCCGTCGCAATTACCGCGAAAAGTCCGCGATACTGCTTCCACACTCGAGTGTTCTTTCTTTTCTCTCGGTACGTAGAACGGGCCATTATTTTGCATATTATCGTGTGCGCGTAAGGAAAAGGTTTCTTTGTTACGGGGAAATACAATACCGACGATAATGTAGGAAAATCATTATTTAACGAGGGAGTGTTATTGAATACGAAAGTGCAACGAAATATTTTTCCGCGTACGTGCAGTGTGCAGCGTGTACAGTTGTAGAGCGTTGGCAGCTGGTTTCTCTAGTAGAAGTAACCACGAAATCCTGATATTACGCGGCATGTTTATTATGCACGCGAAAACAGGCAACATAATAGGTAAATGTTCCTATAACGAATGAAGGAGTAACTCAAGATATATTAATAGAGCATTCCACTCGCGAGTCAGAAATAATTTTGAAGAGTTTAATAAAGGATCCATTTCCCTGACAGTATCAGATTATCCAAATAAGGGTAGGCAAATATGTCTCATCTCGAAACACCGTGTACTTTGCGGGGAGGTAGCACGGACTGAACGATATTGCGAAAACGTTGCAGAATATTGCGGAACGTGATTGCACCAGCCAAGCCCTTCATTATGGTAAAGTATAAATATATTATATCAAAAATATAATCCAGAAGGTAGCTAAAAAAAAAAAATGAACCTGCCACTTGAAAGCGCCACTGTTGCAGAAAGTAATAGCTAATAAATCATTCGCAAACACATCTGGAGCTCGTCTCGTGTCAATAATCCCCCACACGAGGAGGCAGTTCGTTACACGAGGATAGAGATGCATCGCATTTGTTTAAACGGCTGCTCGCGCCCTGTTGGACGCCGACGAGCCATATTTATTCAGTGTCGCGATCCTTTTTTTTTTGTTCCTTTTATTTCGGCACAGAATAAAGAACAATTTCATTAGCCACCAACTGTACCGTAAATTGCAGCTCACGGCTGCTGTTTTAATCTTTACCTCGTTCTCTTTTGTTGACAGATCATCCCCAAGTAATATACGGCATTAATGGAACAATTTAACGGGGGACGGAGGATCCTCTGTCCGCCACTCGGCCGGTCACGATGAGTTATTTACGAGAAACGCGAGCCGAGTGTACGTAAAAGACCGATCGTAAAATATCCGATTGTGAAGCTGAACACGCGCGAGGAAAGCCTTACGCCCGGCCAACTGCGCGCACATTGTAAAGAATGAAAGTGGCCGATGCATGGCGGCATTGTTCTCGATATTCAGCACTCGGAAATCGCCTTTCTGAAACGAGACGAAACGGAGAAGGGAGTAAACGCGGCTCCGTTCCGATGACAATTGTGGCGCGGGCGCGAATTCCATTTATTCTTTTGCCGGTCTTTTTTCAACCACGAACATGCGTCGGGTAGTTTCGGCGGCTATTTACGATAGAAACATGTATTTACCACCTCCAGCCCCGCAAAAGTACTGGAATGTTCGCGGTAGGAAAGGGGCATGCAAATTTATTTGAAATTTACGAGTCCGAGGTTGGCTGGCGCTTTCTCCGTGGCAAATGGACTCTTTCAAAAAGTTCTCACCTCGTTGAGGAAGAAGGAAATGTGCACGGGAGGGCACTCATGAGCAGTAATATCCTTCATTTCGTTTCGCGCCCCACACTTTGAAAATTTCAGTTGCGCCAAGTGTTTCAGCAACCCTCCCCAGGCTGGTTAATGCCACTACATATTTTGGTGACCAAGCCCCGTACAAGCTCAAGTACTTACAGTTCCCTGCTTCTTGTACTCTTTCCACATTTTTCCCGGCCGTCCAAATTGCCCGTGTTTCTGCAGTCATTCTTCTACCACCATACCACTTTCTCCTACCCGCTGAACACTTCTCTGGCAAGCGTGGGAATAAAAGGTCAGCCTGCTACACGCGCGGCAACGAAGCATCCACCCGCGGAGAGCAATCGAATTCGGCTTATCACTATCGAAGTGTTCCCTTGCTACGCACGCGCCGAAGTAATTGTGCATAATTACCACTTAAACCCGGGAATGAAACACATTTCAGCGTTTTAATAATTCCGCCGCGGCGAACGAATTTTAACGCGACTAATGGAGAGGCTCCAGCCCGTAAGCGGCAAGCTTTTCACCTTGACTCGCGTTTTCACTTTGACCTATAAAATATTAATCGAACTAATTTGACGGCCATTTCAGCGGAGGCTGTGAATCCTCCGCGATAAGAGGATTTTCTTCCTGGAGGGAAATTAAGTTTCGACCCGTCTCGCTGAATGCCGAACGCGAGAGCAGCCGCCGGCGCGAATTTTCCGAGGGGGCGTTGCACGCAGCAACGCGGTGGATTTATTCTGTTGCGAAGCTAGCGTCCCTGGCCCGTGCCCGATTGTAATCTCCGGACAAGTCGACATCCGAACGAGAGAATCTGCCGGTATTACTGGATTTCGGCTGGTGATTAAGCGTAACGCGTTTTCCAAAATTCACCGGGTTAAATTATGCCCAGGAGAAGCGCCACGTTTACGGGCGTTTTAATCGTCTCAATGCGACGGAATTGCAGCGCACCCCCGACTCGATTAATAGCGGAAAAACCAGACGAACTATTGAAGATCGCTTTGACAATGCAATTATTCGACGGTCCACGGACGTGGCACTTTTGTCGATAAAAATGACCGGGGACGTAGTTATGGATTCGACGTTCCTGATGCTTGACACGCGGACACTCGATAATGTTCTCGCGATTCTCCGTGTTTTATCCGCAGGTAGGCTGTAGGTACGTGGTTTTTCATGGTAGTTCATTCTGCCAGAGAGTTGGTATTATATGGCTGTCGAACGTGCTTTTAAATTATGCCACCCCCGAAGTTGATTAACTATTTCAACTTAAAAGATTTCAATTTGCTTCGGTCTGCCTAGTGAAACGCTGCTTAAACATTTAGTGCAGCGGAACGAGTGGATAATGGCGGTCGTGCGCTGTGAAATATTGATTCGTCCAGCTTCGAAATGAATTGAAAGGAAAGACAGGTGGTGTCTACGTGTTAGCATTGATAAGGTGATAATAGCGAGGATAAACAGGAGTCACCGACGGGCTTGCAATTTAGATGCATTACAGTATCGCTTGATGTATAATCACGTTACAACGACTGTGCAGCCGGCCCTGTTAAAACGTTACATTTAGCGAAGCAACCGGTCGTTGTACAATCAGGGTACGAGGGTAAATGGCAGCAAATAACGAAATCATTGCGTGTACAAGCGATCAGCAACGTGAACGGTGATATTATCGAATCTAACCCGGGGAGTAAACTGGACAAGCGTTTGTGCCGGATAATTATAAAATGCTTTAGAATCAACCGGTCACACGTTAACGGCAAACTAGGTACAAGTAGGTTCGTTGCTGGGCGTACAGTGACACGTACATGGTGATTAATCAGAAACGAAACATCTAGCTGTCTATTAAACTCGGAAATAAAATGGAGCACTGTGTGTAAAATACAGGCAAATGGTTCCGAAAGAAATTATGCTTCTGAAGCTGATGTATTTCACCCCCTAAACATGCAAATGGGCCAAAATAGAAAGACAGGCATTTCTTATTTTTCGGTCCTCAAAAACATATCCAAAAACCAAAGCAATCGGGAACGAACACCTGAAAATCTTATAAACTTGAGGGGTGGTTCCACCCCCTAAATATGAAAATGAGCCGCTATAAAAAGACACGTATATCTTATTTTTCGGTCCTCTAAAACATATCCAAAAACCAGAACAATCGGAGACGAACACCTGAATACCATTGAGGGGTGGTTTCACCCCCTAAACATGCAAACGCGTCAAAATAGAAAAACACGTGTATCTTATTTTTCGGTCCTCTAAAACATATTCAAAAACCAGAACAATCGGAGACGAACACCTGAATACCATTGAGGGGTGGTTTCACCCCCTAAACATGCAAACGCGTCAAAATAGAAAAACACGTGTATCTTATTTTTCGGTCCTCTAAAACATATCCAAAAACCAGAACAATCGGAGGCGTACACCTGGGAAACTTGTGAGTAGACGGGCGCGCACGCCGGTAGGATACGCGGCAATACTTTCGTTTTCATTCAATTAGAGACACTTTCAATCCGAATTTGAACCTGACTAGTACGTAGAATTATGCAGAAATGTTCGCTTGAAGAATACATAGGGGTGCTGGGTACAATACATCACGGTAAAACGGTTTTTTCAGCCAAAAACTGACCTCCGTGTACTGAGTACACACGCGCGCCTGCCGGCGGGTTAAGGGGTTATACCTAGTCAGGAGGCCGAAAAAAAGCGAATGTTTGCGAATTTTTTTTGGAAAAACGGAAGCACATATTTTCACAGAACTTTTTGCACTTTAAAGAGCAACATTTAAAGAACATTTGGTAATTTTTTTGTAGAAAAATATTTACGTTTATAATAAAACTACAACGACATCCAAGAAGCCTTGTTAAAAACGGTGAGTAAGATATCTCAACAACCACTGCACCAATCTTTCTGTAATTTCGTGTGCTTATTTTTTATATAAAAATCAATCGACTATCGTTCGCTTTTTTTTTAATGTATATTTTCGATTTTATTAACGAAACATGGCCGTTTTTCGCGCGAAAATCAGGACTTCAAACTTTAAATAGCCGCCATTTTTTTTAAATTAATATTTCGAAAATTCCCCCTCCGTCAGTCGATAGATACATTAATATACTAACGAAATCTTTTTTGTTTTTTGATTTTAGATAATCTCGTTCCGAGTTGCAGTGCTCACCGCAAAACAACTTTTTAAAAAAGCCTTCTTGGATATCGGTTGTAACTTTATTATAAACATAATTATTTTTTTACGAAAAAATTGTTCATTCTTCTTTAAATGTTGCTCTTTAAAGTGCAAAAAGTTCTGTGAAAATATGTGTTTCCGTTTTTCCAAAAAAAAATCGCAAACATTCGCTTTTTTTCGGCCTCCTGACTAGGTATAACCCCTTAAGGGGTCTCTCTACCTTGACGGACGAAAAATGATGCGAATTTGGGGAATTTTTGAAAATAAAACCATTAAATATATTTACTTCGAGCTTTGTGGCTTTATTTGTCAATTTTTCTATAGAGAATATGAAAAAAAAAATTGTATGCAGAAAGAGTGGTAATATCCGGCGTTATAGTGCTTCAAATAGAGCGCCATACTTTAAGCGCCAAAATTTAAAAATCTTAGTCTGAACTATATTAAATGAGAAATGCTGAAAATTAAAAAGGTGGCAGCGTCTAAAACAGGCATCGATTTCTGCCAAAAATTCGCTGTTTTTTAAGCCGCAAAAGTCTAATTTTGCAAAAACCGACTTAGTTTCAGTAACAACGAGAATGGGACATCTACTGAATATATATACCAAGTATGAAGTAAATCGGGTGACTAGTTTTTCAGATATCATGTTAACCAATTCGAAAAACATCGTTTTGAGAAAAACGCGTTTAAAGTTTTAGGTAGGTACCCTTTTTTTTAAATTCAATTTTCTTTTAAAATGTTGCCTAAATGTGTACAAATATAGGCATAAAGTTTTCAATTAATATAATTTCAGGGTTTCTCTTTAAAAAAAAACCGGAATATCACGCTCCTTTCAAGCCGTCAAAGTAGAGAGGCCCCTTAAATTAACAGGGTCATTTAATGATTGTTTTTATGTCGAAGATGAAATGGATTGGACTATTTGAAAATCGCAGGTCATTGCACTGAATTCAAACAAGAAAGCGAATAAAGCGCGCGCGATGGGTTGGAGGATGGTTCGTACAGGTCGCAGTTTTCTGTTGCCACGAGCCACCACGATGTTTGACCGCGTTTACGCAGCGATTGCAATAAATAAAGGCGTTCCGTGCGAACTGTTACGCGAACCGGATGGGATTCGTACAGCTTCCTGTTATTGGCTTACGAAATCTCCACACGAACGTGGCCGACATACGCACCACGTTGTTACGGCGCAGTTATCTGATTCCAAGCTATTCACCGCAACACCATAGCAATTGAATAGCACCATTCTCATTATAAAAACGATCACAGATTTCATTATCAGATAAGTGTGCTGCAGCATGTTTTCGTGCAATTAGCTCGACTCTGAGTTTCTCAAATCTTCCACGAGATACCGTGCAACTTTTAATCCATAATCTAAATTAATCGTTGAATGAATATACAACAGGAAACTATGAAACAAACACCTAATACGTCGATATATATATATATTTTTTATACCGCGAGCAACGACTAGTAAATCGATTACAGAAAGAAGGGAAAAGGGGCAGAAATTAGAACTCCATCGATCAACTCGAACTTTATCCAGCTTTCGAACTCTGTACCTATCAAACTCTCAAACTCGTCGAACTATCCCCAATTTCGACAAAATTTCTAGTAACTGGGATGGAAACCGAAACCAAAATCTCGCGAGTTCCTTTCTCCAAGTTAGCTAGCAAATATCCGGGAGCCACTCATCGTTCAAGTCTTTCAACGAACAGGAAAGCAGGAAGAACATTGAAAAGGATGCTCGGTTGCCTTCTAGCAGTATCGGTTTCACCAATTTGGTTGTTATTACCGCGATATGGTGAATTTTTCGCCCACGCAGCACACGTTGGCCCCGTTAATTTTTCAGTTGTTCCCGCGGCGCGCCGCGAGGATCGCGAATAAATCACGTGTCATCGATTCCTTGCGATAAATTCGCGATCGAAACGTTCTGCAAAAATCGGACCGGGCAGTCATAACGGCGGACGATAAAGCGCGACCGGCGTCCATTGTGTTTGGTTACGTCGGCGGTCGAGCTGCAAATAAACGCAAATAACAGGGAACGTTATCGCGACGCGCGTTTAATGAGCCAGAAGCTCGTCTAGCGCCAGTCGAAATCGCATTTGAGCACGACGCCGCGCAAAAAGGGAACGGCGAGCGCAATCGACGGGAATACGTCGCTTAAAATAAGCCACTCGTGAAGCCCAACTATTTGATGAACACCTAAAAATACTGGCGCGCCTGGCGCGCTAGAAATCGTCCGCTCTCTCTGCTCGCCCATTGTCGCCGGCCACCGGGACATTTTAAACTCTCGGTGTCTCGCAGTTCGCTGAAAACACGAGCAACTTCGATTTCGACCGCCTCCGAATTCTCTTATTTCCACCGACGTCCATTCGTTCTTAGACCTGGCGCGTTCAACTGCTGGAGGTCTCTGCTTGAGAGCGACACCGAGGATCCAGGAACGCTCGAGGCTGGAATCTGCTCACGAAATTTGTAAGTGCAACCGCTCGAGATGGTTCGAGGATCCCTTGTCTGGAGGATCGGTTAAGTATTTGATTTCGAGGAACGACGGAAATGTTACAAATAATGGTACTGAAGAAAATTGCTATACCCGTGGCTGGCACGTTTGTATAGACAATTCGGTGAATATTTCAGATATTGGCGATAATAAGATAGAAAGTGGTGAAGGAAATACAAATGTGGAATGGTATATTTTTGCAGTGGGTACAGCGACGAGTGAAAATATTTTCTGGCTCTCAAGTTCTGGCAGCCAAGGTAGATTGGCTGAGAAAAATTTAAGTTAATTCGTAGTTTGCAGAATTTGCACGCCGATGAAGACGCAAATATATGAAGCTGAATTGACGGTTCCACTGAAATTCGCTTGAAATCTACAAAAAGAGACTTAAAGCGAGGTTGCTTCCGGAGCTGACCGAATGTAAATGGCAGACGTATGCAAATTGGATGCAAAAAGAATTCCACGTCGCCAAATCTACCACTAGGGATCCGTTGATCCTCAAACAGTGGCCTGCTACAACGTATGCGCAGACATGCTCGCCGAGTCAGAAAGTCTTCTCTGATTCTACCCACTCGTTTGCGATATTTCCGACATCCCGTTCCTATAACGCATCGCAGCATGAAAGGGAGTTAATTTGACCGTAGATTAGAAGCAAGCAATCGATGTCTCGCTTCTATTTTCACACGATTGATGTGACCTGATTCAACATCGTCCAATTATTTCCAGCCCGAAATGGACGTTGTTGCTCTTCCTGCTAATTGAGCAAGGTCGATTTCAACGAAATGATGAAACAGGATTTTCTTAGAAATTGCAACTTACGATCATTTGAATTTTGTAATACATCCTAAATTCCTAGGTATTCTTTTGTGACTCACGAGTGATCGACAATGGATAAGTGTTTCGCGTGCTATGTAATTATATATCATTTGAATATAAAGTTCGAAGTTCAACAGCTGATCAAAGACAAGAGGCTTTACGTGTAGTATTAATGATACCTCATTTTCCTAGAAAAAGAGAGAAATCAAAGTCCCTGTTCATTGACCCGACGAAACAATTCTGGTTTAACGCTCGACGAGCGGGGTTAAATAATACCCCAGGGTACTTATTACGCCCGATTACGCCCGAATGTACGTGCTCCTGTTCTGGAATTATTCTTTCGTAGGTATGAGTGACATTTATTAGCAATGTAATGGGAGAAGGAGCGGAAAAATTTCTACGGTTAGTTAGAAATTGTAGCATCTCATCCAAGTGCAGACACACGCTAATAGGGTGGCCGTACCTAATATCGCCCATGCTCCTAATATCACCACTCGCTATATCTGGCAAAGTAAGCACTAAAATTTATCGGTTATCCACCGAATTAGTACCTAAACATATGTAGGAAGACATGCTGTAATTGCGGCGTCGTGTGATCAACAATTACAGAAAGGGAAGGATTTTAGAGAATCTTAATAGTGTAAAACTTTATTGGACTGCCACAATTTTACATCACATTCGGAGAAGGTAAGTCTAATAATTCCGTGAATGCAAGGATATTTACAAGAAATACCTAATTAATGATGTACTTAAGGAATGAAATCGATTCAAATATTTTTCGTAATGAAAATAGCGTTTTTCGTAGGTGTGAATGAGTCGGAAAAGAATTTAAAGCCGCGCGCTCAGGCTGGCAACCGGCACGTACGCCAAACCGACCAAACCGAGAACAACCGCTAAAGACAGTCGCTCAGAATCGTTATAAAAATCGGACGTAGTGCGTGATGAGTGAATCCGATCGAGCGTGGCTTGCGAGTTAAAGTTCTTTATATCAAACCATCATTCTTTATATCAATATATTTTTGCATTTATTATTATAATGTGCGGAGCAACCGAATTAAACATTATTTCTCCAATATGTACATCCTAACGTAAAAAATAAAATATTTTTAAATTTCTATGTTTTTGTAATAAAAATAAAATAAAAAATGGATAAAAAAACATTTGTAGAGCAAGAAATAATAAAAGCACTTTAAAAACTCGTATACACATTAATTAATCAATGGCGATATTAGGTATACTTTTTTCAGGACCGGATTTTTGCATGTCTTACGTTTTTTAATTTGAGGTGGGAGACGTAAGGGTAATAATTACGCGTCTTAATAATAACTCAACAAGGATTATTTATTGGAGATTGAAATATCAAAACTTCTCTAAAGAGAAATGTCGTGCGGACGAAAAGCACAACCGCTCAAGACGCTGTCTTTTAACCGAATGCCGACCACGGTCGCGTTCCTTCCAAAACCGAAGGAAACGCGTACCGCGCGCACAAATTTGGGAAAAACCCCGAGCCCTGAGACAAGGGAGGTTTCGTCACCTGGAAAAAACCAACGGCCACGAAACCTTCGGTTGAACTTTATGACCCTACCTGGTCGCCTTCTGCTCCGCTCGAAATTCGACGCTACGCACGCTACAAATTCCCAGTTAAAAATGTGTAGGTTTCAACGATTCTAAGTTATGCTACATGAAAGATGACTAATTTCTCTTTACTTTAAAACAAATTGCATGCAAAAACATCAAATATTATTCAATTGACAGCGATTTAACTTTTGCTAGGCGATATTAGGTACAGTGGCCCTATACTGGAGGAAATTCGTAAAAATGTAACTTGGGTTGATAGGCACTCATTAATTAGCTTCATTAGAGATACGTTTGGTCATTGAAATATATCGGAATATGGCGAGCACCTTGAGATGTTCTCATGCTGGATGAACGAATCTTATGTCGAGTACCATCGAATATTAATATTTCGCATTGCCGTTTGTAATCGTATTAAAGGCCGAGTGATATTCGAACGTCTTGAAACAGCTTGCAGGATTTATGCTCCACTCGACTAGTTGATGCCTTTCGAAATGCCACTCGACAATCACTATGCGATTACTGTTGAATTGCTTAGACCACCGATGGGCAAGAGAGCACAATGATGCTAGTAGGTATTTGTAACCATATTTGGTTGCACAGAATTTAACTTGCTTAACATCGAAAAGAGCAAGGATCTTATGGGAATCAGAGAATAAGGGCTGTGAACCCCTATCAATATTAAGTTGTAATAATCATTTCATCTTCTAAATGTCTGGAGATGAATTTAAAAATGTATGAAACTTTTTATGCAGTTTTGATTGGGTATGCATGCATACGTTTATGTCGCGTCAAAAGGTCCACGAAATTATTAATTTTTTCATAATTATCTCGTGCAAGAGCATCCTAATAGCATTAATTACTTCACCTGTTGAATTTAAATTAAGTTAAATGTGACATAAAACGTTGCCATCCTCGTACTTTAATCGATCCAAAAACCTATTAAACAAATTGCTATAACGAAAGTGTGGAATGATAGCGACTGCGTTAACTTGTTAATCAGATATAACGGGCAGACTTTGAGGCACTAATTATTATAATGAATGCATTAATCATACTGCAATATTGGAGACGAGTAATTTCGATCAGCGTATTAATAGAAATTCTGTGCGGACGCGTGTCACATAGAATTAATAATTTCGCAGAGTATAGTTAACGAAAAAGTACAAAAAAAGCACTCCTCATACATGATAAAACACCTCACCAATTCTGTATTGATCCTACGTTTTCCCTCTAAAAATGATTTTGTCCATGATCGTTAAAACTTTCGATGGGAACGTGATTTTGTTTATTAAAAATAATAATTTCAATCCCCGCGCGGTGGTGCACTGTCAGAAGTTCGCATCATCGTTACCTGACAGATTTCGAAAAATTTATTAAACCCTGTACCATAGGTCTGCAGTGTGCTCTACAAAATTGAAACCGAGTGAAAAAATTCGTTCTTTTCTTGTTTCTGTTAGTAGCACGTAGTAATAAATACGTATAAGAATAATCTTCGCGAAGATTATTAAAACTGTAATAATATTAATTCGTCTAATTCATTTCCCTGACGAACTCAATCTATAATTAAGTAAAGTAGACTGATAAAGACACATCCTTAACATTATCAATACAGGGCGAAACATCCAATTATTATTGAAAGAAGAAGGTATATGTACCTACCTATGAAGCGTTCACTACGTGAAAGAATTAATATTACGACGAGTGACAAGAAACTTTCATTTTGAACTCTAATAGGAATATAGGTATAAAATTATCTGAAGCTTAAAATATTCTTCGCTTCCAATTATTCCCCCTTGTAATGAAATGAAGGATCGCGTTCAATTTAGGACGGAGAAATTGTCAATTTCACATTTGTGACACAAGTTGATCCGTTTCGTCTGAATAGATGCCGCGGGGTGGTTTGTGCATCGGAGAACAATGACTCGCAGCGAGTTTAACGATCAGGAAGACGGTCCACCGTCCTACGAGTAATACGATTCGCATTTCCTCGAGCGACAACGTCCACAGGGGGACTTTTGATAGTCGCGTTCCTCTGTAGCATCGAAAGCTTTACAACTTCGGTCGAAATGTTCTCTCCCCTGCAATTGGACTACTTCCAAACCATCGGCACTAATTCTATCTGACTTACAAACCACGTCACCGGATTTGCAGAATTTCGGAAAGCGAGAGAGCAATCGACACATTGTACCGGGGACAATCTGATTGAAGTGCACCCGAAAACGTACTAACTAGGCAACTATTCTGTTCGACGTTAATGGCATGTCGGATATCTTCGTCGTTGTATAGAGTTACATTCTGGCTGAAATTGCAAATTCTATAGGCTGCCGGAAAAACATGGCGGGAATAAGTGGCTGGGAACTTAAATCAGGCACAGTGCTGGATATAATACGAAAGAATCGTTTGTCCGAATAATTATTTTGGGTTAACAAGCCACCCAGAACTTTAGAAGCTTCGGTACGCCATCTATATTTGATAACCCGTAAAAATGTTACTACGTTTTTAATATACAATATTTCTCTCATTCTGCATGTTTGCTGTATTCGACAGAATCAAAAACGTTCGTATTACAAAATAATTGGAGAATTTTCATCCTGCAGTTGTTACATAAGTTGTTTTATCGAGTCAAATTTCGTTAAAAATGTGTACGGTTTCACACTTTCGGCATTCGTTTCAACAATTTCCTTTTTTAAAAGAGTTTATTTTAATGCTCGAATTGTTGCACAGTGAAACCCGATTTTGTGTAGGTAGATATGTTGCAGCGGTTGTTTCCAACGACCGTGTTAGAAATTCGACCAGGTACGCAGCACCGCGACCGGGAAATCTCGATTACCCGGATGTGATTGAACACACTTTCGGATATCGGAACTTCCATTAAGCGAACATTATATTATCCGCGCATGCAATAAAACGGTAACGATCGATTATCTGTAAATAATTTCGCGAATTAACGTTTATAATAATACGCACACTCGATCTGATAAGTCACGTCGCCTCCGATTTTAATTGTTAATTACCATCATAATTAGTTCAATGTTTCAGTAGACGATCCGACGGTGGTTATTACGATAATCACGCATAATAATTAATCGAGGGTCATATCTCTCGTAGGTTATCGATTAAATACTACATTCGAAAAAGAACCGATTTAACTATCCATGACACTATCATTGCGATAATTCTTGCATTTTCATTAATTCCTACCGCCAAGGCCAATATTAAATCGTCCCTTTTAACTGCACTTCTGTATGTGGGAATCTTTCGGGCGCAAATTAATAAGTAATAGCAGACTTAGATTTAAAGTTATTTCCAACCTTAAACTAGAAAGCTTTATATTAGAAAATTTACCATGCCATCAATGGCGACCAAATCGTTAAAAAATACGGAAACGAGCGCGAACATGCAACTGGAAATTAAAAATGTCCGCAGCATTGAAGCAACGAAAGAATCTCCGCGAACATCCTGACTTCCCTCAATGAAAGAGGGACCTAAATATACATACGCCGTCGAAGTCCACAGAAAGAAAATTGCATTTCCCTCTGGGGACGATTAAAATTTCCAACGGCTCCGAGCTTCTATAAACTACGCACATTATTCATCGCTGCTTCGACGGAACTTCCACCCATCCCATTCCCCCTCTGTCCGTAAAAAGTAGAATTGAAGATATCAAAACCGTAAAGAAACTAAGCGCGGCAGCACCGTGAAACACTTCCTTCGCTACATATTATTCCCTTGCCGGCTTAAAGAGCCCGACACCGGCTTTGGAGCGGTCTCTGTAAAAAGGAGCTACAAAGGGGAGAGAATAAATGAACTCGGATGCTCTCGCGACTGAAGCCTGCGCCCCGTAGTATTCAATTCCTCGCTTTAATAAATGCGCTCGGGGCTGGGCCAGGTCGAACGGCCCTTAAATTGCGATACCGTGACCGGAGGATGTTTAAACGTTATTTTGGCGGTTTAACAAGCGGACCGTCGCGTCGCCGTCGTCGCCGTCGTCGTCGTCGCCGTGACGATGAATTATTTCGTGACGTCGGTGCACGTCAAACGGGAGGCACTCGTCGTTAAGGGATAGCCGGTGCCCGTATGAAATAATTGTTGCCAGTAACGCGCGCCTCCCCGGTTAACCGTATGAGGGCAAGTAATTACCCGTTTCGCATCCGCAACTCCATTAATTCAGGAAGGAGAAGCAATTACTAGGGGAGAAGGTAGACCCAACTTCCAGCACTTTGCACTGTCCTACTAAACAGCTACTCCCGAATTACTTTCGTATTACTATGCCTTTGTGGCGCATGGTAATTAATCCTTTCCTCGGGGCGGCCTCAGCCCCTTCGCCGTCCGCCAACCTGGCAACGGGCCGCGGAAAAATTTCGCCGGGCAACGATTACGCAAAAGCGGAGCTCCGATCGGGGAGATCGATGGGAATGTCGATTCGCTGGGGTTTCCACGGTCTCCACGGTCGATTTGCGCATCGAACTGTTACGATGTAATTGGAATTGGGAGATTTGGGAGAATAGAAGCTAGGCCGAGTTTTAACGAGCAGTCTTTTGGTATAGTTGAAAATCGACCCTTTAAAGATAATGGAATTTCGCTTTCAGGAGTACTGTGTTTCCTGGGGAACTCTCCTCTCGCGGGGCTTTTGAAATATAATTGGAGCTATCTGAAGATGAAAGATAGGGAACGACGAACACTTTGGAAACTAAAAGTTTGGGTGGACGTAGTTCAATTTCGGTTACATAATTGGGTTATGGCTACACCTGAAAGTTAAGCGTTTGCCGCACGCGTCTTTATTTTATTTATATGCCGAGCTCTTGTTGCATGGCTGTATCTCGAGTAATCGATTTTCATATCTATCGAACGATCAGAAATAATCAATTCAACGAGAACTGATTTCTTTCAACTATTCCATAATAAACCGTTTGTTATTCAATTCACCCAGGCAGATGGTTCGTCTATGAAGCTTCGGTCGAGGCTGATCAGTTAAAAATACATCGGCTATTTACCTACTTTATCATATCGTTGACATTCTACGGATGGAACTAAGAGAATGTACCACACGACGGGTACGATTAACTTGCACCCAGCAGCTGAAGAATTTCATTTTCAGCGCCTCAACTATGAATGAAATTTAAAAGAATGGGGCATTTAATCTACCACATGACTTCGCCTGGTGGGGTTATTCCAACAGAGAGATCTTCTCCGCCCGTGGAATTACTTATCCGTCTACAATTACATTTCAGCTACGAAAATGAAACGCTCCACCCGTTTTATTCCCATAGTTCCTTCTTAATTCGGAATTTCCCTTGTAATTTCAACCGCGAAACGAAAACACGATTCATTCCGTGTAAATTTCGCTGAATGCTCCACTGGTCCCGATAACCAAATCGTCAAATTATGCCGGTTCCGTAATTCCCCCCCATAACTAGAAGACCAAAGGGGTAACTTCTATGATTGCACGTGCAAAAATATTTTACTAAAGGTATTCCACATTGCTGGATAGTGGTCTCGAATATTACTGGCGTATTTTACGCTTCAGAGTTCAGAAAAAAGATATCAATTTCAAGGGATTACGGTATACGGGTATAATCGAATATTGAATTCTACATTTCTCCGTGTTCCTGTAGAATGAAAACGTGGCGAGCACATCTACACTTTTAAAAGTGGTGCGCAGAGTGTCACGAAATCTCAAATTCGTAATTTTGTTGGGCACATTTCTCTGTGCATTGATCAGCTGCCGCGTGTACGATCGCACGTATGTAAGCATGCATATCTATAGACGCGAGATCGCAAATTCACGTGTTACGTTTCTGCGATCGTCCTTTGTGTAGTAGGCTCGCGTCGAGGCAGACACGGCGTTGCCAGACCAGCACGCGAGGCCCGCGTCGAGGCAGACACAGCGTTGCCGGCGAGATGTTGCTAGGCGGCAGAGTTGGGCATTATCTAGATAAAAAATTATTTAAATAACGATCGAATAAATGATACTTTATCTTTATTCGTTATTCGAGGCTCGAATAATCGAAGTTATCTTTATTCGAAGAGCAACGAATAAATAATTTTATTGGCTGAGAATTTATTCGAAGAATAAAGATAATTTTTTTATTCGATGGGAATTTATTCGTCGAATAATGATAGTTTTTTATTCGAAGGTTTAGTCGAATAAATTTTTCATCCGTAGCATTTATCTTTTCGAAGCCTTCGAATAAAGCCACGAATAACTTTCGTCAGCGTCGAGCGTGTTTATTCGAGCCGCCGAGGGTCGAGCCCGGCCGAGCGGCGAGCGCCGAACACAAAGGACCGGCGGCTCGAATAAACACGCTCGACGCTGACGAAAGTTATTCGTGGCTTTATTCGAAGGCTTCGAAAAGATAAATGCTACGGATGAAAAATTTATTCGACGCATTTATTCGAATAAAACCTTCGAATAAAAAACTGTTATTCGTTATTCGTCGAATAAATTTTCATCGAATAAAAAAATTATCTTCATTCGTCGAATAAATTCTCATCCAATAAAAAATTATCTTTATTCGTCGAATAAATTCTCATCGAATAAAATTATTTATTCGGTGCTCTTCGAATAACGATAACTTCGATTATTCGAGCCTCGAATAACGAATAAAAATTATTTATCTTTTGTTCGGTATTTGAGATTTTTATTTAGATAAACTTTTGCCCAAATCTGCTAGGCGGTGAGCCGAGAGAACTGCGCGGCTGAGGCAGTCTGCGTCGAGCCGAGCCGAGACGAGTTGATAGGCAAACCATATTTTGTAACTGAATATATTATTAAAGTAATCTCATTTCAACCCAACATTTGTCCCCTCGCGCACTCTTTGTCACGAATTCCTTACACTCTCTGGCCGTATTATCGTCGATACACGTCGCCTTTTGTTTCATTTTCGCATCTGAATCTGGCAATTGTTTCACATGTTCGTCTAGTCTCCTTAGAGTATCCCGATACCCCGTCAGTCGCTCGTGCTTTCAGTTCTCTTTACCTTGTTGCATTGTTCCGTTCTTTGTGCCGGCGCCTCTCTAGATTGCTTTCGATGCCGCCGCGTGCACCTTCCCTTCCCGACCCTTTCCCCCCTTCGATTTCCTCTATCGACAACCCGCTTTTCTCGCCGAGTTCCACAACTCTCCACCGATTCCCCCCTGTTATTTTCGTTCGAATCTTCGCGTCCCATATCGACGAGCCAGAGTCCTAGGGAGCATAAAAGCGTGCCTATAACCCGATACAGCCATCCGAAACGTATGACTCGCGCGTATGCGGCGCGCGCGATGCTTTTATTCAGCACCCGACGAAGTTACGCTTTTAATTGACCATCGTGAGTTGGAGCTTTTCCACGAACGAAAGAGACAGAGAGGCAATTATATTTGAAAATTAAACTCTTCAGTGGCGACACTATCGCTGATACGCAATTAAATGGGGAATATTTAAGTGGACAGCTGGGTTCTATATATTATCGATTTTTAACAGTATTTCTCGTGAGTTAAGCCAGGCTTGTGATTTTGGGGTCCCGATAAATCGATATAATTGATTAATATCAAACAGTTCCATCGATGGAATATTTATTAAAATACATTCATTATATTGCAATACATCATAAATCACGAGCACGCCTTAATTACTTAATAATTAATTAAACCCACGCACGTTGCTAAAGGTTATACGTGGAAAAGCATTTGGAATTCTGTATACGGGCTTCTCTTTCAGCAGCTTTAATTATTCATTAGCCATTATCTGGGTCAGTTCTTTAACGTGTCAATCGTGGGGAGAGTGTATCATCCCTCTGTTAAAATCTGTTTCAACCACCGACAAACGGATTCTAATCGCGGTTCGGCGAGCACTCGATTACACGGAAGATTTATTTCGATCCGCGTACCGCACGGAATTTAAATAAAACAAAAAAAAATATATAGCGCGTTCCTCGCGACGCAACAAAACAAATAATTCGTGTGTCGGAAATGCAGCTTCTAAATCGATAGGAGTGTCCATTCAATGCCATACCTTTTGCTTCCGCAGATAGGATTATACGAATCAAGCGCGGCCCCGTTTAACAAGCAATGTGCGACTTTGGCATTCTATTTTTTTTTTATGTTTTAATCAACATTTTCCTCTGAATTAACTACCAATTTCCAACTAGGCAGGATGACAAATAATGAATACGCCACCACTAACCTATTCTTGCCAGAAAAAATGAAGAATGAAAGAGCATTGGGCATTATGTTCATTATAAATCTACTTTATAGAAGTACATGTTGTAGAGAGAATAAAGCACGACATTCCGACTGCTAGTAGTTCGTCTCAGTGACCGCGCAGACACGTACACATTCGAGACTTCTCCGGGATTTTTGCGAAGGCGAAAGTGTCGTTCACTTTCGTTACGGTCACTCTAACTTTTGGAGAGGAATCCTAGGGCCACGCTCGCTCGTCACCGCCAAAAAATACTTGACCCGAGAGCAAGCAAAGACAATTGGACCGCGAGCTTCAGCGACCGCTGTTAGCCGACGTACACACACTTCAGCTTGGGGTGGTTTTATGTCGCAACTCCGCTGGCCGGAGTGGGTGAAAGCAAACATTCATTCTGTCCCCTTTATGCCTTTTATGTCCCCCCGTATTCGCAAAGATGCGTTTCTTCAGCGAGTCAACATCACACGAATCCCAGCGCACGGAACGCTTCATTATTGATAGTGCTTTTCTCTCTTCGCTGCGAAACTCCTTACATTCCGCCCACTGTTTAATTCCGCATGCTCCCCTTTCAAATTGCGCGAGAGCTTCGTTTATCTACGATTAAGTGGCTGGCGGCAGCGCGAAACTTCTCATACGAAACATCCGTCGATCTTGCCATTAAATTCCAGAAGAACGAATGCGAAGCTTGTCTAAGCACGCCGATTCAGAATACTGCCAAGCAACCCCGGCTCCCAACCGCAGCACCCCCATTTCCCTCGCCAAAGACGCGAACAACGCCCCTCCATAATCACCCCTAATCACTCACCATCAACAACTTCAAATGCTATCCCTGGTGTACACACTCTCCTTATCCAAAGAAGTACTTTCCTGTCGAGCGTGCAAGCACTCGGTGACCGCCGCGCTAAAAGGACTCTCGCTCACGGTCTCGGACAATCCCTCGTAACTGTCGAATACACGCTACCCAGCCGCCGACGACGGAGTCGCCGTCGTGTGACGCCTCGACTTACCCTTTGGGCCTAATAACTCCCGTCACCGTCCATTTCATGCAGATTCCATCCGGCTGTAAAACGTTGCTGTGCCACGGCAAACGTATCCGCGGTGCCCCCATGGGGGTATTAAGTACTTGGCATCGGCGTGTCGCTTTGATGGCAGGCTCTTTACGCGGCCAGAACGAATTTCCCGACACTTGGCCGAGTGGAATCGCCGTATCGCCGGCCGTTCCCGATGCTTTATAGCCTGGCCCTTGGTATTGTAGCAAAATATTAACGCGAAATGGTATTGCTGGCCCGGGGTCAATGCACTTTTGGCACGCGGGCCTGCGTTGCACGGGCTGCACGAGGGATCGTTACACATGTACGCGGCGCACACAGAAACCAGACCGTGGAGACTGACAATGAATAAGTGCAGCCAGCGTCCTGCGCCCGGCCAATGTTTGCTGCACATTTGTCGCCCAGCGACATCGACATCGTCTTACCGCCGGCAATCTCGATGAAACAACCGCGCCCGCTTATCCTTCCCTGCCCTGGAAATCCCTCGTTTTTTTTCCCCCGGCGAATCGAATGTTTCTAGCCTTCATCCACACGCGGGCAGTGTTCACGGGAAAAGGCCTGATAGCTCTCGGCTACCCTCTGTTGCGCATGCCCGCGACGAGCTGTGACGTCAAACCAATCAACGCCAAGCTGGGAAACGAAGCCAGCCACTGGCGTTCGGTTCGTTTACCAGCTTGGCGTCAGAGTTGGGCATTATTCGACTAAATTGTTCTCGACGAACCTTCGAATACGAATTTCGAATAAATGAAGTTATTCGCGACTAACGAATAAATTTTTAGTCGACTAAGTTTGTATTCGATGAACTGACTAAATTTTTAGTCGACTAAATTTTTAGTCGTTATTCGTTCCTCCTTATTCGTTAGTCGGAGGATCTCCGTGGCGACTAAGCGTCACGAATAGACCGTTTCGACTAGAGTCCCGTGGCCCTCGACCACCGGTCGGGCCGAGGGGAACGCTTGTCGAGTGTAAAGCTGGATTCACACTAGCCGCCGCTAGACGGCTAGTGTGAATCCCGCTAATTAAGGTGATCCGCCCGTTACCCCGTAGCGAAAAAAACCGATTAAGAAGTGAGAAATTTCAGGCTCCGCATTTCTCATCAGATCGTCGCAAAGGCGACGCCAAAAGACAGTATAACAATGATCTTAGAAAATAATTTATTTAGTAATTATTTATTTGTACTTAACAAATTTGCTTTCAGTACAACTCGTTGTTCAAACAGCTTGTCCGATAGTCTGTTCGCCTTAGGAGAATTTGTAATCGTTGCAAACGAAAATAAACGCTCGACTGGCGCAGATGACCTGTTTGAACCCTCGGAAAATGTGTACATTTTGTGGATTTTTTACAAGTCAACGGCTTGATGCAGATTTCCCGTTTTTGACTATCTTTACATAGTATTATCAACTACTCAAAAAAGTTTCAGTTAAAAAACTATTGTTTTTCGGAAGTTATGGATACATATCCGAAAGTCTCTCGATTTTAGACGGCTAAACGGTGGTTATTGTAATATTATACGTTATTACAAGATCTTCGACCTCTATTGTTGTGCAATATACAGAACGGAATTTACAATCTTGTGAAAATTGTTAAAATTGACGATATACAGGGTGTCCCAAAAATGTCGGACTTCCTTGAAAGGGGTTACTCAGGGGGTGATTTGAAACAACTTTTTCCTTAGCGAAAATATTGTCCGAAGCTTCGTTAAGGAGATATTAAGCAAAAACCCCGACCAATCAGAGCGCGCGCCTTCCGCCTGAGTTCCCGCGGTAGCGTTGGCTACGAGGTAGGCGACCGCGCTTGTGCTACGAACGTACGAACAAGCAAGTCGACATGCATCGAAGGAAACCGCGTTACACATTTTTTTTTTTAAAGCAGAATCTTAAATAAGAATAATTTGAAGTGAGAGGACAAGAAGTACGTAAATTTCGTTTTTAAATAAGGCATAAACGAAAAGCTAACGTAACAGAAAATGTACGACAAGTGATCGTAATTCGTTATTGAGGTAAAAATCCGTAGTTTAACAACGGCCAACACAACTAAATTTAAAAAATAATATTAAGTGTATGAATAAATTCTTTCCGACTGGAATTTCTATCGCGGTGGTATTCAGAAGCTGCCAGAAAAACGGCAAAAGGTAATTAACAATAATGGAAATTATTTCGATGATCGAGTTGTTTTCATATTTTTTAAATCGAACCGTTATTGTACCCTAAAATCGGAAAGAATTTATTTTCACACCTAATAATCACCAATAAATTAAATAAAACTCACCCTTTCGGACATTCCTTTCCTTGCTTTCCTTCCCTTTTCGGAAACCTGTGTCACTGGGTCACTGTACCGATCCTGGTTATCGGTGGACGAAAAGATTTATGGTTGGGTAGCGCCCAGTGCTCAGCTGATCACACTGCGTCCGGGTTAATGTACCGAATATTCACTTCACTGCACGGCTACTAACACTGATCACTGAATTTATTTTTCACGGAACGTGTTGTTCCTACGTTATAAAAATTGGTGGCTGCGAAAGGGGCCGATTACTGTTAATTACTGGGACGAGATTACTACTATTACCCGGCGAAAAGAAATTGCGTGGCAGACTGTCTCGGGCTGTGCAGTCCGCTGCTGTGACGATTGGTCGAGTCACCTATTTGGGCACACTTTTAAAGACGGGACACACGTATTTTGGTTATTGGCTGAAGTTGCCACATACATTGTCGCACCGCGCGACGAAGAGATCGAACGAAACACGAGATCGAGTGGGATAGAGCGATTTGACCAAGCGTAGCCTACGCTTTTGTTTTGACGATCGTCGGTCGGATCCGTATCTGATCGCTGCACAGCCCGAGACAGTCTGCCACGAGTTTTCTTTTCGCCGGGTAATAGTAGTAATCTCGTCCCAGTAATTAACAGTAATCGGCCCCTTTCGCGGCCACCAATTTTTATAACGAAGGAACAACACGTTCCGTGAAAAATAAATTCAGTGATCAGTGTTAGTAGCCGTGCAGTGAAGTGAATATTCGGTACATTGACCCTGCGATCAGCTGAGCACTGGACGCCGATGACCAGGATCGGTACAGTGCCCTACTGACACAGGTTTCCGAAAAGGGAAGGAAAGCAAGGAAAGGAATGTCCGAAAGGGTGAGTTTTATTTAATTTATTGGTGATTATTAGGTGTGAAAATAAATTCTTTCCGATTTTAGGGTACAATAACGGTTCGATTTAAAAAATATGAAAACAACTCGATCATCGAAATAATTTCCATTATTGTTAATTACCTTTTGCCATTTTTCTGGCAGCTTCTGAATACCACCGCGATAGAAATTCCAGTCGGAAAGAATTTATTCATACACCTAATATTATTTTTTAAATTTAGTTGTGTTGGCCGTTGTTAAACTACGGATTTTTACCTCAATAACGAATTACGATCACTTGTCGTACATTTTCTGTTACGTTAGCTTTTCGTTTATGCCTTATTTAAAAACGAAATTTACGTACTTCTTGTCCTCTCACTTCAAATTATTCTTATTTAAGATTCTGCTTTAAAAAAAAAAATGTGTAACGCGGTTTCCTTCGATGCATGCCGACTTGCTTGTTCGTACGTTCGTAGCACAAGCGCGGTCGCCTACCTCGTAGCCAACGCTACCGCGGGAACTCAGGCGGAAGGCGCGCGCTCTGATTGGTCGGGGTTTTTGCTTAATATCTCCTTAACGAAGCTTCGGACAATATTTTCGCTAAGGAAAAAGTTGTTTCAAATCACCCCCTGAGTAACCCCTTTCAAGGAAGTCCGACATTTTTGGGACACCCTGTATGTATAGTACGGAATACCGAGCAGCCCCTGGTAGGGGCGGTAGATACACTCGAAAAGCGTTTCCCTTGCCTCATGATACCCCCCTCAGCCCGGCCCGAGTCGGGCCTCGGGAGCCGAGCCGGGGCGGCTCGGGTTCTGACCCCCACTTGTTCGTGTCGTTTAGTCGCCACAGCGGGCCTTCGACTAAACGAATATCGAGGAACGAATAACGACTAAAAATTTAGTCGACTAAGAATTTAAGAGTTTAGTCGACTAAATTCTTAGTCGAATACAAATTTAGTCGACTAAAAATTTATTCGAGTTCATCGAATAAAAACTTAGTCGAATAAAAAAGTCGAATAAAAATTTAGTCGAATAATGCCCAACTCTGCTTGGCGTTGATTGGTTTGACGTCACAGCTCGTCGCGGGCATGCGCAACAGAGGGTAGCCGAGAGCTATCAGGCCTTTTCCCGTGAACACTGCACGCGGGTATCCGTATCCGCCACCGAATAGGTGCTCGACGTATGTACTGGTCTTGCAGGACGATTTTGGAAGAAACACTATGAGGGAATGCGGAGAGGGATTTTCTCGCGACAGATGTATCGGACTCCGGGGTGACGGAATGGAACACTTGGTGAAACTGATCATTTTTAATCGATTCAGGTAAATGATACCGGAAATCCAGATTTTATTCGATGAAAGTTTGAAGAGTTTCGATGAGGATATTTATCTCCAGTGTTAATTAAACTGCATTCAAACGGCACCGTTTACCTATTCACATAGGCACGATGAAATGAAAGAGTCAGCATAATAGTGGGAGCCTATAATTCTATCTTGGCCATCTTTGATTAGAAGTAATTGATTTGTTGATTTCACTTTTGTAGTAGGCTCGCGTCGAAGCAGACACGGCGTTGCCAGACGAGCACGTGAGGCACGCGTCGAGGCAGACACAGCGTTGCCGGCGAGACGTTGCTAGGCGGTGAGCCGAGAGAACTGCGCGGCTGAGGCAGTCTCAGGGGGTGGACAGTAGTATAGGCGCCGTGAAGAAACATAGTTCATCCCGTTTTGAGTATACACTAGATGGCGTTGTTTCGCCCCCCACGCCCCTCACTCCGCTGGCGCTAGGTTGCGTCTGTCTTCGTTGCACTCAGTAATCAGTTCAAATCAGTTGCACGTTGCACATGGCCGCCATTCACTGCCATTGTATCTGATTGTCAGCAATCATCAGCAATTGTCAGTGATATTTTTGTCGGTAAAGTGCAGTAAATTGTATTCATTGTAAATCTGATGTAATTGTCAAATACGGTATTTTTTTACTTTGTAACAAACAATTAATTGAAAACCCAATACCTCGTAACGCCTCATAACCTATGATAACCTATATATGAGGCGCGGTTTGGAAATCCACGAGGTTATGACAGCAAGTCATATGAAACATGTATTTTCCCTTCAATTTTTCAAAAAGGAATAACAGATGGACTGTAATTATGATATATAATAAAAAAATTCTTTAAAACAATTTCATTACCTTTTTCTTATTCATAAAACACACTTTTATGAATAAGAACTTAATAAAATGAAGAGACCAATAGAAAAATATGCAGAAATACATAATTAGTTATTACAAATAGTTACTGTAACAACTAATTATGTATTTCTGTATGTTTTTCTATTGGTCTCTTCATTTTATTAAGTTCTTTAATTATATATCATCACATTATCTGAATAATATCTCCATCATCTGAACGGCCATCTATTATCTTATCATGGGGTTCTGAGTATACACTAGATGGCGTCACTGGCGTCTATCCTTCTTCACTCTTAAGCATTGGAGTGTCCACCCCCTGGGCAGTCTGCGTCGAGCCGAGCCGAGACGAGTTGATAGGCAAACCATATTTTGTAACTGAATATATTATTAAAGTAATCTCATTTCAACCCATCGCTTTTTTGAGAAGTGGAAATTTACTAACATCGACAGATCGAACGTCGCGTCAGCCTCTAATCATCCTGTTTCAGATTTCCACTGATTACATCGACTTCAGTTCAGTTCGGAGTACTTCCTAAACGTTCTCCCTAAGTCGATTAAACATAATAGCTACTCCGGAGTGCCATTCTCGCGGCGAAGCCACGAATTCGGTAAATTCGATGCAAGGTTACAGCCCGAAGCAAATTTTCTCCATCTCTCATTGCACCTTTACATTCGCAACACGACGATACTAAAACAGAAGTTAACCAACACTAGCAGCCAGTAATTATTTCAATTCAACTCTTGCAGAGAAACAACCAGCCCCCGAAACCTCAATCTAAAACCCATTCAATCAAGGATTACAGCTACACCAAGAATTTCGATCTACCAGAGTCATGAAATTCCCTTTACTTCCATCAGGATTCGGAACGGTTTACTATTAGTAATTAATCACTAGAAAACCGAGACCCGTTAAAGGTTCGATAACAGAACCTCCGCCAATAGAAGCGTTGCAGCCGCGTACGGGCTCCAGGAACGGTTGCCCCCGTTTTCTCGGCAAACAATTAGCGACAAAGTGGCAGAGACAATTGAAGCGATGAAACGGTGCGAATCATTCACGGGCGCAGTTCATCCGACGTGCCTTTCGGTTCGATGGAGCCGCGCAGATGTTATGGATTCCGACGATCGTCGACTAATGAACGTCGTCGCAATTTTATTATCGCGCTGTCCGTGTCCGCGCGTCAAATCCATTATACGTCATTTTCGCGGAGGGGGCCGGTCGGCGGGCGCGTCGAAATAGAGGCGCGCCGAGTTCTGCGTTTTAATCGAGTCTATCGTTCTCGCCGTGGCGAAATTATAATGTTTTCGAGCAACGTAAACGCGCGCACACTCGCGCCATTAACAGGCGACACCGATCGGGGCCGGGTGTAAAATGAGTTTCGACGATGCGACTAATTTCATCGACCACGCCGGCCGGCCCGTGTTTGCATTTTTTCCGTATCGCGGCGAAGGCGCTGCGGGGTTCGGCCGCTGGTAAATTGAAACCGATCCGTCCGGCTTCAATCGAAATTTCGATTTCGCGGATTAATCCCCGCGCGACGTTTACGTGTCACGTGTTCGACAGGCGGCCCTCAAATTTTACGCCACGCGTGACAACGCTCGCGAATCGCGCATTACGTTTTTCCAAACAGATTACTCTATCGGTGTCAGCTGGCGTAATACCATTTTCTCGACAGTATTTTCTTGTCGAGGTGTTGGCTTAGGTGTTACGTTTACAGCAGCTGTGTTTCAGCCGAGGCGAGTGTGCGAGATTCCCTTCAGGGGGCGAGTAGTGGTTTGCTGGAGATTGGGTAAAGTAGTGAAAGGTAAAGGTTGATATGAATTCTGGGAATTTTAAATTTTTAGAATAAATGAGCATAGAAGTTTTTAGAATCTGTGTTCGACTAAAGTATGAATAAAATAGTGCTCGCAAGGGTAGGGAAGTGGATTTGTATCGGAATATAAAGCTTGCGCACTCCGGGATAAGATATTTGTGGGAATTTGCAATTTAGATTCGATACGTTTAAATGAGGAGAATACGCAAACAGACTCGAACCTCGTGCATTTCACTAAAACATATTTGGTAGAATTTAGAAGGTGAATTAAATACGCTCGCGGTAGAATATTCAAATCAGCCTTGACACTCGTATATTTTAATGCAATGCATGCGGAACGATCTGGAAGTTAAATTAAATACGCGTGCATCGGAATATTTAAATTGCCCTTAACGTTCCTGTACTTCAACGCAAAATTCGCGCAAAAGCTTCCAAGTTCTGGGACGTTAAGTAAAAGAGTATTTCGAAGGCAGTGAAAGTAATTTTCAAAAAATGGCAGCCCCTTTTTGCTTTGGAACAGCAGTACTTTACGAAGGAGGGGATGTCAAAGAGGATGACGCTGCCTTGGAGGTTCAACCGAGTGCAACTCCAATTTCTTTCCTTCTTCTCAAGGAGAAAAGATGTACACTTGTTGCAAAGGAAGCTTAGCTATTCCAATGCAAATTACTCCGACGAAAACGATGTCAACAATTTTACGCGAAGCTTAATTTAAGGGCACGGAAAGCACACAAAAGTGACAGATCGTAATTACAGATTTCCTAACCCTTCGTTCCGATAAAACAATAGAAAGTATCATTCTATCGAAGTTCCAATGAAACCATTAGTAGTGATGGGATCAAGTATATTGGAAGTAGGTTCAAATCTGACTGTATAGTTTCGAACAGTTCACGAGTACTTCGGAAAAAAAAACACTACTTTCAAGTAGACTCGAACCTTGACGGGAAAGGTTTGAACTCTCTATAAGTACTTTGAGAAACTTCAGCGGTACTTGCAAGTATAATCGAACCCTGATCATTTATAGATTCGGATCCTTTATGATTACCTACTTTAACTAGGAGTTTTCTATTCGGTGCGAGTGTGTGATTTGTTTTCGGTGAAAATTACCTATGTACAAGTGTTCCACATTACATTTAGTTAACTTTATTATCATTAACAATTAATTTATTTGGCAAATACACAAAATATTCTTAACATTTGTAAGGATTGAGGAATAATATTTGATTGACAATTTATTATAGCTTGAACCTATTTCGTTTTTTACTATAACGACATTTCCTGCCTTCAAAAATATTCTTTCTGATGGGACGGAGATTCCCATGGTCCACAGGTAATCACGAGCTAGTTTCGTTAAAATGAGGTACTGAATACAACTGCAATCGTACCAGAACGATTTGAAAACTTAAGTTATATGTTATATGTACAGGTTATGTACAATTTTTTAACTAAAAACTATGCCTAAAACATCAAGCTTCAATATCCAATATTAATTTGCGTTCAATCTAGTACCAAATACGAAATACAACGAAAAATATCTTAAGTGGTACGATATTGGTAAATCTCAGCTATGTAGATTTTTATCATTCAGGGTTCAAATACTACTTTTACGAGATTCGATTCTTTCAAACGTCGAAGTACTTAGAAGTACATTCTGAACTCTGCCGCTACTTTTTCTGAGGTTCGAAACCGGCTTCTATAACCCAAGTACTTTGGAAGTATATAGAATGAAACGCCAGCTCTTATGAGTAGTATTCGAATCCCATGAAGTGAAACTTTTGTATTGGAATTGACTCGGATTCATCAGTACATATTGAACTTGATCCCATCCCTAACCATTAGCTTAAGAATTAAAAAATTGGGGACCTCAAGATCTAGGAATTAAAACACTGGACAGTCTATGGAAAAGTCTAGAATTTTCACTACGAAATCATTTATATGGGTTGATAGATTTCATTATACAGACGTTGCTGACAAACCATACCCTTTTACACTGACAAGAGTGTAACAAATTGTTTTTGTGGATTACTGTCCTCATTACAGCAACCACCTTCCATATTATATTACAGCCACATATCATACAGATGTACATATTAAAGCCATCTCCCACGAACAGAGCTGTGTACAAAACATCTCTTCAGACCCCGAATACCTTTGTGATGGCTGTGAAAAGATACGGAAACGCTGCGAGACCGCCAAGCAGCGGTGACTTTATTACGAGGACTGTGTTTGTCGAACGTTATCACGCTGATGCAACGCAATCTGCTAAATTGCCAATCTAGGAACTCTTTAGCGTCGTAGAATCCAGAACGTCACTGTAAATCTCCACTAATGCGTTACATCAATTCGCAAGCTGGCGCACGGCATTCGCGCTATAATACGACGAACCTGCAATCTCGCAGTGCAAGCTCCGCGATTTCCACCCCCGAGCAGACTCCGGGACGTCTAATAAACGAGCAGCGACTAATTCTCCGCCGTTAAATATTAATTTGTTAACGCACCGCCCGCGCATTTCGCGCGGGAATTAAATTGATCAAGTGCTCCTGCCGTTTCGCGCGGAAATTCGCATTTATGTTCATTCGGGATGCAGGTTTTCAACGAGCTCGGGATCCATTGATTGGTATCGGGAATGGTGTCGCCGCGGTGCAAAGTAAATGTCTTCATTATCGAGGGCGTGAGAATAGAATCGCTTGAAAACGAATATTGGGTCGTGCATAGGGCTGCCATCCGTCCGGGTTTCCCCGGATTTGTCCTCTTTTTTAGGGCGTCCGGGGGGATTTTCTGTAATGATCCGGGTTTTTCAATGCTGCTCGCTCGCTTCAGGTTTAGGCACACTTTACAGTTAGGCGAGGGCACAGCGCCGGTACTGTGGTAAGAAGAAGGGATCACCTATGGCTACACTGTATCGTCACGCAACTGATAAGTGTGGTTAGACCCCACCAATCATCCGTGTTCTCCCATGCTATGTGTGCGTTGCGTGCGGTGAATCCCCGGCTAAAGAGTTCGGGTCGTGGATGTATAAATTGACAGTCGAAGATAGTGACAAAACACTATGTTTTTCTACGTTTAGCATAATCGATTGGTTTCAATTTTTTTATTTTATTTTAGTTGTAAATTAAATTTGCGTATTTTATATGTTCTTTTAGTTATAAGTTAAGTATATAAAACAGTCATATATAAATTCCTACTTTGTACAACTATATTTTATCTATCTTTCTTGATTACTGTCACAGTCTATATTTTACAGAAATTGTTGTCTTGGGATATCGTAGCTCATACATACATATAAGAAATAGATAAAAGTGTCCGGGTTTCAAGTGAAAATGTCCGGGGTTTTAATGCTCTCTGTCCGGGGTTTGTGATTTTACAGATGGCAGCCCTAGTCGTGCATGAAAAGGGTCAGGGTGAAAAGAAGAATTTGTGTTTGTGGCAATTTTTTTGACCACCCAGAAGAGATATCTTCACTATGAATTATGATAATATTGAGAAATGTATCTTGGGAGTAGCTACGTCGACTGATCAATGGATTGAAACAAACAGTTACGAGTAGGGTAAACGCACCAATAAATGAACACTTAAGGCTAATGAATGAACACTTTTATAAAATTATGTTTGCAGCGCGATTGATTCGACGTGCTGCAAAAATTGTTTGGATATGAAGCAAGAAATTAAAAGAAGTCTCTAATTAATTAGTTGCTTATTTTAATAACTTATTTTACTCATTTTAATATAAAATGTTCATTCACTGGTACGTGTTCATTTACTGGTACATCCACCCTATAACATGTTTCAACGACTAAAAATCAGGGACCTGGAACGAAATGTTTTTTCGTTTCGTTTCGGTTTAGCTCCGATAATAATAATTTCGTTTCGGTTAATATCGTTCCTGCTGAAAAATATTTCGTTTCCATCAGAACGAATAACAAATTTTGTTCCGAACCGGGTATTTTTATTTCATTACATCAACAATTTCTACTTCATCCATTTCTTCGGACGAACTTGTGTCCACTTGAGATTCCAGATTTTGATCAGTTTTATTTAACATTTTAATTGTTTCGTAAGTACGTAACAAATTATTTCTGGCTTTTAAAATTAGTCGGAGTTTTTATTTCGGTTATATCGTTTTCACTCCTGCAACAGGGTTAAGAATTTCGTTTCGTTACTGTTTCTGTTCCGGAAAAATATTTTTCCGTTTATTTTCGTTTATCTTTCAAACACTGATGCGCTGAACAAAATGTAATTTCCAGACTGCCATGCGAATCGATTTATTGATCTACTTCTACTTAATATTTATACTATTCTAACGAGAAATTCGATAATTCTCATCTATCAGAACAAGAGGTGCATAATATTCTACTTATGCAGGAGAAATTCGATCTTCTCGTCTGGTTAAATTATTGGACATATTTCCATGACTTTTTACTCCGCGAGGGAATTTTCAAACTGAAATTATTTCTGCGGTATGATAGTCTGCGACGAAAATGATGTTGCATAGGGGCAATTCGGATGTCGCATTCGTGGCACTAGAAATACGATCGGAAAAGCGATTGCTCGCGTCTGACAGCCCCGCTACAAACAACATATCGTGTTTTAGGCGCTACATGAGCCGGAAAATGCTTTTCCGTTACTCCACGAAGGCCATCAAGACGTTTGTCGGTGGTTGTCGTTTCATGGGATTCGTATCCCTCAGCGTGCCAATGCTACTCGCATGAATCGCAACGCAAGATTAAAAAATCAAAGAAAAACAATTAACGCGATTTTCATAGTATTTTCTTACTTATAAATCACAACGAGTTATATCTGCTGTTTCGTTGAAGATACCAGCTTCTGAATTAAGTAAGATGAGTTCAACTCGTTCGAAATGTGTAATGAAATGAATGCAGCAGATTAAAACATATATTATACCCCATTAAGCCATTTCATATAAAATCGATCCCACTCGCAGCCGATGTCAGAGAATTTGATGAAATTGAAATATGATATAGCCTACGTGAAATTATGATGGGTTTAAGTCATCATTTCGCTGGTTGCGAAATTTTTTAAAAAATATTCGTCTGCGATATCTCCCTGTCCTCAACAAAACAAGAGATGCAGTGCAGTAGTCTGCAGCCCGTTTCGAATCCAGTGCACGCAGCCAGTAAAAATACGCATTCTTAAATTCTGTTTGGCCCACGGGCGCGCAAACTTTCACAAATATTCGCTGCGACTACCCAACATCTCTCTCTCGAAGAGTTGGATTAAAAAAGGGCGAACGAGGAAAAAGGAATTGACGGGGGGGAGACTCTCGCGAACGTCAAAACTGCCAGGGGTAGCGCCTACGGTTCTGGATGACGACGCTTGAATACTAATCCGGAAACTCCGCGAAACAACTTGGAAATTTAGTTTTGGCCACGCGATATCCGAAACGAGCTCGTTCCACGGGGCGACTGCCGCCTGTACACTTTCGCGCCCCGAATTAAGCTGTGAGGGGAACTTCACGCGATTAACATGTTTATAAGATTCGCGAGGGGGTGTGCGTCGATCGCGTTCACCATTAGCGAATTGTTTTCGCTCGTCCCCGTTCGCCTGAACTGTTGCTTTCACGAGCCCCGGCGAGACTTTAAATGGGAACGGAACGTTTCAATGACTTTCCCCGCGCGAATAATTGACAACGATTGTTTCGTGTTCGCTTCGCTGAACGCTGATCATTGGTCTACACACGTGGCCGCGCGGATTGGAATGATTCTGTCATTCGATTGCGCAACCTACCTTTTTAAGTAATTTTCCTTAAAAACGAATTAAGAGGAGTAGTGGACACAGGGATACAGGGTCCCATGCTGGAACCTCGGAACTTGCTGGTTCTGATCGACAAACTTTCCCTGATTATTTGTATTTCATCGTAAAATTGCCTCTGAACGTTTAAAATCCGGGTAGACGTGAATGCCAGGAGAGCGCAAAATTTTAATTCCGGAGGCTCTTGGAGGAAATCGAGAAAGTTTCATCTTAGAAGATACGATATTAGAAGATTAGATTTTTCTGTGGGAGAAGTGGAAAGTTGGAATAAGAGACTCTCGAAGAAGTGAAGTGGCAGAGGACCACTGCATAATGAGAGAAAAGTTATGCCGTCAGTGTGCACTGCCCAATATAAGATGCAAATAGAAGATAAGAACACCTATGGTAACGAGATTAAATCGTTTATCCAATAATTAAACAAGGTACGCGCTTATATATATATATATATATATATATATATATATATATATATATATATATTATATTATATTATATATATATAACCAAACATTAAGCGCTTGTAATCTTGTATGGCATGTGTGCATAAACGTCAATTCAATTTAACTTTTATAACGTTTTTTAAACTTGATCTGTATGATCAACCAAGTATATAATCAACTCCACGGTATATTTTACACTTTTTCCAAGAATTTTCCCCGACTTCGTCATTCTAGCTTAACAAACAAAATTCTATTTTCTCTCCTATTGACGAACGAGCCCAACCAGAAGCATATCTAGCTCCGAATTTTTGAAGGGAAACATAAATAGCAAATCCTTGTTACCGGACGTGGCTGTCTGGCTCGACGTCCAACAGTAGCCGTTTCTGACGTTCCCTGTCAAAACTCATAACACGCTAAATTGAACTTTTTTGTACACTATTTCGAGTTACGTTATTGCCACTTGCAGTTGCATTGGCATACCATCTGGGGGAATATTCGGCCGTCAAAAAAAAAACTAACTGAACAGTACATTCTACATTACACAGAAAAGAGCTACAACCCGAAAAAAATTTATTATATATAACCCGATAACGATTAAAAAGTTTTTTAAAGGTACGCAGTAATGAATATTTCACCCTCGACTGCGGGGTGTCCACTTCGATTCGCCGCGCTCGGCCGATGATTTCAGCCGCCCGGCTCACCTGTTTCAGAAAAACTAAATTCTTTATTCTTAATCGCATCGATATGGAACTGACACCGATGGATTCGTAATCTTTATCCGATGAAAATTGTACCAAATGCCATGTAAATCGGATTATTTTTAATGAAGTTAACTTGAAGTTATGCAAATCAATTTTTCATGGAATTTCCTTTATTATGGTCGGAATTACGTCGTTCTTGGTGTTATTTTCATAGGAGAAACACGAGGCATCGATTGGCGTCGTTTTCGCGGAGATCTGATAAGAAATGCGGGATTTGAATATTTCTCACTTTTTAACCGGTTAACTGTCAATGTATCATATATGATCAAACAAAAATCTGGCCAATTCTGTCAATGTATCATATATGATCAAATGGAATAACTTTTTTGTTTTTCAACCGATTTGAATGAAACTTGGTATGTAATGGTTTTTGGAGTCGCTGAATCTGAATTTGGCATTGGAATTGTAAAATTCAATATAGCAGACTCAATATGGCCGAACCAAAATGACTAGCGAATTGTTGGGATTTGTATAAATTATTCGTACTGTACTCTATTTCATAAGTAAACTCTTAGTCCCGTAGTTAGCTGGTGAAAATTTCACGACCCCAGAGTCTACCGACGAGGAGGTTACGGAAAGATTTTACATTCCACTTGTTTGTTTTTTTTTTTTTTTTACTTTTTTGCATTATTTTATATATTTTTTTATTTTTATTTCTTTTTTTATTAGGTATAAAATTATTCGAAACTTTTTCGTAGAAAATAAAAAACTTAAAAATTAAACCCCTAAACCCTTATTTTTCAGGGGTTGGGGGTGGCATTGAAAAAAGTAACTGCTGCAATCGAATTATAGACAAGAAAACTTCACAAATAAAAAATTTTTAAATAAAAAAGGGTTTAGTAAAGAATTGACAAACTCACCCCTAAATTCTATTTTTTTAGGGGTTGGGGGTGTCAGATGAAAAAAATTACCCCCGGAATCGGTTCAGCGACTCAAAAAACCCCTGTATACCAAATTTTGTGTGATTCACTTAATTATTCGATGGTACCAGTTTGGGCCCGAATAATGAAAAGGACCGTGCCAGTTAACCGGTTAATGGTATTCCGGCCCCTTCGAGGGTCGGAAGCCACAACCCTCGGCGAGGCCTCGCTCAATGTTTATTTCTCCACGGGGTGCCGTGAGAGAATCACCCTGCAGAATAATCCGAACCCCGTTCGGAAATGCGGACTTCACCAGCCGGATTGCTCGGAATGAAATTAAACCCCCGCTATCTTGCTCGCGAGTCGTATTTTTCACTCAGCTGGCCCTAAGCCCCGCTGGAATCGAGGCAGCCTCGCATGATCTCAAACATTTATGAATTCCCGCGGAAGAAAAGTTTCAGAAGATTATATAAAAGTTAGAGAAGATTAGTTCCCCGTGCTTTTCCATGTGCGCCCCTCCGGCACGAAATTATGAACGGGGCTTGTAACTCGGTCGATTTTCCCCCCGTACTTGTTCACGTGTCAATTAACGCCAACTTGTTAGCGTTACGTTTCCACCTGGCTCTCCGGTGTCGTGTATCCGCAGCTCGCCAATTCTCCTATACACTCGACCGACAGGCAGAACGTGCGCGCGCTCGGAACACGCCGTCCCGAAAGGCGCCAGGGTAAATAAGTACATACTTCCTACGGATGTGTAGCAAAGTTTTTCGATGCACGGAGGGGCGTATAAGGGATAAAATTGATCGGACAGGTGAAAGGTGGACGACCTTTTTTATCGCGGTTTCCTGGATACATGGGCTTCGTCGCGATGAAGCCAGCCACTTGGGAACAGGTTCAAATTACCCTCGGGACAGAATACCTTAATCGACGTAACCGGTCGCCCGATAATTGAGAAGAGTAGGGGAGACCGGGGCTAGTTGACTAATTTTTTACATTTCTAATTTTCTAAATAGACCATTAGTATTTTGTTGACTTACTGCATACCAAAAGTTTCCAAATTTCATTAGGTATACAGGCATAATTTTGAAAATCGTTTTAATTGAGTTTAGGTTGTAGTTTTTATTGTATTTAGAGTAGTGAGACGAATAAGTCAACAGACCCCGGCTACGGGGTTAGTTGACAAATATGATGGGGTCAGTTGACTTAACATTTACTTTTCAGTTTTAACCCTTTGCATGCGAAAGGTGTATATAAACACTGTCACAGTACATCAATATAATGTGAAAAACGTATATATACGCTGCCAAAACCATCAATATAGTATACGAAACGCGTAGGGGAGAGGCTTGCAGGTTGCCACCCCTAAGCTTTTTTGATCATAACTCGTCATAAAATTAACGTATCGTTGATTTATGGTATAAGTTGGAAAGAGGAAGTGTTGAGCTACAATCCTGAGCTACAAATCATACAAACTCTCGAAAAAGAAAAATTATACTGCAAATTATCGAAAGTATCTAAAATTGTCTGCTTGAAATTTTGGCTCGCAGGTTGCCACCCCAAAAAAAATTGCTAAAAGTGTAAAAAAACTCAAGTAAAAACCTAATTCAGAAAACTTTTCAAAATTTATTAAGTTTTATTAATAAATTATATTATTCAGATTTTCTTGACCTGCGTGCTGCCATACTAAAAATGTATAAAAATGTAAAAATAAACCAAAATATGACTAAAATGCAATAAAAACACTTCACTTCAAACTCAATGACATTTGAGTGTAAACAAGCGGGAAAGAGAGAGGTGGCAACCTGCAAGCCAAAAAAGGAGGCAACTTGCATTCCGACGCATTTTTAGGAAAATATGAGAAAAAATTGTCAATTCATGATATGTTTGGAAATCTGTTTGGCATATGTAAATTAGATAAAAAAGACAACACAGTACGTATAGTTATCTTGAATTGTCGATGAAAATGTTCAATTTACGAGCACAAGGAAAGCACACAATTTCAATAATTCAGTTTCTTGACAAACACTATATTACCCTTCGCTCAGCAAACACAACGTTATTGCGTCTGTCCGCTCCAGAGGTTATAAAGTAGTGACACCTACTCTTTTAACGTCGATGTGAGTCAGAGTTGAGGTTCTGACACTGCTAGAAAGTCGAAATACAGCAGGGGTGGCAACCTGCAAGCAGTGGCAACCTGCAAGCCTCTCCCCTACATATGTATACTACGACCAATAAATTTTTTTATTTTTTTTTCACTCCTCCACAGTGTTATTTTTTTTATTAATTATCATGGTCTAAGATACTGTAATTATTTTGTACTGGTTTGTTATGGTCTATTTGGAAGGCCTGAGAGTTTGGAGGGAGGATAGGGTGTAAAACTGGTAGGGGTGAGTTTGGAAGGATTTGTGGTGGGGGAAGTGGACTTGAGCAGCTAAACTCTTTGCCTCGACTGCATCTTGAGGATAAAAAATGCAATTATTAGTAGTATTCCTATGCTTAGTCAAGTAACCCCGTCCGACATTGTTAACATGTTAAGGGTCGTACGTACAAAACCTCCACGCACCGGATAAAATAAAATACCGTAAATTATAGTCAAGGTATCACGTTTCCACAAAATATTCATGAAATAACATCAAGCAGTACTTAATGGACAAAAATTCATAAATAATCGAAACGAAAATATTTACTTCCAGCCGACCTTTTTAGATTTTTCATTCTCACTGACAGAACACGCAAGTTTTTGTCACGGCGACACATTAAGTGGCAAGCTGGTCATTCATATGCTCCAATATTACGAATCGCAGCATAATTTATTCCATAATACAAGAATTAAAGGGAATTAGTCAACTAACCTCGTTAGTCAACTAGCCCCGGTCTCCCCTACAAGAGGAAGCCGATGTGCAAATGCCGTTTCTGTCCAATAAAGTGTTATTCAGCGTATCGGCGTGCCTGCAACACTGCCTAAGTACCTCTTGCAAAGGATTCGACGAAACTTGCAGGGTTGTTGGGCTGAACGCATGAGAACTACAGGTGCATCGGCTCTGATTAATTCAGTGGGACCGACGTCCGCAGCGTGACCACGTCTTAGTTACAAGTTCCGCGTCTTGCGAGTCTTCCGTGCGCTTCTATTCCGCCATATGCGATTGCATCGGTATCCAATCACACGCTCGATCAACCAAACCGACGGTATCGGTTTAATTATGGCGCGCGCGATTGAGTATTGTGCGGAGTGCTGGGACGTCTCTGCCTGCTCGGACGCCCTTTGTTTCCGCAACCGTTTCAGAAGTTTCGAGCTGGTTTAGCCGCTATCTTGGCTCAGACGGTTCCGCCGATTGCACGGTTTTGCATTTCACCGGGCGTAGCCCGACCCAATTTGGAAAATCCCGCAAATCGGCCCGCGCGCCGTGGATCCCCGCCCTCTCAGCTAAGGGGTTCGTGGATCCTCTGCGGGAATCGGACGACAGAGGCTACACCGATAAGCCCATTACGTCGACGCGAACCTCGTCTTCTGGTTAATGAACCGAGCTTCGTTTACACCGGCACCGGCCGCTGTCTCCTATGGAAACCCTGGCTCCATTTTCTGCTAGCTTCTTTGGCGCACGTTATACGTACGTTTCGCGTAATTCTCGTTATTGTATCTACTTCTTGCGGAGGATCGGGACGTGGAGTGACGAGAAGAGGTTGCCATAATAGAGGACGCAGATTTCAAGGAAATGAGGATTTGAATAATACCAGTTTTGTTTCTATTAGGTACGTTTCAACTCTCCCAGTTAAGGGATCAAAGCGTGTGGTTTATTGCGTCGGCGTGCAAATATTTTGCCGGGAGGAAGTCACGACTTTATGGTCGATATTGTTTATTCAGCTAACAGTATTTGGCTGTCGTAACTCCATCGCCAGAAATAGAATTCGATAGGGAAGTATGAGGATTTCCATTGCACATTTTAGTGGATAGGGCTGCTTTGGAAGTTCAAATGTAATGTAAGGATTTCGTAAGTGAAGGAGAATAGGGTATTGTTTCTTGAATAAAATAACATCACTATAATTTTAACTAGAGCTATAATACGTTCAAGAATAAGGACCAAATTGAAAACAGTCGACGTGGAAAATCAGACGTCCCAGACCAATTCCGAGAATCCCACTATTGTTAGCGACTGCCTTCATCACGCGCTGGTGATTATTATTTCGCTCGATTTTTAATGAAATTAAATGGAAATTACACGTTAACGGGCGTAATCGTGTTAAAGATGCGCTACTACGAATGCTCCCTTTTTAAATTCAATAATGAATTCAATTATATTAAAATCCGGATAAATTTTAGAAAATCTTCCGTCTCCACATTCAAAGCCACCGAAAACAACAGAAGCACTGTATAAATAAATGTAATGAATTGCAAAACTTTTATAAGTGACACTTCCTCGCGGCGATTTTATTACACCCCCTACAGCACACATTGTTGCAGGAACGTCTCAGTGACGTCGCGCTGCAACATTTGGAACATTGCTCAAAATGTTTCCGAAACGTTTCAAGCAAATTCCTATGTCCGCCTTGTGTAACATTGCAGGAGATATCTCTGGAACTTTGTTTCGGAATTTTACAGCAATTTTTCGTGGAACGTTTCGGAGATCTTAGAGGAATTTTTCGGGGAACGTTTCGAAGATTTTACAGGAATTTTTCGTGGAACGTTTCGGAGATCTTAGAGGAATTTTTCGTGGAACGTTTCGGAGATCTTAGAGGAATGGTTACGCAACGTTTCGGGCAGTAGGGCCAAAAATAAAAATAATGATATTATTCTTCTATTAATTATATATATCGGACGTGTCTCCGAGGGGGGCGACGACATGAATGTGTTGCAGAACCATAGTAGTATAACGTCCGTGTATCTGTATTAAATAGAAAATTATTTTACCCCAGGGAGGATTCGAACCCGCGACCCCGTAGCACCGTAGACGAACACTATACCGCTGCAGCTGGAACTGTTGATTGAGAATGTTACTTACGAATTTGAACTTAAACTCCTACCGTGCAACACTTTAAACTCAAATTATTTAAAAACAAAGATTTGTTTTGACAAACTCCATTACATCTCCCTAATCGTGAAGTCGGATATTTCACAACAAATTAATTTCGACGTTTGATGTTGTATTAAGTTTATGCATATTCTGTTATGAAAGATCCTGCGTAGTACAAGAAAATAATGTTTTTTTTAGTTTTAGCGCATTTTTAATACAATCGTTTAACATCATTTATTTTATTTTCTAGTATTTAGTGTTTGTGGATTTACATTTCACAGCTCAGACTTCTTTGCAAATATCATTTATTGCTGTATACAGTTTAACAGTTTGCTTAAACCTTATTATTATTATTATTATTATTATTATTGGATTAACGGGAGAACTCTTTAGAATACAAAATTTGACCAAACTAATGCAGTAGGTACAGCTTATAGTAAAAGTGCTAATTAACTAATTGTATTAATTACTTATATCACATATTGTCCGTGTTTACATATATTCCTTCGGAGGATGCCTGTGAAATGTAACACTGTATTCCGCTTTTCGACATATGTGATATGAGTAATTAATACAATTACTTAGTTAACACTATAAAGTTTCAACAAACTCATAAACTATATATAGCAACAAAGGATATGTGTAAAAAAGAAATATTAGATGTCCCAAGTACATACTGCCAGTGTCTTTACTATTGCCATTTAAGACTATATTCCGCGTGTTTGTATTTCAGGAACGCTCCGCGTCAATCCGTTTTATGTACGAATGTTGCCTGAACGTCCCACCGGGCCGTTCCTACAGCGTTCGCCAATAATACGGACTTCTAAATTTACACTCGACATCGCGGGACGTTTTTGTTATGAACAATAGATTAAATGGCAATAGTAGGCACAGTGGCAGTAATTGGTACATGAAACACTTTTTTACAAATATCTTTTGTTGCTATATATAGTTTATGAGTTTGTTTAAACTTTATAGTGTTAACTAAGTAATTGTATTAATTACTTATGTCAGATATTGTTCACGGTCGCATATATTCCCCCGGAGGTTTCCTGTGGTATTTAAGACTGTATTCCGTGTGTTTGCATTTCACGAACGCTTTGCGTAGGCGAGGAGTGAAAATATGTAAGTCCATATTCCACGGCAATGTGTGCGCAATATTTCGGGAGTATTGTACTGCAGTATGTGCGCAATATTCCACGCCAATGTGTGCGCAGTATTCCGGGAGTATTGTACTGCAGTATGTGCGCAATATTCCACGGCAATGTGTGCGCAATATTCCGGGAATATTGTGCGGCAGTATGTACGCAATATTCCACGGCAATGTGTGCGCAATATTCCAGAAACATTGCACAAACGCGGCCATTGCAATATTCCACGGCAATGTGTGCGCAATATTCCTGGATTATTGTAACGCAGTATGTGCGCAATATTCCACGGCAATGTGTGCGCAATATTCCAGAAACATTGCACAAACGTGGCCATTGCAATATTGCACGGCAATGTTTCCACAATGTTGCAGGAATATTGCAATGCAACCTGCAACCAAACGGCAACATTGCAATGTACTGCAACGGCTGTGCAACGTTCCTGCAACGAAGTGTGCTGTAGGGGACATGTCACACGACGGCCGACTTGCTATTTCTGATTTAAAATTTTTATTATTGCTTTAATAAAGATAGCCGCCTTCACCCGAGTGACATATTTCAGTCACGTCTTGAAATGTATTTATTTCTGCTCACCTTCCGCATATCTAACTTTAATTTTCCGACGCATATTCTATTATTATTAATACCGTGGTTACAATTCCCTCTCATCTGCAAGCTTTCATATAAATAATTAAAACCTGCCTAAACAGAGGTTCAATTACAATCTCCCATGGCTTCATTGCAAAAATACAAGAATAATCACAAAAGACTCCAGTCCTTTATTTGAATTCTAATATCAGTGATAAATACTTCACCTCCTGCACCCTTTTCAAAACTGCATATTAAAAAACTGAAATCTACCTTCAACACAAAAGCATTGGAATTTCAAGGTGATAAAGGGAACAGCTAATTCCACTGCAGCCCTCGTACCAACGATTATTCCAATAGAATACCTATTCTACGCATTCCAACCTGCCAGCCAACGCACAGCTTCTATACAAGAAATCGCGCAATTATCCGTGTAAATCCATATCCTTCTTTTACAATCCATCGTTAGTAATCAATCCCACCCTCGCCTGTCCATCCTAGATTACTGCACGCACGGATTCACGGCGATCGCCACGACGGAACGGAATGATATGTCGAGACGGAGGTAACGGGGGGGATCGTTCGCCCGACATCATAAACGAGAGGGCTGTCATAAGGGTAAAGAATTCCTGTGCGGCATCATGCGCGTAATTGTCATTAACCCCGGACGCACAGTGGTTCCAAATCGCCAAAAAGCGGCAAAACCCTCAAAACGTACTTTAATCTTGTCAGAAATTGGTGGTCGGGGTTTTTGGGGTCGCTGATTACGAATCTGAACTTCAAATTTTTGAAAACAAAATGGCGAATCCAATATGGCGGACGTGTATATTAAAAAATTGATAGATCTGCACGAAAATTGGTATCCTACTGTTCTTCGGGTCGCTGATTACGAATATCTTGTCCAAAATGCAAATTTCAATATCGCAGACCTAATAGCATTGGCATAAACCTTTTTTTTTAATTCATTTTTGCGGAAATTGTGATAATTTCCCAATATTCGCCTAAAATTATATAATCAAAATGTCGAATTTAGTATGGCGATCTTAATTTTAAAACATTCTTGAAATTAATTACTGTGAAAATTTTATTTTTTTTTATGAAAAATGCGGCATTCCTACGTTTATAGAAGATTGCATAGTTCAAATATGTGGTTGAAAATAGTAATAAACAAAGTTGGAATTATAAATGCTGTTTGAAATGAAAAGGGTTCGTTCACGGAGAGCGTAGATAGATACTAATAGGCACTTTAAATGCGGATATCTTCAAAAAGCGCAAATATGCGCAAGATTTTTCAATTGGATATCATACTTCACATGTTACTTTACGTCAAGAAACCTTTAACTGTCTGAAGTTCCATGAATAAAGTAACTATTTTCCTTCCGTTGTACTAAAATATGAGTAGGATTTAGAACATTTTGAGAAGGGAAATACAAGAGTAAGTTCAAAGATATTTTGCATTATTCATTTGCAAAATGTATGTTTATAACACGTATCTTAATGGTAAAATGTGTTACATATGAATTTTTTAAAAATAAACTTTGCCTGATACATTAAACATGCGAGCGTTTTCAAGCCATCTAAGAAGTACGAAATTTCGTAAACTTTGACAGCCTATATCTCATTAACCAACCACTATATTTTAAATTTTCAAGCGGCATTTGTTGCACTGATGTATATATATTAAATGTACCATACTATCGACAAGCTGCTATTCACTTCAGAAATTGACTTTTGGCCAGCTTTTCGGGAAAAGGCACCACTGTGGGACGCCGATAATAATTTCTTCCGCGCGTAAACGAGCTTCAGTCGGGTCTCGATACGACGATTAACTCGCCAGGGGCGCCGACTCGATGAACAATACACACGGCAAACGCACCAACACGCGCGAGTGGGTGTAAAAAAACCCCAGGCGAGAATGCAATCCCTCGACGATTTTCGTGGGACGATCAAAAATTGAAGTCCTTTGCGCTCGTCCCGGTGTATGACAATATTGTTACTCGTTTCCCAGTCCCTGTGTGGCGCGGCGCGTTGTATCACAGCCCGTCATCCGTTCCCGCTTTAACTCCGTGTTCTTTGATCGAGAAAACTGTCACGTGTTGTTCCATTCGGAAGGAAGAATCAAATTTTCCGGCTTTTCCGCCGCCGAGTTTCCAATCATTGAATAAACCCGCAGACTCTCGCACAAACGGCCACTCTGTCGTTTTTAGCGGCCGCTCGCAGGAGGTTGCGCTGTTTCATCGGTGGCAGGGGATTTGGGGCAAAGAAGAACTGTGACAGCCACGATGACGGTTCCCCAAACGGGATCCATGATTATGGGCGGATAAGCCGGTGCTCGCGCGAGTCCCAGCCCTCTGCGATGCAACGGGGTGCGAGATAATTGTACGATTAAATTGTAGGGCGGGGGTGGATGATAGAAGGTGTAATAGAACGGAGAAACTTTGGCAAATGTTTGAATATTGTAATAAGTACGATGACGAATGAAAATGTGAGAATACATTCGCATGGTGGCTTTATCTCTGTTCATTTATATTTAAATTCTACTGATTCTTTAGAAACCTAATTTATGATCGATCCAGATGAATTTAAAGTATCTTTACTCATTTTTTTTTTCACTGTTTTATCTTCCACGCTTTTGAATAAGCGCATATCGCGCAGTAAGGAAAGCTGCTTAATTCTCTTTAACTTTCCAGTACAATTATGGATTGGTATTGCAACAATTGTGCAATGTGGTAAGTATCGCAATGCATTCTCTTTAATATCGCACCTCGTAAATTCTCCATTAGCCGAATCATACATCAGCTAGGTCCAGGCACCCCGTCAGAACTATTTCGATCACGACATGTACATTTATACGTAATCGATCGTCTGCTTTATGCTGTGAGTGGTTAATAAATCATACTGCAGCTGAATGCAACTGCACCTCGTCGCCCATATTGACTGGCCGGTTTCGTGCTTCTCTAATTCGTCTTCCATCCCCTGGCCGCGATATTTTTTACTCTCTCTCTCTCTCTCTCTCTCTCTATTCCCCCTGCGTATTACGATACTAATGGTCTTCATTGTGCTGGTGTTGCGTCGCTCCGTGAAAAATATCGCCCGCGTTATTTATGATTGCCCGACGATCACCGAACCCCCATTCCTCTCCGCGCGGATGCCGAAGGGAAAGCCACGGGCCTCGGATTAAGACGGTAATGGAAGGGTAACCACCCTTTTCCGCCATTCCACGATCGGAGATCATTTCACTCGTTCCCGGAACAAATGATGCAGACATTAAAATGGTCTTCGAACTTTGCCGTTCCTTTATTGTGTTCGAAAGATAGTAACGTGGTGAAAATTTTCTTTGCGCAATACTGAAATCGGAAGCTGAAGCTATTCTTCTGTAAACTAATTTCTTTTATAATAATCGACCACATAATCTACGTTTTAACCAATGTTCCAGAGAAATAATACTGTTAAGTGCAGTGAATTGAGCTCGTCGAATCTCGGGCATATAATCAAGTCTTTCTTGCGAACTTACCGTGAACCAAACAGGTCAATAAATTTACCGTGTAATTAAGTATCTGCAAGTGTAACTTGTAGTTACGTTAGATGTAGCGCGCCCGAGGAGTTAGCTGGGTTTATACAAAAGTTTGCTCGATGCATAGAGTACAGATAATCTGATTAAGGTGCAACTAGCTGCTTCATTTCAGAGTGAGAGGGAAACTAGCCTTCTCTATGTGTAAAATGCGACTGGTTTGTTGGGATATTGATGTGCCTATAATTGAATGGTTACACCTGCCAAATACGAGGATGGCCCACGCGGATTAATATATGTAGATAGAGTTTCAATTTGATGATTACTATAGTTTCTCTATCGTATTCCTGACATAGAGCTGTAAATAAAAATACATTAGCTACATTGATTGCCTTTACGATAAATCGATAGAGTGAACTACTTAAATGTGTCAAGTCCCTCGTTTATTTATTAAGCCAGCTATAAAATAATTGAATTCGATTATTCGTCCCCACTAACGTTAAATGCAGAAATGAAGAAATTACGACTTGCAGATGGAGTGTATTGATATTCAAAGCCTGGTGCTACGAATTTAATGGCAAAAGGCTTGATTTCTATTTCAGTCGTCACAGTAACGACATTATGGATCATGAAGTTACTGCACCATTGCACGTATCGAGCTACTTAAACGATAAAATCTGTCGCGCAGGGCTGCATAGCAGCTCTGTAAACGTGTCCAATTCTGCAGCAACTTTTTTCCAACTTATCTTTAAATACGTCGCGTAAAAAGGTTGCAAGCTGCTACAGCAACAAGATAATCTCGTTGACCCTGCATGGACGTCCGAACACAGTAGTGCGACTCATTTAACACAGATTCCGGCTTTTAAATATTCCAAGTCTAATAAATTACAAAACCTCTTATTCGACTAATTATTCAACTAATGACACAATTTCCCTCCAAATAACAAAACTAATCTTCCACAGACCTAATTGCAAACATTGCCCGGATACCTTGCACTTTCATTTCAATCAAACCCGCCATCCCTCTCAGAAATTTATAACCAAACTTACGTCGAATAATTAAACTGAAACACGCCCCCGCAGTCTAAGCACCATCCCTTCCTGGCTCCGCCAAAAAGTCACGAAACCCCGTTCGTGAAAGCTCACCCAATGGCTGACCCCTGTCACCCCAAGTCACCGCCGGGTCGTTCGAATTCACCGGACCGAATCTTCCCTGATAAAAGAAACCGCCGTATTTCCTACGGCCGCGAGGAACCACGGACAGCGGCCCATTCGTTTCTCTTATCGTGCTCTCGATAAGGTTTACTATTCCGCGCGTGTCCACCGCCGCGGCGAGTCGTTGAAACAGATGACGAAGGGTCCCACGTAGCCCGTGGTAAATATCGCCGGCCACGGGCGCTGCTCTATTGTGGAGCGAGGGGGAGCCGTGTAGGAGGATATTGTGGCGTAAGTGGATACCCTGTGACAGAGGGTTAAGGTCGGCGACGAGTGGAAGGACGCGGGAACGTGCGCGACGGATTCTCGAGGTTTGACGTGCCCGGACAAAAAGGACGGGGGATGACGCAGACGATGCTCGTTCCTCCCAGAAAGAGTAAGAACCGAGCTGTCAGTAGGGCTGGTCTCCATTGTTACGGGAAACAGAGAGGCCTCCAACACTTTGGAGAGTGGATTCCAACGATTCTTCGTTCTTGCCGACCTGTCACGGGATACCGGCCACGGATCGATGGACTGATTGATCGTTCTCCCGCCGAAGATATACGGGGACTTGCATGAGCTGCGGGTCGCCGATTTGGAGCGAATTTTGCGTACAGCTGGCGGAAGATCGATAAGCTTCGCAGACTGCGGGCTATTGTGATCATTCTCGGGTGTAATTGAACTGCCGAGTTGCTTGGTAAAAGAATATTCGGTCGAGTCGTTTGGCGGGCGAATTACCTATGAATAATTCCTTCTAAGGCGCTAGATATTACTCGCAGGTATCACTGGTACCTATGGCTTAAGTAACTCACCAACCATCGAATCAGATCCTCCATTGAACCCCCCCACTAAAACTACCATCGATTGCCCGCAAGGAAAGCTGAGCACGACTATAATCGATCGTCTCCACTGAATCACGACGGCTTTAATAAATTCAACCGGGTACGGCAGTCAATCACGGTGTGTAATGAACGAAAGAATTGAGTCACCGTTCGAACGTGGATTCTCTAAGGGGAGGATTTTCATTAATATTTCACCGGCGGTACGGTCTCTGAATACGCGATCACCGAACGCTGATTAATTTCTCGCGAATGAATTATTGTGTCCGGGCCGGTGGATGTTGAAATCGGATTGGTGTGACAATGGGGTTACTCTTCGCGATAAGAGGCTTAATATCGCGACTGGCCGAGAAGTTTTGCCAAGTCTGCGAGTTTTTGCCGTTTTTATCTCCCCTTTCCGTTACGTTCTCACCGATCGAAGTGGGTCAGCCCTTCCAGCTACGGAGGCGCGAGTAAGTCAGCTATTTCGCCGTCGTTCCCTTCGCGCCCTTACTGACAATTCATCCGAAATCAGTTACTCGAGCCGCTGTTTCTAGATATTCCGGGGCTGCGGGCAACATTTCGAGTATGCAAAGGCCGCGCGCGATCGATCGTTTGTTTGACACCGTTCCTTAGTGGAAACCGATCGTTTTATGGAAATTTAAAGCCCTACACTTTTACATTAAACTGATCTTGATACCGTCACGCGACCTGTGTCGAGGTGAACCCGACACGACGTTTTACGCCAGTTACGCAAACGTTGCTCGATCATTAAGGGCGGAAACGTTGAGCAAAGTAGCGCTATGTGGCCGAATTGCACTTAGAGGAATTTCAGTCTCAATGTTTTCGCACCGCTGGGGCTTGAATTCAGGGATTGTGCTTAGAATTGGTACGGACTCGGGTTGAGTCACTCGATCACGACTTCTGTGCAGCAAGCTTGCGGTGAAAAGAGGGAGGGTAGAGTTGCATAGAAGCCAAGAGTCGATGGTTTGTTTCAATTATAGTTCATAGTGTGTCCTGTTTAAGTGCCAAGATGACTAATGCATTGCGGGAATGCACAGCGGAGTATTGCCCACTGTATTTTTAATCGCTCAGCATGCTGGTAACGCAGGAATGTTCGATGAAGAGATGTTTAAAGAAAATTGGCAAAATTGCTGACAAGTTCGAGCAAGCTGACTATGATGGTTTATTTAAGAGGAATATTGAATGTAGTGAAATAGAATAATATATATAATGGATACCTTGCAATCTAAGAACTATCGGTCTGCCATATTGCAAATAGGGGGAGGACGCGGTACCAAATAAAATATTTAAGCGATCGCGAGAACCTGTCGTTAGTTTCACGAAATTCATCTAATTACGAAGATCCATTGACCCGAACGACGAGGGAATCTCAGAAGTTCCCCGTTCCATTGAGAATTTTCAACTAAGTTATTTTCATTATTTAATCAGCCCGGGCCCCGGAGAAAGTTAATTGGCCAACGGCGAAGAAGATCGGACGTATTTAAATTTTCCCCGGCAACTTCGTAATATAATATCACGCGGAAATGCGATAATACAAATCCAAGGGGCCATCAAAATGTACCTTGGCATTTTAGCACTTTCAGCTGGCGCCGTAAGTCGCCCCTCTACTTTTCTTGCATTACCCGAGGGCTTAATTCATAACCGGCCCGTTCGTTGTCCAAACTGCACCGCCGAGATTCGCGGGCGTCTAGTTTCTTTACGTAAACCACGCTCTCGCGCTCAGGCAATTTCGAATAATCGACAGACGATCCACCGGCTCTCGGTCTAGCGCAGTAATCATTCATTGGCCGATGGACGAATTTACGCCGATCGTGGCCGTTGAGAAACAATAAAGAATCAATACGTTCACCATCTGACCTGATACTTGCCATCTAATCTAACAGATATTACCCTATCCCGCCATTAAGTTGTCGATGAAGGCGAAGTGCGAATTACGCTCGTACGTTGCGGCCAAAACTCACGCCCCCTACCCTGAAATTGAATATGTGTTTATGCATTCATAGGGTACTCCTGCTTCCTTCTATGCTGCATAATAGGAATTTGATCAGACGAATTGCAGCTGCGTGTAATACTCCGCCTGTAGCCGTATGAATTCTAACACTGTAACACTCCGATGGTCGTAATGAACTTTAGTCATGAACAGCGGAATATTTTCATATTCCTCGATCACATTAATGATACCTGGAATATCGTCGAGCTTGAGCGGTAAAATTGCTTCACGACCCTTCGGGCAATGCATATCTACTGAATATTTTTCTCGTCTACTATTATATATTTATGTATATCATCGGAATTTCATGAAATTATTAATCGGCTATGGTTAACATCCACCGCGTTTCGTTCGTGAATTTCGTCGGTACATTCTAAAGCCTACGCGTCTACTTCGTTTTATGACGAACCGATATTGTGCAGAAAATAACATTGATACCACTATTTGTTTTTTTTAGTAATAGGTATGTGATCTACCGAAGTATTAGGATTGCACAGTAGAACACACGTAAATGGATTTTTTTTTCATTAACAGCCACGTTAAGTACTTTTCGATTAGGAGGCATAATTATTTTACGGGATTATTACAGTGCGCGCTGCATCGTTCCGCAATTTCGCAGGACTGTCTCACTATTTTACCGGTATTTTAAACTCTCGTTAGTTTGCAGATTAACGATACTTCAGTTAACCGGTTTTTCGCAAAATATCGAATTTTCCTACAGCGCAAACACGATTGCGGAATTAACGAAATTTACCGGGGTGGACGTAATTGCGAAAACAATGAAGTCCGCCACGCTGAACGCAGGAGACGAATATTTCGTTAATCCGAACAATTTTCATTCCCCGTGTCGCCAGGAAACCCATAAAAGCGGCTTGCAACGTCCCATTTATCGTGTTTAAACAGAATTCAGGGAAGACTCGAGGCTCGTCTCAGCGCGTTCTCGTCCATAAAATAATCGCAACCCCATAAATTGTATAGTTTGTCGGTAGCCGAAGCGTAACGTTTAGGTATTTAATTATTCGGGGAAACAGGAAGAAGCTGTATTTAACCACCTGAAACTCCTTTAAAACCAACTTCCCTACTTCTAGGCTTCAAGCATCAGACGCATAAAAACGAAGTCAAAGCGTCGCCATACTCTCGAATAACGGGCATAACTAAGCAACATTCCTCATTCGTCTCCACGGTATGCTACGTACATACACGCAAACTCGAAAGGTATTCGTGCGTGGAGAACGTAAAACGAAAAGGAACAAGGGTACACTATTCTGTTCGACAAGATAAAGCTTCTTTTCACGTCCAAAAGATCGATACGTCTAGAAGAGTGCTGCACGTCTGAGCTGGTAAAACTACACATACATCTTCCCATCGCTTTTGCTAACAAAAGCGCGACATCTAGATACAAGGTATCTGTCACCGACGCTTACAAATGCGCGCATTCGTCCTATCGAACTTTCGACTATCGGCAAAGTGGATCAAACGAACCACCGAATGAAATTCAAACGAAATCGGAGCGCGCTACGATGACAATCAGACCGTTCGTCAAACTTTGTATTTAATACATGCCATGCTCTGATCAACGACGAATGAATGCTTCATACCAACAGCGCATCGATCTCATACTTATCGATTTCATCAGACGCCCAAGTGTCCCTTTGGGTCCAGCAACATCGCACGACCACCCAATCCCCAGATATCACCCAATACCGCACCCTGAGTAACCGATACTCATCCAAATACAGAACGCAAATACTCGTTTCCTCGGTAAGAAGCAGCCACACCTCCGCCCCGACTCGCCCCTCGCCAGGTCACGCGCGTTCCTTGCAGCCTGCAGCCCCCATTCGCCTACTTGCCATCCAGTGGACCCTATCGACCCCGGGAAACCCGCTGGGGCGGTCGCATCAGTCTCATAAACCGGCGTCTGTCGTTAACAGCCGGTGTCTGCGAGGAAGTCGCGCGATTCCCGTCCAATTTCGAGGCTGGATCTGGAGTTTCCGCTGCTGGAATTCAGACAATCCGCCGAATCCCGTGCCAACGGCCAGCCTCCCGTCGACGGGGAAAAATTCTCCCCCTACCTTGCCGCGTCGAGCGACTCTCGCGAAGGGCGAAGTTGGGGCGAGAAGAGCGTCGATTCGCGTAACCTTACACCCCCTTCACGGGGAATAAAAGTGCGGCGGTCCGGGGGCGAGGAGGGGAGGCGACTCGGTGCCAGCGAAAGTATCCCAGCGATGTATCAAATTTCTTCTGGAGATCGGCCGCGCATATGATGCGTGAAGCCGTAACGCTGCTCCGGCGCACGGTTTCTCTCAGCTTGGCCGCCTCACCGCGACACGAGACGACGAGTCGGTCTCGGTTTGCTTCCCGCCCGCCCGTGGGAACGGAACTGTTCCACGGACGGCCCCAAGTGCCATTCCCGCCCGAGAAATATCGCTTTATTTCGGAGCGGAGCCAACGGATATTGCGGACCGTTTACCGGCCGACAAGCCGCCCGTTAACCTTTATCTTATAGGCTGGAAAAACGGCAGCTCCGGGGGAAACGGGGGCTCGATACGCCGGAGCAGTGAAATATTCCTCTGCTTTCGAACATCAGATCCTCAGGAGGAACGTTGGATTCCTTTCCCCTCGCACTTTTCGCCCTGCTCTCTGCCAGGGCACTGTCTAGGGTGGAATTAATCGACGAAGATCCAGGGGATGGTTACAGGACTGTCCGTTGTCGCGGGGATGCTGAATGGACTGGTGACACTGGCGCGGTATCGTGGATTCGTGTAACAGGAAGCCTGAGGTGATACCGTTGAGCTAGATTCAATTTAGCGTTCCCTTGGCTTTAGGTGTAAGTTCGGACAAAAGTTTCCAAGTGGAGATGGAAATGTTAATGTAGCATTGATGAATTCGGATGGCAGAAAGAATAATATAAATGGAGGATGTACACGATGGCAGTTTAAGTCACACGGCCAACGAACAATAAATAATGGCCGCGCACGCATAAAATGTGACGCAAAAAAATTACAGGATGAAAGCGCGTAAATTCGGCCACGTCCGAGGGTAAAAAGCGCAGATAAAAATGATAAACGCGTACGTGGGACGCGTAATAAAAACGAAAATTGTAGGCTGCCCGGGCGTAACGCGAGCATGCAAACGGATGCTCGAGCACCAGTCCCTGTCCCTTTAATTTCCAAGCGATATTAATTACCAAGCAAATGTAGAAATAACACGTGTTGCTTGCTCCCTGGATAATACCTTCCTGACCGTTCCGCGGATTATCCCGTTGCCGCATTGAAAGTTGCTAGAGTATTATAAATATTTGCGCACGGCGGCCACCGTTGTTCTGGTAATCGCGTAAAGCTTCTTTGCTATCGATTGCCAACAGAGCCGGGGAGGAGAGTAATTAATATTTCATACAGCGAGGAGTGTCCCTCAATTTGTCAGAAATTTAGAAAGAGCATCATTAATCTTCGCCGCGGTTCTGGTGTTCGCTAAAATATTCAGAAGATTTTGCCTCACCGGGGAAGAATTAGGGAATTCAATATGCATACGCAAAGTGTCTAGGTATGTTCCCCTTGACGATTTCAAGTAGCTCCAGTATTTTCGATTGTGCGATAACGTTTGATTGATCATCCGATTCTGTTTAAACGGTTTAAGCAGTCTTCAAGCAGTTCAAACGGCGTGCACGTAAAAGTGGCAGAACTTTCTCGCGGGGTGTGTGCTTCAAAATGCTTCGAGAATGCTTCGATGAAGTTACTGGAGCGTTTCGAGCGCGTTGCGGGGGCCTCTAATGTCGCCTGATTCATTTACTTCTTCCACTGGTTCATTCCGCTCGCGCCAGAGCCAACAGTAAATCTCGTCTGCGCGATGGAACAGTCGCAACTGCGGTATCCATCCTACCACGGTGACAATGTACATGTTCGAAGCGCGCGGAACGTCAACGCAATTATGCGTATGGATTTCGCAAACCGCAGTGACATCAGTAAACCATGCCAGCCAGACGAGGGGAACAATCACGTTAAAACCCGACACCTCGCGCCGACACGTTACTTGACTCGTGTCAATTCGATGAAAAATGGCTTCCGCAGAACGCGCCTCTCAATATCGGCTGCTTCCACGTTCCCGCTGAAAGTGGACGCTTACCAGGGGCGCAGCGGACAAACCGTAATGAATCGACGATAATAAATAATTTATCAAGCAAGCGACGGTAAATAATGCCACAGTCGACTACCAACACCGCCAGTTGCCGATGAAAATCGACCAAAAGGTACCGCGAGTTTGCCTTCGGTTAGGTAGAGTTTACTTCTGCTCTTGCTGGGAGGCAGTTTTCTCTTTTGAGTGCAAGCATCGGCGTGAAAGCGTGTGGCTTCAGTGTTATGCAAAGATTTGTCGACGTTTAATAAAATTGGGTACTTGATTATTATGGGTTTGTGTACGGCGGAACTAGTTCCAGTGATTACTACTAAATTTGTTTTCAAGGAAAAATCTGATTCGTTGAAATGTTTCTGAAATGAAGTTGTCTCAGAGTTGACCAAAGGTGAACTGTTTGGTATAAAGGTTTCTTAACATTTAAATCAACAAGATGTCGGGATTAGGTTTGAGAACGATATTTAGATTTTTGTGGAACAGAACTTTTTTAGAGCAACGCAGCAGGCTATACAGAGTTCTAATTGAAATATAGATTTTCGTGCAAACTTTTGCGCGAGCAGGTTCCCCCTTTACTACCCCGCAAGCAGAACGTTAATTAGAACGATTGTTTTAATTATTTTGCCTGCATCAAATTTTTTGAACGCGCAGTTACGATAAAAGTTAGCGGCTAGATGAAAATAGTTCTGTGAGCCTTTCTGAACCGGGAAAAAGTTTCGGCAAAACTTTCAGTCGCAGAACTATTTCATAATTTGCAATGGAATTTTCAAGCGAGGAGAATTAGAGATTTCTTGCGAAACTTTTGAAAGCGAGACAAAGTTTGTCGCGCAGATCACTTTTAATAAAACTGGCTGCCTAATTCCAATCTCCTGGCGGTACCAATACACGTCAGAAGAAGCTCATTATGTCGCGCAGATGAGACTTATTGTTAGTTTCAACGACAGTTGAAAAGCTCACGCTGAGGAAGATGCGAAGGCAAGAGAAAGAGAATAAAGGGAGTGCACTCTTGGATTATCCGCCTTTTATGTCGCCCTGTGATTCAAGTATAACCTTAACAGCGCACATTCGTCCTGAGAGGGTGCGTATATTACAGAGCAGGATGCGAAAGGCGTGCTGCGTACTACATACTCGCAACGGCACGCGTGCTCGCCTGCGTGATCACTGAACCTAAATAATAGTGCAGCCGCTTGAGAATGATGCGATTATTATAGGATGTATCACGTGCAATCAGCTCGATGTTCCTAGCCCTCGCAGTGCGCTACCGACTTGCTCGACGTGAATCGGGAATATTGACGAAATACGAGGTCCCTGGGAAACATTAACCGCACCGTTCCTGTTTTCCTTAACTGGCGAACGAAATCAATGTTTAACGAGTTCGTCAAGGATTTCTCGGCGCCACGCAAAATCGCGTGGTGGATGTTTCACGATTCCCTTCCGCGATAAGCTGCTCACGTGGTTAGCTTAATTCCTGAACTTCGTTTACGCCAGATTTGCATAAACAATGGTGTCGAAACACGTCCCGGTTGAGAAGGTTGTTTTAGCGCAGAAAGCTCGTTATATCTGAAATATCATTTGTGCCCCCTTATAACGCGCCAGAAACGAAAACATTGGATGCATTAATAATTGCTGAAGAATGACCCAGTTTCCTTTGGGTGAAATTAATCGGGGGAAAAGTGATTTAATTATATTAGCGAATTACAAGCACTTCGGATGGATCTATCAATACGCAAACTACAATAGTATCTCAATAATTAATGTCTAGAGTGGTATCATTTATTTGGAAGTAAAGCATTAAAAAACATGTAGATTTATTAGAATCGATTAGAAAACCTGTACACGTTCTTCATTCGTGCGAAAATACTCTGAAGGGATTTAAATTTTATTGTTGCCCCGAATGCAATTGGCGAGACCTTTTCATCTGTCTCCTGTACATTCCCCTGCTCGTTTCCTTAATTCTGCGCTCTTCATCTTCGCAAATCGCTTCGCTCGTCTTCATTTGAAAGTACAATGAGAGGAAATTCATTACCAAATTAGCTCGGCATTTTTGGGCGGCAATTTATCTCCGCCTGCTTTCCCGTCCACTTAATTCAATTCACACGAATTCGGCAATTAACTTATCCGATGTTTCTCGACTGACAGCGTATCAACGTATAACCGTCATTGGCGGTGCTCTAAGCTACCCGTTATTACTATCCAGCAGCAGGAATTACGAGGGAAAATTTGACAGGGAAATGACCTGGCCACCTAAAATTGTCAGAGAAATCAAAAATTCTTCAGTATCGCATTAAACGGTGGAACTTTCGAGGGAATGGCAGTTACGGACTGTCGAATTCGACCCACTTTCGTACGTCACACCGTGGCGGCGAAGGTAGCGTTGCAGCTGCAGGATATTTTTCAACCGAGTGTTTAAACATTCTCTCGATAGGTGTGTGTACTCTTTCCAATCGACAGCAGAACGCTTTCAAGAAAAGTGGCGGAAAATTGGACAATTTAATTGGGTCTCGATGATTGTCACGAAATAGTGTTCACGGGAGAGAGGGACAGAGTCTCATAAGATTAGCGGTCTTAATATCTGTCTGTATCAATATTTTTCACGAGACACGTCCTTTTATCGACCCCTTCTCGAACAATGTATTGCGCGGTACCGTCCTTATTGAGTCCTAACAATGGTCCTTTGTCAGGGCTTCTGCATTCTACGCGTCGACTCATTCACTTGAACCGATATAAAAAGTTCTCCACCAAGGGGACGTAAATATCTCATAGCTATCCAGTCAAGTGGACCTCTCAGACACACCGGAAAAATATTTTTCCCTACCTATGACTTGAATACTTTCCTTCGCGTGTTTTAATGTAATCCTTCTGTCCTTCAGGCAAATATTCAAGCTAGTAGAGTACAAAAATTGTGCGATTCACAATCATAGACGAAGCTCTCAATAACCAATTGGGGAGTGGTCAAAATTTTTAAAAGTGTTTAAAACTGTTCATTATGATAAAATATGCTTGTAAAAAATATTAATTTTTTGCTACACCTCTAACATGAAAAAAATGTAATTTTTATTTGAAATAAAAAAATTGCCGCGAAAACGCACTGCATGGTCACGTGACCATTTGTGACGTCAACGTGCAGTAAACAACGAAAGTTGTGGTTAGGGACAGTAAGGAGTGAATTTTTCTCACAAAAATAATGGATAATAAAAATTATTATCAATACTGTGCTGTTCCCTGTTGTGAGAACACTTCAATACATACACCGAAGAAGTTATTTATTCATGTTCCGCTGGAAACAAATATTCGCAATAAGTGGCTAAATCTTGCGAGAATAAACTATCAGTTGTCTTCAAAATCTAATTTATGTTTTTGTGAAGACCATTTCAATGTAAGTAACTAACTTATTATTAACTATCATTTATTATTATTTCATTTCATTGAGGTTATATTAGATTGTGTGTCAGATATTGGTAATTGATTGGAACATGTTGCAATGAGTAAGTGCCTAATACTTTCCTTACCTAAGAAATCGAGTAATAAGTACTCGTAAACGATATTTTTTAATATAAACTTGTATGAGCAAATGCGCGAAGTGTCACTCGTCGCTATATATAAATCGCTGTTTACTGCACAATGACGTCACGCGCCGTGATTGGCGTTTGAGATCACGTGACTTACAACTTAAAAACGTCAATTTTATTTATTAAATTTTGGTAAAACGAATAAGTGTTTTATTAATATTTCTATCATTTTAGGCTTTTCATTAATAAATCTGTAGATTTCACTACTTTTTCCATTTTTTTTTTTCAAATACTGGCAACTCCCCAATTGTACTGAAATGTTCCTATCTTTATTATATCACGTTGCAGTACAAGAATGGTGAAACGTGAAGCCTCTTCTTTTGAAGATAGTATATGTATTCAATACATTGCGTTAAATCTGACGTTTAATCGCAGCTTTTATAACTCAAAAACTAATTTGCTAATTTGTTATGCTTTTGCCGGAAGCAGAAATGTGTGCGAATCGCGAATAAATCATAACCAGCCAGATTTAAACGCACTGTAAATTTGCCCATTTATCTATCGCGGACATGTTCGCCTGACGTGCACGCATTCGTTATACGAAACCGTCGGGGTTGGAGTCGGCTCTGCGTGACTTTTAACTTTACTTATTTTTACCCCTCTTTTTTCCTCTGCCTCTTACTCCATTCCGCGCACGAAGGACACGAAGAAAATATGTATCTCGAACGGGAACGGGCACAGTAATAGAATCAATCACGTGGCACTAATATATTCCTGTTTAAATTCAGCGAGGATAATTCTATTTCTCAGAAACTTTCCAATAACAGCCTCGCGAGGTCCGGAAGACCGCGCTCGATCAGAATAATATTTCACGCAATTCTCCGACGACGCGTCATTTAATGCTTCCTGAATTGAAGCATTGAGAGCAAAAAAAAAATAACTTTTCCTATTTTATATGCTTAGTGGAGCCTGTTGAAATACATAATTGCTACTAACTGAATTTCGCAAAGGGCGTGGGTCAGTCCGTTCTTGTTCTCAATGCCAAAATTCATGTTGCACGTGAACCTCGATCACGTCACCAAAATCTGCGCGGTTCGCGATCGTTGTACAGTGCCCGGCTTTTCAATGACACGTTACAGGAGAAGTGGCGTACTCTCGTTCGATTATCCCCGAAACGTCGTGCAGACTATTTGCCCCGCGGAAGATTATTTCAAAGGCAAAGGGATTGCGGCCTCCAAGGTCCCTTTCACAAATATCCCGCTTGATTTTCCGGTTTCAAACGGCTCTTCCTGCCCGAGAGACGGGGCCAGCCGTTTCGCGACGATAGATAACGAAGCTCAAAGGATTTTTGGCAAATCTACGTCCGCTGGGGCTCTCGACGGTACCGCGGGGAGACCGACATTGAAAACTGTCAAATGTTTGTGGCGTATTGTCCCGGGGTTCCGGTCCACGGCCCGCCGCGGATTAGTGCATCATTAAAGGATCTGGAAACGCACAGAATAACGAGATCTTCCTCGCGGCGCTGGTCGAAAAATCGACAAAAGGAGACCCGGTCCTTTTGCGCCCCGAGTGCAACTCGTTCCCTCGGCTGTTTGCACTCCCGCAGGGACTCGCTCTTCATCGGGTTGGGCGCTCTGATGACTCTTTTAATTGCAGGACAGTGGGAAACGTTGCTGCAGTAACCGTGTAGTTCGTGCAAACGGCACATATGCCAAAAACATTCTGTGCAATCGAAATCGTGAATGTGACTCGGGAGATTGTGGGCGTGACGACAACGGTAACGCAGCTTGCGTTGGAGTTTACTGCGACCGGTGCGTTTTCACTGGTGCTCATCTTTCTCCCCGATACGCTATGTATTTCTTGGATTTTATGTACACTCCAGGAAAAATCCTGCTGCACGTGACACGCTGGTATGCGACGCAGGGGAGCTGCCCAAGTTGCTCATGCCGAGGAGCGTGGACCCGTAAATCCTCAGGCATTTCGACCGAGTCTGGCCTTCCCATGGATTTAAGATGGGTTTACGATACGATAGGGGAAGTTAGTTGACATTCCCGAGGCATGGCCAAGTTCGGAGAATCGTACGTTACCCCGAGATGCAGGGATGACTGTTCCCGAACTGACGGTGCCCTTCCGTTTCCAACGTAAAGTCTTGACAGTTCGCGGAGGACTATGAAATGCATTGCTTCCTGCTGAAGCTGAAAGTAAATTCAAATTGCCCAACAAGAAGCGTCGAACAGCCTGAGTGTAATGTTTAAAAGGGAACAAAGATGGAAGCCTCGATTCTTACCTACGAATCTCGCCTCAATTTTCCAAGAAATGGGTGGGTAAGCAGACAAATAGACAGCCAGATAAATAGGCGAACGGGCTACGTGGATAAAGAGAGCGGGCGGAGCGGGGGTGGAAGTAGTTGTGTTCTAATTAAAACGTACAAAATTGCATTGTGTACTACGCCGTCGCTAGCGGCGGATAGCGCAGCAGCTGCCCTTAAAAGTTCCGATAACTTCCGTTGTGCTCCTCCACAATTCCATTCCATCTCTGTAATTGAAATGGTAAGTTAGTTCGACCTCGAAACAGCCTCTTTGTATTTCCGTAACGAGGAAGTTCGCGGCGCTATTAAATAACGCCTTAATGATCGCCGAGCGATAGGGGCCGTTCTCTCTAACTGGTTGAATTTTTGCTCGCTACGAGGCGTCCCCCGAACGCCACCGACTAAACTTCGAACCCGTGCCTGCAAATTGAGCGACGGAACTCACGGGCATTTAAACCGCCGCAATTAAACGGGGTAACGCGCGCGACATTTTAAAAAGGAGCCAGCCAGTCCCTGCTTCAAGACGTGTATTTTAATTAAAACCGGCGAACGCATCTGATTCGCGAACCTCATCGCGAGTATAAACCGTTTCGCGTGGGGAAAAATTAAACGCAGCCCACAATTAAATGCATGCTGGCCTGCAGAAGTTGCCCGGGGAACAGCGTTCTTAGCTCGGCCTGGCGGAGGGCTCAGATAAGGTTTTTGACAACGCGGGGTTGCGCCGTGTAGCCGGGAGGAAGGAATATGACCGAGGAACAGTCGTCTTATTCACGGGGGCATTTGTAAGCCCTGCTGTTTACAACGAGAATCTTTTTGACGGCAATGTTGCGGAAAAGTTGAGGATCGTGCGGAAGGATGTTTAATTTCAGCTAGTTACCTCTACTTAAGTGACTTAAGTGGCTTGCTGAATATCATTTAAAATCGTGATTTATAGTGAACGTGACTATGAGAAGATTTTATCGAAATGTATCCAGCCACGCGCTTCACTCTGTATGCTCAGTGGAAACGGATGGAGAGGATAGCGGGTTTTTTTTTTTAAATTCGTTTTTCAATCACGTTAACAATTATTCGTGTAACTGCTGTTAGGAAAGGTTCGCGTTTCAACGACAAATCCCCACAGTCACGTGTCAACAGCGGTCTGATAGTATCGAGCAGCAAACTGCTTTAAAACGCACTATAAATGTGCACGTCCTATGTACGCTGTAAAATATACGTTACGGGGTGTGTGCACTGTTATACAGAATGTTAGCCCACTTTTCCGTGTAATAAAACGAAATAGATGGTACCAGGAAGCTCATGGAAATTCTTAACTCATAACGGCCTCTTTAGCTATACATAGATTCATTTCCCCGTTCCTATTCTGTGCTATCATGTTATCAATAACATCCATTAGGTGATTGGAAGTTTACATACTCGAAAGAGGGGAGAAAACTGTGGGATATGCTTACTTGGCAAACAGTCGTATTCGATTGAAGGAACATGATTATATGTATTCATGCATCCCCAAAGAATGTACTTCTGGCCAGATAAAAATCCCTAAGCTACCGACACCATAAAATAACGCCAGAAGAAGTAACGAAAAATCTTCCCACCTTTCAGGGAAGATGAGACTTTTACCAGAATGCTATAGGTAGGGGAGGCCGGGGCTGGTAGGCCAGGTTTCAGATTTTGATTTTTAATAAATTATGTGGACGAAATATCATTAAACCGGTTAGTATATTTGATAGAGCATACATTTGGCTATCTGATTAAATTATTAAAGTTCACACAATGTGACAACAATTAAGGTATTTTAATGTTTTTCTAACACCTTACATGCTGGTCAACCAGCCCCGTGGTCGGGGTTGGTTGACTTACAGTATGGGGTAGGTTGACTATAGATACAATCAGTTAAGAAAATGTTATTAACAATTTATCTCAGTGATAATAAAATAGCACAATATCACAAGAGTTGTTTCATTATAAAATATTAATTTGTTTCTTTCATATTTTAATAATAAACTGAAAAATTGTTCAACTTAAACAAAAATTATAAAGTATTTATAACATAGTGCAATTTAAACAAAAAATAAAAATCGCATTTTGAATAACAAAATAACAATTTAAACCTTATTAACGTTATTAGTCAACCAGCCACGACCGATCATTTTGACTTCAATAATCTATATAACCTTCAATTATTTATGTATAAACAAAAATACTATGTCAATAGATCGTCTAATAAACAAACTTTAAAATAGTCCCTTAACATTTATTCTGTTGTAACTATATATGTAGAGCGTGAAAAAATAAACTCTTTAAGAAAAAATATTTACTTACGTAGTGAATTTTTCGACAAACGCTGAGAACTGTTAAAAAACGTGCGATCGCGGGGTCGAACATAAATGCATGTCATAGTAGAAGTAAATTTTCTTTCTACGGTAAATCTTTCCGCAGTAGAGCATACGTCGGTGCAAAGTTATTAACAATTAGTCAACCTACCCCTTGAGACAACCAGCCCCGGTCTCCCCTACGATTCGTGTATGCGCGAAATCAGAGCAATCGGTTCCTATTTCACTCAATATGCACCGAAACCTACTCGATAACGGAGCCACAGTATCCGCGAAATTTAAAACCTCCACGTCCAAAGACCGCCAACAACATTCATAAAGATTTCCCCGCAACGGCAACAACGAAACCCGAACTCACCGATCATTCACCGAAACATCTTTGCATGAGCTGCATCTCGTAGCGATTAACAGCAAACACCTCTAAACACCGATAAACCACTCACCGATGACCTATTTCTTATTCCGCTGCACCTTCGGAGATGAAACCAATCAATACGAGTGGCCAGTTGCGCGCTCACAATCAGCTCACACGTGTGTCTCGCTGAAGTAATGATCGCGGTGGCGATTGCATCGAGGCTGGCACACTCGTATCTCCTCCGAGCCTTTAATAAAACAGCAACAGCCTAGGCGTAGGTGCTCGTAAAGCCTTGCAAAAAAGTTATCTTTCTACCGGGCACACGTAATACTACCAGCCGGCCCGTGTAACATGGCGGCGACAGTTTGATCAGGAAAAGCGACGACCACGTGTCGGTTATAGATTGATAACGGGCCGAAACGAATTACTGCAATCCTCGATCGTTTGGCCGCGATTAATATCCGATTCATAACGGGCGCGGAGGAGCGGGGCCCGCGGATTGCGAATTGCAGAAATCGCATCGCGGAGAACGGCCGAGGGCTCACCGCTATGTAGTATGTATTGCATTCTACCAGCCCGCGGACTGATTGCGGCCCGCTTTCATTCGGCTTGTTGCACGATTGCTTTCTGATTTCGCGCCATCGAGACTCCGATATTTTTACGATCGCGGATTATCGCCGCTTCCGCCGAGACAAAGGATTTCCAGCGGCACGAATAAATTTCTGCCATTCCCAGACCGTTGCCCGGTCAATGAAACCATTCCGGACAAGGATCAATGGTTTCCGGGGGCGGAGTGTGTTCAAGTGTCTAATCCAGCGGTTCTTATTTTCTGCTCCGACATATCTCGCAGCCCTTAGGCACTTTGGCGACCCTCGTGGATGTCCCCTTGGAGCGATGTTTCTAAATGTATAAAATAAATAACACCGGATTGCAAAGCAGATGGTGAATTTGTAGGTGTTGCTTGGTGACAATAGAGATGTCGTTTTTTCCTACGAATCCTGAATTTTCCCATCGATAGCAAGTTAAGAAAAGTTTGCTTAATCAAACTATCGCTTTATCCGAGTGCATTGTATGCTTTGAGTTACTTTGCAATTGTATGTGCTCTCGAATATTTAATGAATATACAGTTTATACCTACACAGTAGTATTTTGTGGAATTTTAGCGCAGTTTATCCCTTAAGAATGTTAAATTGCACGTTCCAATTTAAATGCCTGTTTAATTTGCATTTCGAAAGGGAACTAACAAGGGAACACCGCGATCCCGGACCCACCGATTGTAACGCAACTTTGTGGGTTTTTAGAGTGACTCAGAACAAGAACAACGACGTTTTTCACTTGGGCCCTATCGCCCTTTAAGGGGGTGAAAACTAACCTCAAAGTCAAATTGGCACTTCCACTTTTTCGCGTATAACTCTCAAAGTACAACAGACCGAAAAAAATGTTTCAAACAAAAGTTTAATGGTGCAATAAGCGCTACAAACTTCCGTTAACAGAATATTGGAAAAAGTTTTTTTTCATCAGATATTTTTCTTTTTAAATTCTTTTCAAAATTTTGTTAAGGCAAGTTTTCAGCGTTTATTGTACCATTAAACTTTCGCTTGAAACATTTTTTTCTGTCCGTTGTACTTTGAGAGTTATACGCGAAAAAGTGGAAGTGCCAATTTGACTTTGAGGTTAGTTTTCACCCACTTAAAGGGCGATAGGGCCCAAATGAAACACACCGTTCTTCTTGTTTTGAGTCGCTCTAAAAACCCACAATGTTGCGTTACAATCGGTGAGTCCGGGAGTCACGTGTTTTCTCTGCTTCGCGTTGTGTTTATTCCCTCCTGGTTTCATTCTACACCAGAAAAGCTATACTTTTCGTGTATTCGAATTACATCTCCTTCAAATTTTCGCGTGAAATGCTTCGGGCATCGCGTGCTTTCGATACGCTAAATTAATGGAGGAAATTCATTCGCGGCACGAACGTTTAGAATCGAATCCGCAGGTTTCCGATCGTCGAAAAAATAAAATAAAAAACGAAATGCGGTAGAGAAAAACGTACCTCGGTGTGGCGATGCGTGTTTCGTGCTGTGGATTGTTTTAACACTTTGGCCGGTCGATTCAACAACAAGGGTGTAAGTGCGCTTCAATTGTAAAAGGTTTTATAGGTAACCAGGACACGCGCTGTGATAATAAAATATGACAAAAAATCCATATGACGCGGACATTATTTCAAGAATTCAGCGCACATACGTGTCTTTCAAAAAGTTTAATGTATATTCTACGTCAGGTTGTAAAAGTAAGTATCTTCGTTGAGAATCGATGCATTTACTTTCTAAGAAATGAAAGTACCTTCCTGAACACCGACGCGTTTCCTCAGCAAAGTAGGGTACTTTCCAAAATCACTTTCCGTCGAAAATTTCGGCCACTTTCTTCTTGAATATCCGCGCTGCCTGTTCTCTATGCTCAGTGTACTTAGTCCCTAAACATCGGTGCATTTCCTTTGTACTTCAAGGTACAATGCTCTTACCTCCTAAAGTTCGGAGCATTTCCACACCAAAGTATAGAGCGCTTACTTCCTAAAGTTCGACACACTCCTCCGTAGATCACGTTCTTCTTTCAAACTTCGACACGATGTTTCCCTAAATTTCCTTGCATTCCCTTTTCTAAAGTCCAGTACGTTTCTTTTCTAAACCTCCCACCGTTTCCCCAAAGTTTCATCTAATCTATAACAGCGTAAGAGTACATTCGTTTCAATATTCCAAGTCCTTTGGCTTGAAATCTTGTTACAACCTTCCCCTAACGTCTAAAATATTCTCCTCCCTTAATGCTCGCGATACTTTCTGTTAAAATATCGTTGAAATTTTTTCCCTAAATCTCTGTACATTTCTTCGCTTTTCCGCGACATACTGTATATTTCCTTTATAAAGTACTTCCTCTCTTTTCGAGGTTCCACTGTTTCGTTCCGAAACTTCGCTGTACCTTGCTTCTAAACTTCGGTGCACTTTCATTTTAAATTCCGTTTCCTTATAACTATCAACTAATATCTTCCTTCTTTGAATTCTACACAGGGCTCCTAAAATTCTGTGGCATTCAAAGTCCTTTTTAAAAACGGATCTGTGTTAACCAGAACATAACCTTCCTCTTCGTCTAACTGGCACGTTGTTTCTCGCAACGTTAGCTTGTAAATGAAAATTGTCCCGATTGATTCAAGCTCACGGCCATCCGCCAATGAATATGCATTCGAAGCGGCAGTGTATAATCGAAATAGGGGCAAGGTATTGAAATATCTTTCCACCTGCGTTTGTTAAACCAGTAACGTTACTCACGGCCCCATTGGAGCGAAGTGGACGTGGAATTGTTAATTGAATATTACTTGAAGCTTATCGTGCTTCGTTTAAGCCGCTGGCGAATGCTGAAATGGAAATGAATCGGTGATACTCTCGTTAAGAGCACGGCGCGCTCGTACCGTCGCGTAACATTTTTAGAACGAAATGTAAATTTTATTACGCTGCCTCTGTGATAAACATTAAAATAACAGCAGACGAGCAAGCTCGCTCCAGAGGAATGGAAAATATTACGTCGATTCTCGTGCCCTTATTCACACAGCGACTGGACTAACGGAACATTTATTTTCGCCGGCAATTTATAATTAAGCAAGCTCAGGTGAAGATGAACTGTAACAAATATTTGCAGCTGCACCATTAACAGCGACGTCGCTGTATATTTTTTCAAGAGGGAAGAAAAGTGGAAATGCTTGTTTACCATGGTCGAATAAGGCGGACGTGGAAGCGTAACAGACTCCCAGATTCTAATTTTCCTAGATGACATCACTGGCGTCATTCTCAGCGGCTTAATGCATCCGGCTCGCTTCGAGGGAGTGGAAAAACCTGTGTCCATTGTTTGGCACGTAGAAGTGGAAAATGTTGGTTTATGGACGGACTTTCGAGAGTCACGTCCCCGTACGCGATGATTTACGGGGACATGGGCGACGGGGGTGCGCGATTACTAAAAGAGCAAAAGTCCCTCAAAGGACGATCGGAGTCTGTGCAGCGTCTGTAAGGAAGATATCGAACTCGAGCAACTGGAAACGCCAATGTTTCTATCGTCAAGCACCCAGCGCGTGGCGATAGAGGAAGCAAACGCTTATTACATTTTACAGCCCAACTGTTCCAAGATAGAGGAAGACAAGCACCCGTAAGCAATGGGATCCAGCTGCTCAATTGCGTTATCTTTTATACTTGCAACGGCAAACTATTCGTGGATTAAAATACCTGTTATCATTCAGAGCATCGAAATCATTCGTTTCCTTTGGGAGGAGATCGCTTCCCTTCTGTTTTTAGAAGCTGTTTTAAAGACAGGAATCCTTCTCTTGCGCCGTGATAAACATGCTTATTAATTTAAGAAATTTGCAAGCATCTGGTGATTCATGCCTCTCGGGAGACAGGTTTAAGGTGCAGTAAACGCAGACGTTTAACGACTTAATACGGGTATGAGAACGGCAGGACACGTCTGAGAAGTGGAAGAATCCTAGTCGGTGCACTTGAGTCTCCAAACGAGATTGCTTGCTCTCAACAGAAGCCACCTTTCTGTGGTCGTCTGCTCCGACGGAGGGCGGAGGGAGAGATGGAGGAGCAGGTACTAGGTTGCCTAATTGCCCAATGCTGACATAAACCGCTCCTCTTCTCCCATAGAAATGGCACGAACCGCTTCCCCGATCCGCTTCAAGAGGTGCAGACCACTATTCTGATATCACCGTGGGGAAGCCAATGAACAGCCATAGGTGATGAATTATGAACGAAGATCAAAGACGGCCGATGCACTACCCGCGTCCAATTCACGGGCAACTTTCCTCTCCGCCGGGAACTTTCGCGGTATTACTTTTATTCCCCTCCCTGTGATTATACCACGGGTGCATCAACAAAAGCTGCTTCATCGGAGTTTAATACTTTGCGGTGGTAAATTTTCGATGGAAGTTGAAGTGAACGTAGAATTAGCATGAAATTTTCAAGCTATTGATGGAGGAGCACCGTAAAATACCTGGCAATCTAAATCTTCCGGCCGAAATTTAGTTGAGTTCTATGGAAATTTGCTTTCAATGGGAGCAGTTTAAAACGACAGGTACATAGAGCCGAGGATATTTATTCCAACGTGGATCCTTCCGACCCGGACAGAATACTTACCTTAATAAACACTTCACGTACAAGCCAAATACTCTCCAATAGCCTGAATTTTAGAAACTCGGTATACTACTGTCATCGAGTGCGGAATGTAGACTTATAAATTATCCTCTTAATGCCACCAATATAAAAAAAAAATCAGCCACCGGAAGCATAAATATTGATGACCCAATAATGCTCAAGGCTTTCCATATAAATCCTGAGTCCTTCTACGGCCACCAATCCCGCGATAGCAAGTGCTTCGCGAACGCACCAAATGAAATATTCATTCCGACGAGTATCACTCGATTCCCGGGAAACGATACATAGGCATCGGACTCGTGATTTCAGATATCGCGTGGCTCGCATGGGGTAAAAAAAAAACGCCGCGAAATTCGAGGAGCACCTCCTCCGCAGCGGGATCCTATCGACGAACGCGAGGCAAGGGAAGAACAAATTGAAACGCAGCAGCGGTGAATCGCCGTCAGAGTTCTCTGTTAAAAAAAAACCCCCTCCGGGAAGCCATCCGTTGAAGGATCCGGGTATTATAATTCAAATCGTGCGCGCAGCCCGCGAGCATCTAATTCAGCCGTGCATTGTGGCCACTGATAGAGAGCGATTCGCGTTATCAAGGGTTCAATTAAAGCCCCGCGTAATAACGCTGGCGACGAAATCAAGTCGACAAGCGTATAATGAAATTAACCGCGAGCCTCGTCGTAGGTGGAGCGGATGGCAGGTGGATGGCCGAAGGGAGGGGAAGGCCGTGGCGAGGCTGGAAGGCTGGGTGCGAGAAACAAGAAAAAGAAAGAATCGAATTCCTGTCGCTGGTATTCCGCGTTACGTCACTTCATTTGGAAATTAGGGAAATGCCGTGTGGGAGGCGGTCGCGAGAAGCCTCGAATATGCAGATACGAATTAGCGGTCCCGTGCTATTTTCACATCTGCGAAATGCAGATGCAGCGGCAGAGGCGTTGGCGCCGCTCCAAATCTTCGCTGCACCCTGCTGCATGCCCGCACACGCGTGCGCGCCGCCTTCGAACGGCGGTGCGTGTTGCTTTCGTTCCGCTGTGTGCAGCGTCCAGCCGAAACGATCCTCCGCTCTTTTTTCATCCCCTTCCGCCGCTGGTTCGGGCAAACGGCGCCCGTAACGCTGCGAGACCCCCATCGTCTGATTTTTCAAGGTCTACGGTTCGAGAGGCTCTTCCTTTGAAGCGGAAAACGGATGCCAGGCGCGCCGAGCGCATGGGAGAATAGATGATTTCGGCTGCTGAAACATTTCTGTACCCGAGGAGAATGGAAAATTTTTTTTTGTGTCTAGTAAACGTTTTTTTTTTAGCTTCTGTTTGTATCGCGGACCATGTTCGGTGGCCTTCGGCTTTAGTACGTGTGTTCCACGTATCGTGGACGTGGAAATTTTGTAGTTTCTTGCTGGTGAAACGTGCGAAGTGACGGGAGGTGCAGCTTTAAGGCACAGTGTTATAAATACGGAATTGTTGGACGACGACATCAGCCATGTACTGGCTCTTGGCACACGGACGGAGTTATTCTCTTGCTCTGGCCTTTGGAATACAATACAAAAACGCAGGAGCATTAGACTATTACTCAGCAAACGGACTTTTGAAGAGCCTGAGCAGTGGGAATGTCCATGTATGCTTCGTTTAGGAAAGTGGCGCTAGCCTTGACACCTCTTTGAAGAACCGAGGATAATTAAGCCGTTTCATTTTTAGAAATTCCATGTGCCTGACTCGATTGACATATTTTTCGTGGATCTTTTAAGCTCGAGCACTTGTTAATGTAGGTAAAGGTTTCATTCGCAGCGTACGACGGCACCCGTTTATCTGAGGATTTTTGGCATACGTAGCCATGCTTATCGCGTGAATCAAGACATTTGGCACGAGTACCCTGCATAGCAATAATTTCTGGGTATCGTTTTACCTAATTGGCACGCTTAACTGTGAATAAGAATGAAAAATATGGCATGAATCTGTGCTGCTTTATATCAACGGTAATTGGCCCTCTTCTTAATGAACAGTCATAATGGGGGCTCTGTAACTTTGAGATCCTTACTTCTGCCGTTTAAATTTATTCTACTTTGTTTAATTTCGCACATTGTGCTGGTAATACCTTTGGGGACTCGCGAGAAGCCCCTGGAATTTGTTGTAGATGTTATACAGCCCTGTGCTGCTTGAATAAGATGGATTTTGAAGTGCTTCTCCCGCCCGATACTGTGCATTGACGTTAATCCCCCAGCGTTACACGTCGAAACATTGTTTTACGTTCACATCGTACCCGCCTGGTAATCGCCCGGACCTGACACTGTTTTAAAACGTTTTACTGCAAGCTTCTCCCTGTTTGAAAGGGAATCAACATCAAAATCGTTCCGTTCATCGGTGAAATATTAAAGCCGAGCGGCTAGTGCTTCGCGCTGAAAGATTCATAGTAGTCGTTCCTAACGACACGTCTCTCATAACGCGACTTTCACTGCAAACTGGTGGGGAAAAAGTTGAAATACTCTGAATAATCGAATATATAAATCTTCTGTAGACTAGCAAATACGATATCGGTTTTAAACTGTTATATTATATATACAAATTGTTTAACTAGCTCGTGTTATAAAGATTTCGAAAAGAATTTAAAAGAATAAATAGAGCTGTACATCAGAACTTTAAAATGAAATTGTTACAAAATTTGTAGACGTTTCTAAAGTTCTTCTTAATTTGAGTAGGGTAGATGTACCGTTTGTGGCCACCGCACTGTTTTTGGGCATGTGCATAATTATCTTATTTTTAAATTGCTTGCAGATCATTATTATGAGGAGAATTTCACATCATAAATATTTTGTTCAGTATACCGCCAGAAATATAAGGTTACATTTATTGCTTACACGGAAAAATATTATATTTTTTAAGAAGTGGCCAAAACTGGTACAATTCCTTAAAGTGGCCACAAATGGTGCATATACCCTACATTGTATTAGAAACAGTTTTTTAAATAATAAATATGGCACGAGTTAGAGAGATATACGTGCAGTGATATCGGTTTAAAGACGTGTCTGACCATGTACAGTCCTTCTCTACTTCCTGCTTTACACCTTGCTTCTCTCTCGCATCCCAATCGTATGGATCGTTATTTAGCTGCGTGCTTTATTTACCACGACCCTTCAAGTATTGTCCCCAATAAAAGTATTCCAACGAGCGGAAGCTTCCTTTAAGATTTCCGCGAATTATCTTCTACGGAAGTGTTTTTTTAAATCCCGGAAATAAATTCCACAAAACCGTACGTCAATCTTAAATTATTCAATTATAACCCAGAGTTATTATAGTACTGCTGACTGTCTCGTGTTCTTTCATGCAGCTATCATTTATTTTCAAACTCTTTCTGCAGCGATATTATTCCACTCCGCCTTTGTTCCTGTTCTGTTTATTTCTAAAAGCTTCTCTATTCCGGATCCGTGGGCGCACGAAACGATAAATAATGAAAAGGTTAATTTAATCCTGGACGCGATGACGACAGTCGAATTTTTACCACGGTTCGGAGAAAGCAGCGTTTAAAAACACGTTGCAAACGTAATTCACAGGAAACGAGCGTGCGAAGTTTCTGCGATGTATCTTCATAGTGTCTTCTACCATTCCTGCATGAATATCTATCAGAATGAAGCCTAAGTTCCTTTAAATAGATTTACCAAGAGCCATCCTTAATCGCCAGAAGATTTTCGTGATTATCCGCCCGAAGCTGCTGAATGATCAAGGCTTCCAAAGCCAACGCGTGCTGAGAGCCGAGAGTCTCGAGGATTAATCGAACGATAGTTACATACTGCTCGACATGGGATTACAAGCGGCGATACCTTGCTTACAAGCAGACGTCGTAACCACGGTGCACCGGCTCAGGCGTTGGTCTCGAGTCGCCGATATCTGTGGCAAATCCGACTATAAATATACGAACGTACGACTCTTCAGCAAAATCGACCTCGGCTGCTACGTTGGACTCTTTGGGGACCAGACGCCCGCGTATGTTTCGAGCCGTCCTCGGATATCATTTTGCTGGTTGTGTCTGACATTTGACTGCGTTTCACGCGGGCGCCACGATGGCAGGAGCTGCGAAATCTACGCTCGTCGCGCATAGAACGATCCCCGGTGGTAGGCGATATGAAAATGACGCGTGACAGAATGGAGAGAAAAATATCGAGTCTGATTCATTTTGGGGAATCACGGTTCAGAATGGATCAGATTGCCAAAGATCGAACTAATGTATTATCTTCTTTCAATGGTGGGTGCTCTAGGGTCCGAATGGGGAATAAAACTGTCGATAGATTGCAGGGTTTAGAAGATATATGAAGCTGGGAATTTTTAGACTGAACAGATTGAATAGCAGCTTTTACAGACTTTACTTACTAAAGGGACGGATTTTGAGGGCCCCTGCTTCGATTCTCCGACAGTTTTCAATACAGATGGCAAAGTATTCATTGCCAAGCCTCCCTTACCTGCAACAAACAGAACTGAGTATTAGAGTGTGGCGCTGTAAATAGTTTCAAAGGTATCGCAGAGAAAAATAAGAGAAATTCTTCCCAAAACTCTTACGTTATCCATTCTAAGTATTGCCAGTACCCATACAGCACACTTCGTTGCAGATAGATTGCAGAAAGGTTGCAGTAACGTTGCGGTGCAACACTGCAGCGTTGCAGGTAATATTGCTGAAATATTGCAGAAATCTTCCTATGTCCGCCCCTGTGCAACATTGCATGAAATATTTCTGCAACGTTTCCGAGATGTTATAGGCAACTTTTCTGCAACGTTTCGGGCAGTAGGGCCAAAAATAAAAATAACGGTATTTTATATTTATATATATCGGACGTGCTGCGAGGGGGGCCGACGACATGAATGTGTGCAACAGAATCGTTGTAGTATAACGTCCGTGTATCTTTAATAAATAGAAAAATATTTTACCCCAGGGAGATTCGAAACCCGCGACCTGTAGCACCGTAGACGAACACTACACCGCTGCAGCTAGAACTTTTGATTGAGAAGATTGCTTACATATTCGAACTTATACTCCTACCGTGCAACACTTTAAAGTCAAATTATTCAAAAACGAAGATTCGTTTTGACAAACTCAATTACATCTCCCTAATCGTGGAGTCGGATATTTCACAACAAATTAATTTCGACGCTTGATGTTGTATTAAGTACAAGAATATAATGTTTTTTTTCTAGTTTTAGCGCATTTTTAATACAATCGTTTAACATCATTTATTTTATTTTCTAGTCTTTAGTGTTTGTGGATTTCCATTTCACAGCTCAGACTTCTTTGCAAATATCATTTATTGCTGTATACAGTTTAACAGTTTGCTTAAACCTTATAGTGCTAATTAACTAATTGTATTAATTACTTATATCACATATTGTCCGTGTTTACATATATTCCCTCGGAGGTTGCCTGTGAAATGTAACACTGTATTCTGTTTGTCGACATATGTGATATAAGTAATTAATACAATTACTTAGTTAACACTATAGGGTTTAAATAAATTCATTAACTATGTACAGCAACAAAAGATATTTGTAAAAAAGTGTTACATGTGCCAGTTACTGCCACTGTGCCTACTATTGCCATTTAATTGATTATAGATAATAAAAAAGTTCCGTATTGTCGAGTAAAAATATGTAAGACCGTATTCAATGCGGTTCGTTGGAGGAATGTCGCGGATACGTTACGGGTGCACAAAGCGTAACCTAATATACACTGTGTAGTGGTTATACTACGATATTATACTAAATCTATATACTAAATCGATATTATAACAGTTTTTGAACCTTGCTTACTGCGGGACCTTTGTTGTAAAATCTCAAAAACGTTGCGGGACCTTTGTTGTAAAATCTCAGAAACGTTGCGGGACAATTGCTGTAAAATCTCAGAAACGTTGCAGAAAAGTTGCTGTAAAATCTCAGAAACGTTGCAGAAAAGTTGCTGTAAAATCTCAAAAACGTTGCAGAAAAGTTGCTGTATAATCTCAGAAACGTTGCAGAAAAGTTGCTGTAAAATCTCAGAAACGTTGCAGAAAAGTTGCTGTATAATCTCAGAAACGTTGCAGAAAAGTTGCTGTAAAATCTCAGAAACGTGGCAGAAAAGTTGCTGTATAATCTCAGAAACGTTGCAGAAAAGTTGCTGTAAAATCTCAGAAACGTTGCAGTAAAATCGCAGAAACGTTGCAGGGTAATATTGCACCGCAACATTGCTGAAATGTTGCAGGAATCTTCCTGTGTCCGCCCCTGTGCAACATTGCACCGCAACGTAACTGCAACCTTTCTGCAACGTTTCTGCAACGAAGTGTGCTGTATGGGTAACTTGACAGAGTTATTGCGAAATTCGTGAGCACAATGTCCCTTCCTGCACTTAACGAAATGAGGACTGTGATCCAATTTATAGTACTTTCTACTGCTATAAAATATTCATGCCCGTGATACCGTCCACCTTCGAGTTTACGATTTGAGTCGCCATCCAAACGCAAGCTTTATACGGCGATATAAATTAGACCGTATGCAAATGGACATTGACGAAAATGGTTACGTACTTTCGGCGCACCGATTTGGACGTAAGGCTTCCATCACTACTAAATGGAGGTATCCACTTAAAAACATCCCAGTTATAGTGCAATCATCAAAATGATTACGTTCAACCTTCAATCTGAAAATGTATTCGGTTACATTTCTAATTGGAAATTCAAATCAGATCGATATTTCGTTTCATTCCAAATAGTGCGAGCATAAACTAAGAATTGAAACATATCTATTTTCGACGCGTTGTTTCCTCGTCCGAATTCAATTTACCCGGCTCTGGGTAATCGTATTAAGATAGGAACGCATTTGAAACAGTAATTCTTTGAAACGGGTATATTGCGCTAATGGCGTGGAATGATTCGTTTTATCCGCAACCATGCACAGCTAGGATTATATTATGGCGCAGCTATCATCCTTGCCCACTGCTTTCGCGCGGCCTTTTCGTGCTCCACAGGCAGAACGGTCCTTCGATGATAATAAATGTTAGCCGGGGTGCGTTTGCGAGTTGAAGCGTAAGCAGTCGGCGAGCCGCAGGATCGTGGGAGTTTCTGATTATATTGACGGATTAGCATAATATACGTCCGCAGTTGCCCCACCAAGGATTTAACTTTCCCGCAACTGCCGCGTGTGACTGCCAAATTGCCCCTTATTACCTTAATTTCCAAGTGAGAAGCACGCGAAAGTGTAACGCCGCCGAGGCGCGGCCTCTGCATTAAAGACAAACAACCATCCCGCGACTTATTTTGGCAGGGGAGCACGATTCACTGCGTCGTCCCAGACGATCATTTCGTAACGTTCCCCGAGGATTTATAGGGGTTGTTAAACGAGGAACGTGTTATCCCACCCTTCTTTTTCGCAACTCTGTCTTCCAAGTATAAGTACCTATGCTTAGACTTTTCACGAAATACGTCCGCGCAAGTTCTTTTTTCGCGATAGCACCCATTTTTGCTCCGCTTCGGCCAGCTTGAGGAAACCACCCCCTTTCGAGGATATAATTTGTAGTACAATTGAGCAAGGGGAGACGAGTTTATCTTTAGAATGTACTGTGTTACTTCGGAAAAAATTGGACACAGTTTCCAAGACCAAGAACCGGCGCTGCTGGTTTCAAAAACACAGTATCTCTAGAAGTATCTGTTTGTAGTGATCATTCATTATCCTTCTCGACTGTGAAGAATGGTTTCCGACTGAATGGGTTGTAGGAGAAGATCAGATTCGCGCAAACGGTTGCTAGGCGGGGTAATAAAAAGTGGCGTGAAATCTGTGTAACTCAGGAGAAACGATATTTGGACACGACCCCGTTTTCCTCGGGGCTGAAACGTGATTTTCAATCTGCAAAAGTGGCCCTCTACTTCGCCGAAATAGCCAGCTCACGCCCTTGTTCCTATCAGTCATGGATATTAGTTTAAAAGGGTCGAGATCCTTTGTAGAGCGGGATACACAGTACAGTCACTAGACGAGTCAGTTTTTTTATAATTGCGGCATCCGAATTACGTCACTGATCATTGTGCAAAATATTTCGATTCGAAGACGAATGCATGGAAGTATCGCCATTTGGAGAAACTACCTACATAGCTGTTTAACCGTTTCCGCCACATAAATCTGCGAGGCAAACGAAAGTGGTCGACTTGCTCGGTTCGTTTGATGCAACGACCATTCTCATAATAATCGCTCCATTATGTGCTCTCGACTGCAGCTAAATTGTAAGGAGCTTCGCTCGAGGCAAAAACCGGTAATCGAAACGCAGGAATTGGTACTCTCGTGCATACAAATTCTAAAAGGAGCTACAATGTAATCTTCGAGTATACAATGGACGATTAAGAAATATTAGACAATACAAACTTCTTAAGATCATATCTTAAGACTCCTATTGAATTTCCATTCTCATTTAATAATATACCATTCCACCTTTTAATTAATTCTATTATATCTTCGTTAGATCGATGAACTCAAAGATATACTATTTAGTAGCTATTCTGTAGCCAACTTTCTGGGAACTGTATTAATATATTTTATAGTCCATCCTATATACAATCCGCTCGAATCGCGGCCATTTCATTACACGTGGGTTGTGTGCTTTAACAAACAGTATTCGGAATCCAAGCAGGCGAGTATTGACTCCTGGATAAAAATGGCTCTTTCAAGAACACACTCGTGATCGACTGCCGCGTACAAATGGTGCAAATAAGAAAGTTGATAGCCCCGATCGTACACTGTAATATTCCCCTGTCGACGCAATCGCTTTCCCCGATGGAAACTGAGGGCGCAGTTCGTGGACGTCGCTTAAGTGTAACACTGGAATCGCGGAACGTCGTCCTTGAAATCGCAAGGGTCTTCCAGGTGGTTTATTTTCTTCATAATTCCCCATGCCCGTCTGGGAGAAACGGCTTGCGATTTTCCACGATCAATTTAATTCGCTGGCCATTGTATTTCGGCCGAGTCATTCTACTTCACTCGAGGTCCACGATGTCCTGATACTTCACTCGACCGCTTCTACCGCAGCTAATATAACGTATAATGAAAAGCACATGGATAGAATGTTCTAATTTGGCAGCAACAGCTGGGAGACGAAACTATGTTGGTATTTTAACGAAACATGAACTGGAAGCTTGTGCATACGACTCCAAAGTACGTGGAAACATAAAATTTCTGTGCATTGAATTGATTGGGGTGGTTCCTACGTATGCTAAGTTTTTATATCAATGCATTAGTTAGTCCATGTTACTGCAAACTTTTCGTTAAAGTTCGTCGTGCCGCGCACAGCTAACAGTTCATTTCAGACTACATAGCACTTCAGGTGTACAAGGGTTGCGAAGTTTGTTCGACACTGTATGAGAAGCTCAAAGCTCTTGAATCTTGATGAACCTTGTTGCACCGAGTTCCAAAGTTTTGGAATCTGATAGTCGAATTAATATCGCGAAACCCGAAGAATTTCAAATTCTGATAGCCAAATGCGATACACAGGGAGCTACAAGACTGTCGCGTTGCGGTAGGTTGCGTGCTGTTGACACGTGGCCAAAGTGAATGAAGATTATATCGTTAATTGATACTAAAAATCTAACGAAGCACGAGGCTTAATGGCTTGCCATTCTCCTTTCCACCTTGCTTCTACGAGTTCCCGGCGTACGTGTAACAAGGGACTTTTATTCCACCCGACACTTTTCCCCGCGAGCGTACTGTACAACGTTTCCACCCTCTTTCCAGATACAAAATGCTTCTGTGTAAGCTGCGATCAAGCGGAGGATTTGTCGCTTGTACACCAGGCGTTATGTAAGCATACCTCACGGCTTATCTTATAAAATTCCTATCGTATTACTTTGCATGCACAACAGAAGGAATAAGTTCTCACACATGCGGCAACTCAAGGTATTACAGAAGAAATGTACCTGGAGCCACCAATGTTCCTACACGTTCTTATAAAATCCTTCGTTGCGCCGGCTTCTATATGGAGCCAATTCTAACGAAATATCCAGTACCGCGAGCAGTCGGTCTCTCGTTACTGTGCGATTGTTACATCGCACGCAGCAGGCAAACGCTGAAACGCCGTCGCGAGGAACACTTAAACCGATAGAATCGGCTGGTTCTGCCTGATAGAATTATTCTGCGGTATTTTATTTAGGGGCGATTACTATCTTGGATATAGGGGTGCCATTCGCCTATTAGGTAGATAGTAGATACTATTGTCAGGCAGGCCGTTGGTACCGCTCCTACGTACTTAGATAACAGGATCGTAGAACTGCACCCCCATATCGAGATAAAGTCTAGCGGCGTGAAATTCAGATAGCAGCCAGAGAATCTCCTCGACTTCCTCCGATCTGCCACATCAGCTTCGGGGTTTAGGGTGTATCTAAGAATTGTTCGGCTGCTCGCCTAAATAATTACGTCAACTTCGGTACCGTCCGCCGGATTTCATAAACAGAGGAGCGATCCAAGGCGCCCAGGTCAGGGTTGCGTTTCGGCGAACTCGCCGGGCGGTATTTATAGGGTGCCGGGTTTCTTAGGAAATCGCGAGAAAACGTGACGTAATGTACGTAATCGACGGTGGACGTCAGCCGGGATGAGGTTTGTCGGGCGATGATGGGTACGCACGGGCGGGATGCAGCTCTGCGGCTGTGGCTTCATGCCAATTTCTTGCTACACGAAAATAGGTGGAGGTCGCAGACCAGAGACGGTTTCCCGCTTCGCCGCCAACGTATAGCCGTGTCATGAAACCGCACAAATGACCGATCGATGGACGGCTCGCTAATCTCCGCGCTCCTCACGGTGTACATCAGTTTTCCTTGGTCCTGGCGGGTCTCAGACTTTCGGTGGTTGGCTAATCGGCTGCTATTAATATTCATTCGGGGAACCGCCATGCTTCAACCACCGCAACAACACGTGAGGGGGGGGGGGGGGGAGTTTACACGTTGCGGGCGATGATGTAAACGGTGATGCGATGGAATTCGATGAAATTTCCGGGGATTGAAATTAATGAAGGAAAGTATGGGACGGGGGAAGAGGAAAGTGTGGATGGCGGAAGGTGCGCGTAGACGAAGAGGATGAATAATGGGGTGGATGCGTTGTTTCTTAAGTTATAGTTTGTGGAATTGTCCATCGTAGAGCGACTGGTCGAGGATGGCGTGAGAATAATTGAAGGGAAGGGGTATTAAATTATATCATTTCCTAACGTTCGCAACAATGGTGAGTTTCGACAATGAATATCCCGCGGTACGTATACTATTTTACGAAGCACAATGGAGCGTGTCCGATGCGACAGTCGTGATAACTTAATTTACGGTGGGGCAAGTTTTTATACAGGCCGGCTTACAACGTACGACGAAATCGAATAAACATTTATCGTGGCATGTATCGGGGGCGATTTATATTATTAAACTGTCGCTCCGAAATAGCGGTGGATTTAAATTTCTGCTCGCCAGAGTTGCGCTTGGAAAAAGGTCGAATTGCATCGAGCGAATCGCGGCGGTGCACCGGGGCTTTTACGAATTCCGACCGACGCGTTTTCTAACGAACGTTGATAATTTCGCCTAGTATTAAGTAAATAAATTTTTTTTACTATTTAATCGTTCACGCACAAACAATTGGAATACGTTCGAAAGAATATTCGATTCGCGCAGTGACGTACTGGGCAATCGAAACGGCGAATTAAATTTTTCGCGCGGCGATCCGAAAATATAAAAGAATATACACCGTCAAACTCTAAAGGCAAAGTATGGAATTGTGAAACGTCAACGGAATATAATTCCCACGTTGGACATTTTTCGGGTAATTTTATTTGGCGAACACAGCGGGGCAAATTTATTCTGTTAAAGGATGTTTCACGGTTTTCCTTTAATTTCATTCGTAGTTAGGTCTTTTCAGCACGTGCATTATTCTCTCCCTCCCGAGTCTGCTGAATGATTTTTCAGCCGAATTCCATCGAGAATAAATGCTATCGACTCGTTGGTATTTTATGGCATTCTGTTCATTTATACGGTTGCACTCCTCTGAATATTTGACGATGGGTAAAATAACTCGAGGAATTTTCAGCGTGTGTGTGTGTGTGTCGTGAATTGTATGGTCGCATTGCCCTACTTTCACTCAAACAAAATTGGCCCCTTGGAAACCATAAAAACTTGAACGATCCATAAAGTGGCCATCAGTTCCAAATAACAATTATATTATACGTTCTTATAAGTATTTTATAAATTTGTGAATAAATAAAGTGACAGACTACTTTAGCAGATCTAATAAATGGATTGTGCTTCAAATACGAATGAAGATGATATGTATTCCTTCAAAGGACATACTATTTACTTCCTATACGTAGATTTAACGAAATATAAAGAATTCTACCAAAATTGCCCAATAAATTACAGAATCCTCGATAAACGTTCGATTATGAATTCTATCAAAATTGTCAACCATCACCTTAAAAAAAAAACACGGTAAACTTAACTCACCAAACGCTACATTATTCACGATTTTCTTAAAAGCCTTGGCACATGAAAAACTCCTGTTCTATCGTGTTGTTTAGATTGGGGGCGGTGCAATGGGACGATTATAATGACCTTCCGTTATCGTTGCGGTAAGAAAGCAGCCCAGGGCTGACAGGCGCGGTAAAAAATGCCAGGGACCCGCTGGAAACCGTACATTATTGAAATTCCAGAGGAATGCCGGATGCGACAGACCGCCTAAGACTGTTTCTAACAACAATCTCCCCCGGAGGTGTTCTGCATTTTCCCTAGCTTACTTACCACTGGCTCTGCGTGCCGCGTAATAACACAGCGACGCTCGAGCGGAATGCTGATCGGTATCGAGATTCAAACTCGCGAAGATTAGTTCCGGAATTGGAAATTCTGCATAGTCCCCGGGGCCGCCCAGCGAAAAGATACACCCTGCTCAGCCGACGACGGGGGAATCCAGATGCGTTCGGCGGCAACTCGTGACGAAGAATTTAAACGAAGCCTTCGTTAACCCTTGGTCGCCTGTCGATGGAACTTTCGGCGGGGGAGTTTGCACGAGTTGCTTTTATTTTCACTTAAATCGCGGAATCGGGGGATCTGGTCGGTTCCAGGGGAAGATCGATGCTCAGCTTGTGGTTGTACAGCGAGATGCACCTTGAATAAATGCAGGGTCCGAGTGAAGTATTAGAATCGGGCAGGAAGTATCAGAGTGGGTGCTCAGCCAGCGGGATCGAGGCATTGGAGCAGCTAAGGCGAATAAAATGTTTCTTAATAGTCCAGTGAAATTAGGATTTGTCTTCGGAATAAATCCCAGCAAGCTAAATTTTGGTATGGGCCTTTATTTGGTCGTTTTAAACAATATGTCAAAAGTCCCCATCGATCCGAGTGCCGCTAAAAATTTTACAGAGGGTTGAAAAAAAAATAACAGTTTTTCGCGAATATCTCGTTATCTAGCAGTTTTGCGACAAAAATTGGTCTCACACAATTTATAACCTAGGAAATTCTCTACAAAAAAGGTTGTATGAGTTTTTTTCGTAGGAGTAAATGGTTTCATGTGTGCCGGGTTACCAAGTTTCAACCTCCATACTTTTGACAAGGGAAGATCCCGAACCCGGAAATTCAGAAAATTATGAAACTCTGTAAATATGTAGCGGAAGTCCTGCTGAGTACAACGCAATTTCGTTTGCTGCCCAAATTCACTCCAAGAGGGTGCAATTGACCACTGAAATTTTTTTTATTTTGTATTATTACTCGCGAACTGTAGGAGATAGAAAAAAAGTGTTCAGGAAAAAGTTACTTCTCTTAATTAGGACTAACATTTGGTAAATTATAGTTCTTACAGTTTTTACGGTTCGTGAGTTATAACACAAAATCGAAAAATAGCCGGATTTTCAGGGGTCAATTTCACCCCCTTCGAGTGAACAAATTTAAACTTTAATCTTTGGGGATAAGTAGAGGATATATAGGTATGTATTACTCAATTTTTGTTGCTGCCCAAATTCACTCTAAGAGGGTGAAATTGACCCCTGAAAATCCGTTTTTTTTTAGATTTTGTGTTATAACTCACGCACCGTAAGAACTGTAAGAACTATAATTTACCAAATGTTAGTCCTAATTAGGAGAAGTACTTTTTTCTGAACACTTTTTTTTTATCTCCTACAGTTCGCGAGTAATAATACAAAATAAAAAAATTTTCAGGGGTCAATTGCACCCTCTTGGAGTGAATTTGGGCAGCAAACGAAATTGCGTTGTACTCAGCAGGACTTCCGCTACATATTTACAGAGTTTCATAATTTTCTGAATTTCCGGGTTCGGGATCTTCCCTTGTTAAAAGTATGGGGGTTGAAACTTGGTAACCCGGCACACATGAAACCATTTACTCCTACGAAAAAAACTCATACAACCTTTTTTGTAGAGAATTTCCTAGGTTATAAATTGTGTGAGACCAATTTTTGTCGCAAAACTGCTAGATAACGAGATATTCGCGAAAAACTGTTATTTTTTTTTCAACCCTCTGTAAAATTTTTAGCGGCACTCGGATCGATGGGGACTTTTGACATATTGTTTAAAACGACCAAATAAAGGCCCATACCAAAATTTAGCTTGCTGGGATTTATTCCGAAGATTGGGCAGATTTCCGTCTAATTTCACTGGACTATAACGGTGAATGTAATCGATTCCTCTTTACTGCCTCGGTTATTAATTCCCACGTTGATTTGTTTTAAATTGTCAATGTCGTTTGTTATCATCTCAATCTGGATCAGTGATTGGAAGCCAGTTGAGGCGATGACATTCCTCGTCTATCCGACTACTTATCGCGGCGCGGGGTGAAACGAAGCGACACTTTGATTGAACATCTCGCGATGCCAAGCGCATTCGGGGCATGCATCCTTTATACGGGGGGCTGTTCGTTGTCATCGGATCGAATTCATGGGAAGTCAGACATGATGCCTGTCGGCACATGAGATCGATATCCATTACGTATCTTACCGGTTTACTCTTCTATAGGACCGTCGCGAGTAATTACACGCGTTCGACGTGTCGCCGATGAGGAATTCTCCATTATGGAGTAAGGGGATTGAAGGTGGATGCTTCTTCAGCGCGACGCCGACGCTCGAGATAACTCGAGCGCCTCCAAAAGCAATTTGTAGCCGTAAACTGTGATCATTGTGGACCACATTAAAGTGGATCACTTGGACAAAGCATCGTTCAAATATGAATCTTTGTTCGTAGCAACGTATTGCGATGAAAAAGTTGACTTTTCAATTCATTCCGCATTTATTAAACGGAGACCAATTGTCGTTGTATAAGGAACGTGAAAACGTACAAGTAAATGTTTCCCCTTCAGTTGCACAGTTCGTCTACATTGCGTCACTCATTCTATATCGAAGTACCTACCTGCAAGCCATTAATTATATTTATGGCAATCAATTCCACGAGGGTACGGAAGAAACAATAATTGCTATTCCGATAACAATTAGCGGAGGCAAACACTGGCTACGATGAAAATGCTCGAAACCTTCGTCGACTAGAACTTGTCGTAATCATCGGGCGCAAACGTTTAAATCGATTCGGTGCTGAATAGGGAAATCAAGGCAATTCCAAGTTCTTAAATAAATACAACTTCTCCCTCTCTCTCTCTCTCTCTCTCTCTCTCCCCCCCCCCCCCTCTCTTGCAAAAGCAACAAAAACTCAAGGGGTTCGCCGCAAATAATTACGAAGTATTACCTTCGATTGCTCCTAACATCTTTCAGATCTGCCCTCGAATAAATATTAATTTTCGTCCGCCACTCAGTACCTTCTCGTACTTCTACGATTGGAAACTTCTCCGTTTCCAACTTCAGCAGAAGTTTCAATTTCCAATTTCAACATCCCTCCTGCTGGCTGTAATAATATTTATGTGTATTCATACTTCAACCACACATTATTGGGTACGATTATATTGCGCTAGCTAATGGAACATTTATACTCCTACTTTTTGAGTAAAGATGACTACTAGATCACTGTGAGAGTACAACCAACAATAAGATTTGGGCAGATATTACATTTTAAGGATCGTTTAAAAGTTTGAAAGCTGAAGAAACGGCTTCAAGCTGATGCATCATAATCGACCGTCGTTTAACAGTGCCTATTTGAAAGTTGTCGGAGGAATGCTTCCGAAGATGATCGTTGCTGCGAGCATCGTGGTTTTGGAAGACGCCAGGAACCAGTTGGATGGACCATTTGTCTCGAAATCACCTTGCATCGGGAATTCCGTGGGAGAAAGGCACCGTGCAGCGTTCGTGTAAACTCTGGAATAGCGCTATCATAGAGGGAATCGAAGTATTCCCCGAGCCAGTACTTCGATCCGGTAACGAAATTCTCTCCAAATGTTTGCCGTAAGAACGCTGCCGCGGATCTAACGACGCCGAGTTTATGCCGCATGAGAATAGGACTTTAAACCAAACGACGTATACGATTCCATCGTTCGCGTATGCCTTCCAGGAAGAAAGAGCTCGTTGATTCCCTTCCTCGAATCCATTTATTGCACTCTTATCGCGTATTATTGCGTCGAGCCCCGGATTATATTATGCGCCGCGATGGACTGGATCCCCCGTTGTTTATTTAATCAGAATTCCATGGCGCCATTATTACCTCGGCATGCTTGTGCACGGTGCGCAGCGTGCCTCGTCAAACTATTTCTGCCATGTGATGATCACTTCATCGATGGATTATTTCATTCATCCCTGAGTAATTTCGTTCCATATATTGGTAACGAAATTAGAACATCCTAGTAATTAATTACTAGCGATAATTTCAACTGCGAAATGGTGAGTTTGCAGTTTTGACAAATTTCCCTCCATATTTCCATTACATGATCTACCCTTCGCTCAATTTCTCGGCCATTCGTCGGCGATCACTTCCAGAAATTTCACAAACCTGACGTTGAATTTCACGTCCTACAAAGTTTTTCTTCTATAAAGCCTTAGCAATTAACTTGCTCACTTTAGATGGAAGCAGCACGATAACAAATGACAATCGAAAGCTGGCAACGCGATGTCTGGCTTCGCTATCAATCACTTGAGGTCACTGCACATGCACAATCGCGATCTCATTATGTGGGCGATTGCCATGCGCCCCTCCTTTCCGAGTGTCCATTGTGATGCAACAGTTTCACTGTATATCTAATTTCTACCACGGACAGCATAATAATACATATATTCAATGTTTTACCGAGTGATCGAATCACCAATTACGCGGACACTTAGTTGCTTTAAACGAGGGTGCGATAAGCAAGCTGTTTTAAATTTGCTGCCACGATTATGTCCATTGACGAGACTGCTACGAAGGTGTTAAGAAAATCCGTCAATCACTTCAAGCTAACAAAGTCCCCTTGTCAGCGAAGGTATTATCACAGAAACAGGGTAGAACGGGCAACTTGGCTTCTCGTTGGAACTCCCATGAATCACCTGGCATTTCCCGCTATCCATTCATTTCCCAAAATCTTATTCACATTTTCTCCCGTCCTCGCGCATACGTCGAGCCATTCTGCCCCTTGAAATTTTTACGCCCCGAAGTAGTTGAAATTTATTGCCCGGGGCTCTACTTTATAACACTTTACGTGCCCGTGATCAAAAGATGCTGCAATGCGCGAGTAATGTCTTATATCCTGCAAGTGTGAATCTAATTTCTTTGTCCCCAGAGGAGCGCGTACGGGAGCCATCGCTTTGTGGAGTCGAGGATCGTTCATATACCAGCGGCTTTAATACGACTCTTAATTGCTCGGGGAAATCGCAATAGGCGTTTTCCAAAATTGCGCGTAACACGTGTGCTGTTTAATGCACGAGGCGCAAGAAGAACGCAACTGCGGGCAAATTGGAAAAGTTTATCGATCACGGTCACCTGCGCTAAATGCATTATGAAACTTCCACTTTTGTCTGGAACATGACGAAGTTCCATGGTGCAGGAAAAACGCAACACTGCTGGCCCGAAGATGACGGTGGTATCCGTGTGAAAAAGAACCCATTCGCTGTGTCAACTTGAACTCCTTTATTGGAAGTAACGTCAGTATTAGGGTGGCTGAACTTCCTTCCACTAGTTACTTAAAGAAGACCTTGAGCTTTCTCGAAGTACCGTGCCTTATAACTTGTGCCTCCACTTTGCGGGCTTCTTGGATGTTAGGATTATTCGATGTGTTATTAGATGCAACAGATTAAACTTCGACGCTGCTTTATTGGACAGGATTAGAGTGTAACTTGAGAGTAAACTGATAATTGGTAAACAGATACAAGTTTCTGATGTAAATTCTTAAAAAAAAGTTCTTCTCCGACAGGCGTTGATGTAGGAACTGTTCTAATCGTCCAAAACGGAAAAACTAAGGTTTATTTTCTTTATTATGTTTGTCGCTATGGTTGGAACCACGGAGACCCCCTAAAAATAAAAATTTGCAGGATGACAGCATTTCGAAAAAAAATGATCGATTTTTGCTGATAAATTTAGCTGCTTTCGTTCTGTAGAATTAATTTTATACAAGATAGAAACTCGTCCGAGCTTCCAACCATAGCAACAAACATAATAAAGAAAATGTAGTTTTTCCATTTTGAATGAATAAAACAGTTCTTACACCAACACCGTCGGAAAATAATTTTTTTGAAGAAGCTTATATATGTATAAATGTGATAGAAAAGTATAAAAAATATCTGAGTATGACTTGAAACACACCTTAATACGCAGGCAAAACGCCAGATAGTGTGAACTTATAGTTTTTGTTAAATAAATTCCCGAAGAAGGCGTTGAAAAACGGGCATTTACACTAGAGTACCTGCTTAAAGGAATAAGAAAACATTAATTGAAAAGATAAGAAAAACTTGCCCCACATAAAATAAGCAGTTGTAAAAAAGATTAGAAGGAGAATGAAAATAAATTCCATAGAACGATTCAACTATGAAAACGCTCCTACTTGGAGGACAAGCAATTGTTTCACTGATGGCGTAATTTTTGAAAGTCAAGTACACAATCTACATCTCTTTCAACTAAGTATTCACGCTGATCCCGCGAGCACTCTGCGTATCTGACTTTTATTTCATCTCTGCAAATAGAGAGTAGCTCCCGCAAGAAGCCTTCCGTAAGATCCCGACTTCAGAATTGTGACGGCATGAATATTCTCGAACTTTGGCAACAAACTTACTTGCGAATCATACGAACAGCACCGAAAAACGAGATCAAAGAGAGAGGGGGAGAGAGAGAAAGAGAGAGAGAGTGAGACAGTTGGGACAGTTAGTGGAAGCTCCTAGCAGGTAGAAGAGGCTTAGGAGTGACTCCGTGATTAACATCGCCGGCAGGTGAACAGTTCGTTCATGCGGGAATCGCAATCAGTTGAATCGCCGGCTCGCATATCTCATAATCAAACTGGTATCGCCAATTTAAGCGATCAAGCATATGATTGCGCGCGGCCTAATCACGATCGCCTGTCGTGCACGATGGAAACGAGTAAACAGAGAAATGTCCGAGTTGTTCGGAGTTAATCACAATGGCGGGACGCGTTGCTCGATGCGATTACTCGGTGAAATACGGCTGGATACAGAAAGAACACGGGACCGCCGAATCAAAACCCGTGCATTGGGTCTGCTTGATGAATGGGTTTCGCAAAGCACCGCCACACAACACTGAACAGCGCGTCACCCGTGCTTCTCGAAACAAGTGATCTCTCTAACTATGTGAAAGAGCATATAATTTATGCCTGCTCGATTCTGCATCGCGAGTCCAGGGAAAGAGGAAGGGATGACGTTTGACAGCGTTGTCGCGTAAAATATGCTTTAGGGATCGAACTAAGTGATTCGTGAAGTAAGAAATGGAATCTGTGACGAGGCATGTGTAGGATTCTTAGGTTAGGAGACGGACGGGCGGCCTGTGGTGTAAGTGAGGCCCAGGTCCATGGCGCGCGCCCGTTAAGGGGGTATACCCGTTTGACAGTGTGAAAAAACGGATTTTTTATTGATTGATGTTTTAGGAATATTATAAATCAAGTCCGATGTAAAAATTCGGAAGATTGACGAAGTTATAAGCATTTGGATGGAACAACCCAGGTACACGGGGCAGCGCAGCGCGGTGGCTCGACCGATCGCAGCGGGACTACATTTTTCAATACGGTGGTCTTTTTTACATATTTTCATAGATTGATGTTTTAGAAATATTATAAAACAAGTCCGATGTAAAAATTCGGAAAATTGACGAAGTTATAGGCATTTGAGTGAAGCAATACAGGTAGCACGGGGCGGCGGCTCGACCGATCGCAGCGCAACTACATTTTCCATTACGGTGGCCCTAAAAACTCGCGCTACGTTCAACCAATTCACTTCCAATTTTGCATGCAGAATCATAAGAAGATTCCGCATCGTCCAACGAAGGCTTTGTTTATTCCGATTCCCCGTTTATTATTTATAAAGAAAAAAGGTGGATTTTTCTCTTAGAAAAATCTAACTTTACCTTTGACCTCTCACCATTTCTTTATTTTTCAAAATTTTCAAAATCGGCTTCGTTGGACGATAGCTATTGACATACTTTATAAGAAAATTTTATTGTTTTTGATTTCAGACACGACATACAGCTGTTTTCAAGGCCACCGTTTAGCCGTCTAAAATCGAAAGACTTTCGGATGTGTATGCATAATTTCCCAAAAACAATAGTTTTTTAACTGAAACTTTTTTTTTGAGTAGTTCATAATACTATGTAAAGATAGTAAAAAAACGGGAAATCTGCATCAAACCGTTGACGTGTAAAAAAATCCACCAAATGTACACATTTTCCGAGGGTTCAAACGGGTATACCCCCTTAAGAGGAGCTCATTAAGCAGGGTCCTCGGGGAAGCCGCAGTGGGGGAATCGGTTAGGCGGCTGGCCAGCACGCGGAAGGCCCGGGTTCGAGTCCCGGTGAAGCGGCTTTCCTTTTTTCCGTCTCCTACACATGTGATCTGAAAGGATTTAACTTGAGCACTGAGAGCGAGCAAAAAAAGGGAAGATCCTGGGAAATGAAAGTTTAATGTAACTGTCCGAGTTGTAAGAGTTTCATTCTGCACCGTTGCAAGCTGTTTGCAAGCCGTTTACGTTATGATACTTCAAGTGGCGCGTTATGATCTTCAAGGTTTATCGTTCGATAACTCTTTACGGAGCTTTAAGTTACAATGGGGAGCATCAACATGGCCAATGAAAGGAGGATTGCTCTTTAGTGATAGAAACTCCTGCAAGTCTTTGGTTTACCGGCCGCGCCACAACGTCTTGATCGATCAACGATTAATTAGATATTGGAACGCAACAGGAATATTTCGCGGGGATGGAAGCAGTTGCTCAAAATTCTGAGGCATTAGGGTGATCTGTCCAGTGAATGAACACTTAAGCTGCATGTCTGTTGAAATTAGTGTTAAAAAATCGTTATTTAATCCCCTGAATGTTATTGCTGTAAGCGAGCTGTTTCGTTACTAAAGTCAGACATCCCGGAACACAATTCTAGCAATGTTTGATAGTTATAACTTTCATTAAAAGTCTGGCAGAGGATTAAATAAAAAATGGGCCAATGACCAGTGAATGAACATAAATTTCTAATGAATGAACAGGGCTACCCCAGGTGGCACCTCAAAATGCAAATTGTAGATATAACGTAACAAGACTTACATTGAACTTGTGGGACGCCATGAGGACAACTTTTGAATAAACGGAATTAATGCCGTATAGGTTAAAGTAAAAAGAAAAAGGCTTTTGCGAGACATCGGTGGGTGACCACTCTAAATTTCGGTGTAAGTTTCAACGTGAACTGAGCGCGATTATCGTTAATTTTCCGTATTATATGAACAACGTTCATTCACTTGGAGCGGTTCATTCACTGGGCAGGTCACCCTACGCACAGACGTTCTCCAGCTTTGAGCTGCGAGACTTTAATTAGCAAGAGTAGATTCGCCCGTCTGTTCGGATAGACGTATTAAACATAAGATTCAACGACGCTTTGATAATGTCCCGCTGTTCCAGAGCGGAAGAACACTTCAGGGCAATTCAGCGTGCGCTTCTTTCGCGTTTAGTAAATCCAGCTTTTAATCTGCTCGCTCGAGACGCAGCAAGAAAATTGTTTTCCCCGAAACGGAACGAAGGCGTCCGTCTACTTTCTAATTAGCCTCGGTTGTGCGAACGTATTCTTACGAGCTCAAAGGGGAAGGCTAGCCTCGCGGTGGCCTTTGCGAACGCACGAGAAAATTGTGCGCCCGGGAAATTCGCGAGAATAACCGGCGGCAACGGTAGAATCGAGGTAACAATGCTGTATCGGACGGAAAGCAACTGTGATAAAGTGGCGTGAGCGTTGCTTGCCGAAAGCATTAGAATCATCTTGTTGAACGCTGTTTCATTAATGCTGTATTATTCAGTGTAGCTTCTAAGTGGGTACTCGTTTAATTTCTCAATTCCAGCCATTCTTTGGAAGTGTAAAATGCACTCTGGGAAATGGCTACCTCAGAAGTAGATTCCTCCATGCAATTCAGAAAGTCGAGGAGCTCACCTACGAGGTATCCGAAAAAAAATGAAAGGATCTCGGGTGGCAACGTCGCCCACGAAGATAGAAGCGATAAATTCACGGATATTCTGATGAGATACTTGAAAAACGGTCAAGAATTATGCATTAAGTGGGGACAGGGATACCCGTAGAAGGGACGTTCAAGGGGAGGAGGGGAGGGACAGGGAAACTTTGGGAAGATGAAAGCTGCTGGTTTAATCTGTGACACGGTGCCACGTATCGTTTCCATACTTGAAACGGTCTCTCGAGTTTGCAGCGCGGTATTCGGAAACTTGGCCAGGCGGATAACTCTCAATTCTACTGAAAAATTGAAGCCACAAGTTCAGCATTAATATATCTCGTTGGGGAAGGAGTGCGGACAACTTCCCCAAAGACGAGTACTTCTGTTTAGGGTGCACCAGAAATCCAATTTCAACGAAAATGTTCTTAGAAAGTAATTTAGTGTTATTAAACCGCCTGTGGCTATCGTATATTCTACTTGGTGGAAAGTTTTCGGCTTCTTGGTTAATCCCTGCCTAATTTCTACGAAATTAGAATGCAGTGGGCTCTCTAGTATCAATGCCTGCCGAAGAACACGTTATTTGGAACGTGGACGAATCATTCAATTATTTATCTGGGCGATGTTATATTCTTTCTCGTGTAAAACCAGTCACAGGCATCGAAACATATTAATCCTGGCTTGCCACGTGACCAAGAATTCATCCAGTCATTGTTGTTTATATAGTCACGAGAACCACCCCTCGTTCAACGGTTGAACACTAAGCAGCAAGTCATACATACGCCGTTAAACAACTTGAATAGATAAAGTAATCGAGACCAACTGCGTAATCGAATCGGTATTCGTAAGAAAACTTAGCTTGGAGAATTATCGTTTCTTCTATCGGTGGTCCCACTTATAAATTATCCAGTTTCCTAGCTGGCATACTTTCTAAGATAGTAGGTAAATCTACACACCACACTGTTGATAGCTGGCAATTCTGTAATGAAATTAGGAAAATACATATTGAAGATTCAATGCGATTGGTGTCTTTAGATGTCGTATCTCTTTTTACGAATGTACCTGTTGATCTAGCTTTGCAGGTATTACACCATCGTTGGACAGAAATTGCACAGCACACCAATATTAACAGAGATGATTTTCTCCAAGCCGTGAAGTTTGTGTTGGAGGCCAACATTTTTTCCTTCAATGGAGTTTTTTACAAGCAGGTTTTTGGAACGGCCATGGGATCTCCAATTTCCCCTGTCATCGCCAATTTGGTGATGGAAAGGTTAGAGACTGTTTCTCTCTCGAAGGTACCATTTCAATTAAAATTTTATAAAAGATATGTGGATGATATTATTACATGCATTAAATTAGAAGATTTGCCAATATTGCTCGATACATTTAATAGTTTCCACAATAGACTCCAATTTACTTATGAAGTTGAAAAAGATTCTTGTTTAAGCTTTCTGGATACATTGGTCATTAGATCAAACAATAAACTTAGCACCAATTGGTATCACAAACCTAGTTGGTCGGGTAGATACATAAACTTTTTTTCGGCTCATCCCATGCAACATAAGGTGGGATTAATAAAGGGATTAATAGATCGCGCAATTTTACTCTCTGACCCTGAATTTCGACCAGCTAATCTACTCCTCATTAAAGATACTCTAAAACGTAATGGTTATCCCATAGAAATGGTCTCAACAATAATCCGTGACCGCGTTTTTGAGATTTACCATCCGGCATTGATGGAAAAACGTAAGGAGGAAAAAGCCAATAAAATAGGACCGATTAGTTGGAAAAATACCGCGGTCATACCATTTAGCAATAATATTTCTAATGATATTAAAAGAATGTTCAGGAAAATAGGAATACACACCATTTTTAAAATGCCAGTTTATACTAAAAACTTGTTCCCTCCAATTAAAGATAAAATACCTTTATTAAAGAATTCGAACAACATTTACTCAATCCCTTGCATGGGTTGCAACCAAGTTTACATTGGGCAAACGTCTAGACTTTTAGAAAGACGGATCTACGAACACAAAAGGAACATTTTCCTACCACCCCCACAACATACTGCCCTAACGAAACACGCATTGGAATTTGATCACAGATTTGACTTCGATAATGTTAAAATTATTGATAGAGAGGCCAATTGGAGTCGCAGAATTCTGTTGGAGACGTTGCATATGATTAAACAACCAAGCGTAAACCTTAGGTATGAAACACCTAAAATACAAGAGTACTACGCAACTTTATTAAAGCAATAAGACTTTATGATGTAATTCTTCCAATAGAGTCCTCACTTCAATCTCGGCCAGTATAACCAGTTCATCTATACATAATAAAATTATATTATGTAATCATTTGGTCATATATCCTAATACGTTTGGCTTTTACCACATGAACATCAATTAGTGGTATTTTGACAGTTGTTGTGAGGTTGAAAATGCTCGTTCTGGTCAATAATTGTTAAATTCGTTCTTAATATTTAATGGTCTCTCTTTTGACTCCGTTTTAGCCACAGTCTTGTTTCACCTTTAAATGGTCCTCCAAGTTATGTTTACCTCAATCACTCTACAACCGACTCGTGTGTTACACGTCGTATCAAACGTGTGACTTTAAAGCGAACGCAGTATACTTTATAAATATCTTTCCTTGAAAAAGGTCTAAACCGCAGACCGAAACGTCGGAAATTTATAATTTTTAAAATTGCAAATTAGCTTTTAAATTATTTAACTGACCGAACCAGTGCGCCGAAACCACTTATTGTTTATTCTAAAAATACGGTCGATAGCTTAATTACTTTAATTCCTATTATCGTCGTACAACATGACATACCTACGAGAAGCAGTGTAAAAACGACTTTCTCCATTCCTAAATAATTTCTTAATTAACATTTCCCTTACGTGCCATCCAAACGTTCCCGCGAAACTCAACGAATAAACAATTCATAACCACAATTGGCTCAACATTCACCTCGCACTATCAATTCTTCGCGTTTAGCGCGAAATTAGCCGGAAGGAACTCGAGATCCATAGATGAGAAATCGAACGAGCGGGGTGCTTATTTAACACCACGACGCGGCAGGCGTGATTATTTCCGGGGCCTGCTGGACCAGTCGCCCTTTGGCCGGGCAGCTTCGTAAATCGAGGGGGCGAGGGGCAAGAATTTATGCTCGGAACGTGGAGATGGCGCGCGATCGGGTCGCGAGCGGTGCTCACGGACGGGGAAGAGCGTACTCGCGTGTCGATTTGCATAAGTCAGCCGATACGAAACACTGGCAGATGACGGTTCCGTGACGCGACTCGTCGTAACGCGAACGGGAACGATTCCCGGCTACGAAGCTCCACGCATGCCGTGTAAACGCAAACAGTATGGTGTTACTGCACGGATTGAATTGCAGATATCGGAAACGCGATAGAGGGAAACTCTACGAAGACGAGAGCTCCGACGGTTTCTTTCTTGCAATCGAGACAGGATTTCAACGCATCCAAGCAGCTGCAGCTGGAAGCAATGCCTTGGTTTCAGTTGCTACGGGAATTCGTTTGCGGAACTACTCTCGGCGTGGTTTATTTTTTCCTTGCTCGAATCTCGGAGGAAACAGAAGCGCCGGGATACCTTGTGTGTTATTTACTTATCCCCTATTTATAATCAGACTAGTCCTCAGAGATGTAAGTAGATTTCTAAGAATTTTAAATGGGAATTTTATTAAATTTGAGTGCACTTCGAAAGCCGTTGTAAATGTGACTAATTTTCCCCGGAAACGGTTCTTGAATCAATTCAGCTATGATAAAATGACGAAAAGGTAGCTTCGATTGCAACGCTTGGAAGCGCGTCTGGCCATGTATGATCCGTTTCCCCTTGCACCGTTTCCCTTCCCCGTTTTAGCCGCACGGACCCGTCGTATGTACATTCCTATCGCCTGCTGTAGCTTTTAACATGGTGCATTTTTTAAATTCTTTCCACATATACACTAATTTCCATGCATTCCACCCGAAGCTGCAACATTTCAGGACCATTCCTGAGAGTTCATTTCAGATACTACGATTGGCATTAAAATTCGAACAAACGTAGAATACTAACAGCATTATTAACACGAATTGCATATTGAACCTACGATACCTGTGTTCCTTAATTTGAGATCGAGACGGTCCAACTACTATTCTTACTGCTACGCTACAATATACTTAACTTAATCAGTACTCAAAATTACAAGCAACCATCTGAAAAATGTAATAAAACTGACCAAACGAAAGTGTATAAAAATCCTTCATTTAAAAAAAAAATCCTCAGGGTAAATCTGTATTAGAAACTGAACCCACGCCGTTGTCCTTAAAGCGTTCCGTTTCGCGGCGTAAGTTAAGCCGCAAAAGCGGATTGGAGGGACGATTCCGCTCGACAGTCCCGGGAAAAGTTCATGGACCGAACGGATAACGGCACACCGTTTATTAGATCAATTGAATCGTGCAGGTCCACCGCGCAATATTCGCAACGCGACGGACACGTCTATGAATGCATACCGAAAGCCGGAACGCCGCCCCGACGCATCGTTCAGCCTTTCCAGCAATTTTCCATCCCCGTCAAATCGAATCCGCGCGACCAGTAAACAAACGCGGGAATCGCATAGGACGCGGATTCCTGCGGATCGAAGACGAGGCGCGCAAATTTCGCACCCCCGGTTCGAACGGTGACGAATAATCGGTCGGCTGGGGGCGCGAAACAGATACGCGTAAACGTATCGATTCAACTATGCGCCAGGTAGAGCTGCAGATATTCGCGCGAGATGCCGCGCGGGCACAGAGAGCTGGAATTATTTCGGAACTGTCAAACGTGAAGAATGACCCGAAAACAGAGCGCGAAACCCGTCGAACTCGTTAAGGGTGCAACGATACAACGCGATAAATGTCCCCCGAATTTGCCGATGAACGTCACGCAGATATGAAAGCCACGGTAAAGCACAGACGGACGAGATGCTCCTAGTTACTTGAATAATATTAGACGCACCTCTGCGAAATAAACTTACGACCCTCGGCGTTAATTACTTCGCTGCTTCCGCGTCTCCATTGTTCCTTTTTTTTAATGCTTCTTGCACAACTGTTGGAACAGAGGAAGTTTGATGTTACTTAAGGGACTGGATGCAGTGTGCCGGTTTCTTTGACTGTGCAGACGGAAGAAAGACGTTGAAATTTTCCAGAGAATATCTGTCGCAGAACGTTGTAGCTTTACAGGTTTCCGCGTGGCTTCGTCTCGCGTCGATTTTAATCCCTTTAACACTTTTGCCGCGACCCGCCTTTCAGATCCTTTGGTATTCGGTGGAAGCGACTAAGCGGCTCCGCCAAGTTGTCTAACTATCCAACGTGTAAACCGCGTTAATTTGATCCGCAGCGATGAGAAACCGGGTCGGGATTAACTTGCCTGTCTGACATGTGGGTCACGGCTTGTGCACGCGCACTGCCGCCCCTTAATCTGCGATTAGACTTATTAAACATGCGTAACATTTCATTGATCACCCAGTGTGGTGGACTTCGCGAGCTCAGACAATACCTCGCCACCCGTGGTTATAGATTACAAGCGTGTTCTGTTGAATAGCAGCAGGATTCTTGGGGGTGGTTTCAGCTTGCCTGCAGGAAGGGGATTTCGAATTAAGTTATGATCTCCTGCTTCTACGAGTGATCGTTAAACAGTGGATACGAGTAACGCTGTGGCCTTTGGAAACTTGACGATCTAAGTCGTCTCCATCCGCGGCGAGAATTTTTAGTTACCAGAAAACCCTGCTTTATTTCATATAGAAGGAAGGAATGAACGATTTATTCAAATATTGCGCGTTACATTTATTCTTACATTCTATCAAAGTATTGCAAGTTAAAGAAATGCTTGTATGTAATTAGAATATTATTTGATAATCGTAGTCATCGCTCGGCTCGGTTTTTAGTTTTCACCAATTGGAGAACTAGATTTGACTGTAAATTTCTGTGCTGGGGGTAAGACAATTGTCAAGGAAAATAGGTTCCAGAAAACAATAGAGTAATTATTATTACATTACTAAAATGTTTCAACAGTGCATTAGGAACTTTGTGGATTATTTGTGGAATTACCTTACAGTTCAATTTAATTCAGACAGTAAAATCTAGATCTTTAAAGTCCTGCACAAAGTTACTGTGTAATTGTTTAAACGTTCGACTGAGGGTATAATAATTACTCGGACCTTTATAAACCTTATACACCCATTGTACTTACGTGTGCCCCGTCTTTAAAAGTGTGCCCAAATAGGTGACTCGACCAATCGTCACAGCGACGGACTGCACAGCCCGAGCCCGCCTGCTAGGAGTCTTCTTTTCGCCGGGTAATAGTACTAGCAAGAGGCATTAATTAAAATTCTACACATTATCCTCTATAGAAAGCAAATTATTCTTCTAAATATATCTACAGATATTCCTGCAAGCATTCATTTACACGGAGTTCAAGTTAGAACTATTTAAACATTATAGTTAATACGTTGCAATACGTATAAACATCAACATTTATAGAACGTTTAAACATTGAGAATAAAATAAAATTCATTCGGCGTAGAAAATTCATTCATTTCAAAGTCTAAGTGTTGCTACATAATTGCTTTATACTTCGAGTTTTATTCATCATAGATAATAATAATTTATACTGGACGGTTAGTGTAAATGTTGTAAACCTCATTTTTCATAGTAACAGCCACTGGAACGAATAATTTAGCTGAAATATCAATTTTTGTCGGCTAATTAGCTGGCTTTCGCGATTATTGACATTAACTGTTCACATTGTTGTGATCGCGGCTGTTGTTCCCCGAAGTGGGGAGTCATCCGAGTATTTCCCACCAAATTCTCAGTCGTCGTCGGTCCTTCGGGCCGACAGGACCTCCGAGTGCCCGCGAGCTCCCGGACCACGGGCCGATGAAGAGCCCACAGCTGCGATTGTCAAACATTCTAACAAGGGGACACTAAGGTCGACGGGAAACGGATTTTCCTGAACCTTGCAGTATTTGAAGATGTCGCCTCCGAAGTTAATTTGGCAAAGCAGTAGGGCGCGTTCCTCAAGATTTTCCGAGAAAATTGCATTTGAAAATCGAATTATTTTCGCAATTAGCTTTCTTCGAGTTTCAGTTTTTTTTTTTTTTTTTTTTTTTTTTTTTTTACTTACATGCTAGTATGACACGAGCCAGGGTGATATTCATCATAAAAGCATGGAAAACAATAATTTTTGCGGCACCTAGCACACACTATAAACGAAGCATTCGTACAAGAGCACGCATTTCTGAGGACGTCTATAGAAAAACATACTTCATTAACGTTTAGGTTTACGATATTGTCAGTTGTTTGGACGAAAAACTTGACTATTATTACGGTGAAATTGCACACTGTAAAAAAATAAACTGAAACTCGAAGAAAGCTAATTGCGAAAATAATTCGATTTTCAAATGCAATTTTCTCGGAAAATCTTGAGAAGCGCGCCCTACTGCTTTGCCAAATTAACTTCGGAGGCGACATCTTCAAATACTGCAAGGTTCAGGAAAATCCGTTTCCCGTCGACCTTAGTGTCCCCTTGTAAGTAGTTAGATGTAAGAATTTCTTGAACTTGGAATACTTTGACGGAATATAAGAATAACTGGAACTTGGAATATTTCAGCGAGGTGCTGGAACTGATAAGATTTTGAAATATTTAAAAGTCCCCTTCGCTCCAGCACCATCATGGAATATATCAAGTTGCAATTCCTTGGTGAGGTATACCAAGTTGCGTTTATCCAAAAAGGATCAGGACCCCACAAATCCGGGACAAAGAAAAATGCATCGGATGTTAGGTTTATTCTATACCTCGCCTGTGTTTGAGTCGGCGCGTAACCAGACCAAGAATGGAGAAAGAAGGCCGACGGTGTTATCGAGCAGAAAGCTAGGGGGGCTCTTTGTTACAGCGATTCACCGCTCCCGCAGAAGGGCAAAAAGGGAGATGGAAATGACGCGGAGGTCTCCGTTGTGCCGGCGAATATTTAAACGTGTAAGTCGCGATACGTGATATAATTCCAGGTATTCCCAAGACGCGTCTTTGAAGCCGGGCATATTGTTATCCGCTTGCATTACCCCGCCGCGGCGAAACATCACTGAAGGGAATTGGCACGGACGAACTGGAAAGAGAATGGACTTTGCCTGCGCTTTGCTGGAACACGGTTCCATGCTTTGCTCGGAGATGTCTGACGTCAATGCCGCCCTGCCACGGGACAACCGTACCACGCAACGAATTTCTCGATTCTTTGAGCAATTCCTGTAAAGGTGGCCCCAACGAGCGCCTCTTCAAACTTGTCATTCCGTTACCCCTTAAATTCGTAACGACTTGGCCTCGTCAAAGGGAACGTCGGGCGCGTAACCAGTCCATCCCCTTGCATCTTCTTCTTCTGTATGGAAACGATCGCGAAATCGTGCTTCAAACGATCGAATAATCGAATGGAAGCTTGAAAATTATTCCTCAAGAGTGGATACTTGAGCGACGATAAAATTCCACGGATAAATGGCAAGGTGCGCTGTAACGCGGCCGTCGAGCTTGTCGAAAATAAAGATTCTCCAATGTACCGCGAGCGAAAGGCTACATCAGAACTTCCCAACACCTTCAGGGAGGCCTTTCCAGTTTCAAACTACTTAGTCACGGATGTCACTTATCGACGAAGTGACTTTGCAAGATGACGGAGCATGTTGCTACCTGACGCCTCGTATCAATTTATGATTTTCGAGATGGCGGAAAGTTCATCGGGGGTTGTAAGTCTCTGTGTGAAGTTGCAGCACATGCATAGATGGGCTTAAAATCACTGTCGAGTATGACGCTGATGTAATAAGATGGATATATTACTTCGGTGGACGGAGCGAAATAATAGCTAAAAAAGGTTCTGTTACGTATCCCAGGCATTCAGAGATAAGCTTCTTAAGACGATTATCAGTGGAACACAGGTAATCGTCAAGTGCACGGTTCGTTTCGAGGAAATACTGCTGGGTGTTTTGTCCTCGTCCCGTCAGTCAGGGATAAAGGTTCTTTTAAATCTACTTCCGTGCACTCACGCACCGGGAGGGTTAATGATCTTTTTCCACGTATGGTATGAAAGCTCGTTTCGCGAAATGAAGTTTAAAGGGAGGCTGCAGCGGCTAAAAATTCCTCGCAACGAAGTTAGCAGGACACTTTGTATGCGCGGAATGAAACAGCGAAACGTCTCCTTTAATCGGCGAAACCTTTTAGAGAGACATAAAGTTTCTCGTAGTTTGCTGGTCACACAAAGTCACAAAGGAGGAGTTGGGTATCTGAACGAAAATGAGCGGGAAGAGGCATCGCGTAGGAAATTAATTCGCGGCACAGGGGGGCTTAAACAAAGGGTTGCAATCGAGAATCCTTGTTTTCCAGTCACCGAGCAGGATTCCTCTTCGTATTTAGTAGAGAGGAATGAACGTGTGTCTCGTAAAATGACAGCGAAACGGGAAATGTTTTTCATATGCTTCGGAGCGCAGTTATCCACCTTCTGTTGTCCCTTAAAACAGATGAACTTTCGCGACTGATGGGACGCATCTAATTAAAGACTAGCTGTGGACCGTGACACAGTGTTGGATTCGATTCTGTCTGTGAGTCGTGAAATCATACATTCCATCGAGATTGAAGATTCAAATTCTCTGTTACATAGTAAAGTCTAGAAAGTGAAAAGACTCTGTTAGCGAACTTTCCGCGTACCGGAATGCTGCCACGGTAATAATTATGCTGGCACCCGGCAAACACGTGCAGCCGAATTCGTATAAAGAGGGCAGGGAATTGGGGAGGAGAGGAAACGAGGCGCCGCGGGGAAAGCAAGCGAAGGAGGAAGTTCCACGTGATTTCTCACGCTTTTCCGTAGCACCGAACTTGCGTAACGCTGCGGGGCCTGTGACGGCAACAAAGATTCGACAAAGCGGCTTCCCCGTGGCAGAACGTGCGGCTAAGGTGCGCTCTAATAGAAACAATACGGGGACCGCGCGCGAACCAAGTTTCACGCAGCTAGAAGGCACCAGGAAGCCGGCATAAATATTTCAAGCTGCCAGGGCGCGGATATGATACACGCCCGCGATGCCTTACGACGCCAGAAGAAGAGTTCGCGCGCCTGCGAATGTTGAGCCGAAAACACACGTCGCGGCGGTCGTGAATAAATCACGAAAAGCTGTTGTACGATTCGCGCGAGCGTTAGCGACGCGGGAACGGGGTAACGCCCGGCCGGGATCGCCTACGAGAATTGCTCCTGCGTTTCCCCGAAAACGAACGTGGGAGGAATGCATCGCGGCGAAGTTTACAAGCGCCGCTGTGCCCCGTTAATAAAATACACAGTTCGTTGAAGCGATTGTTTAGACAAATTTTCTGATGTTCTCGTGCGAGCTTCGCGACGGTTTGTTGAACGTTAGCTGGAGAAAAAAAGCTGGGATTCCACTGAGGCAACTTTTTGGCAACCGGCTACCGACAACATCGTCGCATCTTTTTTTCGCATGCAACACATGCAATCACTGTCGCAATCATCGCACGCGACACGTTGCCTTGCGTTGCCTCAGAGGAATCCCAGCCTTTTTTCTCCAGCTAACGTTCAACAAACCGTCGCGAAGCTCGCACGAGAACATCAGAAAATTTGTCTAAACAATCTAAACAAGCAGTGATTAAACTCCGGTTTTCGCTCGGTGTCAGAAAGGAGTATAAAGGGAACAAATCCCCTCTGTACCCGTGCTTCGCCAGTGTTCTGCAATTCTCTATATATTCTACTCGCGGTGCAAAGGTGTGGCATAATGAGAACGTCTCATTGGTACTACCCTTTTAACTTCTCCCATCTCTACGTGACTTTATAATGTGGGAACGGCATATAAAGGCAACGTGAATACCCGGGACCGTGCTGCTTCGTGGGCCTTAGGATTGTGTTCGTCGGGTGAAGTCACGAAACTGTGTTGCCAAAAACGCAATTCCCAATCCTCAACTTCGACGTTTAATTCGCATAGTGTAAAGTAGTATACATTAGGGTGGCTCTTATTTTCGATTTTTGAATTTTCTTCGGGGCACCCTCCAGAATAGTTCCAAATAATTAAAAAAAAATCTGTGTAAAGTTTCAGCTCGATCGGATAACGGGAAAGGGTGCCCCTGGGCCGTTAAACATTTAAATCATTATTTAACAGCTCGCGAAGTCGATTTTATATAACGTCTTCCAAGTTATTGATTAAATAAAAAAAATATGCCAAACAAAAGTTGTAATTCCGGACAAGGAGCATCTTTTTTGGTGTATTAGGGGAGGGTTGCCTATATCGTACCACTTAAGACATTTTACATTATATTTCATATTTGGTACTAATTTGGACGCAAATGACTATTGGATATTGTAGCTTGATCTTTTAGGCATCTACTATTATACGCTGAACCTTTTGTTCAGAACAAATTAATTTGTTATTAATCTTTTTGTCACATACTGTAAAAGGTACGATTTGGGCAACCGGTCTCCTAAATCGTACCTCCACTAAAAATAGTGTCAATAACAAATAGAGAAGAAACTATTCAACATAAAGTAATGATTATTATATAGTTACATATACATATGTATATGAATCACGCACAGGCCGCAATAAACTATGTATATGATATATGTACGTAACCTATATAACACACGAGTTGTCAAATCCTACTGGTACGATTGTAGTGGTACGATTTAGAAAACATGATCAATTTATTTATAAATATCAATTTAAACTTTATAATGAATGTAACATGTACTTAAAATGAATGTAAACTATTCTACACTAAACCCGCTTTTAGAGAAATACAAAAATACAGGAGAAAATTGCATTGTTTGATTATTATCAGCTAAAATAAACTGGTAAAAAGTTACATCAATCATACCTGATTTTTTTAAATGTTTGTCGCACGCACAAAATAGGGTGTAAGCTCGGAAGGTTTTGTTTCTATTTCTTATTTCGCATTTACTTGATATTTTTATCATCAGACGTCGTTTATATTCATTAATTTTTGAGAAATTGATCAGGTACGATTTAGGTGACCGGTACGATATTGGCAACTCTCCCCTACTATTTTTCGTGCGACAAACGGTTTTCGAAAAAAATCCGAGAAACTAAAAAAAAACTTTTTTTTTCAAATTTTGAAAGTTTAAATGCTTCTAGAACGCTTTTTATTTATGAAGGTGAACAAAAAAAATGGAATTTTTATTTTCGAGGACTATTTTTTAAACATTTAAGGGGGGGGGGGGGATATACCGAAATATGCAAACAAGGTAAAAAAAAATTTTCTTCTTATTTTCAGTGTTTGATATGTGATGAATGTTTCCTGAAAAGTTGGGGTCGAAATTCGCAAAAATATCGGAGATATACGCATTAGAAGTCAAGTATGCGTATTGGTGGCAGAGACGTAACAGCATTAACCTTTAGGGTTGACAATGAAAAATACACATTTCTTTCAGTCTTCATAAATAAGAAATGTTCGATATACATGTAAATTTTCAAATTTTGAAAAAAAATCGGACATGAAATCTTGCACTTTTTAGGCAACAAAAAAGAAACTATGAATCAAATAAAATATCCACGCCGTCACAAAATTGAGTAACAGTGTTTCATATAGCCATGCAAAATTTGAAGTAAATCGGTTGAATAGTATTCGAGTAACCGTGGGTAACATGTTAGAAAATCATGATATCCAGAAAAATGCATTTGAATACCTCACTTCTGACGTTTATATCTCCGATATTTTTTGCGAATTTCGACCCCAACTTTTCAGGAAACATTCATCACATATCAAACACTGAAAATAAGAAGAAAATTTTTTTTTACCTTGTTTGCATATTTCGGTATATTCCCCCCCCCCCCCTTAAATGTTTAAAAAATAGTCCTCGAAAATAAAAATTCCATTCTTTTTGTTCACCTTCATAAATAAGAAGCGTTCTAGAAGCATTTAAACTTTCAAAATTTGAAAAAAAAAGTTTTTTTTTTTAGTTTTTCGGATTTTTTTCGAAAACCGTTTGTCGCACGGAAAATAGTAATACACCAAAAAAGATGCTCCTTGTCCGGATCTACAACTTTTGTTTGACATCTTTTTTGATTTAATCAATAACTTAGAAGACGTTATATAAAATCGACTTCGCGAGCTGTTAAATAATGATTTAAACGTTTAACGGCCCAGGGGCACCCTTTCCCGTTATCCGATCGAGCTGAAACTTTACACAGATTTTTTTTTAATTATTTGGAACTATTCTGGAGGGTGCCCCGAAGAAAATATTGAAAAAAATTTTTACCAAGTGTAAATAAGAGCCACCCTAGTATACATAGAGTGTATTGTTGGAGGATCGTAAACGAAACCATTATTAATACTAAGTGAAATGGGAAAGAAAATTATAGTTATGTAACTATATTCAAACAGATAATGGAGAAATGAAGACGAAAACACGAGGAATCCAGCACAACTGGATTTTAGAAAATCTCAATAAAATCGTTTCACTTTTAGCGCAGTTCCTAACATTCCAGCGAGAATCTAAAGCTTCGTGTTGCATTGAGCGGCTGACAAAGTGTCTTAGCATCCAATTTCCTCCCAATAAAGACTGTACTTCATCCTTCAGAATCCTTCAGACATCCGGAGCTCACCTCTCCGCCGAAACGCAGTCAAAAACCCCATTGCATGAGCGGCTAATTCATTTAGGCGACGAGTTCACGGCTAACGAGAGACGGTGTTCAGTCGGCGTTGACTGGCAGATGAAGAAACGTCCTCTGAAATGAAGCGTAACGATGTCACCGATGCAACGGCGAGTCTGAAAGGGCGCCGCCAACCTATCCCAAGGAGCGCTCCTCCGCCGAGGCAACCGCCACGGCTAAATCCGTTTAAAAAGATTCCTCTTTGCAGCGGCCGCGTTAAGCAACGGCTGCGTTCTCGAAACAAACGTCAGTCCAGGTACGTGCGAAATTAGTAGCGCCGCGGAGAGAGGCGGCGCCCCTTCCAGCGACATGGCCGCTGCGCGCATTAATTTCGCAAAACCTGCTGCCTTCGTGGAGCTTCTCGAGGATTTCGTCCGGCGTCGGTGCGCGATATTGCCCCCTCAAGACGCGACGTAGCACCGCGCGTAACGAGCGCGCACAAAGGTGTCACGGTTAATCCTGGGATGAAGCAGCGCGCAAGCCACTGGCTAGGTCCAAGGCTTGCTCTAACCCAGATTTCCCAGCCGCGCATCCCGGCTTACATTCAGCATTATTTTTATTTATGCGTCACCCTTATCTCGCGTTGTACACACGTACGCGTGACATTGGCTTAAAACATATTTCCGGTAGATGGGGTAGGTTATTACTACGCCCTATGACACTCCTCCGCAGGCGTTAGAGATCCATAAAACCACTATGAAAAGTCAGCACCCTCGTGCCAACTAATCTTTGTCAACTCGCGGGGTTACGGAACGCTGGTTCGTGCGCTGCGGATCGGTCGCGAAGCCGATCGTCGCAATGTGGCCCGAGGTAAACAACTCCGTCTAAAGCGATCGCCTCGAGTCTCGAGTGACCTCGGCTCTTAGTCAGGGGGGGTGGTTAAAATGGGATCGGTGGCCGCGCGTTCAGTAGAAAATTGACCGTGTCACCCGCATTACGGCCTCGCGTTTTTTCCCCGCGCCACGTCCTACTTTCCCGCGGAGGAACGGCTTTAATCACCCGGCTAGCCCCGGATCACTTGTTCCTGGATCGGCCAGGAATCAGCCCGACTTCATATTCATTACTGTCCATTGTTCGGCGCCGCTGGCCCGATAAAAATTTATCTTCGTATGACCGCGATCGATTACCACCGCCGACCTCCTCGCCTCTCGTCGCCCTCCCTGGCACACGGGGTCCAGGCGTGCAGACCGCGCCCCGCCATATAGGTCGGCCTAAGTTATTGGACAGGCTACGTTATAGGCGTCGAGACATCGGAAATTGGAAAATTAGCACGCCCGCGGCGCTGTTGTCTCGAGCATGTCCAATTTAGAAACATGAGGACGGAACGGTTCATACCGAATGCACCTTGTCCACGGCATGAGTAATGGCGACAGCTTCGAATGTGACAGACACCGAATTTGACGACACTTGGACGGCAACGCGGGCTGCCTATGAGGCGGTGTCGTACGGGCCGCGTAATTTCGTTCGACTCGTTCGATCGGGATTTAAGGGCGTGATTGTAATTGGCGGAGCGCGGAACGCCGATAAATGGATGAACGGCTGCTTGCCACGGCTTTACTACTGATTCTAGTTTATCGTTGTAGCCAGAACGTCACCTACAATTATCGTATCGGCGATTGAGCGCTGAGCATGATCGCGACCAGCGAGCGGCTGTGGTCAGAAGATGGTGATGACTGGTATTTTTCATCGTTGCACAGTGTTCTCTTGTCTAAATGAAATTCTATATCTCGTTCTTGTTAATAAGTCTTTTCCATTAAAGAGTTTCGAAAGTGGAGCGATTGAGAAGTTAATACCTAAGAATTTGTACTTAGAATCTTTGTAATTACGGTGTAGTAAATAAAGCACTGAATTGTTGGAGGAACGAAGCTGAACAGTACTCGAGATAATTTCTTTTCGTGTTTGCCGTAATTGTGATTCAAGTTAGCTCCTGGCTCATCCTCTCCGTTCTAAATCTAATAAATTGCCGAGAAAATGTGTCCTTCCGTTCCATAAAAGCGAGACTATATCGCTCAAGTGCTTAATTAAAATATCATTTAGGTCGGGGTATGACGTACCTACTTACTTTGTGATTGTTTTGCTTGTTTCAAGTGTTTTGTTAAACTCTTTCTATAGACTGATGAACAAAGGGGTCCAAGGCAAGGAAGGAAATAAAAGTTGCTGTTGTGACATCGGTGCCATCATTAAAGGAGATTTAATCCCGCGACTGCTGTTCCCTGAAAACTTCATATTCCCATCGCAGCGTTGAACCCACAAAGAGCTGGCAAACCCCCTTAAGTGAAATTAAGGTTAAATCTGTGTCCTTGCCGAACCGATTATACGTATGTCTGACTATACGCGCACCTTCTCCACTTGTTTTCTTATACTTTGACTTATCTTCGCATTCTGAACCTATAAGCTGCACCTTCTTGCATCGGAGTGAAATAATTCAGTATGTGTATAGCGTGTAACACAGAGCGAAGCAGTGGAGCAATGGGGTTTTGCCAGGAGCGCGGAAAATCTTTACTACTCCACTGCTCCAATTTTTTTTTATTATTTGAATTTTCTTTCAGTTTATAAGATCCGACGAATGAAATGTTTTTAATCTATACCAATTCTCAATTGTTCATCATTGAAAAAATATTATACCGTAGGACCGCGCAGCCCGGTGTTAAGCAGGCATAGTACTTTCTGTGCTCGAAAATTAAGCATTTTTATGATTTTTTTTCTATATGAAAATGAAAACCTAGTAAGATGTGGTTTGTTGCAAATGAAAGATCACTGTTTGAAAGTATTAAAATAATTTTTATTTAAAAAAAAGCAGCTGGAGCGGAGCAGGAGCGGAGCTGGAGCAAGTACAGTAAATACTCGTTAGGAGCCCGTCGAACGGGGCTGGCGGCGGGCTCCTAACGCGACTGGACACTATTCCGCGCGGCCACTGGCGCGAGTGAGAAAACCCAATGAGCGAGCGAGAGGAGACGAAAGCCGACGGCAACTTCGTGTCGACTCGTTCGTTTCCTCTCGCTCGCTCATTGGGTTTTCTCACTCTCGTCCGAAGGATTCCAAGAAATGGTGGGGATAGTCGCCGGGCTTCTAACGCGTGGTAGAAACGGGCTCCAAACGAGGATTTACTGTATTTTGATGTCGGAGCGGATCAGGAGCGGAGCAAATAAAAAATTGGCCCTGCTCCGATCCCCTGGTGTAACATACTTGCAATTAATTTTCTATTGAACACTCCATAATATTCATTTATATATTGTTCAAGAAATTTCTTCTGAAAGGCTCCAGAAACGCTAACTACCTATATCCCTAAAGCTAATAAGTCTCAATAGTAGTGCCAACACGTTGTACATGTACTTCGATATAACAGAGATAAGGAGAACCACACTAATCCAAACGTATTCTACCATATTCCCCAATTATACTCGCTCGAAACGGCAACAAATTCTACATCCACGTTCCAACAAGTATCAGAACATACAAGGCCACCGTCCGTGAGCTCTAAATCAGCCATGGGAACATCGTGTATCACAAATGAGTTCGCTGGCAACCCATCATTCCCTCGGCCAGTTCACGTAAATGTTTAGGGAAACAGCGGCCCGTCATCGCGAGCGCGAACAGCTAATCACCGCCCGGAATAATGTAGATTACTATCAGACCGATTCCCTCGAATCGGGATTACATTTTGCTACATGCCACCTACGGATCGATCCTTTGGCCGTGGACGGCAACCAGCTACCTCGCCGTGACGAATTAATCAATCAGCCTGTCGATCGCGCTGCTCCGGGCGAGCAACTTCGATGGAACTTGGAAAGCGTGCTGCGGCCTCCTTCGTGCAGCCGTGTAAACGCTGTTTAACTCCAGGGGAAAGGAACGAAATGGTAAATCAATCAGCCGCGACGATCGTCTCGCGGGGATACACTAACAGGCAGATCAACCGCGGTGCTCCCCTGACAAATTGGCAGCGAGCAGCATCAAAGTAACAATGGCACGGACGCACGGAACTGTTTCCACCAAGACGCTCTCCTGCCTGGCGATTACTACTTGGGACACGATACTGCAATCTTCGTTTTCTGCGGTTTTATGCTTCGCTCTTCCGTGTAGGATGGTGGGCACAGTAACAGCGTGTCTGTTCTGCTAGAAGGGAGGATCACCGATGAGGGACGCAGTAGTGTGACGACACTGCGTGTCATCAGCGGCATTCGTCGGTCGAATTTACGAAAAGTGTCTCGTCTAAAAAGGCCCCGGAGGTCGATTCCATCTTGCTATCCGCTCGATACAAATGCGCGCGACGTGAGGGTGCGCGCACCGCCAGGGGATTTTTCCTTTATCACGTCGCCAGCCAACCGAATCGAGCAGAAATTCTGTAAAAAATCGCGTTACCTTCGCGTCTTCGACGAACGATTTGTCGTCCTGCCAAGATCTATCGTCGTGAAAATGTGTGACGCGAGAGATGCTTCCTTTCTCGTGTCACCGGCACGCGCTTCCCGGGCGTACGCTTCGAATTTATTCGCGTGGCGACTGACGATTTGCGTTTCTCTTTCATAGAAAATACGAGTGGTGCGAGTGAAAAGGAAGTAATGATATAATAATAAAGGAATGTGAAATTTTTCGCAAGACTGAAGTAGCTGGTTGCGTGCATTACGCATCAACATTCCTTTGCAACGAATAACATTGTCAGTTACTAATTGGCTTCAGAGTTATATATAACTAGTAGCTTCGTATAACTCGTGTAACTCAATTAATAAATGCAAGGCTGGTAATAAACGAAATGAATACAAATAAGTGACTATTAGTTATAAAGATTCATAACAGCATTAGAAAATTCATATAATTATCTTGGTGTACTACATCGTGATCACGTAGAAAAACAAGTTATGGAACGTCTCCCCATGCTTTTACGTTAAAACGTCGGTGGACATACCTCTGTCCATAATACTGCGACGTAAACAAAAATGTCTGATCGTGAATGCTGCTGCGTGCTGCAGTTTTAATTATACCCGCATTCTCAATTACACGTTGAAAGTTCCATCCACTTTTTCCCATCCCTCGGTTTCCTTTTATAAATCATCCCTGCTCGCTTCAACATTTCCGTCCGCCCCGCATTTCCGCCCAAAATATCCATCAAACGCGCGCGCCCCTGCGACGTGTAACGCTCGCAATGTAAACGAATATTTTTCGCGCATAATTGCGCGGTCCAGCAAAATCGACTCGAAAAATGGCTGAATTCGTTCCGACTTTTCAATCGGTCGCCGTTGCTGGATGAAATGCAGAAAACCGCTAACTATCGCGTATTGTGCCGCGGATGAAAAGCATCGCGGGACCATATCGGCTAAGAGGGAACAATGTGGCGTTCGGAACGCAACGAACGTAGAGGCGATGGAGCGCTGATTTCCAGGGCAGGTCCGACAGCAGTTGAACTTGACGGGAAAGTATGAAATTGGATCACTGGCAAACATCCACGTCACGACAGGATATTAACCGGGATGCAAAGAGGAAATGTGCCCGGGAAAGGTTTTTCTTGCCGCGACAATACCGATGCACGCGGCCGACGGAGACTCTGAATGAGTTGCCAACCTTTTATCGCTCGTGCTTCCTCTTTTTCACTTCTCTGCAATACGCTCTGCACATTTACGCGTCACTCAGCGGCGCTAAATTTCGGTACCCGCCGCCTGTCAGCAAAGGCTTTAATACGCTGTCGATGACATCGTAGGTATATCTGGTGCTTCTCGCCAGCTTTCAAGTGTTTACGAATTCCCGTTGGTCTTCGATGTTTTTTAAGAAATCTCTTCAAAGGTGGGAAAATTTAATGCGAAAGAAGCAGGAAATTCTTTGAAAGCTGCTTGTACATATATAAACTTCTTGGATCTCCGTGAATTATTTCAAATCCCCGAATGTCTGCAAATTTTCTCGGGTTATTAAAATTCTACGAAATTGCAAAAAAGTAAAATCCTTCGACGGGGGGTTTCTTCCAAAAATTCAGAAACTGCGTTTATCTATAAATGATGGTGCCTTTAATCTTCTTGACTCCCTTCCATCCATTACAGTAAGTCCGCAAGGGATTTGCACAGCCTTTTTATTCTCTCCCCGTTATTTATTACGCACTGACGTTGAATAGTAATGTAAAGTACCATGTTCCGTAGCTCGGGGGAGCTAAAGTGGTATCAATTTTATTGATATCCACCAGACATAGAACTTCTTCTGTTACAGCAATGCTACAAAAGGAAACACAGCAAAAGCCTCCAGCTAACAACTAATTGTTAACTACTTACACTATGTCAAATGTATATGCATAAATTAAATAAAGAATACTTTATTTCCTCCATATTCGAAGGAAACAAGTGAAAAAGAAGATATAAAGAATTTACCACAGCTGCAGGTTTCCCAGGCTTGGACATTACAGTCTAACTTCTCGATCAGTGTTTAAGTTTATATCGAAAAGCCGAGGTTCTGCAGAGAACTGAACTTGTTAAATAGTTTGTACATAACACTGCCAACTACGGCTAAACGATGCATTGCCTTTCTAGTAATAAACTACCTATAAGTGCGTAACATTGGAGCAGAATAGGAAACGGCTTTGGAAATGCTTCTTGTGCACGCTCGTTCCATTGAAATATCAGGAAGCGTGCTGGCTGCGTCAAGTGATATGCAAACAGCCGCGTGCGTCAGCGATCATATAAATTTTCAGTAATTGTGTTAATGCGAATCTCATGTAAATGCTCGTTTATCTTCCACAAAGGAACAAGATACGGGGTCAATCGTTAGGGGCCAATGTCTCGGGAGGATACTGGCGGAGACGATCTTGCAGTGACATATCGGGCCACTGCAGTGTGCTGCGGCAAACGCATAGATCAGCCTTGGAGAGCAATTCCAGAAGATTCTGGCTACGAGGGATTGAAGACGCACCAACCCACGATCGTTACCCGCTACGTCTCCATTCAGACGACTTCCATTAGCAATTTCAAAATTCTGTTACCGATTATTAATTGTCAGCCAACACCGTTGTCAAACACTTAATGCTGGTTGTTGCACGATCAAATACTACTTGCATCAATCGAACTTGTAGCGAAATGAATAGTATCGATTACTCGTCACAAAAACGTATTTAGATGCAATGAGCTGAATAAGATCTTACTTACTCCTTCTAAAATTACACGACAGTCCATTCAAAGGTCCACTAGCACGGAAAAATGGTACACACCTGCAACAAAAGGAAGGCGGTATTAGCGTGTGTTGCTAAATATAATATTCGTACAGTTTGAAATGTTTACTTCGATCACGAAGTATTTTACATCCTCCAAAGTAGGTAGACCACAATCCTTCGTCTACAATTACTATACACAATCAGCAGACAATTTAAAAGTATCGATGATTATTAAAAGCTCCCTTTCAACTCCCATCATTCTTCAAACATCCTGTGCACAACATGCAGGATTACAGTACCTACTTCACCCCTAAGTTGTCCGCAACCACGAAGCACGTACTATCTTGCATAGATATAGTGACTAACCCGAGACTCGCTAAAGTGGTAAGCAACGCGATATCCCTAAGGTGCCAGCCACCAAACGTGTCCTTCTTCACCTACTACAGGACTGCACTTATTTGGTCACATAATTAACACAGTAGTCCCCAACAACTACGTCGAACGCGTCTCCAGGTTCTTCATTGATTCCATAAAGCTTAAAGGCGCTACAGGCTTTACCCCCAGCTGCTGTTACATCGCAATATCTCTGCAAGACAGAGAGCTCTGCATTATACTTGCACGCAGAAAGAAAACAAGTCGAGTGACGCGCGCGATTAGTCGTCGATTTTCGCAAATTCAATTAGGTTCTTCTGAAACCGAACCGAGTGCCATTTATTATCGTGCACGGTAGAGGAAGATCCTCTCGAGGCGGATCCCGAGCGCGGATGGCTGGCGCCATTTGGCCTGGCGAAGTTTCAAACCTTTAAACGAGCGAAAAACTTTCCTGCCATATTGCATTAAGGCAGTGATTAATTCATTGGCGATAGTTATGCATTTCAATGAGGCGAATCCTACCAGCAACCATTTTTCTTCGGGCTTTTTTGTTCGGGGAATTAGCCGGATATGCAGGTCGCGTAAACGGTTCTGGCGGAAGTTTCAGCGCGAGAGGATCCGGAGATGTTTAGGATCGCAATAAGCTGCACAGAGTTGACGCTGTTTTCCCACGTGGCAAATAAATCCTTCTCCTTTTTCAGTGAACCTGGATAATGGAAGGCAGGAACTGTGATCCTGCCACTCGTTGCTCTTTTTATGGAGCTTCCTCTCTACAGTTTATAGGCTCTGTTAGCATAAAATTACTCCGGAGCTGGTCATATACGTGTCGAATCCGTGTAGCATCTAGCAGTGACCAGGAGAAAGATAAATAAGATAGGTCCATTGGCAAGAATTGTATCTTAAAGCTAGCAAAATACCCCTGCGCTTCGCTCCGGGCGTAAGAGATATTAAGGACTCCATGAAAACGGATTTCATCCCTTTTCACCACCCCTTTAGGGGTCGATTAGGGCAAAATGCTGAATCTGGTTTTTAGGCATTTGTGTGGGTAACCTTTGTAAGTGAAAACCAAGTTGATATCTAATCGGTTCTAAGAAATAATAAGGAATCCGAGAAAACATATTTCACCCCTTTTTACCCCCTTCGGGTTGGAATTTAAAAAAATCCCTTCTTATCGAGCACCTACGTCGCAAAATAAATATACCCTCCGAATTTCATGTTTGGGTCAGCGGTTTGGGCCTGAAACGATGATGAATCAGTGAAACCACGATTATATAAGTATAGATTTATATTCTATAAATTGGGGGTTGCCAGAGTATGTGATACAAATGTAATACTTCAATGAGTTGTGAACATTGTTTCCACCACCACTGCGCATTCATTCACGATTTGAATTACATCTTCCTCCTTTCATTTTAATAGATACCCAGTTATCCCCCGCCCTACCAAACACGAGTAACCCACCCTTCTCCGAGTGTTGGAAACATCGCGCAAATGGATCAATTGCCAACATAACGTGAATCCCGCATCAACGGTAACCGCACACCAGCATTCTGCCGTCTAAGCCTCGCACGCTCCGAGGCACTTTAAACCCAGCCAAGGAGAACAGCGAAACAGGCCACAAAGCGTAAAGCACATCTAAAAAGGCCGCGACTAACAAAGGAGGAAGGAGAGAATGACCCTGGGTCTCCTCGAGTCCCTTCCATTTACTCGCAACGTTTACGTGGAAGACCCGACGGCAAATCAACGGAACGGCTCGGAATCAGGGGGCCCGCTTTTAAGCGCGACGACCGAAACGTACAGCCGAAAAAAGAGACGAGACCAGCGAGTACGCGGCGGGAATCCAAGCAGGTGAGGCTGGCCTGGTTCACGGTGGGATCGTCTTGACTCGCTGTGATTTGTCCCAGGCCCAGGAAGAACGATCCTCCCGCTGTCTTGATGAATAATTCATCAGCGAGGCGCGTAGACCGCGGCGCTTCCGCAATTCGACTAGCCGGTAACGCGTCCCAAAACGCTCCGATAAATCCTCCGTCGTTTGTTCGCGCTTCTGGCACCCTCGTTACGACCGTTGCCGGGCATTAAACGTCAAACGGGTCCGGTCGGTTCATGAAATATGATGAAATACGCTTGGAACATGGGTCTCGGCCACGTTCCGCCGGCGCGGCGCGGCGCGGCGATCGTCTTTTCATGAATTCTAATTTGCCGGTAGCCAGGAGTTATCAGGCCAAGATTAATGCGTTCCAGCGCGATCGACAGCGCCTGGATAACGTTTTTCCTCCACCCTGTCCACCCCCCCGCTCCCTCCGCCGCGCGGATCGAATGCGCCGCATTAAGAGCAGGATGCGCTCTGTTTTTCGTTCGGTTTGCATATGGAAATCGGGTGGCGGCGAGTTCTTCTGGCTTCCGACGGGGAAGACGCTTTTCTTGCGAGCACTTTGCCGGCAGTTTAGCGCCCCGCGCTGCTCTAATTCCAGGGCTTTCGTTCTGGGACGAACCGCGGGCGCGTATTAATACTTTAAATAATTAAGATTCGCGGGTTCCTCTGCGCGTTTCCTGTCTGCTTGTTAACAGGCTAATCTGTTTCGATTTATATTTGCGCGATGGAATTAGCGACTACGTTTAACGTGCATTCTGTACACGTTGCAAACTGTTGGATAACTGAACGGAATCGATAATTTTGTCGAACTCCACCCGACGATAAGTTTCAATCGAGTTTTCCTGTTTCGATATCGGTAGTTGATTTCCCCTGACGTGTTCCCAATATGCGTTAATGCGGCAGGGTTCCACGCGAATTTCGGGCGTTGTTCGGTGCACGCGCGTGGGCGGTTCTTAAGGGGTAACACCACTCTAGAGGCAGAAAAGAAGACCTAAATTTGACAATTTATTTTGGGAGTATGACAAACGGAATAGAATTTCTTTTCAGAGGGTTTATTTAACACATATTGAAGTACGAAAAACAATTGTTTTATTGTCATTTTCATACAAAATGGCGGCGACAGAGCCCGTCGTCGAAACCACTTCTTTCAAACTGGGAGGACGGATTTCTCGGAGACTATTGCATGGGTCGATTTGAAATTTTTACAGTAGCTTCACAACAATATTCTCTTTGGAAGTACGTAGCCGTTTTTTGATTGAATGTAAACTCTTTTTTTTTATAAACAATTTAATGCTCATGTAGAATCAATTCATTTCTTAAAAAGTGCACCACTTCCACAAAAATTGATTAAACAAAAAACCCCTACGTACTTCCAAAGTCAATTGTATATAGATTATAAATTTTTTTTATTTTTTGCTCCCGGACTCATACATGCCGAGAAATCCGTCCTCCCGTGGCGGTGTTTTCAAAAAAGCTGTTTTCGACGACGAGCTCTGTCGCCGCCATTTTGTATGAAAATGACAATAAACAAATTGTTTTTCGCACTTCAATATGTGTTAAATAAACCCTCTGAAAAGAAATTCAATTCCGTTTGTCATACTCCCAAAATAAATTGTCAAATTTAGGTCTTTTTTCTGCCTCTAGAGTGGTGTTACCCCTTAAGGGGGAGCCTGGTGTAACGGGTCGAAGAAACCGATTTTTTTTTTGTTGCATAAATCAATAGTTGAACATCACAATAATATGTTCCCAAAGCCGCAAAACGAAATTCGAAAAATTAAAGCGGATATGGCCGGTTTTGCTACGGAGCGCCAGGTTACGAGAAAACTTTAAATGCGTTTTTCTCGAAACGACAGTTTTACAATCTGCGGGCAATGTAACTCCAAAAATATTCAACCAATCGACTTGGCCTTGTACACGGATATTTGTGAACATTTTCTTCATAGGGCTAAGTTATTAGTATAATGATATTGTTTAAATAAATAACTTTTTTTACACATTTAAGGCAAAATTTCGTTGGAAAAAGTGAATTTTTTTCAAGAGGCCGCCATTTGTTCAATTTTGCATCTTTTAAGTTATGAATTTATACGATCTGTGCGTACACTCATAAACTAAACGAAAATTGTTCGATTTTTGGTTTCAGATGAAACCAAAAGACGCTACGTTGCCCGCAGTGCAACAATTGCGTCGCCAACGGACTGGGCATAAGCCGTTATAACTTTGTTATTTGCCGCTCATTTTTAATAAAATTTTTTTTATCTACCTTAACCTGATAGTACAATATCCTGAAAGTTTCAGAAAGATCGATGAAATACTTTCTTTAAAAAAAATTCCCGAAAAATGCCTCGATTTTCAGCTGGTTACACCAGGCTCCCCCCTTAATTGCAACCAGGTAGCCTGCGAAATTAAGAGTCCGCGGGCTTATTCAATGTTCATTTCCGCTTCGAGTTCGCTCCACGCTCGTGTAAGGTTTCTTCTTTGTAAATATTCCGATTATTAGCAGCACGAAGTACGGTACTAAGATTAGCGAGTTAATCGACGCGGGAGGAGTGCGCGATTAATTATCTTCGCTTTCAGTTTGATTAAGTTTTCTTTCTGCCTGTCACAATTTATCAGAAGGATCCTACTGCCCGTGGCACTTGGACGCCGCGGGACGATGAAATCCTGGAAATCCATCTTCCATTTCTTTCCCAGTCTGCCTTCTATCTCTTGGACAATTTGGGCCAATCCCGTATTCTTTATTTTCCCGGGCGAGGATTATTCGCGACTGGCGCTTAGCTTGCTCGTCTTCCTCTAGTTCCCTGCGTCAGTGTCAACTACTTGGCGTAAAAGCTTTAGAAACTGCTGCCTACATCTCACCTACGCGGGGAAGTTTGCCACGCAACGAGGCATCGAGCCCTTTGAAACTACGCTTCCTAGTTAAAAGCTGAATACTCAGCAGAAATATTGCTCCACCAAATGGCTGTGTGAATTTTTTCGTTCGCTCTCGAAAATCGTTTAGAAAGCAGTTGTGGAAACACACGTGTGTATATTCTCAACTAAAGGGGTTAATGAAAAGGATTTAGGATTTACGGTACTGAGTAATACCTACTGTAACGAAAGGACTCTGATGGACGTACTTACTTATCGAAGTTAAATTGTCGGTTATAATAACGCGCGTGGCTCGCTTGCTTTCACAGTGATAGGTACAGTAACGAACTTCAAATGGACCATATTTTTAAATACCCTGCATGAAAGGTAAACTGCTTTAATGTATACGATGCGTACAAATGTAGCTGACATAAATTCCTCGGCAGTTGATCGCCTCTCTGCATGAAATAAACGAGGAATTAATGCAAAGAAGGAACATCATGAATGGGAAATAGGCATTGCTCCAACGTAATAATGGCAAGGCTCTACAGTGCCAAAACGATGTTGGCAAAAATCAGGGAACTAAATTGTGAGATTATGGCTCGTTTGCTTTATTGTTCCTACGTTTCTCCGAGCGATTAATACTCTCCTCGAGAGCCTCGTAGATATTCAAACGCCGAGGACACTGAACGGCCATCGCAACTAAAAACACTCGAAACTGTCCATAGACCTTAACGAAGAAGAGAAAGAAAGCACGAGAGGCATTATTTTCAACGTTTCCACTGTAAATATTCTCTAACATTGCCCCGTTTCTGTTCCAAGTCCCCAGTCTACCCAGCCTTAATGTTACACAGAAAAACGGCACTTAGTGGTCTGGAAATAAGTGTCTGAAGTAGGACGAGTCTTAATTCAGTCGTCTCGATAAGAACTATTTCCATTTCGCAATCAAATTATCGCCCATTACGCGAGCTATCTGTCCAAGTGAGAATGGGGACCGATCAAATACAATTGCATTGGAATTTTAACGAGGGTAGAGGAACGGGTGATGACCCGACAATGTGGTAACGTCGAGTCCCTTCATCGTCCCTTCACGGTTACACGAAATTTTGGCGCGGCAACCAGAAGCATTTCGCAGCTAAGAATACGCAATGTCGGCACGCCGGGCGTCGGCGTTTCAATTATTAAGTTTCATTGTCAGTTGAGTCGAGTTTCAGCGGATTAAAATGTAAACTGCGTTATTACGTTCGCCGAGCAAACACTACCAAGTCCCGACACGCTTAATCCTTCGCGCGGCGAGCCGAAAGGTACACAATTTTCGAAATTGCACGAGCCGCGACGCGCCATTAAAAGTTCCTCCGCGTCTTAGCACGTCCCGCCCCTGGAAAAAGGATTTATTTTCTCGCTGATAATTCAGCGTTCGTATTTGATGACGTACGCGACAGCCATGCTGAATATCAGCTGCAGAAAATGGAATACAAGGTTTATGGATATATGAGGGAAGTCGCGGTTACATTATTTTAGACTGTAATGTAATTTCAACGATGTCAAGTGAATAATCAAGGGAGGAAGTTTCTGTTGTGATGGCAACATCATCCAACTGGACATAGCAGTCTGCTTAAATATGCGTGGGTAATATTGGCGCGAATCAATAAGCCAGAGGAGAAATTTAAGAGTAAATAATCTAAGCTTTCATTGCTATTCGTGCAATTTCATAGAATCATATAGGATCCAAAAATAAGGGCCACATGTCTCTCTTACCGACGGCAACCCAATTTTATTGAGATGAAACCCTCCCTCACGAAAGTCGATCCTAAAGACGGATACTTTAAGACACGGTCGAATTCCGAATGCAGCCTCTCGCGATTTTCTATTCCTATGCAAAGCTTGATAACTTTGACAGCAAGCGTCGAAGGACTTTCCGGGGCAAAAATCAATTTCCTTCGGACTCCTGCTGGCCACTGGACTGGTGTACGTTAAAACGCATACAATTCTCCTGTTGGGTGGAAGTAGATAGGTATACGTATATTGCAACTGGTCCAATAACGCTGAACGCGCGATAAAGTCTCTCCAAGTCGCCTCCGTTCTTTAAGATTGAATTAGAATCAGCAAAGAGCCTTTATTTCGTCGCGTTTTCTCAGCGAGTGGAAAATCCGAATGACGATATACTTTGGAGGGTCGCACGTAACAGGCTCGGAATTCGATTAAAAGTGGCAGCAATATTTATTTACAGATTATTCGCGTCCTTCGAAAACACAGTATATCAGACATGTATGCCGACCGTCACCCAATAATTAGTAACCGGGCAACGAACTGTTGACCGCAGTTTTGTCAACGGGCGGCGAGCGTTCCGCGGCGATGTTTTCGCGCATCGTAACATCGTTATTCGGGTTTCGTCTCTCCCCGATTTTCCTAAGTTAATAACAAACTGTGTAATTCGCTTCGCCGTGCTCGTCCCATTGTTGCGTCGATTCTATTTGTCGCACGGTGCCGATAATGCCCCCTCGTATAATGCGCTCGTTTAAATTACGTCACGGGGGATTAGATCTCGCACGGATGCGTTCATTCTGTGTCAATGCGGCTCGCACTGCTTTCAAAACAGACGAAACTGGTGTAATTTGCTTCGCCCTGGCACGCCACCACCACCCCCTTGTTTCGGCTGCCATCGCCAGTAATCGTACTCCAAGCCGAGGTGATGCTTATTAGTAGCGACACCCACGAGCGATGTTCTTCTTGCCGCTGCGATTCCAAGGAACTTGGAGAGATGGACGTGGGCAATTCGATTGGAATTTGACAGGAGGGAACGACGTGTCTAGGTTTGTACAGTGTCATCATAAGCGCGATGTCAACGTGATACCGTCGAATGACACCATTACGAAACGGTAATGTGCAACGAAGGTACAAAAACAGAGTTACCGAGTAAGTGGCTTTGCCTTTAAAATAGCTGTCGCCGCAATTCAATGCGAATTCCCTCTCGTTTCATTTTCATTGTAATATCTTGTGGCAATTGAATGTTAATAGTATTATGAGTGGTACATTTGTATTTCAATTACTACAGCGTAATAACATATTCAGTATTGTTGGCCAAATGAACGTGCAGACAGAAGAGTGTACCAGATTGTAGAAAATGCATTTCGAAAATCGTTTCCAAAGCGGATGTTGGTTTCTGCATTTGAACATGACGTCCAAGATATTGACTGGCATTGTAATTATTTATGAAACACTGCTGTAGCGAATAACGTGGCGGAAGCGGGCGATTTTTTTCATTTCAAACGATTCCTCCGATTCCGTAATGAACGGAGGAAATTAATTCTCGCGCCATCTGCTTCTTTCAATTTACAATCGTATCCTGATGACTGAATGGAAGCTACGTTATTCTTGGTTTAAGGGGTTTAGTCAGCTTTCGAAAAAAAACGCGATTTTCTGGAATTTTTTGTGGAATATCTACTGTACATTTTTTACAACTATTCATTTATTTTAAAAGTACATATACCTACGTAGAAACTTTCAGTAATTTTGTTATAGAAAAACATTATAAAATAAACGAATAACAGCCATTCTCGCGGAAGCTGTTTTGATAAAGGCGCTGTGCGGTGAGCAAGATTTCTCTGAGCCGAATCATCTAAAATTAAAAATTCAAAAACATTCTGTTAATACGAGGGTTGTATGATAAGTACCTGGCGTCGGCAAGAGATGGCGTTATTAATATTAAATAAATGTTATTAATCTTTAAAATGACGACCTTAAATTTTCAGCCAGTTGCGTTATTCAGTGTGTGTTTGACAGTCATTGAACGCGAAAAAGTTTTGTATTTTTACAAAAATGGATAAAATTGAGTATCCAGCAGTGATAAAATTCTTGTTTTTGAAACACAAACGAATGATGAAATAAAAGCGGAATTAAGGGAAGTATATGGGGACTCTGCACCTTCGTTTGCAACAATAATAAATTGGACAGCTGAATTTAAACGCGGCCGTACAAGCATTTGCGATGAAGAACGTCCAGGTCGTCTAATTGAGGTCACCACACCAGAAATGATTGAGAAAATCCACGATATGGTAATGAATGATCGGAGATTGAAAGTGCGCGAGATTGGTGAGGCTGTGGGAATCTCAATCGAACGGGTGCAGAAAATTTTGAATGATCATTTGGATATGAGAAAGCTTTGCGCAAGATGGGTGCCGCGATTGCTCACAATTGACCATAAACACACACGTGTGACAACTTCAAAGGAATGTTTGGCGATGTTAAAGCGCAATCCGAAGGACTTTTGGCGTCGATATATAACTGTGGACGAAACGTGGATCCATCACTGTACACCAGAGACCAAGAAACAATCGAAACAGTGGACTTCTCGTAGGTCATCATGGAAATAAACGCCAATTTTGAAGAGTTGGAGCAATCGTATTATTCAGAAGGGATCCAAAAATTGGAAAAACGTTGGACGAAGTGTATCGCGCTAAAAGGAGATTACGTTGAAAAATAAAATGAATTTTGCCCCAAAAAAGTTTTTTTTCTGGTCGAGGCCAGGTACTTATCATACGACCCTCGTATATAGTTGAGTTCAGTAGATGAACGAAGGTTTTTTCAAGAAGTTGATTTTTGACAAAATGGCGGGCGTTTAACGCAAAACCACGCTTTTTCGATGTCTGAATTGTTCGTTTTTCCGCAATTAAAAATAGAGTTTTTATTAAAATAAAAATTCCTTCGTTCATCGACTAGTCTTTGGTATATAAAAGAAGTCTGCAAAAGTTTAGGCAAATCGATACTGCGGTTTACGAAATATCTGGCGCACCGATATCAAAACAGCTTCCGCGAGAATGCCTGTTATCCGTTCATTTTTTAATGTTTTTATATAACAAAATTACTGAGAGTTGCTGCATATATGTACTTTTAAAATAACCGAATAGTTGTAAAAACATATACAGTAGATATTCGACAAACAATTCCCGAGAATCGCGTTCTTCTTCGAAAGCTGACTAGGCACAACCCCTTAACTAAAATGTCATTATATTTCAGGGTTGAAGAAGCACCCTCTGCCTAATCTCTTTCCCCCCGACCACATTTAAATTCGCAAAGATCCCACAACGTCTCCGTTAACCTTACTGATCTCGCAATAAGAATAATTCAATTACACTGAAATTCGTGATCGCATACCTACCCCCCGGCAAAATACCAACCACGACTGCCAGTCATGTGTACCCTGTCACGGCTAATCGTTTTGTCGAAACGTGGTCGCGGCCGCAGGAGGGTTAACATTTGCTGACGGTTTCAAAGGCAACGGTGATACTCAGGTGCGGCCCCCTGGATGCTTCTCATCCCGCACAGACAATCCCTTTCCTTAATTACCGACTCAAAGCTAGGGCAGCTGATTTACAAGCTGTTATCAGCGGCGTGCATGAATTCGCCGGTACGTTGGATCCCCCACCGAACGTGCCCCTCTCCTCCCGCCGCCGACCCCTGTGCCCCGTAAAACTGCAGCAGCAGCCGCGCGCGCGGTGCTACACCGGCCGGGAGTAATCGCGCGAGATTAATTGCTCCTCCACCTTGGCTGCGTATGACTGCGCCCGCCGCGGCGGGGAACAGAGATGACGGCAGAGGAGTGCGCAGGTTTTAGTATCGGAAAGTGACGGTGACTGCCGAGGTGGGGCCTCCCCCTCGAACGGGGGGGGGGGGGGGGGGGGTGTGGTGGTGGTCTAGAGCACGCGGTGCCGCCAGCATACGTAAGTGAAGTATATCACGGAATTCAGAGCAGGAGTCTGCCGCACACCCACGGATACAAATCTTCTCTAAAATGGGGAAGGAGAGGCGAAGAGAGGCAGTGGGAGGACAGGGTGTCTGACAATGAACACGGGACGCCCCGGAGTGTTTCCCTGTACGAAGTTCTGCAAACAACGGAGGAACGAGTTTCCGAGCGGGCGGCGGAAGGCAGACACTGCCGTGGCAAAGTGAAAAAGAAAAGAATTGATTTCGCAGGACGTCACCGTTTCTTGGCACCGGCCACTGGCACCGGCGTCCCTTCAACCAGAGGGAGGGGAACGGTCGAGGGACAACCTAATTGGAAAACAAATAAGTCCCCCGCACGGTTTTCCAGGGGGTGCCAGTGTCGCGGTCCAAAAGCTCCTTTGTTCAGTGAATTCTTAAATGCCATGCACAACCGCATTGGCAGATTGTCCGTGGTTTTTTTACTATTTTCGCTTAACGTATTCAGACTCGTTTCGGTAATTTGAAAAAAATCTCGTCGGAACTAGGGAAGTGGGGAGGGGAAGAACTGAGTGAGGGATATCAACCCCTAATCTATGAAACCATCTAGTAGTAGGGGACCGGCTCATCAGATAAAAGTCCCTATTGTATTCAGCAATATGAATATTCAGGCTTCCAAATTTTTTATCTAGGTACTACTTCGCGTAGAGGTAGCCTATTACGTTTTAACAGCTTCGTTTCGTTGCTGCCACTAAACTGTGACTTTTGATTAATTTTTTACAAACCTACCACGAAACATGCAAAAATCTGTGCCCTGTTCATTGTTCCTGAATAATTTGCAAGGTTTTGCTGGCTTTTGTCGCAGTCTGAGACAATAACACTGAATAAACATTTTCCATTTATTTTTGCAGAGCAGGTGTCCATGTTAGTCAAAATTATTCAGGAGCACATATATCTTTTTTTTCTGGAGATATAAGAAAGGGCTGTATTTCTTAAAAGTGAGCAGTTTGGTTGCCCTTTTAGCTGCTACATGCGAAATACGAAGAAAAAGCAATTCCTTCACCCTCCTCACATTTACATATGGGAAAACTATTTTCTGCCTTCCTTTCCTTCTTCTTTCGGATTTTCCCCACGTCCCTATCCTTTCTTGTCGTTACACGAGACATCTGCCTTTCAGATTCAGGATTTCCCATTTAAGCATCAGAATACTTCGTATTTTTAAAGGCAGGCTATGAAAAACGGAACTCCGACATAAAGAAAAATCATAGAGCACACTAAAATATCGAAGATCTTGCTTGTTCATATGCAACAGAAATAATTATAGGTACTTTACGTTACAGCTCCCTGATAGGATGAAATTTTTCTTTTGCCCCAATGTACTGTACATCTGTCTCGTCCATTTGCAATCCATACTTGCCTATGCCTTTCTCCCGCGGTAATTTTTCCAACACGCCGCGCCACGAGCGCACAATTTCATGCAAGCAATAATTTAGCCCCGCGGTGACTTCGCGACAGGCGTCGAAAATTATCTGCCCGTTGAAGCAATAACGTGCAATTAATGTCATTATTACTACGTAATTGGGAATTTGTTCCGGTAAATTTCTGTTCCATATACCGTGAAGTAATATTGACGCGCGACAAGCGATGGGACAACATCACCCTCGTTAATCGAGCCTACTTTTAGACACGTGTCGTTATCCGCAGAATTTTTCTCAGCTTGAAAAACAATTTCGGCGTTTCCATAAATTACACACAAAATCGCATTGATTTCTACAGAAGCTGAATAAGAATAAAACTACGCCTGTAGTGCCTACTCGTCTCTTGCAACAGTCAAAGATTCAATTAAACGGCGAACAAGAGTGCCAAACTAATTACCATTCTACCGTAAAATTCGGGCCAACGCGAGGCATAAATCTAGCTCCTCTTTCCGCTAAACACCACCGAAGAAACGTTACGTCTACGCTCGACTATACCACTTCGAAGTTTGAAGTTCCGAGGTCGGTGAGACGCGACAAGTAAGCCGAGGCGAGGGAGCAAGGCGTATATCATGCTGCGGCAATTTTTCGTCACAGCAGGCGACGCTCGGTGATCGTCGTTCCCCTAATTAATTGAAAAACAAGAGGAGAGGAGCAGCGGCGCTCGCGTGGCTGCAAAGCGCTCACCGAGGCGACGCAGCGAGCCTTCAGACAGCGTTGTTCACGGTACACAAATGATAGCGCGACGAGCAAGGAGAGCCGTAATTGTTTCGATGCTGTAATGGGGGATCCTTAAGTAAAGTAAGCTACGAGGTTCCCACGTGCGGGTTTTCTGCAGCTTGTGTATATTCGGGCGCAGTCAACGACACGTAAAGTCGCGTCTGGGGTCAGGCAGGCGCTCCCTCATGCGTGCTTCCTCTGCATGGTTCCCACCCATTGACAAACCGAGGAGGAATACCTTTCTCGGTAGACTGGCTACGTGCAAGGAACTTCCGATGGCCTCCAACGACCCTGCCCCAAAACTTGAAAAACTCTCAAGAAGACGGGACACAGAGCGTTCCTTAACGCTTTATCAAGGGGCCGCGGGATACATATTCAGCGTCCTTAGATCCAATTTGAATATATCTAGTCCCGGTGGATATACTCCAGCTAGATACATATTTATCCGTCCTGTGGCGTGCTAGCTCAGAGAACCAGCTGCTTTGAACCCCGCCACAGGTTACAGGATTATCAGCAAACGTTGTTTCACATATTCATGAATCGAATGCAATTTTTCCTTGGATTTATACAAGACTCGGTGACTTCTGCTGGCTTCTGGAGGTAAAATTTGCAGCCCGAAACGCCTGACAGAAGCCGCGCTGCGTTCCATCGCTTCGTTGAAAATCGATAGGCCGCCTCGTGCATGACTGTGAGCTGTATAATCGTTAGGGAGTCCAAAATTCTGCCGTTCGCTGAAACTTAAGAAGGGACATTCGCTTGGAATGTTGGTAGTTTTCTGGGCTGTTGATTTGGTAGCTTGTTTCACGTTGAATGAGCGTCGCGAGTTAATCTGGGCGTCTTCTGTTTGCGCACGGATATTTGAGGTTCAAACGTGAGCGTAGCTTTGTAGCTTGTCTGCCAGTAGCGTATGGGGTTGGTGCACGCGAGATCGTTAACGCTGGCTCACGGCTCGAGAGATGCCACGGAAATGCAACAAACTGAATTAAATAAAATAGTTAAAAAGCAAAAAGTATTTTCATTCAAACTTCCCTACGTGAAACGGACATTCTATATGTATCAAGCGGATATTTCGAACGGAGTTGGGATAGTTCTTCGCCTGTTACCGAATTCTACGATCGCAGCGCACGTTCTTTTTTCTTCGGGTGCAACGCGTTATTCGATGTAGTTAGTTTCACGCTCGGAGGATCGTAGATTTTGTTCCATCCGTGCTCGGGAGCTGTTTGCCCGTTTGTTTAGTTTCTTATTTGTGTACAGTGTGCAGATGAGTTTCGGCAGCCTCCTAGCCCGATGTTTGGCCAGGCTGTCGAATTCAATTAAAAGGATTCTGCAGATTGGATCGGAGAAGTTGCGCTCCCGCGAGTTTGTTATCAATTACGCGAGATAAATCGAGGCCACGTAGCTCGGCGACTGGTTTTTACGTCCAAGATTGTCGAGGCAGACTGACTGCTCGAAAATTACCCACTTAATCGAGTTCCCCGACAAATTTACATACCGAGAGTCAACATTCCTAAGTATTCCCCAGATCGCACACGCGAACGGTACAACCGTGCGATCTAGCGCGTTTGAGGGTATCAGCCCTTAATTACACCACCCTAATCACAGCCGTAGGACAAGAAATTATTTCCCTGCGCATCGATCAAAGTATCCCAATCTGGTTGCATGGACGGCGCAGGAGTTTGGTGAGAGGAAACGTCCAAACTATGAGCCACGATGACACAGTGTACAAGTCGCCCGTTTCCAAGCGCGAACCAGCCGAGCGGTTCAATTTCTCCGGGCGTATCAAAAACTGTCAGACGTGTGTTGGTCGGCTGATTGTCGTCCCCGTTTTATTTCACGAAGCGAAGCTGTCTCCAGTTCCCCAAAGACCGGCCCCATTCCGCGGCCCCGGCGCGCACGCCTTTGGAACGAGGAACAATGTTTCGCGCCGTACAAAGAATTCCACGGGAAGAAAGATGTCGTCGGGCACTTGGCGCTTTTTCGCTCGTCGAGACCGCGTTGGAACGGCCGCGGCGTACCAACGTTACGCCCGCTTCTTCGCGCTGTAACACACCCTCCTCCCGCGGCATGGAGGAAAATGATTCCGGGGGTAGGCGACGGTCGATCCTAATGAAGATAGAATTAACCCCCCCGACTCAAAAACCGTGCAAGAATGAAGAAATTGTAACGGCGCCGCCAACGGTAGACGAATAGGGGGAAGAACGATGCAGCTGAAAAAGAGGGACGACGCAACGTTTTTATATCACGCCGCGGGAGTGCAGCTTTATAAACGATGAAGTAGCGCAGGTCGCGGTCACGCGGATCAACGGACGCAAACCCCGGATCTACGCAACGGGAGATGCGCGGAATGCTGGGGTATAAAGGTTGATGGGGAGAGCAAGACAGGGGTGTTAGTGGTAACCATGTATGAAGGCACGAATGCGCGCGTATGTTTCGGGAATTGCTATTGCTGAACGTTCCGTTGCCTCGAGGGAGTGGTCTAAGAGGATGCGGCTATCGAGTGAAATAAAAGGAAAGCGTTCGAGTGTTTCGTTGTTACTTATGCGGTGCCTTGATAGGCTTTAATTTGCGTTGTTACTTGTCACTTAGTGTCGCAGAAGACATTGAACTGATTATTCAGGGAACGATGATTCTTGCATGTTCTGGAGTTTGTTTACCAAGTGGCCCGCGAGGGATATAAAGAGACGAAATATGGTAATTCCGAAGGCAGAAACTCTGCTGTACCGTTTCTATTAAAAACACCCTCCGCGAGGAGGAAAGAAGGGAAACGTTGGCGCCATGGTCAGATGAACATTATGCAAAGCCGGGAGTAATGCAGCGAGCGATATCAGCTCGTGTCGGACGTGTTAAATGACATGCGAGCCTTTCCCACCGCGAGCAACACGACCAACGAATATACCGACATCGTTAAGGGAAGCACCGCGCCTAAAGGTGAATTCTCATTAGGGGTGGCGCAACATGTCGTTAGCAGGTGTAGTGTCGATTTTCGCTGCACGTCATATACACACTCGAATTTCGGCTAAACCAGCTGAATCCATTACACCGCGCGCCTCGCTCTCGAGAAACTTTCCACCCTAAGCGCGGGGGCTGCCGAACGTTTCCTCAAACGTCGACGCAATTCGCGACGAACACCTTACAGGGGAACATAATGACAATTTCCAGGGCGTGTCGGGGGGGGGGGGGGGGGGGGGGGGAATATGAATATTTTGGCAGCAGGTTCTACAACTAATTTTCAGTAAAATTCGTGACACGATTGCGGGCCTGATTCTCCATGTGAAACACCTTGTGTAGCGAGATTCGTGTCTAGATTGGCCACAGGTAGAAATAATTTAATAAACCTTACTGTTGTATATATTTATTTGCGAGCCTGATATTTGTGACATATTGAAAACGGACATATATGATACACTGCTCTGTGTTTGCGATAATTATAACCTTTTTTCTGTAATACATATCGACGTGCGTTACGAAAAGTAGCACGTTTCAATTTTCTTACGAAAAGTAGCACGTTTTGGTTTGCCACGAAAAGAAGCACGTTCCATCGTTTCTGACGAATATTAGCACATTTGGTCTTCTGCCGCGAAGACTAACACATTTGACTGCCTCGCCACGAAGAATAGCACATTTCGTACTGTTGCGACGAAAACTAGCACGTTATACTGTTTCGCCACGAATAATAGCACGTTTGGGAATTTGTGGCGAAAACTAACATATTATCCGGTTTGGCCACGAAGAATAGCTCGTTTTGGATTATACTGCAGACTGCAGAAACTATCGCGTTTCAGCGCGTGGGCAGTTTAAAAGAATTCAACTGTTGAAAATATTGTTTAATAAATAATAATTCCATATAATCTCCAAAAGACAACACATATGAAAATTTTAATCTACATAATTTGAGTAAGGGAGGGTGCGGGAATTGCGAACGCGGGGTAAACGCGAACATGCTACTTTTCGTGGCAAACCGCTCTAACGTGCTAGTTTTCGCAGCGAAAGACGAAACATGTTATTTTTCGTGGCAAACCGCTCAAACGTGCTAGTTTTCGTAGCGAAAACCGAAACGTGATAGTTTTCGTGGCAAACCGCTCAAATGTGCTAGTTTTCGCAGCGAAAACCGAAACGTGATAGTTTTCGTGAGAACGAAGGCAAACGTGCTACTTTTCGTAAGAAAATTGAAACGTGCTACTTTTCGTAACGCACGTCGATATGGTCCAGCTAGCTTCTGTATCTCTGTAGTATATGGAAAAGAGTTCGCGCTGTACAAAAAATTCAAGGAACTTGTCACACTATATGCCGACTGGAGTTTCCAGTGAAAAGACACAATGGCCCTTTGGCTAAACAGTAGAAAGATGTGTGAACGTTAAGGTGTTGAGTATGTTCGCGCAAAAATGGAACAAGCATGCAGGAAAGAGAGGAAGTGGCGTAAAGCTTAAGGCTGCTATCGTTCGCACAGTTTCCACACCAGGCTGCACTTTCATCGAGCATCCACAATTGCCTCGAAGATACTCGTAAACACTTATCGTAGTTACACTAACAGGGGGTTTTGGAGCAATTATGTAGTTATCAGCCGCGATCGCGAAGTTCTGAGACTTCGATTAAATAGAACGATGGGCGCTTAGATTATTGATCGCTAGGATGAAGTTCTGTGCGTGCGTATATTCGCCCGCTAATGCCTGTAATTTTCGCGTGTGCATAATTAAGATAATCATCCTCGCGTCGCACGTAAAAATATCGCTCGGTTTTACGAGACTTTCTTTCCTGTACCACGGAAAATTGAAATAATTCTCAGATCACGGCGTGTGCTTATTACCGTCGTAACCGATATCACGAATTTGCAAATATACCTGTATTCCCATCTCGCTATCTCAGAATCTTGGACCTGACCCTCTCAGAATTAAAACATAAAACGCCCCACACTTCCTTCAAGAATATAAGAACAGTCTCGGACGAATTAATCAAGAATACAGAGCCTCGCCGAGCAGACAAAAATTACGCGGCCGTGTGCACGCTGACGTAATAATGTTAACACGGGAGCATAAAAGAATCAGAAACCACTGGACTTCACGTTATTATCTTGCCACGTAACACCCGATTGCTCCAATGAAGTACTTGGATCAATGGACCGTTAAAAATGGTTTCGCCAGCACCACGCGGGCCGACCTTTAATTAAATCACTAAAGCAAATTAACAAATAAAACGTTGGAAACGTCAGAGTCCAATTAAAGTCCGGGCAGCGGGCATCGCGGAGCCGCTTCTGTGAATTATTCGCGCGTGAATATCGGTCAAGGATAATGGTCGAACGCGTCGCCAAGGGGTGGCCGCTGCTAAGTGGCGAGGGGTAGTTAATTTTTTGTCGGTCGCCCTTCTCGAGCGGCGGAAACTCGATAACCGACGGCCGTAAATTCTGTGGAGTGAGAGAGTTCCGCGAGAAATTGAAGAAATGGCCCGCGGATTGTCCTCGCTGGTAATTCCTTGGCCGACGTGGCCAGCAACAGGAAGCACGGGGTCGACCCGACGGCGAGACACGCTAGGTCGTTCCGATTTAACTGCAGGTTCACCGAACAATCGGCGGATTTCAAGACGCGATATAGGTACGCGCGAATTCGCCGGCCGGGGAACAGCGATTTCGGGGCGGAAACGCAACCGCTACCCTCAATTTCCGCCTGCAATTATTTCGCGAAACGGATCACGATAAAGTCAACTTCGTACAAACAAACTTAGGTAGGTACTGCGCCGTGGACGTTGCCGCGAGCAAATATTTACACCGTGAAATTTGTTTATTCGGTGGGCCCCGCTGGACGGCCCTTAATACACGCTGCTGATCATGGGCGTTACAATAACGTCGAATTTTCGATGAATTCCGATCGGGTGCATTGCTGCATAACGAATTGACATCTTCACGCTGCGAGATTGGATCGAAGAATTATCGCTGGGTGTGTTTCAAAGCGACTACCCTTAGTGAGCAGTTGAGGGGTCGAATGTTGTGGAGCCCGAAAAGGAATAATTTGCTTCTCGATATAGACTTAGAGTGAGTGTGCTCAAAGTGTTGCTGCAAATATGGAACATGTTAGAATGTGGAATATTCTTCGGGGGTATGTAATATGGAAAATCACGGATGGAGAAGCATTTAAGACGTGGAAAGTTCGGTTGAGTTTCGTGCAAACTACACAGAGGCACTATTGACAGTAATAAATTAATTAAAGTGTAGTGCTTGACGAATATGAAATGGAGACACCGATGTATCTACGGTAATATAACGTAAATGTCCCATGGCCCAATAATTAAAAATTGAGAAGAAATTTTATTAATAATAATAGTTTTACTAATTTGCAACGTTTAAACTGTTCGAAATATAATTGCAAAATGTATTAGCTTTATATAGATACAATTATAAGCTTACATAACTGAATAGTTATATCATACAAAAATATTATTGTACAGTAAAGCTTCAACAGTTTCAATCTCGCTTCTTACCTAATGGGCTCAAGCAAGCGAGAGAATATTTTTGTTAAGGTTGTAATTAATTATTATTTTATAATTTTTGAAATGATATAGTTGTTTTGGATTTATTATACATTGAAGAATTTAAAATTAATTGGATCTTTTAATAATTTTTTGTTTTTAATATTGAAATTGTTGCGTTTATCCACTAGTACACGGTAACATGACACGTACCAATCATTAAACGTGTGTTCAATGGTTGTTTAACCGCGGTGTTACAGACGCCAGTGTTCAGTAGTTATAAAATTATAAATATTTATTGTACCGAAGTAAGTATTTTTTGTATCCTATATATTTACGTTAATAATAACTAGACAAAAATATAACACTGTTTAAGAATTATTAGGATAATTAATCTTATACTCGTTATAATATTAACATAACCTAAACTTTTATAATATACTTTTAATCATTTTTTAACTTTTTCAGACATAAAGTCATGCCGAAGGTAAAAAAGATAAAGAAGAAGAACTACAGTCAGTTGATTTCTTTTCATTAACTGATAGAAATAGTTAAATTAAATACATATTCAATAATTGGGACACTGTTAATTAATGACTGGGACACGCTATGAATTTTATTTAATTACTGGGCCATATGAACAGTTTCATGTTTTAATTAATTTAAAACTTTTGCTTTAACAAATGTAGATTCTTGTTACGTTATGTGAAAGTAGAAATTTTACGCTTTCGAATAATTATATTTAGTTATAATTTTATACTATTTAAATATAAAAAAAATTGCAATCACCTCAACTGCTTCCTTAACTGTTTCGCCATTGGGACATTTACCTTAATTACTTTCCCACTGATACAGCGATGCTAATTGAATCAGAAAAAAAAGGCTTTTCAACCTGCTCTTGTGGATATGGAAAATATGAACGGTGGGGTACGTTCGGGAGAGGGGGGGTCAGCGAGGCGGGTGTGCGTTTCGCCAAAGTGGTTCGTTACGCAATTATATGGTGCACGTCATTAAGCGATAAAAATGTTTCACGGCAAAAAGATGAAGCGCTGACACAACAGAATGTGGCGCGACCGTAACCGCGCGATCGTTTCGAGAAAATTATTTTACTCGCGTACGTGCTGTTACGCTCGCTTTACCGGTGCTTCTCGTTCCATGCTGCAATTCCACACTTCCATAGACCGACAATGCTTGTTAAATATCTGTTTCGGAGAATGAACCGAAATAACCGCGCGTTTTCCCAGGCTCGCGATCAAATTCATTCTGATCGTTGTTTGCATCACGCGGGAGCCTCAAAGGGTGGAACAATGATCCCGCTATAGCACCCCTATACTTCTGGTAGTTTAAGCCGTAATTTCTACTTTAAGCGTTCCGTTACACGCGCGCAAGGCGCCGCGGTGTTGTAAGAATATTTCATGCACCGCGAATCGATGCTGATTTTAATTAAACCTTAAGACACCCTAGCAAAGAATTTAATTATAATCACCAGTGCGAGGTTGTAACGAGCCGAAGTGCAACTACCGGCCGCGGCCTCACGCAAAAACTTTCGCGGAACGCGACCGATAAATCGCACGCAATCAAAACTCAACGACTCGATGCCAATTAAGTTGATGTACGCGAGGCACGCGCGCGCCAACTTCGCACGATTGCTCGTGCCACGTCGCGAGAGCGTAAACAGAAAGAAACGAGGAAAACAGGGGCGAGTTGAAAAATGCCCGCTATTTATGCATTTCATTATGCACCGACCATGCCCCGCGTTAAATAAATATTGCGTGTGCAAGTTTGGCCCTTAATTAAATCCGGCCGCGCCACCGCAACGCCAAGATGTTTTATACGAGCTAACTGCCTCTGGGGGAAGAGTGGTGGAATAGGGGTTGAAGGGGTTGTCGGCGAAGGATGGGGCAGAACACAATCCGCCCTCTTAGAGTTTCATCAAATGCGTACACACGCGAACAGAGTGCAACGAAAACAATGACACCGTATTAAAATGTTGTTGCGCCCAGACGTGTGGCAATTGGGCACGTGAATCTTGAAAAATTTCAATCTTCCATAATGATTTTTATTTGCGATTGAGTAATAAAAATAGAAGATTGATTCAACGACTTCCATAGAAATGTGGATATACTCTAATATTTTAGTTCGACGAAGGGCATACTGTACCAACACAACAGAAGGTGTAATTGCATATATTTCATAATCGGGACTGCTTGGAGTAGGTAAGTGCTACGAATTTGATGGAATATGACAATTTTGATAATAACTGCTGCAGTACCGATTTACAGAGAATGGTTCTCGTAAACTTATCGTGATCACACTGCATGCACAATTGTATGCGATCATAAAGACTGCGGAGCGTCCACAAAGAAAGAGTGCAGTTTTGCGTCGCATAATTGCTTCAAGGTCCTGGTGGGCATAATAGGTTGCCAGTAGTAATTTATTGCGACTTCAAACATACTACGAATCCACCAGGTATGCCTTCGGGGCACTCTCTGAAGGTATACAGCAAGTCATTGTTGGACCACTTGTATGTACAACCCTTTTCCCTCTGAACGCCAACTGAGTCGACTTTAAGTTGTTGAGCGTTCTACTCGAAGTGCAGAACTAATGGAAGCGTATTTTTGCACAATAGAGGAGCCACTTGCTTTAACCTTCATCAATTAATCCGTGAAATCCGACGGGAGGCAAGTTGGAGGGTAGCAATCGAAAAGATTCAAAACAAATTTCACAATCTTCGTAGAGATTATACAAAAATGAGTGTAGGTTCTCATTAGATGTTGAACAATTTCGACACATCCCTTCCAGAGGAACCAGCCTGCATCTGGCTGCACCGTGATTTCCATCGCGCCTTCTGTAGCAGTGCAGCGTAATTTAATTCCGTGAAAGTGATTAAAATTCTACGCCTGTTGAAATCTACTTCTGAAAGATTGCTCGACCCTTAATCCCTCTGGTCGCCCTATTTCCACATGCCAACCCCGTTCTTTCTCCTTCTTTATTCGCATGCACTCCACCCTCCCACACGCCGCCCATCTCGTGTCCAGCCACGTCTGCAGACGCATCTCAGTTTTACAATCCGTCCTATTACCAGCGTTTTGCGAGAGAGAGAGACTCTCGAGCACCGCCTTGATTGCACGTAATTGAATTCCGCAAACAAGACTGAATGCGGGGACAAGGGAAAAATGATTAGATCCTCCCGAAGCGATTCGTTCGCACAGGACGGCTCTGATTTGACGCCGACAGGAACGCAAACGTTTGCGTCGAACGTCAGGGCACGATTGAGCGCGATACTCGACGCGTAAATTCCAAGCTCCATTGGGCGGAACTAGCTGTTGCTGTTTCGTTAACTGACTGTTTGCCTGGCAATCTCATGTTAGAACTTTCATCGACCCGCAACAGACTGTCGCGCACAAATTACTAGAGGAGCCTCCAAGTGATAACTCCTCGAATAACCTCCCTCCTACTTCGAATTTCCAATTTTCTACAGATTTTGTACACATCTCTGTTCGACGCAGACGCCACTCGCGGCACCGTTCGCTCCTTCCGGAGAAATTGTTGCGCCCCGGTATTTGCCGTGCAAAGTACAGATTCGCCGTAAATAATTCTGCAGCACTATTCAGCGAGCCGTGCAGTTCTGTACACATTATAAGCCGGTGACGTGGGCAGCACGCCCGCGTCTCTGTTTTCCAATATTTCCCCGTAAATCTTCGGTAAACAGACAGATTAAACGTCTCCACGGCAAATACCTGCGCATCGGGAAAGAAAGCAAAAGCGCGCTTCCTGTCAATTTTCTGATGTACCCAGGGAAATACGGATGTAGGTACACACATACATTTAAAATTTTCAAGCCGCCGCCACGTTGCGCGCCCCCCTCGCTACGGTCCCAGCGCGGCGATATTTGTTCAGGATCTGCAAACAGGGGCGCAGTTTAACGACTAAACTAAATACATATCAGCGGAAACGTGGCAGAGCCACCCTCAGCCCCCGCCGCTCTGGAAAGATTCAAAGGAACAAAGTGGCCTTCGAAGGGGCTCGCTAGGAACCGCGCACTTCCAAATACCTAACGTTCAAATTACTACAGAGAGATTTCCACTTGTTCGGTTCGCGCTGCACGCTCGCAACATTGTTTATCGACTGTCCTCAAACAGTGCTCGATATGTGCCGGTTGTTCATGAATGTTTCATGCGAAAGTTAGGGGAACCCAAACAAGGGGTCCGCTGCCTTTTCGCCGTCGCTGTGAAATCGCGTTAAAGGGGCCGTTTTCGTTGCAAGACAAAGGGCAGGCGTCCGCTTTTACTTTCAAATGCAGTTTACAATCGCGCCCGGCCCCGCTGCGCGCTTAATGAAACCTTGCTGATTATTTGCCGCCGCTGCTTTCTTCGGGGATCGATAATGACTGGTCGCTCCCGCGCCCTTCCTCGCCGTCTGTGCATTAGGGTGGAGTGAAAGAAACATTTTTTCAATGATCAAATTCTAATAGTGCGTAAAAGTTGTCTACTTGGCCCAATAAAACGTGTAAAAATTTTCAGCTCGATCGGATAATTTCTTCTGTGTGCACCAAAGGCCTTAACTTTCAAAATTTTAGTACAAAACTTAAGAAACTGCAACTTTCTTCAGCTGGTGGATTCTACCTTTTTTTATACCCAAGACTATATTTGTTGCGTAAATGAAGGAAAGAAACACCCGTGGCTGGTTTCGGAACGATAGGAATGGCACTGTAAACTATAAAAAAATTCAGCTCTTCGCTCACTTTCCTAACGGAACAAGTGGCCCAGAACCAACCACGCGGAGGTAGCTGTACGTCGGGCTCCTTGTTTTTTGTATTTTATATTTTTTTCGTTTTTTTTTTAATAATTTAATTGTTTTTTATGTATTTTGTATTTTATATTTTTTTTTTTTAATTTTAAGTTTTGTACTAAAATTTTGAGAGTTAAGGCCTTTGGTGTACACAGAAGAAATTATCCGACCGGGCTGAAATTTTTTACACGTTTTAGTGGGCCAAATAGACAACTTTTCCGCACTATTAGAAATTGATCATCGAAAAAAAGTTTTTTTTCACTCCACCCTACTGTGCATGTCTTGAGCGGGAAACGCGTCACGTAGCGCGTGCAAGTCAAGGAGGAAGATGGTGTGTTCACCGATTTCTATGGAACCGATGTGCTGCCGAGCTATCGTGAGCGACACGTGCGGCTCCGCGAGGTCGGCATTGCTTGAATTCGACGAGTTTGCAAATGCACGTACCGGGAAACGCGAGATAAGTTCCATACGTGCTTATATTCTTTACTCGAAGTCAGTAAAATTTGGTGGTGAAATGAGGTGAAACAATGCGCTGCCTACATCGATACCTAACTCGTTGATTGGATTTTAATTAACCCGGAGAATTGTGAGACAAATCAGCGTGGAGGTATCTTGATTTAACAAGTCCCTCTATCTGTAATTATAGTTATGAGCGAAGCTTACAGTCGTATACCTGTTTCGCTGATAAATAATTAGCTCGTTTAAAGAAAGTTGAAGCCCCGCCCTGTCTCGCGAAAAAGTTTGCCCGCTCCGACTCGCGGATTCTTTCCCAAATAATCCGCTTAATTCAAGAACCTCGGCGAACATTCTTACCCAACTCCGTCGCGGACTTTTTCCCGTCGCATTGTAAAGTTAACTCGAACGCAAAGTACAGCGCAGAAATCTTCACCAAGAAACACGGAACATTTGAAGTCTCGGTATTCCCGTTTTCTGCGGGAAGTTGCATTCCCGTCAGAAATTTACGGAATTCTGAAAACCACCCGGAGGTCCCAATAATTCCGGAGTTAGGTGTTTATCTAGCCCACGGTGGAAACATTTCCACCAGCGGCCCTCGTCATTAAAAGTATTCCGTCGTCGGTTGCGCGCTCGCAATTTGAAACGTCACGCGGGAACGCTAAATTATCGCGCATTATTTGTAAGGAGAACATTTAACGACGTGGCCCGTTATCCTGCGATACGTGTCTCGCCGTGGCTCTAATTACTCGCGTGAATTTAAAAAAAAATACAGAGAGAGAGAGAGAGAGAGAGAGAGAGAGAGAGAGAGAGAGAGAGTAATAATAAAAAATAGAGAAAAAAAGGAAAAACGTCTACGGCTTGACGCTCGAGTGGCGCAAGAAAGGGGTGGCTCGCGCTCGCGAGTGTCGATACGCGACGAAAGTTACCAAGGGAAAGAAGGAGAATAAAAAAAGTGGGGGAAATAAGAAAAGTCTAAAGCTCTCGCGCTGAAAATGTCTGCCGCGGAACCTGGCACTTGTCGTTACGCTCTCGCTAATGAGGGCGAAGCACTCCATTAAGTCAACTGCGCGGTAACTACGATAGAAACGAGGAAAACTCAACGTCAAAGTGGAATACGCTCTGGTAGGCTGTCCATCACCATCGCTGCCATCTCCAACCAACTTCTCCGCGACGAATCCGCGAGCTTCTCTTCCCTAACTAACCAGATGGCGGGAAAACTGGCGCCCGTCTGTGGCAGACGGGGAACGGGGCTCGGGTCATTGTCATCGGTCAGACGGAAACGGTATTAACACCCCCGCAACGCGAATTATCTCGAGGAAAAATGGAACCGTCCAGCGACGAACGCGAAGCAGCGTTGAGAGATGAAACGATCGTAAATTCTGTGCGACGGGAGTTGAACGTGGTTTATGGTGAATGGTAAAATATTTAGCGTCTACCGGGGTGTGGAGTAAATTATAGTTATTGCGCAAAATTGTGGACACGCTGTATATCTGTGAACTCCGCTCGAACGGGGATTAAACGTGATTTCTGTACCAGAATATGGGAATATTTGACCTCCGTGAAGTGCTATGCTCTTATGCGCGATGTCACGGGAAACTGTTATTAATGCAATACATCTGAAATATGTATCATGATGGAGGTTGTGATGAATCTTAAATTTAAATTCTCATTAACCCTTTCATTACGTCCGCCGGGTATATCCGGCATCCATTCAAAGACCCGCAGACACGAGAAGCTGGATATATCTGGCATACATAAAAAACTAAACTAGATCGCCGAAAACTCTCCAGACGCAATTTTCGGCGCGGGGGCCGCGTTCAGTGGCGGTGGAAAGATTTAATAAAACTAATGAAGAATATTATAGATAAGATTTATGTTTGCATGCATATGGAAACAAGGATAGATTTACGTCGCCCATGCTCCTGTGCTGCCTTCCGACTGTTATATGTACCTAGGTATATGTACAACATAATACGACAGCGGGAGAGATTTTGAGGAGGAGGTTTAAGAGGTTCCTAGAGCAATCACGAAACAGTCAATACCATTCCGTATCGTCCTCTCGAGCTCTAAGTGAAGCATGTCAAATTGGCAGCCTGTTCGACGGCTTTTGACGGCTCGGGGAAGTGGATTAACGTTGGGTTTTCATATATCAAGCATGCCTGAAATACTTATCCGTCTTAACGAGCTAAAAAGTACTTCCAGTGTGCGGTGCCCAATTCGCATAAAAATAATATGATGGAAAAGAGCCGATAGAATAAACGGTTTCCGGCAAAGCGTGCACATAAAGGGATTTAACTTAATACGTCAAATTTAGAAAGGATATACTCTTCCATGCTGCGAACGTGGAATTAATAAAACGTCGTCAGAACACAATAAATCGACATTTATCTTTTATAGGATATGCAGTTGTAAAACGTTTCCTCGAATACTGAATAAAACATTTCCTGTCAGTCCTGTCACCATTGATTTATCCTGTCACGATTTCTCTGCAAATAAATAATATACTTCTAATCAAGAAACCTGGCGTGACCTAGACTTGTTATCCGAATTTAATGAGTTAACTGATAACACAGACAGTGCTCGTCTGTTATATGGAGCTTGGAAAGAAGATTCTCACGTAGAAACTGTGTCTACGTGAGACAGTACAGTCATCTGTACGCGAGGAGTTTTCTACCCGGTTAAACGTTGCACGCAAGTTCGAACCATTTGCCCCAGCGAGCAGTTAATTTTTCAATAACTCTGAAACTACGGTGGTCTGGAATCACTTAAATTCCATCCGGCACAACGAATCGGCGAGAATTCATTGCAGTCCCGTCAACAGATCACTCAGAAGATTAGTCGTATCTTTATTGCACTTGCAATTATGAAGATACAATCCAGTAATACGTGCTTCGTGATCAATTACGTGCCACACGCCAACCTTTAAAACGGATTTTTAATGGGATCCTTGGGGTAAACCTCGAAAACCGCGACTTCCTTGCCATACATTTCTGCCGATGCAACGTTCATGCGCAGGAAATTCGACGAACTCTCTGAATCGTTATAGAAATATTAAAATTATTTCATATTATATATCAAGGAAAATTATCAGAAGCAAAATACGAATATTAATGTTAATTCCAGAATAGCCAGGAAGTGACGTTACATTTTCGTCTGCATTACAGAATTACGTGTCATCTTTCCCTGTTTCCTCGCGTGAGATGACGGCTGACGGGCGATTTGTGGGACACGGAATTTAATTTAACGAATCCCGTCATTCTTCCAGATTTCGTGCAAAATATTTCACGAAAGAGTCTCGCCGCCTCGAATATTTTTCTGTCAACGTTTTAATTTAATCTTTAATTCCACCGTGGGATTCCTTGCCCGCTGTATTCCGCGATACCCACGCGACTGATTACACGGATTAGCGTGACGTTTATTGGGGAGCGAGCAGTTTTTCATTTCGACCTGTCACGGAGGCGACGGAATGCATCTCGTTATACACCAGGACAATGCACTCGCATACCATATTCAGATAATTGTGCACCGTAAACCGGGGATGCTGCCAGCTAGCGTGCAAACAGCTAGCATTGATTGCGGAATACGCAAATACGTACAATTCAAGGAAATCACGCGTGCACCGCGGAAAATATCCCAGGACCGTGGCCGTCTCTAACCGCGACACTCGACAAACCGACTCGTGCAAACCTTTTGCATTGCAAACAACGGGACCAACTTGCTCCAATCCACGCACCGTGGACGCATGACAACAGTGACACACTCCTAACGCGCAACTGCATCGAAACTTTCATTAACCCCGACCAAACGCGCCCCCGGAAACAATCCCGCGAGTAACTGAATTTGTCACGGCGAAAGTGACCGATCTGTTTAGAAAGTTGCGTCACGTTCGCCGGGAACAGTGACAATAAATTCGCAATCGCATAGAGAAACGGCCAACAAGGGAGTGAAATCAGACGTAAAGCATCTATCCTGCAGCGTGTTCGGTTGTTGTTTGCAAATCGGGGTGAACGCGCGGAGCAGCGTAACGTTCAGGCGGAAGTTGCTTGGGAGTTTCTTGCTTAACGAAAAAGTTTGGCCACTCCGCCAGAAGAATTACTATCAACGAGGTGTCGCAGGGCGTCGCACTGCGCGGAATTATAACCGTATTCCGGTCCGCAGGATCGGAAGAAAACTGGCACGGAACGAGGTCGTCGAACGGAAAAGGAGAAACAATGGGTGCGAGCGAGCGAGCTCGGGGGCGCGCGGCTCGAGTGCCCCGAAAGCGAGTTTCAGCGGCGTGTGCTGGAGTGCATAGCGAAATCGGGCTCGAAACGTAAGAAACGTTCCGCGGGTGGAAATTTTACCGTGAGACGAGTGCGCGGAAAAATTCAGTGGACTCGAAACGAACGCAATTAATTTAAGGGTGGCTGGGGGATGCAGACCACTCACGGGTTAAAGGATCACTCAGCTTGTTACCGATAAATATAGGTATTACAAATTTTGTGTTTAAACGCGGGCTTCTCTTGGATCGATGGGCCGAACGGCGATGTGTAATATTTCGTAGTTATTTTATCAGTAGAAATGATGGGTAATTTGTTTTAACAAAATACGCAGGTAACTCGTGTTTTGAAATGGAGGTACATATTGATAGCTTCAAGTAGAGTGAATTTTCTTGAGATTCCTCGGGAATCTAGTGGCAGAGTTAATTAATAAAATAAAAAGAACCGAGAAATGATGTTAGACAGAATTCGGTGAAACTGATCCCACGAGGAAATGATTCTCACGTAGTCCTTCGCGGTCAAAATGGTCTAAGAGTACACACTAGAGCTGTAATTATTCGACTATTCGAATATTCGAATAATTCGAATAATTTCGAATACGAATAATTTCTTCGAATATTCGAATATTCGAACATTCGAACTTCGAACCTTCGAATATTCGATATTCGAACGTTTGAACGTTCGAATATTCTGCTCAACCGAATTTCTGATTGTACCGAGTAGGAATCTGAACATGAAATATTTGTTCACAGTTTATCGTGAAATTCTTTTCATATTGGCCTTTACAATTGTTTGTTTTTCAAACGATAAATTTGGAATTTTATTAATCATTGGTTCTATGAATTTTGCAACGAAAAGTATAAATTCTATTTAAATTTAGGGACCTAGGGTATTTAAAATAACGTTATAGTAACGAAGGAAAAATAAAAATATTATAGTTCCTCAAAATCGTTTATGGGGTTTTAGCTTCCTACAAAAAAGTCTGCTTATACTGTTTGTCATCCGTTATGATGGGACACGGGTGGGCCTAGAGGAGAGGGCCCTTGGCCGATTCCGTCGGGGTTGTCTACTCATTATTATAAAAATAATACTAATAACTGATGGTTGTTTTCGTTTCAAAATGTATAAATTTACCAAAGATTAATAAAGTTAAAAATTTATCGATTGAGAAACAAATAATTGTAAAGGCCAATATGAAAAGAATTTCACGATAAACTGTGAATAAATATCTCATGTTCAGATTGGTATTCGGTGCAATCATAACTTCGAAAGATCCGAATATTCGAAGGTTCGAATATTCGAAGAAATTATTCGAATTCTGTGGTATTCGAATACTTAGATTATTCGAATATTCGTTAGAGCCCTAGTACACACACGATACATATCGAGTTCGCAGCTCTAAAGCTCACGAACTTTAAACAGATTATTCGCGGAGCGTGTCGCAATCGCGTGGTATTTATTTGCATAATTAGTTCCCCGTAAATCCAATTATTCGAAATCATTCTTGGGAATCGCTGCGACTGTGCCGCGGGCCCTAGCCAAGATTTATAACACTCTAGTCGAATCACGATAAATTGTTCGGTTCGTTATGTGTGCGGCGATAAATTAGGAAGTTCTATTGTAAAATACGTGTTTAACGCGTCGAGAGCCAGCTCGGCTACTCTGGATAGCTTTCAGACAGTTTTTAACTGTCCCGGAGCCAGCACCACTCAGCGAAACTTTCGTTCAATTAATTATGCAAATGAAATCCTCGTCCCGTTCCTTATCTGCTGTTTCAATTTTCACGACGTCGCATTCAAATTGAACTTACGCGCTCGTTAATTTCCCAGTTTACCGGTGATTCGAGCAATTCTTACGGCTGGGCGGGATAGGAATTGTTTCTCCAAACCCAGACATCATGGAGCGGTATAAAGTATTCTATATTATCAGCAGGTTCTACCTCTTAACAAGTCAATTTGTTGATTCAACTATTCCTGTGCCACGATCAGAGTTTACTCCGTCTCCTCACCTTCTTCGATTCGAGACACACTAATTCCTCGGTTCAAATGGAAAATCTAATTTAGGTTGCTGCCACTGCAACGACCCAATAATCCACATGATTGGAAAGCTATGCATATCCTTCCTCCATTCGGACAATAGGCCGACACACGATTAAACGGCCCATAAAGTAGCCCCGATTCTAAAGCATTCGCGCGATCATTAATCACGCCGCCGCGATTAAGTCGCGAATTATGGTATTCGGGATTCAGAGCAGCGAGAAATTTTACAGTTTCTGGTCACGCAGGGCCTGCTTACTTGTGGAGGGGCCCTCGGCCGGATTCCAGCGAGCTTCCACGGAACAATGCGATCATTAAAAACGGGGGTGGAATTTCGTAGACGAATGAAGTCGCCATTTACTGGCCGCGGTCCCGTTAACACGGAAAATATTTACGATCCATTATCGCATGTACGAGCATCCAGTGACGTCCATGAGATATGTAACGGATATTACATTTCCGGGTCACTAGATTGATATTCACGGATTCCGTGGGCACCGTAGCTACGGACATTTCATGAACCAGCGGGTCCCGTGCATAGATTGAAAACGGGGACCCACATTTTCGGTACGAAAATATAGCGCGCGCATATTTATTTATGATCGTGCACCGTGATGTACGAGCTGCGATTCTACGCGCGGCAAAAACTCCAGATCATATTTGAAACGCCGACCGACCCGGGGTTTCCAACGATCCTCCCGCTGATTAGGCGTGAAAGAGGAGATTTCGATGTTTACCGAGGCTTACGGGTTACCGGTTGCCAGTTTAGTTACCATTGGCCATGCGATTTTATGCGTATACTGCATACTTAAATTATATGAAATGAATAGACGAAACAGATCGACTACCGTGTAACATGCAAATAGAGCTTTTATAGGAAATGAGACACCTTTAACGAGGCTCTATTATGTTAATAAGACGCGAGCAGCTTTTCCTTGTGGAGTTAAAATGTCGCAGGTATCGTTAGCGCGGAATCGCGGGTAAAGCGCGCACGGCCCTGCAAGCTTTACGACCGGATAAGTATTTCATGTAGTTTGTCATAAACTGCATCGAAAATTTCCACGAAGATTTATTGCGAGGGCCCTGCTAGTGGCCGACTGAAAGCACGTCATTTAGTTAGGTCGTACGAATTAGTTATTCCAGAGTTTCCTGGGTTGCGTCGGATCGAGTCAGTTTTTAAGTAGGTATTCGTACGTTCCCGCGAACCCGAGGAACGAACGCGATTACCGAGATTTATAAATTTCCCGTTTATTAGAGGCCCTTCGTAATACCGCGAATGACTGGCTGTGAGACGCGACAACTTGACTTTTAATGAATTCTTCAAGTGCCTCGCGCAGCTTGCTTACGGAACAATTGCGCGGCAATTCATTAAACGGCTGAAATGTCGTCCGTGTTTTTATTTAATTAATTCCTTACGCCGCCCTCCTCCCGTCTCGCCCTCTCTCGCTCTCTCTCTCTCTCTCTCTTCCCAGCCCTTCTGGAGTGCCGCGCCTTTTTTATGCCGCATGACTAGAGTGTTCTTTCCCCAGGTTTTCCCCGCCCGACCACTCGGACGTAATTCTCTAACAATTTGGTGAAAACAAGCAGTCTACAAAAATACATTCCGTAATAACAGTGGACTGGTTCAAAGCTCGACAGTGGTAACTTCCACCGAGGATAAAGAATCGACCGAAAATTTTAAGTGGCGCTCTTTGTCTCGCGAAGCTCTAATTAAATTAGTGGAGGAATTAAACTGCAATTGCATGTCAGAGTAATGGAATAGTTTTGAGGCGGTTACCACTCGATCTGCGAACTGGAACGTTTGCAAGATCATCGTTTTTCTGGGAGATAAGGCACAGTCGGTTCTGATTCTGATGTTAACAACACGAAGATGCCAAGAATTAACGCGAAATGCGAAGTAATTCTGTACTGTAATGCATACATCGGTGTGGTGCCAAAGTTGAATGTACCGGCCAGTGAGAGTGTACCTGCATCTTTTAGAGCGCGGGGTGCAGTGCAGAGCATATGACCGCTCTTTAATTTTGAATCGTAGGTATAAAGGAAGCGCTCTGGAACACGAATCATTTAAACGCCGTTTCGCCAAACGTTTGATATCTGAGCGTCGTTTAAACGAATGTTCAAAACAGTCCTCCCACAGAGAAACTCTCGGTTACTAGCCAGAAATAATTCTGATAAGGGTACATATTTATAATCTCGGTATATGATTTATACCTCATCAAAAGGAAAACGCTCCTGAAGAAAGAGTGTCAACGAACACGCTTCCCAGTCCGAAAGCAACACAAACCACAGTGCTGAGGAGCTAAAGCTCCACGCATAGTTCGCTGAAATTCCAGAATTCAACCCAGCCTCATCGCCCCGAGTCCTTAGCGCGACATTACTCCAGCAATAGCAGAGACTACGCTCCCCGAATGTTTGCCGGAAAATACGCGTCGAGCCAGTCCAAGCTCCAATTGGAAGAGTTCCCGCAGGTTAGAACTTGGGAAAGGTCAACAGAAGGTCCACGAAATCGAAACAGAAACGCTGCGATACCACGGGGCGAATTTATGTACATTTCTCTCGAGAGCCATGCAGAAATTCATCGAATCTACTCCGTAAACGGCCGCAATGATCCACAACGAAGACCTTTTCGATTATCAATCGCCGATTGATTTTGTTTTTTAGAAAGACGCAAGAAATGCCAACGCAAGTTTTGCCGAGCAAGATCGAGTGCCCGAGTGCCATTCGTCTGGCGGATTATTGCGAGTTTCATCGTTACTCTTGACCTCGAAGCAGGCCAAGTAAAACTGTCTTATCCCGCGAGTACCTACCATCGGAATCGATAGCCTTGTTAGCGAGCGGTTGCGGTCGAGAGGGCCGCTGGAAAGCTGTCAATGGGTTTTCGACGTGGCAGCGCGCCGGCTTACCGCGGAATTACAAATTACGGGATATTACGAAGCGCCACTTTGCCGCATGCACCAGCTCGTTCGGAAGGGCTGTCGATTCGGGACGCTTGAAGGGGGTGCACGTCTGGAATATTGGCCCATGCGCGTCTTCGTATCCAGGCGACGCTTTTTTTCTCTACCTCTTTCCCCCCGCCTTTTCTCCGACGAGAGGCAAAATCGTATCAATCGCGAGCCAGGTAGCGAGGGGGAGAGCGAGCATCGTCGAGACGGGAATTCAACGAACCACTTGGTCGAACGAAGTTTGCGTCGGTTGCTTGATCCGAGTTCCCTTCAATTCGAGCTGGTCGATGCTTGATTTAGCGGTTCAATTTAATTGGCCGCGATATAAAGTTACCGTGGAGCTGAAAGCGTGTGCCGGTTGTAACTCCAAGTAAATCGGAATAGGGGGCGAAGTGATTTGTCAATTAATTAGGGGATATTGAAGGGGAATCAACCAAGGGGTTAGAAAGATCTTTTCCTCGCTATTTGATCGTCCACGCCGTTTAGGAGAGGAGAGTTAGACGGAAAGGAATGAACCAAGAGGTGAGCTATCCTCGTGGAGTTTCATATATCTTGCGAATCAAATGATTTATTTATCGATGTGGCAGTCGTTTCACGCCGACCGTAAACAGTTCGCTTGTGAAGTAGCTATCCTGATACAATTAATTGCCATTTACACGTGCCTACGTTAAAATTTATTATACATACAGTGCGACAGCCTCCATTTAAGAGTACCCCCTACAGATAAATTCCCGAGCGCAATGGTGGCGCAAAAAGTTACTTTCGTCGCGCACCCTCTACGACGTCAGAGGGTTCGAATCTCCAAGAAAAAAAGCGCATTCTTAGCTGTTCTAAGCTGGATATCGGATAGTGCTTTGAAATTTTAAACGGAAACAAGTCTAAAGCCGGAATTCCAATGCAATTTCCCACGTAACTAGGGCCGAGCGAATAAAGAGATCGAGTTTCGCGCCAAGTTATCCCTCTGCGATTCTTGTTTCAGCGTGAAATGCGCTCTCAATAAAATGAATTGAAGCGGATTAAATCCCACGGCTCAGGAAGCCCGGCGTGTGCTCGAGTTCCCCTTGATTGTCTTTCGCGAAACCTAACTACATACACGTACATATATCAACATCGACAGCAAATTTTCACTTCCGAGATGAGCAAGCTGTGCTGTAAATATATGCGTATAAACTTCAGCTATCGGTCTTGATGCAACATAATCGACCGGGCTAAACTGCAGGGGTCGTTTCCTTCTTTGTTTCTAAGAAGTGCACCTCACCAACAGCAACCACCCCCGCGAGTTGCACAGTTCCCGAGTCACATCAAAAGGTACTGGAGAACTTTATAGCTGGGGCTCTTGAAATCGAACTACTGACAAAACAAAAAACTACTGATAATCCGGCCGCGCGGCAGTAACGTTAGGGAAATCGCCGAATAATTTCGCAGACAGTCGCGTGATTGTATCATTAGCGTGGTCGGGGCAGAATCGACGGCAGTCGGATAATCGATAACGTCGGGGAACGTTTTCATAATGGTGTCGAGACGTTAACAATGTTACAGGGCCGTGAAATAAATCTTCCACCTCGGATTCACGGAAAGCTGTTATCTTCCTGACCCGGCCATTTTTCACGGCGAACGGCAGACAGTTGCCACCTCTAAATTATGTAAGACGACTGACAATTTCATCGCGGAGTTCCACGGGTTTACCGCCAAACCGGGAGCGTGTGCGCACGGAAGCCACGCCGCGGGAGAGCGCTAGTTTACGATTCTCTTGCATTTTTAAGTCCCTGGAAAGCCTGTACCACCCTGTCACGCGTTTTTATATTCGCCAACATTGGACGCACTGAAATACGGGTAGAACCTCCGTTATCCGACCTAGCGGCAAGGCACGACGGTTCTAAGAAGCGAGTTTTCAGATAACGGAACGCCCACTCTTACCCCTGTTACCGCGTAGTATCCTTTTTCGAACGTCACGCATAGTTGGGACATTCTACGTGACATTATTTGTAATGCAGTAACCATAGATTTCTCGATATTATACATTCGAATTTTGGAGCACTGTCAGTGCTTTGTTTCGCAGGTAGGTACATGAATGTTCAGACAGCAACGTGTCGCAATGGTAAAGTCTTCTGGCATTACAGCATTCGAATAACAGAGGTTCGGATAAAGAAGATTTTGCTGTACCATATTTCACTTCAGCCTGTTTCGATCGTATCTCAATTCGAATCATACCTACACCGTCCTCTTGTAACGATTGTGAAGTTTTAAAGTTATTATTGCTCGATTTTTTTCGCGCCACTAGCTTCGCGTGCTCAGCACAGTGTGCTCTTGAAAATTTGAAACAGAAAAGGTACATGCCTATCTTACGTTCCGCGTTATTTGCTGTGGCTCGTGCGAGGGAGAGCGGCCTGACACAAATGCGGGCAGGAAAATGGAAATTAAACCTGTGATTTCATGCCAAAAGCAGATACGTAGCCCCTGCCACTGACATATCTCGTCCCGCCACGTGACAATGTACAGGATATAAGCAGGCAGATCCCACGAAGGATCTAGAAATTAAAGAAGAGTGGCGTATCTGCATTTGGCGTGGAATCACAGGGATGATTCCGTGCATTCATAAATTTATGATGAGCGAGAAGCAAGCCCGCTGGAACAGGTCTGCGTGGATTTCGCAAGCATTTTCTCTTGCTCAATCTTTCCCTTTTCTTAAATCTCCACGAAATTCATTAAATATGAATAAACCTTCTACTTGTTCGCCTACTTGTAATAAGCTCATCATCCGCAGGACTTGCTGAATTCTGCATTTTATAGCGAAGCTACGTCTCATCTCTAGTATTCGTTTCGAAGTCTATCCAAGTACTTCGAATTATGATATTCCTAAATTCCTAATCAGTAATTTTGCCATATGCGCGAGGATTAGCGAGGCGTAGTGCAAAAACTTGAGTTTAATCCAAACAACGTCTACAGCTGAAGACATTCGTCGCATATTAATCCGCAATTATCCCATGTATTCCTATCTTCCCTCCCGGTTCAGCGTTTCCTCACGTTGGAAACTTAGCAAATTACCTTCGCAACCTTCCACTCACCTCCGCCCGGGAACAACCGCGCGTTCTTGCGCTTAACTATTTTCTTTATCCGCGCTCGGTAGAACGGGATCATAAACAAGAAGAGAATCGGACTGAGGAGATGCTGCTAACATACTTAAACGGAAATGAATTGCTTTGTACCAGGAACAATACGATTCCACGAAATTCTTCCAGCCACATTCTCTCTCAACTTCCGGCGAACTTTGGAGAAATTTAGGTTCAACAGGAATTAAAGGATTCCGTGACTTCACACCGCCATGCCTCTTCCAATCCTGTGTTTGAAGCAGTGCTAAGCAGCGTAATGCATTCATTATTTCAAGGGTGAATGTATTTTATAAGATGCAACGTAATTCGTAGTACGTGCAATCGAAAAGCCAAGGCTGCGAGGCAAAAGTCCTTCTGTATAAAGCTTCCCTTTCGAGAACATTGACTTCGAAAATTAGACCGTACTGCATAGTTAACACTGTTTCATAAAATGCGTCTCTTGATGGAATGTAGGTACACGGCGATTTGTTAAAGTTACTTCAAATATAACATGGTGGTTTGTACGAGGAACAACTAACAATAAGACCGGTGAACTGAATCCTATTCCACATAATGAATCGCTTTAATTTTAAATGCATCGCGAATTACCATTCACTTGGCGCGTTGGTTTTGCACCCCGAATTGCAGTGTGCAAGTTCGGAAAGAAACATTGTACCACACAGAGTCTGAAATAGCCTAATCTCGCCCTTAGGGAGGGATTAAGAGGATTGCCTCGCTGCGCACACCTCGTAACCTAATATCATAAACTAGCATACTGGTACTTTCCAAAGTTTATAGCTTCGACCACCGAATTTCCTTTACCCATTTATACGTCGCGGAAATTCTAAACTCAGCAGAAGATCATTATTTCTAATTGCGCATCCAACTGTTCCCATTTTTCAACCCACCTTTGCCGTGATCTCACTGGCCACAGTCAGCGCTGCTGAAATATACATCTACAAATTGTTTTCGAATGGACGAATCTGGCGTTTGACTAATTGTAAGCCAAGTTATTCAACTGTAAGCCATTACCTATATTAAAAATCCAATCACTCAATATAAAGTCGAGTAAATTAATTTTTTCTAGCGTTTCAATTTTGAAGCATGACTGTATTAATTCAGCAAAGCTCGCTGTAACGTTCATTAACAGGTACGGCTGAATCCATACCCATTCCATCTCCAATCCAGCGCAGAGGCAGTTTGCGCTTGTGGTGGTATACAAATGACATCCTGCGCGGATATTAAAAAAAAAGAAGAAAATATCTATATACATATATTGCTGACTTTTAATTACGAGTAGTTTTCGCAAAAATCGATACGTTATATGCCGAAACCAACCAGTTTTCGCTACGGTTTATTTAGATACGTATTGATGCACGCTCGCGTGTACGGTATTTAAATTTGCGCTAGGCTCGCGGTACAACATTTGTGATCGAAACGAAACACCTAACCGGAAGGGAAGAAAAAGTTGATTGAAAAAAAAAAAACAAAACACTCGTTGGAATCCCTGTTTGAGAATTGGGAGTAAACGAAGAGAATGTATTAACCTTTGATAAATTATGGATTCAATCCGCTAAGATCTCGCTAAAAATACCTGTTCTATTAAGAGACATGGTAAAAGTGACGTGGTAATTTCAAATGTCTGAGCCTGTACACTGCAGAAATATTGTATCGAAAGTCTATTTTGTCGTTAAGCAGCAGCTCAGTCAACGCCTCCGCCGTTGCTTTTAACTCGACTGAACGTGACTCTGTAAAGTCGTTGGTTTTCACTTTGCTCCCTTCGCAACGTAATAAATTGCTAGCGACAGGTTTAAATATATATATATCGCCGGGCAAGATTTGTCTATAACGATCGAAACGGCTGCTTTCGAGAGTCAGGGGGGGTTGAATAACCGTTTCTGGCGGTGAAATGTGAAGATGAGTGGCCAGATTCCCCGTTCCTACTGATTGCGCGTCGTTCCTTCGTTGGTCAACGGACGGCACTGTTCTCGGGATACAGATGGAACGCAGGGCGTGGAACATAAATTTCTTAGGTATTGGTACTTAGAAAGGTTTCGCAGGCATTCTCTTGGAACTCGTTCTCGGCTTTTCATTGCCCACTTCTTTTATCAAGCGATCTTCGATCTTTCGGGGGCGTTCCTCTGGAAAGGACTTCATTGATTCTGGGCTATGTACCTAAGACGTTGGCCAGATAGTTTCATTCATGTTGCGACCAATTTTCTTCGCATTTATCAATAACGTAGAATTGGATGAAACGTTTCTTTTTAGTACGTGTTTGATTCTCGAGAATGAAATCACCTCTGTAGTAGGCTCGCGTCGCGGCAGAGACGGCGTTGCCAGACAAGCGCTGCGGGACACAGCGTTGCCAGAGAAGTGTTGCTAGGCGGCTGACCGGGAGAACTGCGCGGCTGTGATGCCAGATCGGGGACGGGTTCCATCGAGAATTTCCCCCACCTCGCATGCACACTACGCGGAGGCTCCGCAGGACACGCAGGACACGCAGCTCCGGCGTAGTGTGCATGCGAGGTGGGGGAAATTCTCGAGGGAACCCGTCCCCGATCTGGCATCACAGCTGCGCGGCCGAGGCAGTCTGAGTCGAGTCGAGTAGCGAGATGCGTTATCTGTACACCTCTATTGTAAAGAAGTCAAGAATATATACATCTATTTCACTATTAACCCAACACCCTTTTTAGGAATGGTTCCCATAGAAAGAAGAAAATGAGAGTGATTTCAATAACCGTAAGCTAAATTAATTGCGATTCCCAAACTTCACTGTACAGGAAAGTACAAAGTAATCCACGGGATTGAAAATTCAATACTATATCGTTAATTATTACCGCGATATTTGCATAAGTGGGGTAAAAAGTACACAGCTCCTCGCTGGGCCCGAAGCTCATAACGTATGCACGTCAATTAGTCGCAGGCAATTAGTCTCAAGGAATTAAACCGCCGTGCTCGTGTTTTTCTATTTAATTCTAGTTATGCGTCGGACTCGCGACTCTTATCGTTCTTTATTGCGTCCTATCTGCTCGTTAATTTCCATATTAACGTACTCCGTTTGCCCGTTCATTTCCACATTCAAATATCACACGGCTAATTAGTAAACTTTAAATGGCGCCGGCGATTTAATGAACTATAAATTTTTAACCTTCCGCGGGCGGCTGTGCGCGCTGCTCGTCGGCAGAGTATAGATTTCAGTTGAACGCGGTATTAATGCAATTAATGAAATGAGGATTCATCGGGGTTGCAGCACGGGAAACAAATACGTACGACGCTGGTTTTACATCGAAATTATGCAAATCGCGGTCTTTATTCGTTTACAGGATGAAGGAACACTAACGTTGACTAGTTATTTAAAGAACCCCCACCTTTTCGAAGAACAACAAGGACACGCGGCTCAATTGAAAGTTGCTGTGATTGATAGCTACCAGGAGGACGCTCGGAAGCTACTGCTGTAATTTCTATGCATGGCTGCATCGAAAAATCATTTTGGAAGTGTTCGCACGTATATTCGATGCGACCCGAGTTCTATTTTCGAGTCGACGAAGGTTGTAAGGCTCCGTCCGAAATGTCTTCACACCGGAATCACGTGGATACCCTAAACGTGTTACTGAATTAGGGCTAATAAATTGATGCACAGTTGTTTAACAAGTAATAACAAAAACTATATTTAATAAAACTGTGAGCTAAATAATGAAATGAACAAGTAAACAGTGAACTATGAGTGTGGTTCGTGTGAGTCACGTACGAACGCGTTTCGTCTTTTTTGTATGACCTTTCGGTCGAGAGCTTTTTCTGAGACTGGTCTTAGTTGACCCGCTGCCGGACTCGTCCGATTTCTTAAAGTGAGTCCGGCGTGGTGGCTTTGACCTGATTGGCCAACGTTGTCAGTGTCAACCAATCAGGTAATTTCCCTAGGACCAAACGCGCCATCTATTCCCTGCGCCCTTGGCGCGCCTTTTCTGGGAAAGTGGCTGAATTTGGCGGGAATCGGTATTTTCTCCGCGATACTATGCAACGCGGAACAGGAAGCATCTCTCCCGCAGGAAGGGGACATTGATCTCGAATTCTTCAAAAGTTTGTTGTCAGACTCCGCGGATGTACTTACAAGTTCTATAATAAAGTAGGTACACCGTTTTGATCTTTGGTATTTTCAGCGCGGAGGCACTTCGTTGATATCTATACGCTGAGGAAACGAAATTGGAAAGTTACAGACTCCTTCAGCTTACGTTTCGTGAACAGGTTACGCGGTTGGTTTATTTAGTTTCAATTACTCTACTTTCGTGGTTGTTCTCTTTGACGCTGCAGTTATTTCTACCGGACGGTAATTTTATTTAAGATAGACGAAAGTTTCAAGGGACAACTGTTAACTACTGCAAGGTCGTTTTCTTTGCTGATATCTATGCTAGGGAACTTAAAAAGGGGTCATAATTTGTAATAAAACAAAGTGTAATGTGTATATTGGAAAATTGTAGGTCAAGTTCAATGTTTCTTTTCAAACACTCTGATAGCTTTTTGGAGTTTAGCGAAGATTTTTAAATAATCTTATAGCGCAGAGTGGCAAAGACGAAATAATCCTCTCATTCGTTCAGAAAAACTGAAGATGAATTACTTGAATACCTTTCACGTGTTTCTATACCTACTATCAGAGTAGATTAAACCAAGAGTGATGTGGGTGTAATTAAGAAATTAATCAATATACTCCAAACCACACTCATTATAACAGAATTATTATTAACGAACCTGTTAATGTCTCATGAACATCTGAGGCTTAGGGATAGGTCTTTCATTTTGAGATTTCGGCAGCAGGAATATCTCACCTGAAACAAAAGAAAAATATGTTATTAGACAATGCCTCTAAACTTCGCCTCATCTTCTCACACCAAAAAACACCCCTTTCACAAGTAGATGAAATGTGCATATCAGTTCATAACATCGCAGAAGTATCGCATTTAATTACATTCCCCAGCCACACTAGTACTCATCAAAATCAAGCCCTACAGACATTCCGAATAATTACAAGAAATCGAGTGACTCCATTAGCCGCCAAGCGCTACGCGTGCAAGTCAAACCACACCACACACAATTCCGAATTCCCATCAGTCTTGGAGCCGCTAAAAAGAGGAATCTTGGGTTTCATATCGAGCGCGGGGTGGGTCAGAAGTTGTGGCGTTAAAATTTCAACGAGTCTCGCGTTTCCACCCGTTCCGCCCGATCAGAAGCAGCGTGGAAGCCCGTCAGCGAAAAACTTCTCCGTGCCCAGCTGGAGGTGCTGCGGGGGGGGGGGGGGGGGGGTGGCCGGCGAGGAGAGGAAACGAACGGTAAGCGAGGAAAAAATAGAGAGAACCGCGGAGCGATCTCGGCGCGGAAAGAATACGCGGCGGGCTCTTACAGGGGTATCGCTCGTACTCGAGGTAACGACGTAACAAGTCTTCTACGTGGACCTAATTCGGACCACGCTAAACCGATAGCTTATACGCGCCCAGGCTGGCGCAGAAAGGGGCGAGCTGGGGCGTGCGCGCGCGCGTGCCCGCGCGCACACCGACACCCCGGGCTGAGTGGGCGAACAAGGGTGAACAGGGTGAAGAGGGCAGGCGAGAAGCGGCGCTGTTCCTAAGTGGGCGGAGTGCCCGGAGCGATCCAGAATTGAGTTCGTGTCTTGAGTCTCAACCGACTAAGAATCTAGCTCGGGGCCCGTGCTTCCACGTAAAAGGAGGGGTTACATATGTGGCTGCGATTCGACCTAGCTTCACGAACAGGGGGCCGAGATATTTAGATCTTCCGCTGGCTGACAGCCCTTGATGCTCCACTAAACCCATCAGCGCACTGCGGATCCACTCTAACAACAGGGTAATCGATGAGGGCGACTTCGCCATAGCAATTTCTTCTGCGGATGCAGGTATCCTCTGCGAGAACGACTCTTCTGAGGTATTGAAGAATTGGCAACGGCGGTGAGTGCGTGGAGGGAAGTAATTGATCACTCTGCCAGCTGAGATTCGAATAGTAAATTGCTTGTTTACTGGAGGATTGCTCTGTATTATCGAGCTACCCTGATGATCGGTAGGATTCTTCCAGTTGGATTGCATCAGGAAGATCCAGCTCTCGTATCTTCTTTATGCGTACCATCGTCGAATTAAGCGTGTACCTGTTTCCGTATTAGAAAACATATACCTGCCAGAAGAAATGAAAGGTCGGCGGGCCAAGGGCTGCCAATCGCGGTTAAACTAGCAGTTGCGTGGAACATTTGCATCGTTTGCGGCCAAGTGGCAGACAACGGAGCTAGTTGCCGGTGCTCACAGCGTAAGCTCGTGGTCAAAGCCTCTCGTTCACGCTGTACTTCAACTTCGAATTGGCAAGAATCACCGATGAGAACGCCCCTGAAGCGAGTTGCGCGTACGCTTCCGTTTCTTAACTTCGGAGATTAGATTGAAGGTAGGTGTTGTGCCACGCGATTAAAGGAAGTTTTATTGGACTGCTCCAACAGCCGAGCAACAAAGAACCTCGGCTCGCGTCTCGGCGACGTTTCCTCGGCGGACGAACGGGGCCATGCAGAGGGAGTTCTTCTTTCCTGTTTTGGTTGGTCGTTTCCGTAAAAATTGAAAAGCCACGGGAACAAGCGTTTCGCCCTCCGTTCAAGTGTAAATAAGTTAGCGCGCTGGCTTACAGTCGCCGGTGGAAAGTTTGCCAGGATCAAAAGCTACGTGGCCAATTCCGCGGCAGGTCATTTCGGAGCGGGTGGCAGCGGGGGAGGGTGGATTATTTTTATCAGCGTAGAATGCCGTTTCACGCGGACGGAAACGTTCTTTTCGGCGTCATGAATGCAGAACCGGAATCCCCAGCTCGCCAGGGCAAAGATCATCGCTCGAATATTGGAGCACCGTTGAAATTGCCACGCCCGCGTGTGTGCTTTCCGTTTTCATAGACGGTTCGAGGCGCGCCCGCACCTGACGGAGCCCGGCGACAAGTTCCGGCGACGTGATGGATTCCGTTTCGATTTGGGATTCCGGCCAGAGAGACTTTACAAGAGTTATTACTCCGTGGGCGGTTGCGAAGCTTTGGGAAGCTTTTATGCTGGGAATCTGATTCCGTGGTTGTCGCTGAAGTTTTCCCCAAGGGGCCCCGCACGTATTTCAGTTTCGTGCTTCGACAGAATGAAAGGGTCACTTCGACGACATTAGATAGATACGTACAACGAGCGCTCCGGCGCGACAGACGTTGGGGAGCCGAACTGTGCCGGCTCAGTTACGCCCACCGTGTCATTACGCTGATGAATCGGGGCTGACTTTTAATTTGGTAATTGAATGATAGGGCAGGTTTTAGGAAAGGGCGTCGCTACCTTCGAGCAGATCAGGTAGAAGGATACCGACAGTAATCAAAGTGCTCGAATGGTGTACTATCTATAAGTGTCCATAAAATTAGCTTTCCATCATGTGGAGATTAAGGGGGTATTCTGGTCTGACGAGGCGTTTTCGTCGCGTTATTTCGGAATTTTTTTTACAAAGAACCCATAAATTTGATTATTACTTAGGTTATTGCTACATGCTTATTGATATTTGAACTATCTTTACAAATTTTGTGAATAGAAAAAATTAAAATCAAACGCAGTTCACTGCTTTAAAGTAATGGTGAGAAAAAAAACAATGGGGTCACTGTAGCCATGATTAGGTTCGTTCTAATAATCAGAAACAAAAAATGTAAAGAGATTCTTTATTCGTATGCCTTTGGCTATAGTCCCTACTAGAATGATAAAAAAATATTGAAAATTAAGCAAATGGCGGCGGTTTGAAAATTAAGTCTCGATTCTCGCACAATTTTATCAACTTTAAAGGTCGGTGAAAGTTTAAAAACAAAATACTTTATCATAATTCTGGTAGGGACGATAGCCACACGTGTGCTGATAATATATGCAAAACTTGGACTGAGTTGGTCCAGTCGATCTTGAAATATCATGGACACCGATTCGAAAAACGTGGTTTCGAGAAAATCGCGTTTAAAGTAAAGTTTACTCAACGTTCGAAGCCAAACTAATTGCAATTTGTGACCTAGGAGATTAACGGTCGCTTTGTAACCAAATGGTCGATTCTTGTGTTCTAAAAGGCACAAAAATGCATAAAACCAGAAAGAACAGTCCACCGAAACTTTGCCGAAGTACACTTGCAGGAACAAAACTGTTATGCATCGCCCGTCCCGCTCAGTGAGCGCGCCGTATAGGTACCTACCTATTCTGCACCCTGTAGCTCTGCAAATATTACGAATTGGAAAAAACCCTTTTGCACACGTATTACCCATATAATGTTCCAGTAGAAAATGCAAAAAAAAATAGATATTTTTACCCGTCAGACCAGAATACCCCCTTAATGAATATATATATATATTTAAAAACGTTCGCTATATTCGTCGTTGAATCCCATGAATTTATAGACTGACTTCAGGCGTAACGTATGCGCAAGAGTGTCACTACCTACGCGATTTCTTCCTGTCGTAACGTGAATCGATCTGATCGCGAACGCTGCCGGGGAGGATCACGATGTCATCGGATTGGTTAACGTATTGACATCGTTTCGCGATATAACGTTAAAAGAGAACGAAGGGGACGCATTTTATTCCTCCCGACTGTCTGCCAAAGATTCTTCCCTCGATCTCTCGCCGTTCCTTCCGATTTTACGCCCTTCGCGATTTTATCGTTTCTATACCTTCGGGCCTGAAACTTTTATCGGGCGTTTCCTTTCTCGGCGACACTTTCCTCGGAGCGCGTTTCGCAAAAATCCTCCGAAAGTCCGCCATTTCATTAGGAACCCCTTTTGCTGCCCTTATTCCAACGATTTCGTGAAAACACTTGGAGAAGACTTCTCAATTTCGCCCGAATATTCGTCGCTCGATTAGATCTCGAGAAGTGGCTTGTCATCGACCAACATTGCCCGAAACAAACGACCTCGCGTTTATTCTGCGCACGGCGAATGATTCGGTCGCCAGAGGAGGCTGTCTCGCGGAATAAAAATTCGTTAGAACGCGGCTGATTGAATTTCGCGCGACACAGCCGTGAATTTCTCGCCAAATTCGCCCGAACGATCGGGTGTTTTCTCACCAGACCGGCGTGTGTTTCCTACGGCCGGATACGTGACAGCGTTCGTTTCATTTAAACCTAGAAATAATCGAGTGACGAACAGTTGCGAAGCGGAGAGCCGGCAAACAAACAACCAGCCCAACAGCAAGGAAGGCACACGGGATATCCGAAATTCGAGACGCGTCCGCCGATCGAGAGAAAAAAAAAAGAATCGATTTCCAATGGAACGAAGAACGACGAGAGAACGCGTCTGCGCGCACTGCACGATTATTGCATCGAATTTGTATCATTCGATGTCATACAGTTTCGGGTCAGGGTTTCCTCAAGCACAGCTGCGCACTGGTCCCCTGCGCGTGTTCGTTACAGTTTCAGCGGTAAATTAATGTGTCGGATGGGGCACGAAACTCCGGGGCAAGGGAAAGATGAGATTCAGCAAACAATTGATCCTTTGAGACACAAGTTCAAAGTCCACTGTAATGGTACAGGAGTAGGACAGCTTCTAGAGATGGAACTCGAGTTAGGGTTTAAAGTTGGGGTTTGATACGCAAAGTGGCTGCGAGAAGTACCGTTGCTTAGCTGTTCTTCGAATTGTTATACGAATCGATAAACACGGAAGCATCGCAGGAAATTGTTGTTTTTTTTTTTTTTTGCTGAAACTTAAATGTACACTTTTCCCGATCTTATCGACGCCTCGTTGCGTCCACGAAATTAGGAGGAACTTTCTGTGAAAGATTATTATCAAACCTCGGCGAACCCTTTGTTAAATCGAACTTCTCCAGTTTCGTTCGTGGATTCGAGCTTTCGTCGACGTTCATCGATTTCCTGTATTGGGTAAGGTTATTGGTTATCGGCGAACCACCGGTCATTTCAGCTGATAAGAACAAGATGGTGGCCGGGAAAAAAGGATATCGGTCCGATCTGTCCAACGATTCTTATCAACTCGCTTTTATCGATGATGAAGAAGCTTATTCCATGGGACGAGTTCAAATATAAACCGGAATTCTTTTCTTTGCCGCAGACGAATCGACGTGAAAGAAGGTTTCTTCTATTTTCTCTTTCCTCAATCAAACGAGTATCTGTACGTGTTACAAACGCTTTACTGAGGGTTCGCCGGGTTTTTCTCGAATGTTAACCGTAGTATGACAACAAGATGGCCACCTCGAATCGTATTCATAAAACCTTTTTACAGGAAGCATACGATACCTACCGAGAAGTTTTTATGAACACTATCGCGCTGAAGGTCGGTGGTAAAAATTATTTTATTTACCTGTTTGTTTTCCCTGAGACTAAATAAAAGAAATTTCCTGTTGTTCGTTTCATTTCTGAAATAATTAAGTCGGGAGCACGTGGAAATGTGGGCGTAAACGTGACTAGGTTCGATGAACAAATAACATGTGAAGACAGTTCGCGAGAGGCTAATAAATTACAAATGGGGCACAGTGACGAAAGCAATTTCATTTGAAGTTTCCAGCTATTTTAATAGGAATTCCAGGAATTCGTTCCTATCCTATACACCGAGAGTCATGATCTCCGCTACATTTAAGGTGTGCTCGTCGCGCGAGTTTGTCTCACCTAAAACAATATATCGTCACGATGCACTTTAGAGATTATAAGGGAAGTGTGCGTGAAGCAAACACATGCGGAAGCTGCAGTTAATCTCGGTAACACGCGATACAACCGGGCCCAGGAAGGATGAACATGTTGTTTTCTATTTAAGAATTTATTGCCAGCGTGGAATCGCGATTATAGAATATAAATATGGCAGGGAAGTTGAGATTTACTTTTGGTCATCGTTTCGGCGAGAGGATATTTTAATAAGTCAGCAAAACTCTCAGCATTCGTCTTTCTAAATTGACAAGCGTAACGAATATTAATCGAGAAAAATTGATCCCTACTTTTAGACATTTCCTATCCCGAGGGATTCTTCTTAGTTTCCACGCTTTAATTCACTATGAAATGTATGAAATTTTAACGAAGCATCTATATGAAATAATGAAGCATGAAATGAAAAAACGTACAAAAGATCTCTTATAAAGCAACTAGATTTGCAAATATTTGTTATATAAAACTACGATATGGGATCATTCACCCAGCAATTACATTTAGCAATAACTAAAACAAACAATCCTCCAACTTCGTACCGAGTCTGCCATATCTGAAACCGCAATGCCAACTCTATTGGTTTTATTTGCGAGAATATTCCATAGTTTTTTCAATTCACCAAAAACATTTCAACATTTCAACAAAAATATGCTATTTCATCATTGCTCCGTCCATTTTTCTATTGATTTTCCATCTATCGCCCATGTTCCTAATATCGCCAATCGCTGTATCTCGCAAAGCACTAAAATTTATCGGTTATCCACTGAATTAGTACCTAAACATATGTGGGGAGACATACTGTAATTGCAGCGTCATTTGATGAACAATTACAGAAAGGGAGGGATTTTAGAGAATCTTAATAGTGTAAATATTTATTGGACTGCCACAATTTTACATCACATTCGGAGAAGGTAAGTCTAACAATTCCGTGAATGCAAGAATATCTACTAGAAATACCTAATTAATGATGTACTTAAGGAATGAAATCGATTCAAATATTTTTCGTAATGAAAATAACGTTCTTCTTTTAGCCGTATAATATAATAAGTATAATCTATGCGTGTTCTCAATACCGCCTACCGGAGAACAATGGTTTCGATGTAATGTTTGTTACAGGTGGGGTCACGAAATGTGCGGAGCAACCGAAATAAACTTTATTTGTCCAATATGTACATCCGAACGTGAAAAATAAAATATTTTAAAAATCTATATTTTTGTAATTAAAATAAAATCAAAGATGGATAAAAAAACATTTATAGAGCAAAAAATAATAAAAGATACACATGAATTAATCAATATTTCTTGAGTAGGCGATAATTAGGTACACTTTCAGGACCGCATTTTTGCATGTCTTACGTTTTTTAATTCCCAATTAAAAATTTGTAAGTTTCAACGATTCTAACTTATGCCACACGAAAGCTGAATAATTTCTCTTTACTTTGAAACGAATTGCATGTAAAAATATCAATTATTATTCAATTGACAGCGATTTAACTTTTGCTAGGCGATATTAGGTACAGGCACCCTACTCCAATTCCCGCAATATGTACATACACTAGCGGACAAAAAAGTTACCACTTTTTCGGTTTGTTCTATTTTTTTTATTTTTTAGCATACATTTGGGACTGTGATATGTTTAATATATTCATATCCTTATGGAAAATTTAAAGCTGTATAAAACCCAGTTAAAGATGAATTTATTTAACTGACAAACAAGTGTTATATAACATTGAACGGGGTAACACATTTTTGGGACCGACAAAGAAGTTACCACGTTTAGTTAACTTTTTAGGTTGTCCTAAAAGCAAAAGGTGTCCCCACAAAATATTAAATTTTTTTTTATTAATGTTCAAAAGTGGGAACTTTAGTGTTATGCAGGGTTTTTGTTTGTTAGTTAAATAAATTCAACTGTGACTGGTCTTTATACAGCTTTTAATTCTCTTTCAAGATATGTATATGTACATATATGTATATTATATTAGGCACATGCTGCAGTTTTAAGTTGATATTAAAAAGTAATAGACGTAGGGTGGTTCGAAAAAGGGGTAACTTTATTTGTCCGCTACTGTATTGCATCAATACTCTCAAAAATGAACAGTGTTCAATGTAGTAAAACACATGTATTACAACCGATGTGAGATGTCGTCAGTTCAGACAGATAACCCAATTGAACTACGTATTTCACACAGTGGGAAATGATTCCAGAACATGGACGCTTCTAGGAGCCATATATCTAATTTCGTCGACAGCGAAAACGAAGGCTTTTAGCCAATGGAACGTGCAAGCTACCCAAAGAGTGACGAAAAATTACAGACGAGGTCCGTGCACGGACCGTTTACGTGAACGTAATACAAATTGGGCTTCTGTTAGAAAATCCAAACGAGCTTATTACTCGAACAAATATGAAGCAATCGAAGGAACCTCGGCCATAGGAAAGCCCAGCTATTCGGCGCTGCTATTCCGCGGAATTCCCGAGGGACTCTGTGCGGTTGATATACCTGACAACCCAAAGAAATTAGTGCAAATACAGGTATCGCGCATCCTGCGTTGCGTACCAAGCGTACACAATCGCGTCTCGCGTGCCCGCCATGTTTGTTTCTAGATCCTTAAACATTCAGGCTCCGTTTTCCACGGTTTTCCTCGTCTACCTCCGCTCTTTCTCTCCACCGCCCCGCTCCGCTGTTTCAGCGAGCGCAGAACGCTAGCAAACTTTCCATAACGAAGTTTGGTTGGATCTGAACTAACGTAAGTTATTTGACCTCATATCGGTCACTATTGGAAACTCGGTTATACGTCCAACTTCGTCTGATTGGTCCTGGCCGTGTATGCCTGGAGACTAGCACACTTCGCCACGATTACACAGGCCAGACGAGGTGAAAATTGTAACGCTGTCCAAGGGAGAATGATTTCTCTGGCAATAGGACAGTCGAAATAATGGGGAAGACTTTTTTTCTAGGGGAAGCTTAAAAATCGAGAGGATTGCCTCTGGAGAACTCGGGCAATGATTAGCGAAGTGTTTTCGGTCGATTTTAACCTTCGTTCCACAGGTTCCACCCGGGCAAGTAAAATGAAAGTTTCATTTCAATCCTCGTTCTGTTTGCTTGCCCATGAAGAATCACTTCTTCTTAGCAGCTGTACTATTTTCAGCGCGGCCGTGTATAAAACAGGACGCTGGAGTGCTCGACGGGAATAATTGCAGCAATTGCGCCCTCTTCGACAGAGGAATTGCATTGTTGCCTGATGGTATACGCAGCACACGGTGCACAGTTTCCTCGCGGAAGTGTTTACTCTGGGCTCGCATTACGACCAAGTGAAGGGAATTCAGCTAAACGTCTATACGCGGCGCGAGTCATAACCAGAGTGGTAAATCCTAATGATATCCACCGTGGCAATTACTCGTCGGAAGAGCTCGCAAATTGAAAGCATCTTCCATTTATGCGAGCATCATAGTCGGCTTTCTGCATCTGCAAATACCATCTACCAAATCGTATACAAAATATTATCCCAGAGAAAAGGGTATCGAAAAACAAGAGAACTCATCCAACTACTGTATCTTAATTATTCGTTACGTCAAGGTGCGTTTAGACCAAACGAATAAATGCTCGTTCGCTCCCCACTTCGACAAAATCCAAGTAACGAAGAGTTCCAAGGGAAGATTGCCATTTATACTAATACTAAATGAGCACGAATTTTGTCGAAGTGGGGAGCGAACGAGCATTCGTTCGTTTGGTCTAAACGCACCTTCACGCGAACTGCAGCAAACGTTCGACCCCCATGATATTTCCAAGGAACACCTTCATACGTCTTCCAATAGAAATGGATCCCTTTATCCCGTCGAACTACTACCGCAGAGGTCCAGCATCGGCAGAAAGTACCTTTTTATTGCTCCCCATTCGAACCCCATGGTTAACACAATCATTTCCAAGGCTGATGTTTTACATCCACGTGGGTTCTTGAGCACCAACGTAGGCAATCCTGGCGATCAGTTTGTCCATGTTATTCGATGCTGCGATGCCATTCGTAGTAAGCATGCACGAGTGGCATCGCAGGATCGTATAACATGGACAAACTGATCGCCAGGGTTCCGCAGATGTATCTTGCGTGGTGCGGCATCAAGTGACTCGTGTCAGAACATCCCACTAATACGCGAACAGGAAACGCTACAAATTGTGCACGCGGATGGTTCGTGTGGAAAGAGCACGCTTCGCGTACGCTGCCTCTCAAAAGTCTCGATACAAGTATTGACGAGGAAACTTGTGGGATTCTTCTGCCGTGTCGTGGAATTGGCTGGCGACACAAGTACCGCGGAAACTATTTCCGAATCTATTACAGAGCACCTTGCTCATCGACATCCGCCTTTCTCTCTGACACATCTATTCCCCCACAGTTTCGCTGCTCTCGTCTCTATGCAGATTCTCCGATACGATACCACGTATGAAATCGATTCCACCTACCCGAAACTCTAGGATCTTTAAATCACCTCGGCGCCTCGGTTAACCAGCAGCGCTACGATTCAATTGGCGGCGTGAATTCTTGCCCCTGTTCCGCACGGCTCCCAACGAAAGGTGGAAAAAGTTTACACGATCCCCGTGCGTGGAGGAGTCCGGCTCAGCCGGCCCACAACATTTTTCACACCCCACAGAAGCGTAAATTCCTTCCTCGACGGCGCCGCCAGACTAGCCGGAGTGCGTTCCCTCGCTCGGCGATTATTTATCCGCGACGAAACGCGAAAACCTCGGATCCGCGCTGAGTGCTGCGGCAGCGCGATTCCGCGCGGACGCGCGTCCGAGTGTCCCTTAAATTCCATTCGCAACCGCGTCCACCGTTTCCCACACCCGTTTCCTTAGAGGGGCGCAAGGATTTCCCAGCAACGTATAAAGGGCGTAATGCCGCGGGCCGCGTATTAAATTTAATCCGTAACAGAAGACTCTCGTAAACGCCGCGAAAAGAAGCGACCAGATGGGAGGAAAGGGTCGAGGAAAGAAGCGAAACGAAAGCATCCCGCGTACGTATGCAAATGACGGCGGCAGCGCAGCTGCGACCACCGCCGCGCCATTCTGATTCGCGTAGAGCAGCGCGACGAAAGCTCGTAACGATTTTCGTCGCATAAAAATGAAGCGAGAGGTATCAGAACGTCACCCTTCTCTGCCCTGCACGTACCACCCTGGCTCGCCTTTTGCCGAGGATTTTCGGTGAATATGCGCCGCGAACCTCGCACTTTTCCTCCCCTGTTCTATGACACTTAACCCCGCGCGCCCCTCCGAGCCTTACGTGCGTGCGGTTCCCTCCGTTGCAAGCGGATTCAGCCCTCCGGAGTTCGCGTCCATTTCGGCATGATTCTGAAAAGCAAAGTCGATGGGGAAAGCGTCGACTGAAAGAGGACCCGTCCTTTCGGGAGCGACGCTTGGCTGTATTAGTGATACTTTAGCTTCGTAAGTACGTTTACCTCATGCTGGAGATGGTTCGTGAGTGTTGAAGATATTTGGGAGAGTGTGTATTAATATTGGAGAAGTATAAATTCAGGCTTGGAGAACAAAAACAGACTAACCCACAGTTTTTGCGAAACTGATTGTGAGTTAGTAGCAGTAATGTATTTCCAATGAGCTCTACTAATCATATAAAGTAGGAAAAATTATATTTTTTCAATTTGAAAGCATGTGGCATTTAGAAAATCACTTGTTCCATTTAAATATTGTGGTGAAAGATCTGTGATATCTCGATGTGAGAGATTGCATCTGCGTGCAACGCTTCTAAAATTAAATGGAAAATTAATTACTCTTCGTTGAGAAGTATTTGGAATAGTATCAGAAGCTAAAACTTATGACCGCAGTGGCAACAACGCCTGCAAAACAAAATGCTGTTGAAACCCTGTTTTTTAGATCGCCTATTTCTTCGTTTACCGAATAGTAAGGTTAGTCTGTTATATTAATATGGGGAATCCGTGTTGCGTGGATTAAATGGGACCCAGTAGGAATATATATTTAAGATTGTACGAATATTGGATTTTGTCACTGTTCTACTTTGCACGATGAAAAATGGTGCAATTAAAGAGTACCTACTCGAAATACGATCATTCCAGAGAAAAGTTTGTTTAATAGGAATCTGCGAAACAGAAGCTGCAGAAGTCTCTTGTTATACGATCCATCCGAAACATTTTTTGAAACAACATAATACCGTGTGTTACGTGCACGTTCTTGGAAGATTACGTTCGAGCACGATATCATCGGGGAACTTGTTCTACACGATACAAGTGTGTAACAGTTATATAAAAGAGAAATATGGTAACTGAAAGTCTGTTTTTAATATAATATTTGTGAAATCCTCCGTTGTAGAATCTTCTGTAACGTATTATAATTAAAATTACAGCTTTATTAGATTTCAATGTATTAATTAACCAGACATTGGTGTTCGTATTATATGTTAGTACTGTTAACAACTATTATTCTCAAAATTCTGCCATCTTTACGCAATACGGAGATTTTATATGAAGCAATTTTGATTTAATATCGACTTCAATATTTCCCAGCGAGCCGTTATATTGCCGCCCTTCGGCTTTACCCTCAGATATTTTCTGAAATTGCTCTGAACTTTGACCGCGCCAAATTGCTTTCCCTAAAACGTGACCGTTTCTCGTTTCAACAGGGTCGGTGCAGTGATGGTATTTAACTGGAAATCGTTTCGTCCTATTCCCGTGTTTAATCGATACACCATAGTGCCGTACAATTTACTAATTTAACCAATAATAAAGAACACACCTTCCACTTTAGCCGCGACCACGTTTCAACGAAATATCACGAATTCCTGCAGCGAAGTTATAATAATTCAGCGTCTGTAAAATTTAGCTTTTCGCTAGAAAAATTATTAGAATCGCCCCAGCCTCTATGCTTGCGCAGGTATGCAAACGTTACTCCAAGCACACCTAGAGTTACATCAACTAGACTTCCTATTCGTATCGATCAGTGAAGCCGCAGAGGGAGATGAAAATTTCACGCGAGGCTCCAGTTACTGACTCATGATCAATGATTTACTGGACACCATAAATTATTCGTTGGGGCAAGATCAATTAAGACCAGGTTCGCGAATAACTCGTCCTTGTCTGAAAATGCAATATAAATCAGCCCGAGAGTTTCGAGTCTCTTTGACCGGCCACGGGTTCATATTGAAATCCACGGGCCAAATGAACCTGTCTGTTACAGAAATCGCATTCGAATAGGAATTCTCAGCTCGTGGAAGACGGGACGTATGCGAAGGCCGTCGAACAGTCATGCATAGGGAATTGTCAGGATTATTGCTTTGATTGCGGCATCGAAACAGAGAAACAAAAATTGTGCTTCTACGCAATGTACATTCGATGAAGATTCATCGCGGAGCTTCGTCCCTTAAATTTGTTTCTCTTGGATTTAACGCTAAGAAGTTTTGTGTACAAATATGGTGATTGACGTTTGAATAGTCACTGATGAATATTTTGTAATAACGAAGATTGGCGAGTTAAACACACAAATCTTGTCTTCCATTTTCTGTTCAATGGAAATTATCGTTCCGTTACTGAAGAGGTTAATAATAGCGCCTTGATTGCCACCATTAAAATGTTTTCCGTGCAGACTGGCGCTGCAGTAATTGTCCCTTCTGTCGTCTCAGTTTCATCCTTCTATCGCGACAGAATTTACTGCGCTATTGTTTCGAAAACGATCCCTGCAAATTTTCATCCCTCAAGGACGAGACGTGCTCATTTCGCTTCATCTAACTTAATTTCTTTTCAGACATCTAGCCCTCCACTTCCTCGCTGTCCTGTGGAGTGAAGCAGCTACGCGAACTTGAAGGGGCAGCGATGAATAAGAAACAGCGAGGCCTATAATTTTCCTATTCAACAACGATTTTCCTTGAACTTCATGGATACCACATCGTCACATTGTAATAAACATAGCAATCTCAGCGAATCATTGTTTAAATATAAAGCGAAACACTTGCATTGCTTCTTTCACAAACAGCAAACCTAAGTAGATATTTCGGAAGCAAGTGCATCAACCACAAAAATTCTTTGAAAAGCATCCACTGTTATTTCGTTTATTTTCCAGTAACTACCTGTCCAAACTTTTTGCGCGGTGTGCCATTTTTCAATCCATAACACACTGATGCAATTACAGGTCCAACGTGATACAATGAAATGCAGATGCGCCGAGTGGGAAGTTCGGCTGGTTTTATGCAATTCTTAATGGTGGCCATTCTGGTGCACCGACCGAGAATAGTCATCCCGATTAATTTAGGTCAGCTGGGCATTAGTAGTACTTGCTCGAGCCTTCCGCGTCTCGTTAACTATTTGCAACCCTCGTTACTTGATACGTTCTGACGCCCCAAGCTTTTTCCTCCCCTTAATTAACGGGGCCAGGACTAGCTCTATCAAAGTTCACGCCAAAACCCGCTCTCGGGCGGATCAAAGGATTCTTCTTATTCTCAGTCAGTTAGCTTTTCCTGCTCATCATGAAAACAGTGGGTATTGATTCATATGGACATATCTAGGCTGCGGTCACCCGTGGCAATTTAAGCGCGAAACGCGGACCGTTCGTTCTCTTAGCAATTAGCACCGTTAGTTACATGTGCTAATGAGAATCGACCGTCAATCATGTCACCGAAACCGTGGCAATTTGTTGTAAACGTGGAATACGTCAACGGACGTTTCGCCACGCGACATCCGCCTCGCAACAAGTAGCATAGGCACTAATTAAAATCAATCCAATGGGTGCTGTGCGGCATGGGAACCGAGGGGAATGGAATTCGCGCGGATGCCGCCGCTTCTTCGCCAAAAATAGGTTAAAATACGTTATCCCCGAATGTGCGCGCGCAATCACCTCTCGCAGTCGTCAAACTAAATCCACTTTTTTTTTTCACGTTCAAGCGAGCTCGCTCGTGGAAACGCGCTCGCAACTTTCCTAATTTATGACGCGCCAATTACGGAGCTCGGTATCATCGTTTCCAGGACTGCGCGTGATTCTCGTAACCCGTAATTCACAAACTAAGCCGCTTCCATAAGCTAATTTTTATCGTCCACTTTTTTCCCCAGACGCCCGCGAAACGCGGCAACAACCGGAAGTTATCTCGTTCGCGTTACCAACTCCTGAATTTTAATTAATCAAGCCTCCACCGCGGGTTAAACCTCGGGTTCTCGTCGTCCCGATAACCGGGTGTCGGCGACGCGTTAAACTAAGCGCGAAAATTAACCCCCCAACGTTTCCCAGTTTACTTCTCATTGTTGCCACGTGTTAAAGGCTTTTCGGATTGCAGAGTCGATAGTTGGGAAAGTTCGCCGGCGTTCAATAATAAATTGGATGAGTCGATCGTTGTCCTTGAAACGGATGCGTAAAAGTATTGTTTCAGCCATTCTCCCGTCCAATAGTGAACTATACGCGATCACGTTGCACGTCTGCGTGTTTATTAGCTTTATCAAAGCTGAAGATATCCCGACAACCAGAGTGAAATTGATTCGGACCTGGGTTAATGTATCAGATCGGTGGTTTTTCTTCCTAATGCCATCGACTCTGATAAGTGTGCGCGTCACTGTCAGGAATGAAGCGGTATGAAATGTCGAACGGAAAGGGAACAGATGCGAGCACGTCTATAATAAGATCATGAATCACTAAAGTGTTTAATATAAACAGGACCTTGTTTCCATCATCGAGCAGCCTCTGTTAAATGCAGGCAGCATTTACAGAGGGAAGGTAAACGAGAAAGCTGCCAGTGGTAAGCTGGGCAGAGCCCGCGCACCACAGTTTCCGCCTATTCATTTACGATCGTTTTAAGTTATAATAACAACCGGAATTGCGTGTCACGCGTGCACGCGAACCTCATTGCCCTCGGCAATTGTTAACAAATAGTAATCGCGCGCGAAGCTATCAAAACGTTGATTACAGCCTAGTGAAAAATTGAAGGTGAGCGAAGCCATGCTGAATTGCGAAATCGCGCAACGTTCAATCGTGTTTGCGTACTTAAAGCGCGCTGTATTATTCAGCGATCGCGTTTCCAAGTTCTCAGCGGCCCGAAAGTCTATTCCACTACCCGGGGAACGAAGTGCAAATTTGTACTACAGCTTGTTACTGCTGAAAAATCAAACCTCAATATATTGTTTGGTCGCAGCGCGCTCTATTGTTTACGAATTTCTCACGGTGCCATGGATTTTCAAATTCCAGCTCGGAGAAAGGCTTCCATTTTTTTGTGGACCAAAGTGGAAAACTGAACGTCCTGCTTTTGTTTAAGAGCTTCGGAAAATGGAATATTGCAGCATCCATGATGATCTCTTTCAGGCGAATTGATAATATAGACACTTTTCTCCTCTAAAAAAATATTCCAAGCGAGAGCTGTACGATACTGGGACATCGAATGATACATTAAGGGGACATTCTACTCTCTCGGCCTCAAAAAATTCGATTTTTTTTTTTGCTGAATTCGGAAGAATGCCCCTTCTACAATACCCTCCTAAATTTTTGGAGCGAAATTCGATGTATTTTCAATGTTATAGGTATGTGTAGCGTCAGCGGCCTGGTTCTCAAAACTTTAAACGCGTTTTTCTCGAAACAACATTTTCTTGGTTGGCGGTTGTGATAAAAAAAAAACTCCATGACCAATTAATCCAAAATTTTAATATGTTACTCTACACATTAGTGGCTATCCCGCTGAGCACAAATATCTTAAGATTTTTTTAATATTTTCTCACATTTTATATCCATTAAACAGAAAAGAAATGCCCGTTTCGGTACTTTCAACTTTGATCGACCGCCATTTTAATAATTTTGGTCCAAAATTGTTCTTTCGTGGTAAGCGCGATAACCATAGTCCTGCGAATTAAAAATATGTTTGGTTTTTTTATTTCCGATGATCCAGTCGTCCGAAATTTCAACCGCCAGCAATTCTGATGCCGCCAACCTCACTGCGAAATATTTGTGTAAACAAATGAAATAAACAAACAACAAAGATTTTTTCTTGTATTTCAAGAGTGGTAAAATATACCCCCAGAAATTCGAAAACATTAAGTGTTTACTTCATTATAAAAACCATCACCGAAAAGTGGCCGATTTTTCGGCCGAGAGAGTAGAATTTCCCCTTATTAATGAATTCTTTTGGTGTCTTGCTATTTTCTCGAAGTATGGAAATTTTTAGTTCACTAAATGGACCCCGTGCAATATTCAATTTCGCGCGTCTACATTTCCGCCACTTTGTTACTTCCAATCCACATTACATTCCGTCTATCCCTCAAATCCGTAATCCACCGTGACTCATATTTTTATCACGCGGCCGCAGCTTTTCTGAATCTATTCGACTGCGTTTCATTCGATAAAGCTGTCGGGAGTGTTCACTTCAACCGATAATACTTTCCAGCCTGGATCTGTACACGCCCTCGATGGAACGCGAAATACGTGTCGCGACAAGCTTTATTTTATTCCCGTGAAAAAGGGAGCGAAACGTCAATGAAAAGGTTTCCGCGAGTTATGCGCCATATCCATAAATATCTGGCTTCGACAGTGGCGAGACGGAAATTCCCCGGGAAACTATTACTTACATAGATCAATTGGGGAGGGGAGGGCAAGCACGGTGGATCGGGGAGGAAATTTTCCGAAGATAGTCTGTGCTCTAATGCCAGACTACGCCGACGATAAATCGACGTGAACGTAAAGCGACCTAATCGACTTGAATTTTCGGGGAGGTGCTTCCGTACGTTCGAATGCGAAAAACACCTTAACGCATTGTACAGTAGACACATTTCATTTGCCTTTCTGCATGTTTCTCGGAGCAGGATTATTCACAAGTTACTCATATAAATAGCTTCGATTCTAGACTCTACCCATCTTGATATTCTAAATTTACTTTAGAGAATTCCGTCTGTGTACGCCCAAGTTGAGATACGTAGTACCTACTTCGTAAAGTTGCGGTGATTTTATTGTCCTTCACCTTCCAACGTTTCCTTATAATCGCCGTTCCCTTGTCTAATCTAAATCGCTTCGCGTACTGCGCAGTGCGACTTAACTGAAGTTTCGTAAAGAAGGAACGAGGAAAGTTGCGCCCGACTACGAAATCGCAGCATGAAGGAATCTTATCAATATTTAAACTTCTAATTATTATTCCGAAAGGTGTATCGCGAGCTTTTTTTAAACTTTGAAAGCCCGAGGAGGCGCGAGCGAGCGAGTCATATAGGAAGGGCGACACACGAGTGGAATACCGCCGGTGTAAGTAATACTTTCCAAGTCGAAAGTGATGTCGAGGAATTTCGGTATTCGAGCGGCGTAAAGGCCATCGATATTCGCGATTGCACACGGCCAGCGGCGTGTAATAACACATTATACACAGCGGGGTCAATCGCAGTTTGGGAAACTTCGAAATACAGGAATAAACTTGGCGGCTGGCCCACAGTGGCTCGCTATCCAATGTGCGGCGCGTAAAAATTAAAACTCGGCCCGCCGTATCAGATAACCACGTCCTTATGTACCGTCGTATCAATTTAGCCGCAATTGCAGTGCGCTCGAATGTTTGTCCTGTAATCGTGCTCGTTTGCAGCATGTTCCCTCGCGCAAAAATTTCCCCTCGATCCGCGGGATAGGAAATTCACGCTCCACCCTCGTTTCCCTGTTTCCAAACGAATTATTTGATCGTGATTTGCCGCGGGCACTCGATCCGCCCGTGTTCACGAGTTTGTATTATAAACTTCTGCAGATTCTGGAATAGCTACGTGAGGCTTTGTACTCGGGGCTGGTTTCATTCAATTATATTCGGATGCGTTACCATCGTGGTCAGGAAGGAATTATGTTGGGAACAGAGTTGCTTCTCTGATCGGTGAATTATTACTAGAATCTTGTAGATCATATCGCTGAAAAATTCTATGTCTTATAATGACAGAGGAAATTTTACGATTTAGCAATCAAAATTGGCAAAAGAATGATGCTTCAAAACCATTGTTGCACGACTCCGGTGCGTTCCGCATTGTTAATTAGTCGCCTGGCGTGTAGAGATTGATAAATACTTAAACGAAGTCCCCTTGAATCGGCCACGATTTTAAGAGGTAGGCTTGAGTAAGTAATATAAAACGAATATGTTTTTTTATTGTCATTGTGGAAGGAAATACGCGTAAGGCGCGCAAGCAAACGAATCACGAAGCTAAGGAATGTACCAGAGTTGGGCATCATTCGACTAAAAAGTGATTGAAATAACGTTTCGACTAAAGCTACTTCACCTTTTTCCTTAGTCGACTAAAACTTACCTGAGTTAGCTTTAGTCAAGGCGCCAGAGCTGAAGCTGGTTAGTCAAGAGCCTTTAGTCGTGGGTTGTGACTATCGTTGATCAGCTGTCATTCTATTCTTAGTCTAGAAGACGACTAACCGGCTAAAGCCTTTGCGGCCTGACCCGCGCGCGGTCGCCTACCAGTCAGATTCTATAGAATCTGAATTTGTTTATTTTTCATCGTATCAATATGAAAGTGACGCCAATGGATTCTTGGTGTTCTCCCGATTAATTGGACAGAAAATAATTTAAATCGGACTATTTTAACGAAACGGGCTTTGAATTCTGCAAACAAATTTCTCACGTAATATCCTTAATTATGGTCCGAATTATATCATTTTTGGGCCCATTTTCATAACAGTTTGCCAACATTTGTTTTTTTGTTAATTAACCCACCATAATAATTGTAGGCGAAAGCATCAGAAAGAATTGTTGAGAAGCTTTTGGGCTCGGATTATCGGGAAAGACCTACCCACCCCACCGTTTTGCTTTCTCGCTTGCGAGCGAGGACCTTCGGGCCCCAGTAGACCGCCCGTTCACAGCCGAGAGCAATAAAACCGACGGGCCACATAAAATCTCCCTGTTTTTGATAAGTGTTAATAAAAGTATTACCAATCGATTTCTCATGTCTTCCCGATGAAAATGGGCCCAGAAATGATATAATTCGGACCATAATTAAGAATATTACGTGAGAACTTTGTTTGCACAATTCAAAGCCCGTTTCGTTAAAAATAGTCCGATTTAAATTATTTTCTGTCCAATTAATCGGGAAAACACCAAGAATCCATTGGCGCCACTTTCATATTGATACGATAAAAAATAAAGAAATTCAGATTCTGTAGAATCTGACCGGTAGGCGACCGCGCGCGGGTCAGGCCGCAAAGGCTTTCGCCGGTTAGTCGTTTCCTCGACTAAAAATTGAATGAAAGCTGAAACCACGTTAGTCACAACCCAAGAGCTAAAGATCCTTGAATAACCGGCTTCAGCTCTGGCGTCATGACTAAAGCTAAGCTAAATCATCTTTATTCACCCTTTGACTAACGACTAACCGTAAGGGCCTTTTAGCTAGATGTTATCTAGATATTAGCTTTGCCCAACTCTGGTCACAACCCAAGAGCTAAAGATCCTTGAATAACCGGCTTCAGTTCTGGCGTCATGACTAAAGCTAAGCTAAATCATCTTTAGTCACCCTTTGACTAACGACTAACCGTAAGGACCTTTTAACTAGATGTTATCTAGATATTAGTTTTGCCCAACTCTGGAATGTACCTACGGAGGTTACCGCACGATTCAACCACACAATGAACTGACCGTGAGAGAGCAACGTGGGTGGAGATCATAATTGTTTGCAAATTGTTAGAAAATTTCTTATTACCAGATATTACGAACGATAAGTAATTCTGTTCTCCCACTAAAAATCTAAAAAAAATATTGAGTAGGGAAAGATTCGGAGTTTCCACTTATTCATGTATCTATGCACAGTTACTATTACAGTCTGCAAAATATCACATGAAAATTCTTCTAACCATACTTAATTTCTTGCGAGTTTGAAATTCGAAATCCTACAAATTCTCGATTTCAAACTTAGCCATTATAAACGTAAAAATTCTACAAGTCCTCGTATTCCAATATTCCCAGGGAAGCTTCTGGAACTCGCCAAAGCCATTTACCAACTTTCGATTCTATAAAGGCGGGGGTCTTCTTTTCTGCACATTATTTAACCCGTTATATTCGAGTGCTCGCGTCAGAACAAGAAAAATGCGGGAGACATTGGATGCCCCCGTTGTGCTCGTGACAGTTAAACGGAAATACTTTCGAGCAATTAATTCGCCCGACCTTTTCCTATTATAACTTATCGCCCACATTCTGGGGCGATTTCCCTGCCAAAAGATTTCCAGCACCTGAATCAGTGGCGCATACATTTCGCCATCGTCAGGTTACCATTCCTAACACAATTATTACGTCCGCCGTGATTTGAAAATGGCGCAACTTCTGGGGAAAGCTTTAAACTGCATTACGAAGAGAATCTGCTGATTTCCGTTTTAATAGGGGAAGAATGACATTCGTTTGCCCCGGACAAATTATGGAAATTCTGGACCAACGGTTCTGCAAGTTTTATTAAAAGAAATGACCTAAATACGACGAAACAAGGTTCTCTTCCAAGTGAAACACGTTTGAGTTTAATGTCGCTTGAATGGCTTCCTTCGAGCTCTTCGACAACTTCCTCAAAGCGCTACAAGGGTTTCTGTGAGTCACGAGGGCTGAGTTATTAGTAACACGAGCAGCGCTCGCGTTAATTGTCCCTTCCGTGGCCAAAAACCGCTATGCGAATCGAGCCACGGCGCAAACTTTCAAGGACAATTCCCATCGTGACTAAATTGGAAACACCGTGGATCGACCGCATTGCTTTCGGTCACACGAGAGTCTTCTCCGTGCTAATTGCTGTTATTAATTGACGGTCGCCATTGAATTGCTTCACCGTGACGTTTTAGCAAACACCATAAACGAGGAGTGGAAATTTTTGCGAAGGGAATTCATAAAATAAATGATGACTAATAGAAGCTATGGTATTTGGACGTGGCTTGGCTGTTCGTATAAGTAATTCTCTAAATTATGAAGGAATCCAAATGTCTGTTTACTTCGATATTGGTAAGGAAAGCTTCGATGAGTATTGAAATGGAATACCTCAATGAAACACCATTGAATGACCCAAATTTTCTGTCACACGCAGGGTGATCACTAGGTGCCCATGCAATCTGGATTCTTTCACGCGATTTCAAGAGGCCAGCTCTGGCTAGCAGCGTTGAATCCAGAAAATAACAGAAACGTGTGTCAGAGTAGCGGGCGTGAAAAGTCCGTTCTTAATTATTATTGTCGTGAGAATCCGCGGCAAGGGTAATTATTTCCGTCAGCAGTAAACGCTTCCTGCGAAGCGAGCCGACTGAGGCCCCACGGGGGATGGAGCGAAAGTTGCGTAAGGCATGGGATTGCTCTGCCTACTCAAAAGCCTATTCCACTTAAATTTCCCCACCTATTTATGCTATTGATGAGCGTAAAACAGTGCCGCGGTGGTTTCACTTCGCTCCGTAACGGACTCGACCCGCGGCAGAGCGTCCCACGAAACTGGGACGGAATGCAGCGAAAGTCTATTAATATTCCATCTACCCTCTAAAGTAAGTACATTTAAATATATAACTCATGAAATTATTAATTCGCGATTAGATGATCGGCTAATTTTTTGCCAAAAGAGATCTAACGCGCTACATCCGACAGTGGCGTTACAGTCCACCGTCGCTTTCCGCATTTGAAAACATGGAGAATAATTCGCAGAGGGGCACCGCGCAGCCACCGACTCATTTGCTCGTCAGAAAAACGAGTTCCCCCCCACGAAAATTAATTTCCGTCCCATGAATCTGGACCCGGCCGCGCACACGCGCTCTCCCCGAAAGGCGTGAAATTACAAAGCCCCGGAGAATCGGGTTTCCATCAAATTTTCGTACGCGCCTGTGGAAAAATCGAATTGCTATTTGCCCGAACTGAATGGCCCCGTTAAAGAAACATTTTCACAGGGACCCCGGCTAACATAATAACGCCATAGCTCACTGTAAATCACGTAAGTTACGGGCGCTACCTACGTATTATAACTTATGTGATTCGCAATGAAACGCGTAACGAGCGGAAATTATTGACACCCGGTGTAGGTGAGTTATACGCAAACAAATGGCGGGGCCAAAACTACGGGCTGCTCGCCGGCGGAAGTTGACCGCACCTGCATCTGCGCCGGCGAAAGTTTTCGGTCGCGGCGTAAACGAACAGTTATAATTAAACAATTTGTTGCTATTGCTGCGTACGAGTTGATCCAGATACTACTACGTTTTATTTAATTACGGTTGAAACGCAAACTTCTCTGGCCGGCCATTAAAACTTTGCTTTCGTTCGCCGCTCTACACTTCCATCGGATGCGGAAACACCGCGGACAGGATTGTTTTCGCGTGTGAAATTGCTGAAATATGCAACCGATCTCTCCGCCGACCAAGCGCGTTTTCCTTCGCGGTATCTGTAAATAGAGTGACGCGATAGAAGATCAGAAATATAAGAATACATAGCGTTCGCAACGGTGGACGATTGATTATGTCAGACTTGTGTACAAGTGAAAGTATGCGATAATAAAGCGAACTTTGTCGAAACTTTTTTAAAGAATTATTGTTAAAACAGTTGCACTGTTTGCCGAGGGGAGTTATGTAAAATTCTGTTGGCGGAATAAACGGGCAAGTGGAAAAATTTAGCGGCGACACGTAAGCTCGACACTTTCCAAGGAACTTTCCACCTTTTCAAACCCTTGCAATTACTCCCAATTATTCAGTCGCCAGCTGGGCTTACGTATTCATGCAATTTAGGCTCTTTACGCTAATTCATTTACATTTTAAAATTCCCCGGGAGAGCGGAGACTCCAGGGTAATTTGTTGCCCGATGGTAGAACTTCTAAATCGCGTTGGGCTCTGTTTGAGTTACGTCGGAATATAGCGGAGCTTTGCGAGGCTTTTTTCATTCAGGGGAAGCTCTTTTAAAATTGAAACTTCTTTAATACCGCGGGCATTAAAAATACGCGAGAATGTTCATTCACCTCGACGCCCTTACAAGCTTCTGTTTCGCGTTCTGCTCTCGTATCCCCCGTTATAATCGTTTCCCATTGTGCCTGGTGCAAATTTCGCCGCGAAAAATCCTCTGTAAAAATACGCGGCCGGTCGAAAGACCCGGCGGGCCACTATTTATTTTCAAGCCAGCCTTCTTTGCAACACATCGGTTCTTGTCGCCGCGCGATTAATACCGTCTGGAAAAGTAGGTTGATGGCCGACTATTTTCAGAAAACACGGGAACATCGAGCCTCCGCTGTGAAACGATACAATTCCCTCTTCGTCCGATCAATAAACCAACGAGAGATTCAGAAACATCAATTCCATGGGATGAAAGTGGAATTAATTTTACGCGGAATTACAAATTCCTGTAATTGGCGTGCTTGTAAAATAAGTGGGTCTTTGTATTCGAGATAAAATTCGAATAACAACGGGCACGCCGGATCGCTCGCAATGAACGTATAAATTTCTAATAAATAATTCCGCCTGAAGGGAATCGCAGCGAATCAATTGAATCCGCTTGGAAATCAGCGCACGCATTCTTCCGTACAAAGGCAATGTACACACGCTTTTAACTTATCCTATGTACAAGTGTCTGGTTGTTAGAACATCGCAATAGATAGTATTCAATATTTATTATTCGCATTATCGGAAACCGTTAACGCAAACTGTGCTTCCCGATATTTCTTCCCGCTATAGGAAACTGCCAGTTTCCCACGGAAATAATGGAGGTTAAAAAAATTGCCAAGCACAAGCACGATGTTTCGCCGTGTGAATTAAACGTGAAATAATCATCTCGGAGTGTGCTTCTTTAGTATTGCTGCTATTTTACTCGAAATGCTGCTAGGCATATGTTTCCTGCTGCATTTTTAAAATCTACCATTAAACAAAGCCAGTGTCAGTTGCTACTGTTACCTATAACATCGCTGAACCACTGTCTTTCGAAATTTTCCTATAGAACTTTTGATTAATAATTATATCGATCATGTGCTTCTTCAAACATTTCTTAACTTTCCAGAATCACTCAGTTGTAAGATTCACACGCACCCCGAGACATTTCCACATCCTGGATTTTTGTATTTCACTAACTCCCAAGATTGGAGCTACCTTGGATAAAGGTTTCCAGAGAACCGTTACAGGAACTATCAACCCCCAACGTTTTAATATCCTACGTAGGAAGTTGTGGAAAAGCTGCATGCAACTGATAAGGGTCGCCAAAGACGAGCGAACGTTCCAGAAGTAAAAGCTACATTTGGTTTGGAAAGTTTAATGCGCCGCTCCGATTTCGATAAACAGAACCGAGCAGACAATGCGAGACACATGATGCTGCAGGAGCTTTGCGAAGCGAACGGAACACGACGAACTTCATCGTAGTTGAACAAACGTGACTTCACTATTACATAATGACGTCTACATTCGTTGGGCCAAACACGAGGCACAGCTTGGCGAGCGGAATTTGGCCCGGGCCCTCGAATGCGAGTCGCTGGCTAATCGCTGAAACTTTCGAGAGCACCGTCCGAAATTGAAGCCATTACCGCTCGTTTCCTTCAACTCCGCCGTAGAAAAACAAATTACTCGAATTTTCCGTCGATGACAGGGGAATGTAAATTCATTCTGCCGGCTGGTCGACCACGGTTTTCCGCGATATAGACCTTCCCTGTTAAAATCGAATGCTTTTGCCGAAACACGTGGCGCGGCGAACACGAAACATTGTTCATTGCCGCCCTTTCTTTCAGCGAGAAATCACCTGGCAACGGGAAATTTAACAGATGGCTTGAATTCAAAACGCTGTCAAGGCAGCTAGAATTCGACTGAATATTAACCATTCGTGGTCCCACCCTGGGATATTTATTTGCCAATATTTCTGTAAATATCTTAGACCTTAATAATAAAATTTAAAAATTTGTTGAATTTTAACAAAAAAAAAATCGCTTTTATCCACAACTATTTTTTCAAATACAGATAATTCGAATGTGCAATTATCACTGAAAAATTGAAAAGCTTCGAAAAGACGAAAATGGTAACTCAGAAATGACGGTGGAGTGCAGTGAACCCCCATGTGACCAATTTGTGATTATAAGAAGGTGTGACCACGGAGGGTTAGTCAGAAACTTGCCCCCGGATTAAGTCTCTAGGTGTACGCTAGTATTGGAAAGGAGCGAAAGGTGATACTACGATCTTCGCGCTTAGCGAGATAAATTAGATCTGCCTAAATTCCGCGCGAAACTGCCGTATCGAATGCACCCGCTAAGCTGCGAGCAGAAGCCAATTTTCTGTCGTGATTAGATCATGCAAATAGTATCTCTGCGAGGTAAGGAATCACCGTGAATAAGCGGTTCGAAGCGTAGTCCCGCGTGTCACGCGAAAGTGCCAATTACACTTGCGTAATTGTGCCTCCCATGCCACACGTGTCACCCCTTTGTTAACCCTATCTACTGGCATTGCCCGAGAAATCTACCTTTCATCCCCCGTTTGATAATTCCCGCGCGCAAAGTGTTTTTACGGAACGTCTGTGGTATCGCTTTTAAATCGGAACAATACATATTTCAATCGAGCCAATCACACTTTGCTTACTTCGTACATCTACAGCACTGGTGGCGAATAAATTGTTAGAGGGAAATCACGATGCAAAGAAATTACGCGTGAAGAACAATTAAGTTAATTAAACGTTCAAGCAGCAAATGTTTACAATTTCAAATGAAACACGGCTCTTCTGGTGGAGCAGTATTTTAATTAAATTAGTATTTTCAAACATCGATGCCGATCACGTTTTCGAAGCAATGTGACGCTCCGTTACAATAATATAACGAATGTAACGCGATACGAGGCAAAGCATAATTGAACGAAAAAAAGGGGCGCGGTCGAGCTGCAACGATCGCTTGGTACACAGAAAAGCTCGATCGTCCCGCTCAAGTGGGACACGCGCTTCGACATTTTTGCCACTTGACAATCGCGCGACAGAATGCTGTTTGCTTCGATTTCGTGAAAATCGATAACCCCCGGCGTCCACTGGTCGTCCCGCACTCGTTAATTCATATTTTCAATAACTCCGTGCTCAACTTGCCCCATATGATCGGTGTTACGGCTGTTTTCTGGGCGCTCTGTAATAATGTAAACTATATCTGCCATTGGCGTCCATGACGACTGGACCGCTTTTAGATTCGATTTGCAGTGGCTACCCGTTCTGTCAATAGACATAATTTACCTTCAATCTGCTGGACACTTAACTTTTATATATTTTTCGGAGTTTCATTTGATTCTAAATACATTACTAGAGGTTGCAGCTAGGATCGAAATGATTCTGGGCTTCGGAATAATTAAAACGATAGAACGATAGACGATAGAATTTAAACACTTTTCAAAATCATATGCTAGCTGGTTGGAATTAAAATTACCTATCTAAAATAAGGCTCTCGTAACTGATCAGTGCGACAGAAATCAATCATCGATTTTCCCGGCAACGAATTGCTATCTCGATAAATAACACACGACAGAAAGGGAATCGTTATCGTTACATATTGACATTAATTCAATGGCACCTTCCTGTGACGGTTCTGTGTCATTTGCATGCGTTTCGGCTGGTCTGACACCAAGTTGACGCTTACGTTACGTACACGTACGAGCAAACTGTCCGAGACTAACGAACGGATCAAGTAACGCAAATTCGACGCCGGACTGGATCAATTTATGGAAATCGTTGGAAATTAACGACCGAATTGGCGATGGCTGGGTGAGGGAACAGAATTTTCACCCACCTTTTTGCGTTCTTTCACGCCGTCGATTCCCGCATAACAAATTCGCAGCCCATCGAACACGCTGCACAAGCGAACAGTCCCCATTTCTCAATATAATTTCTCTAATTTTCTAGCGTTTCATTGGATTTCCTATTTCCGTCAGACATACTTTTATTTACCCATTGAGAAGACAGCCCCTTTGACAGAAGGCTTTCTGAAATTTTTTCGCAAATATCGTGGAGATAATGTGCAGACTAAAGTGAAGAGGCTACTTTTAGGACTTTACGATAAAAGTCTCACGCGAATAATAATTCTTCGCAAAGCGCAGTCATGGAAGTCGTAAGGATTATCCAGATGATTGGGGTGAATTTCAGGAAAGATAACAAGATGTCAGGTCGCGTAATGTGAACCAAAAAAACGCGCAGGAGATGCCATATTTTGAAGTTGCATTGTAAGGCAAGGAAACAAGCGTTTGCAACGTCGGCATTTTTTATGCCGTAGACGAGACCCTTGAGACCACGTGCCACCACAAATAACAGTATTTTCTCCCACTAGCTGGCAAAACGGGAAAATATTTTATAGCCCTTAAGTGACTTTTCGAATAACGAATGACGTAGAACGTGCGAGAAATGCATTGACAAAGTTCGTTAAATAATGAAAAAAGCAGCTGCTTAAGTCTAGGGCGAAGGAGCTTATAATTCTTTTCAAGAAACGAACGGAAGCAACTGGGGCGCGTGCCTTGATTAAAGAAATTCCTACCATTAATGTATTAAATGTACTACTACAGCTTTACAATGGAAGAGGAATTATTCATTACTTTTCTTTAAAACTCGACAATAAAAGAGCTACGCTAACTACATACTACGTATTATTGACTACATAAATAAAATTCCTCTCCGATTCGGAAGGGAACGCGCGCCCGCTGCCTTTACAAACGTCAAGTGTACGCAAATTTGCTCTTAATTATCGTTTAGTGGACTCCCCTCGTAATTTAATTCTCGGCGTTCCGTATTCCATCCCGCTCCCATCAAACTACTTCGATTGGACCTTTTTTTTGTTAACAGCGAGCCGCGCTGCTGGAGGGAAGAAAAGTCTCGGTACAAAAGGAACGCGGAACTTGCGGCGAACTTTCGTAGGAGAACCTTTATTTTTACCCATGGCTGCGCAAAAATTTCGTCCAACCGAAGGAGCTATCGGGGTGCGTTTTTTCGAAACGCGGCCAACGTTATCTCGTTTCCCCATAACCATGAGGGGCGTTAACTTTGAACCACGGGCGGGCTTCTCCTTTAAAAATTCTGCCGCGTCGCGTCGCCATTATCATCATACTTTGGCCTCGCGATACTCCCGCGGGCTATCGGTTACTCGCGAAATTTCATTTATTAACTGCGGTCAACTGTATCCAGTTAAACGGCGATAAACTATTGAGCGTTTACTCGCACCTGTCCGAAATGAACTAGGTACTTTCCCAACTAATTCTCCAATTGCGAATTCCGTCGACTGAGCAATCCAGGCAGATGCCGATTCGATCGAGCCAGATTGAGCAATGAATTTATTGTGGGACTCAACGGGAGTTCTAAGTTCTAAATATGTACCTACATGCATAATTGTGCAGAGTGGAGATACAGAAGCGGCTGAGTGCCAAAATTAGGCAGATTGGGAGTTTTCGGTAATTAAGTTCCTACTACATGCTTTGCGAATAATCATAGGGAAGAGGCTATCCACCAGCAATTCTCTTGTGATTGATAAATGTGACTATATTTTTCTGTTCCCTTTGTAGTAGTATGGTAATAAATCAAACGTTACGTTAAATATCGTTCAGTAATGACGAGGTCAATGACAATTATTCGGAGTCTTGCTTCCATCGAAGCAAGCATATTGCTGCCAGTCATTAATTCTATGCATTCACGCGTTAGGTCTGCCTCTGTACAGGCGGAACGTTTATTTTCGACGTTAGAATTCGCGCTGCTCCAGCCGCCACTAAAATACGCCTATTTTAAGCGTGTTGCTACTTCTAGGAAAGTTCATAAGGTAAATGTCCCAGTCCTTAAACATGGCCCAATAATTAAAAATTGAGAAGAAATTTTATTAATAATAATAGTTTTACTAATTTGCAACGTTTAAACTGTTCGAAATATAATTGCAAAATGTATTAGCTTTATATACATACAATTATAAGCTTACATAACTGAATAGTTATATCATACAAAAATATTATTGTACAGTAAAGCTTCAACAGTTTCAATCTCGCTTCTTACCTAATGGGCTCAAGCAAGCGAGAGAATATTTTTGTTAAAGTTGTAATTAATTATTATTTTATAATTTTTGAAATTATACAGTTGTTTTGGATTTATTATACATTGAAGAATTTAAAATTAATTGGATCTTTTAATAATTTTTTGTTTCTAATATTGAAATTGTTGCATTTATCCACTAGTACACGGTAACATGACACGTACCAATCATTAAACGTGTGTTCAATGGTTGTTTAACCGCGGTGTTACAGACGTCAGTGTTCAGTAGTTATAAAATTATAAATATTTATTGTACCAAAGTAAGTATTTTTTGTATCCTATATATTTACGTTAATAATAACTAGACAAAAATATAATACTGTTTAAGAATTATTAGGATAATTAATCTTATACTCGTTATAATATTAACATAACCTAAACTTTTATAATATACTTTTAATCATTTTTTAACTTTTTCAGACATAAAGTCATGCCGAAGGTAAAAAAGATAAAGAAGAAGAACTACAGTCAGTTGATTTCTTTTCATTAACTGATAGAAATAGTTAAATTAAATACATATTCAATAATTGGGACACTGTTAATTAATGACTGGGACACGCTATGAATTTTATTTAATTACTGGGCCATATGAACAGTTTCATGTTTTAATTAATTTAAAACTTTTGCTTTAACAAATGTAGATTCTTGTTACGGTATGTGAAAGTAGAAATTTTACGCTTTCGAATAATTATATTTAGTTATAATTTTATACTATTTGAATATAAAAAAAATTGCAATCATCTCAACTGCTTCCTTAACTGTTTCGCCATTGGGACATTTACCTTAGAGCAGCATCGCGTGGTCAAAGATGGAATATCAAGGAGTACAATTACGTTGACTTGATTACAATGGAAAAGAATGTTATGATAAAAAGATTTTTCTAAGCGATATCTATTCATAGTCGTAAATTTTAAATTAAATACGACGAAAATTGGTTGTTCCGCTGAATAATCTTTCCCATCGTACGATAAGAAGGTAACCATATTATTCCATTTAATAGAATCGAGTTAGGTTTTTGTTTCTTTCATCAATAATTTGTTGCTCCTTCGAAACAGCTGAAACCTGGTTTGTGAATATGCAGGTTTGCACCAACGTGGCTGTGTATTACAGCAGGAACGTCGAGCGCGTTCCGCTAAAGCTACAAAATTAATTAACAATGCCTTACTGTTATTGAAAGGTTTCAGCAGTCCCACGAAACATCAGCAACGACCGGAAGCACAATCCCGTGCATGCGCGTTTTCGCGTAGCCACGGGAACACGGGCATGCAATTTCAAACGAAAATTAATGCTATGATAATATTTACGCTTAACCTTGCGACATCGTGCTCATATTAATTACCGCCATCGATTACCAATATCGGTTAAATAGAATCGTTCTATTCCGCCGCGCTCCTGCTCGAAATTATTAGTTTTTCAGCCGACGTCCCATTAGACCGAAAGGGACGATCATTTGCAAATTCCTGCAGTCTCAGTTCGCTTCGATCGCGATCGCTTGCATAGTAGTTGACCCTCCGATTAGCATTGCACGCTTTGCAACAAGTTTTTTGCGAAATGAAAGTCTTTACTGAGCCATGGATTCGTTCGAAGCAGTCTTATTATTAAAGCGGAGCTTTGGCAAATCAATACTTGGAACTCGGTGCCTTTTAGGTACTCCACTAATCTGGGATTTCCAATATTTTAGCACAGAAAAATTCGGTTATCGTGTTTCGAAACCCTGACAGTTTTGGAGGTCGGAGTTGATACGTAGGAGGAATGCGAAATTTTGCAAAGGCTCACAAACGAACGTGAGAAAGTCGATTCCACGAGTGTGCGCTGAACACCCGCTCTGGTACATCGATTCGAGTCCAGTCGTTAATCCTAAAACTGTCAAGAACTGAAAAACTCCCTTCCCTGTACTGCGCGCAGCAGGGTTGGTTTTCTAATATTTAAAAGTTCGCTTGGTGCAATGGAAAAATGTATCTAGGTACTTGGTAGAGCCCGGCTCATTAAGGCACCAACATTTTAACTCTCGCTTCTTTGGGGTGAAACAACTATAAATTACTTGTATCAGAAAAACCCTTGCCTCTGCAGGGAATAATGTTGCAAGAAAATTCTGCGATACAAAAAATTCTAATATACTCGAAAGGAACAGTTTAAAAAGTACCATTATTTTGGTTATCCCCAGAAAGTAATGCGAATGTCTATTAAACGCAAATATTTTGAAGACCGCTTGATGACTAATTGTAAGTCTTTCGTCAGACCCTAATTACATGTGATTTACTTAACCAATAACGATGTTGTATAAAGGGGAAGAAGAAGGCTCGTTTGCGTAAGAGTGGAGGAATCTCTACCCCCAAGATTTGAAGATACGAGATCTCTTAAAACTGTTGTTTGCGATATTATAAAAAGAAATAAAAGAAATTGAACGTACTATTCAGAGCGTCTACGGAGGTCGACCAAAGCAGCTGAATCGTCAGGATGGGAAGAACCATTGTTCGAAAACTAAGGAAGGACTTGCCTACTTCTGCTCCAAATCAAGCGGGAATGGCTGCTAACAATTCTAGAAGAGCCGTTCGTCCTCAATTGTACTGCCGAATTTTACGTCGCTGAACTTTGAATAAGAACCGTGCACCAATGAAGTATGTATAAGCATCGCGCAGGACTGTGTAAACAGCAGTATGCTCTTCTTAAACGTTAAACAATGCCTCGCCCTTTTAGGAGGAGCTGGAGTACTTTCAACGTCAACGAACAGGGGTACGAATCATTTTACGTTCGAATGCGCCTGCAAGGATTTTTCTCATTGTTTAACCCGGATGATTCATTCCTAAATATAACCATCACCGATCCACAATTGAAACATGTAAATTATTCGATTCTATCTGCAAGGGATTAAAGCTTCTCAACTTAATCTTTTCCTGTCAAATTCAATTGAAATTGTAGCCCACGGATTTAAATCCCAGTGTAACTGCATCTATTACTTCTGAATGCCCCTGTGTAAGCTCTCACGCGGAGGGCTTTCATAAGAGCTAATCCTATTCGCGATGTAAACAGAATTATGATAATGGCGTCACCTCCCTTGCGATTTGATGCGGAATTGCTGCGGGGAAGGCGTCGAATGCAGGCGCGTGGAGGAAGTTTTAATTACGACAGTTCGAACACTTCAGCGAACGGAGTGATTTCTATGCCACCGTGGATAAGTCGTAAAGAAGGTGAATTCTTCAAAGTTCATTAACTCCTTGCCAAGTGCGATACAAGATATCCGGGAATTTCTCGCGCGTCTGCCGCCTCTATAATACACGTGGAGAATATTTGCGGTAGCGTGGCGTATCTTGCCCGACGACATGCATGCTATAAACTTTTCGCGGCGGCCACACAGCATTCACAAGCACGAAAACTTTATTTCCCTCTCGTTTCGATTAAGCGCCCACGCGTTTGCATCCACCTGCCACGCGCAAATATTAATTCCGTCGGCCGGGCTAAGTGGTCGAATTCTCATCGCCGTTCTAATTTCGGCAGCCGGAACTTTGATCTCTGATTTGCGCGCACCACGGCGACGAAGACACGATCGAGATGACCATCGATGCTCTATGCAATGTTAACGATTGCTGCGCTCGATGTAAAATATACATCGCCGAGAAGCGTGGAAGCAAACATCTGAGGAGACGAGAAGCAGCTACGTCAACAATTAAAATCACTGGTGTACCCTGTGTCGCCTATATTTTTTGAAGAAAAGATGAAGAAATGGTTGTTTAGTAATTTCTTTGTACTCTGTCTGGTCTTGTTCTTTGGACCTTGCCTGTATTTTAATAAGAACATTGAATGGATGCATGTCCTTCAAACTACCCTAGTAGCATTTCTGATTGGCCCATAGTATCCCCAAGTTGGGATTTAGTTTGCCATCAAGATGCCAACAATAAATGCTACTAGGGTAGTGTAATTCAAGTTGTACCTGTCGTTGCCTTAAGAGACAATATATTTGACTTTTTTTTTATTTCTTGAAACGAAGGACACTGTTGCTCGTAGATTCAGTAAAATAAAAATGAATCGTATGGACGACCCTATATTTGACAAGATCGAAGTTCGAAGAAGTGAATCACGTTACACGTTTAGTCTCGGAAATTGCGGTGGACTGTTAGGCCTCGCCAGACGTTTGCAATTATGCTATTTTCGGCACCGCGAATTGCGAATCGTTTCTCGATACTTGTAATCATTGAAAAGCTTGGCAGAGGGCAGGCAGAAAATTCTTTTGGTTTTTTGCGATAGCAAGGCAACAATCTGAAAGTAAGTTACACGATTCCCTTTCGCGAATAAAGTCTCAGAAAATTCAACAGTATGGTTTGAAATATTGCGTCTAATAGAACAATAGACTAGTTTGTTACTAATCGAGACAAAGGAATGAATGCAGATATTTGGGAAAGTTTCAGATTAATATTGAAGGGGGACGAGTCCAATTAACAACTGACAGTTCAATGAGAAAATACGGGATCCGAAATTAGCTTGTGTGATTGTTTTTTCAAACATCTGCAAACGCAGATGATGGATATGGAAAAGCCTGCTTTAAAACAACCTGAAACGATCCATCAAAACCTCGCCGTGCGCGTTCAGAATCGCGAACTGTTCGGATTTGCGTCAAACTCGAGAATCGAGCACGATACTTGCATCCAGACTGGGTGATTCAAGAGCAGAAACGGTAAATGACAAAGGAAACTTCTCTACATTTTTTCACATTTTATGATTCATTGAAGATAACGATCATGCTGAGTCACATTCTAAATGACTGAAAAGATATTCACACAGGATTTTTATTCTGTGGTGCGTGAGAGTCTGGAATCTATGACTAAGAATAAACTGACTTCACTGAATGGAAGCGTAAAAGGGCAACCACGTTGGGATTTTCACCAACAAATTTAATATGACCAGCATGATTTCATCTACAACGAAATGCACCAGCCTTTCCACATATTTGCACGTGCGATAATTGAATTTGGGTACCGCGTAATTCACTGGCCACGTCTAGGGCAAATTATACGGAGTATCGCATGCATTATGAAATCCTTAAGTCATTAATTCGAATTATTAACAGCAATAGCGGTCACTCGAAAATTCAACTTTCCAAACTATCGATTCCCCTGTTTCCCGTTATGAAATCCTTTAAGCGAGACAAATGGAAGTTTCGTTATCATCGAAGAGTTGAAATTGAATTGTTCGTAACAACAGCCGCTAAGCCGAAAATTCAATTTCCATCGCACTATTGATACACTTGGCCTGCCGGCCTTAAATCGCTTAAGCAACGCAATTGGAAGCTTGTTTATCACTCGAGAGGCCAAGTTGCACCCGACTTGCGGGGTCGGAGAAGCAAGCCGCGCGCGAATGCCGGCGAAACATATTCATGGAAGACGGTGCCACACAACGGGCTCGCGTATGTTTCTGTCCCCGAAGCCAACTGAAAAGCGTATTTTTTGTTCCCTCTTTACATCGTACAGTGGCTGTGAACTCTGAAGAACTTCCCGCCCGTTCTCACTCGTTTCAACAGCAGTAAATTCCGGCGCGTATCGCGGCCCATTTCTGCACGCGTTCCTACCCCTTTTCACCAGGCATTTTTCGCCGTTCCTTATCGCCCACGCCCCCCCCCCGACGACCTCTAAATTTTCCAGATGCTTGTAGCTTCCAGCGGAACGCGTAACTTCGTTCGAATTCACGCACGACCAGTTCCCACGTCCCCCGTATATCGCGTGAGAACGATTCGTTTGCTCGCGAGCTTTTCGCACGTTCCACACTTTCCTTACGTCCCACCTCCTCCCCACGAGAGTATCCCAAGAAATCGCGAGAAATCGTGTCGACTCACCTTTAACGCTTTGGAGAACCTGGAGCGGGCCGAGGATCAGCAGGAGGAGCGTCGCTATCATCTCCATCCAGTTAGTCCTGCGTAGTAAATCCCGTCCACCGGCCATCCTGGACGATCAGCAACACGCGAGCCAACGAAACGCGATTCAATACTCCAGGCACCACATTCGTCTCACCACTAGTACCGTAATATGCGTTATGTATCTCCTCCAGCCCTCTCTCCGGGATCTTCACTCGCGGCGCAACACACTCGCGGGTGGGTGGAGACGATTCCTCGAGCCGCCGAGTGCCGATCTCGATCCGGATCAAGTCCGCCGCTCGGAGTTCACGAAAAGTCACACGGGGCCGGGGGGTCGACAACCGGGCGGCCAAGTTCGCTGGTCCCGGTGGTTTGCCGGCAGAAGTCCGCGATCGGTCTGCCGGGCATCCGATTCCGGGCGTAGGCGAGCTCCCGCGAACCACCGAGGGAGGGAACGGAAGCGTGGTGGATGCTCGCGGGTCCGGAAGGATGCTGCTTCTCGAGTGCACGGAGAGGATCCGTCGGGGGTCGGATCACGCTAAAAGCGTGTTAGCGGGCGCAGGAAGAGGGGCCGCGGAGCACGTGCACGCTCGATAAACGGCGGGCTACTCAGCAACCACGGTGTCCAGGGGGAAAGAACGGGAGAAAACAGGCGTGGGGGGGGGGGGGGCGAGAACGCGAGGGTCCAGGGCGTCGACAAGTGCCAGGGTGGATCGGTGGAGTCGAGGAGATGATCGCGTGTTATCCGCGAGGCACGGCGATAAGGTGTCGAAGGGGGGTGATTTTGGAGGAAGCACCGACGACCGACCGAGAGAGAGAGCCCACGACCAACTGACGTGCCGAGGAACGAGGTGGCGGTGGCGGCGACGGCGACGGCGGCTCACGGCGGCACGACCGCGATACGACCGATTCGTACGCTTACCCGAAACTAAGCGATTCGTGGCGAACGGCGCGCACCTGTCGTTCCGCGGGTCCCTGCGCATGTCCCTACGAAGGAGCCCGAGCGCCTCTGCCCTCGGCAACTCGCCCGTCCGGGGTGGGCGCAGATGGGAAAACCGTGCCTGTGTCTGCATCAACGCGGAAAGGTGGTAGAAAGTCCTGCACTCGAAATTAAGATTTTCCGTGCGACCTGCACCCTGGCCAGAGTTTGGCGCCGACACGCATTCCACCCCCGCCGACGCCATGGCATCCCTGGCCCCTCCGCTGCAGTTCGTATTCCTATAATCACTAATCAGATATTACAGCACCGTCCATAAGTCACCGGACACTTGTCGAGTGTGAAGGAAAATCCTGATCAGGATTTTTAATGAATATTATCCAGTGTGATATCTTACACTATATGAAATACTTATATTCGTGATTAGGGCAGAAACATTATCACATGCGTGTATCAAAGTCAAATTTTATTTTTGTCGGTGTAGCCGCCGTGCATCGTGACAATTGCTTTTACTAATTTTGATATTCGTTCGATTGATTTCTCATTGCTCCAGTTGCTCCATTTATGTTGCATTAAAGCCATTAAAGAATTGGAATTGGAAGTCCTCCGCACCGAAACGTATTGGATCCCCATTTTCGGTAAATAGAGTGCATTGAATGGTTAAAGTAACTATTTATGTAACGAATGGTTATAGCAGAATGTAAGGACATTTAGGTCAAAATGAGGAAATAAACGCGGTGAAAAATATATAATCTGGGCCAAATGTCGCGGTTCCAATGCCCGGTGACTTGGGGTCGATTTGCGGTGTTCAATTTACTCTCCCGAAATTTTTTTCACAAACGCAAAGTGTTGGGAAGACTTAATTTGACTGTTAGTCACCGAGGTCATATGTTTTAGGGAGCAATGGTTGTTTTTATGTTTAAAGTGATCGTGGGAATGATCCTTTTAACGAATCTACTGGGTGTTGGATAGCGATACGGCCTTTGTATTATTCATCCACTAGAATTTCGCGTCACGTAAGTTTCAATGGCTCCCATTTTAATAACTTAAACGATCATAGCTGCCTGCGGTTGTGGAGTTACCGGCCTTGCGAGTTACTTGTGCAGAACTCGACACTCGCATGCTTCGGACGTTGTATAATATATTAATAGAATAAAGGAAGAAAAGTTTTACGAACGTCGTCGCAGGGATTTCAGACTGTCCAGGTGCCATCAGTAGAATTACCCTTCCGTGCACACTTGAACATCTGTTTCTTACAGTCACGCTATGTGGTTTCTCCCCTACTATCGCTACACTACTATAAGAAATTTCAGAAATACTCATCCGCTCCAAAACAATCGTTGTCCTCAGCGCTTAAGAAATATTATGCCACTGACACCAGCGTATCGATATACATATGAAGATATGCGCATTGAATGAATTAATAAAATTCACGAAACGATCCAGTTCTGTGTGTATAAGCTAAATAGCTTTTAATATTAAAAAACGCAATATTTCCTGAGGATGGATTTCATACGTCAAAGTAATCAGGGAAATTGGTGCCTCCGCGTATGTCGAGCAATATTAAATAGTTCATTTATGATACTTATACTCCCTCTGTAGGAGTACATTTAATCAGAGCTACCTTGGCTTCCGGTGGAGCAAATAAATTGGAACGCATGCAGTTTTCTGTGGGCAAATGAATTTTTAGCGGTGCACACCGTCTCTTTTAATGTCTACCACCCCTTATTAGTATCGCAACGAGTAATTAATTGGGCCAGACAGGCGGATAACGTATATGACGTCAAATAAATATTTCCCGTGCTGCACAGTCCGGGCAGCATAAAGCAGGGCTTTCCGATTTTTCCAAATGAGCCGTGCGGTTCGAAGCGACTTACGCGCTTTGTGCAGCCCCCTGGGTTTCTCGAAAGCTCCCTTCTCTCTTTCTGCCGTGAACCAGATCATTGTGGAGCTGATTTTATCCCACACACAACAGGAAGCAACGTTATCGGCGTTACGAAACGTAAATTCGCGCGAAATGGAAAGAAAACACCAGCGACTATGATTAACAATCTTGCCTTCCCGCTGCCTTGTCGGGTGAAACTGCACACGATCCAAGTTCCCAGTATTTGCCGTAAATATTCAACCAATAATGATCCTCCCATTGTTATCTTTATCGATCGAACAATCGAATCGGTTGGGTTCTGCTCCCCCCGCTGTTCGCTACGAATTAAGAACCACATGTTTTCTGCCTGCGAATGGAGAAGCCTATTTCTGAACTATCCGAAATGTAGCAAACGACGAGGCTAGGGAAATCGCGTGTTTCTGCTGTAAGGAAAATCAAGTGACAAAATATTTGAGTATCTCTCATTCTAATAATTATAATACACCAATGAAAGCAACCGGTTAAAGTGGTTAAGTGTTGAAATATTTTCTTCTCAACGTACCACATACCTATAAGGTTAATTCGTTACTGACGATGCGCCGGAGAATGTGAATTTGTATTGGCCATCGTCAGACCTATTTTCCATTAGACGTGACGCGAACTGTTTTAGATGGTTAACGGGCAATCGCAAAGGGTGACTTTGTCGTGGAAAGTATATGAGGAATAGAACGTCAAAGGCCAAGGTTGGGTACTCAAAACGATCTTGAACGATCTCATTATGCTCTCACACGAATTTTCCGATAACAAGAGCGGCTGAAGCAACCCCTAATGACCCCGTGATAGTGTCGCAACAGAGTCATCGTGTGGCCGATGAGAAAGAAATTTGAATAATTCTCGGGTCGGAGGAGGAATGACGCTTTACGGTGACTATCTAATGGCTTATGAATAATAATAAACAAGCCACCGTGGCTGGTGGAAAACGCTGCGAAGAATAATCTCGTTTCCGTGAGAACTACAAAAAGGGGAGCGAAGTGTCCAGTAAAACGCATTGAAGATCTTTGGAGTCAGGTTGTTTTGTGCGACTGCTAAATGTACGGCACCCCATACTATATTTCTTTCACGGTAAACGTGGGAAAATCGTTGCCGCAGCCGTGCTTAGTGAAACGCACTTTTCTGACGGAACATTAAAAACATTTTTTCTTTTTCTGTTATCTTTGAGATCAGGATGTTTCTAACATCGTGCGAAATTATTTAGCATCGTGCCCATGCTGTTTCGTAGAAAACTTTCCTGTTGAATAACCATTGTACGCCGTACTGTACTGATCAGTTCAGTAGAAATTTTAATAGTCTATAAAAGCAGAAGCGAAGAGAACGATATGCTTTAAAAGACTACAAATGTGTCAAGACAGTAAATCATCATATAATCTTTATGAAACGCGTAATACATATTCAGAATAATACAAGCTACGTTTAATATCAGGGTACATTCAGTTGGAGAGGAGTGGTGTAAAGCTCTCATGAAATCACATTTAAATTCCAGATAATTCAAGTATAGGTAAATTCATTGTGAATAAAGATTTTCTATCGTCGAGATTTGATATGCTGGATAAAAAGAGCACACAGGTCAATAAAGAATTTTTGTAGCGAGAGGAATAAGTTTTCACTTAATTCGATATTCCACTGTCCCAGATTTCCTCTACCGACTGTTCTGTCCCTGTAAACTCGGGTGCTCCAATATTTATTCTCTGAAGAACAATTATCGAACTGGGATAAACGATCACGCTTAAAGGTCCTCGCGTGCGATTACCATATTTTTCATCACGTTTCCTACTGTTTCCTCGCGATCTGTTTAATACGTTCGCAGGACGGTTACCATTATCATTGATGGCACCAGCCATAATTCCGGTAACGCGGTCTCATTACAGTTTCAGATGAGAAATTGCGGCTAACTTATACCGTGCACGCGACACGCGCGTGATGTTTTACGCAAAGTCGAGCTGCCTAAATGTTTCACCGCCGATATGAAATTTCGCTTGTTGCGGTGCTGCACTGTAATCAAAACGAAACGTGCAGGGCAGTCAAAGTTAGAAGGTATAAACAAGTCGCAAACAAAGCTTCGAGAACGTTTACTGTGAATTGACCCAGAAGAATAAAATAATTATTCCCCGCAGTGAAAGCATGCGGAGCAACTCGTTACCAAATGCAATTTGCTCTCTACTAAATTTACAGCTCATCGTCAGCTAATAAATCTGGCGTAAAGCAACGCAAGGAAATTAATTTTCATCCCGTATTCCTCTTCCTAAAAGGTTGTCTACTTGGAGGTGTAAATAAAATAAATTTATTTATTACATTATGCAACATTCGTAGGTATAATATCGCTATAAATGTGCATATTAGCGTGATGCTTAATTAAGGAGGGAGCGCGGGCGTCGGTGTATAATCATTCTGCAAGCCGAATGGAATCGCAACGATCGTATTAACTTTCTGTTACCATCGCGAAGAAGTTTCCACCTTTCTCCCTTCCTTCTCACGGCGAACGCGAGCGAAATATACGCGAGTTCCAAATAAACTTTCCTAGGAAAAACGACGTCTCTCTATCATGGCTCGTGAGAGCGAAGAGGTCGTTTACATTGGCTTTCCAAAGGCAGTGGAGTATTATTCCGTTTCGGGCAATGCAGTAAAAAGAAGTAAACAGCTGCTCCGCTACACTTGAATCCTGGCTACTGTAGGGCGGGATCGCGGCAAGAGTACAAGCAATTTGAAGAACTAATTGTATTACACATTTCGTTGTATCAGGTTCGGAAAAGAGGAAGCTTCATAAAAGAGAATACTTTACGAAGAATATACCCCGGTATAATATCCGATGCATGGAAATTCATTTATTACGAAGTCGTCATTGTGTTCCATCAGAATCGTGGTCCACCGTCGACTTTAGAATTTAAAGTACTGCAAATTCGGAAAGCTTCGAGGTACTAAACTGAATAATTGCTGCGACTTAATGAACGCAGACTGCCCCGATCTTTCGCCAAAGCAAGGGCCGTTTATATTCGCTCATCAAATGCCACCTGACTTTCTCGACTTCGTATCCACTTCGTTGTTTTTGAGTTCCAGCTTTACGATTAGATTGCCTAGCTGCCAAGTGTCTGCTAATTGGTGCAGTCGATTGGAGTAGCAATAAAAGCCAGGCGTTCGTATCGTCGAAAATGGTCGTAGCTTTGTACTGCGTTTCGTATCGAAAGTGCGACTCGATTAACATTTCTTAATTTCGCCGTGACAGTGGCAAGTGATAGAGTAGATAAAGTTCTGAAATAAATAGAGGGAGATAACTGCTTAAAAATTTCTATCGCTGTCCACAACTCGAGAATCTGGTCGTACGGATTTTATATTCATTTCACAGAAGCAAGTATGAAAGTAATTTTTGTCAATAATATTTGATTTGAGTGGAGGTATTTTTTCCACTGCATGCTCCATCGAGTGCCTCTTTACGAGTGTGCCAGCAGGAGAGTAGCGAAATCCAGGCGCAATCGAAGAATCGGCGTCCTATCGTCACTTCATTTTTAGGAAATTACTCTGAATTGTTTATCCTTCAATTTTCGCATGCCCATTGTAATTGGCTCTTTGTTCCCTCTCCAATTGTAACGAAGAGGTTTAGAGCACGAGGATTCTATTTTGATTCGTTGCTGCTCCCAATGAATGCAGCTCTTGCACATGTTATATACGAGAATATGAATTTTACATAACTGCGAAGAAACATATTTAGGAAGAACTTTCGACGTACGATTTGTTGATAAATTACAGCAATTGAATTGAATTACATTTGAAGTCGTTGGCAGAAGGAAAGTAGTGAATTTTATTACCAGAATAATAGCATACCACATAGTTTCCTAGTTGTTACATTCCCGAAACCTACAGGCAAACAAACAGGTGTGCGAATAAATAATTTGAATGGGAACGAAGTGAGAGCAACGCGCGATATCGAAAATTGAAACAAGTCTGTTGCAAGAGAAAAAGGGTTAACATTTCATTCTCGAAAGGGAGACAGAGGACCTCGTAGAATATCTAAAGAAATTAATCACTAACAAAACATTCTTTATTCCCCCTTGAAGTACTTGCTGAGAAAAAATAGGTTACTTATCGAACGACCTAGTATCTCGTTTAAATTACTACATTTTAATCACGATATACCTATCTAGAATTTCCAATTTCAAGTGGTGTTCTGAACCATTTAATTGGCACTGGAGCTGTTGAAGCGTGCCGCGATGAGGGCTCGCTGCGGGCGAGACCCGGCGCTGAAAACTTCTATCTAGCGGCGGAGAAAAGGGACAAAAGCAAATTAGTGATTTTTATCGATGCTTCTATCATTGAAGCCGGGAGTGGAGCGGAATCTAGGCCGTGGTTACGGCACAACTCGTTCGCACGGTAGACGTTGCCACCGCTTTTTCCTATTGTTATCTCGCGGAGCTTCGAATTCCTCGAGCGTCATTCCGTTCCGTTGATTTCGCCTTCAGGCAGAATCCCGGCCGAATGAAACCAAAATTACACGTTACGAGAATCGCTTGCCGCGATGTATCACCACGGAAATTCTCACCGATTCTCGCGTGAACTTATAAAACTCGGGCGGATCCTCAGCCTCCCTGTCGCCTCGCGGAATAAATGCCAGCGTAATTGCGACGAGGATCTTGCTCGTCCGTTTTTATGCTCACCGCGCGGTAAATAATTACGCGACTTTGTGTTTCAACCATCTGACGGAGGCTCGAACGAGCTTTGCTTAATCAAGTCGCTGATGAACTTAAATGATGAGTAATGACACGACGTGGAAATTTTTCTTTAGTCTTTCGTAACTACAGGCTTCGATTTGGAGATCTAAGATTTTGATATAAAATTTTGTACTTTTGGTTTGCACCGTGAATGCAAATTATTATTATGTAACAAGCGTATCCCGGATAATGAGTGCCGTGTATACAAAATCCTCGGAATTTCCTAGATGCTGTAATGATATCATTTGTATAAAGTTTTGAATAATACCTATCGTTACCCACGGTTGCTTTCTCTTATTAATTTTCATGTTCCAGATCGGGAGCCAAGACACTGTAATTAATTTTCCATCCCACATTACACTGCTAATTACGCCGCGAATTAATAAGAGTATTCATGATTAAATAAATTATGTTCTCCATTCTTTTCGCAACTGATGCTCGACCATAACGGTAATGGTATCGGTGAAAAGTTCGCTCTACTGATATCGTTCTATTTCTTTTTCCACCCCTTCTGACTTTATCGCTATAATACAACGCCTTCGTTTTCCAGGATTCGCGTGATCAGAACACACGCGAAAACGGTTTAACGAGACACGTGATTCCCGCGAATGTTTTGACGTGCCCCGATAGCCGCGCAAATTAAACGATTCAATGAACCCGCCCGACTCTTTTTGCGCCGTCCGCTCTGCTCGAGTCTCTGGAAAGTAATGGCGTGAATGAATAAGGGAACATTGGACAATGAAGGGTCGGAGGTTGTCCCTTTCGCCGGCACCTATTTGCCGAATTGCGAGGCCTTTGTCCACTTGAATCAGTCAGCTAACAAGTTTCTGCTCCCTTATCTCTCGCGCTGAATCGATGAAGTTGCAAAAAAAGATTTAACGTCAGCTCTCGGCTGAAAGGTCGCTCCTTTATCGATTACGAGCGGAGGAGCGAGGAAGGGCGAGGACAGAGGAGAACAGAAGGAGGCTGGGGTCGAAGTTCTCCGTGACAGATGGAATTCGTTAAGGTAGAACAGTACAGGGGGGTCGGCGCGAAACGTGGGTGGGAAATATCGTGTCAATATTTGCACAGCTCGTTCGCGAAAAAGGGACCTTCCATGGGGGATGATATCTGACTTCTTGCCGCGCTACGAGAATTTAATATCGGACGTCCTAGTTTCTCGAAGGGCTGAACCCACCGCATTCTACCGGGGATTATTCAGCCATATGCATAAGATTTCTTTGTAGCGGAAGCAGCCGGCGACGATTTAGTGAGGGACTTGTCCCACATCGAAAGAAGTGGTTGAACGATGAAACCTCGGCCGTCACTTTGCGAACGCATGCTCTGATTACCAAACGGCCACCTGACGTTCAGCTAACAGCTAGTAGGATTTATACATCGCCTAATTAAATACTTTTTCAGACACTTCGTTTATCAGACGTTTATCTCTGGAGAATCTCATTATTGTAGTAGGCTCGCGTCGAGGCAGACATGGCGTTGCCAGACGAGCACCGCGAGGCACAGCGTTGCGTTGCCGGGCGAGGCGTTGCTATAGTCCAGTGAAATTAGGATTTGTCTTCGGAATAAATCCCAGCAAGCTAAATTTTGGTATGGGCCTTTATTTGGTCGTTTTAAACAATATGTCAAAAGTCCCCATCGATCCGAGTGCCACTAAAAATTTTACAGAGGGTTGAAAAAAAAAACTGTTTTTCGCGAATATCTCGTTATCTAGCAGTTTTGCGACAAAAATAGGTCTCACACAATTTATAACCTAGGAAATTCTCTACAAAAAAGATTGTATGAGTTTTTTTCGTAGGAGTAACCATTTTCATGTGTGCCGGGTTACCAAGTTTCAACACCCATACTTTTGACAAGGGAAGATCCCGAACCCGGAAATTCAGAAAATGATGAAACTCTGTAAATATGTAGCGGAAGTCCTGCTGAGTACAACGCAATTTCGTTTGCTGCCCAAATTTACTCCAAGAGGGTGCAATTAACCCCTGAAATTTTTTTTATTTTGTATTATTACTCGCGAACTGTAGGAGATAGAAAAAAAGTGTTCAGGAAAAAGTTACTTCTCTTAATTAGGACTAACATTTGGTAAATTATAGTTCTTACAGTTCTGACGGTGCGTGAGTTATAACACAAAATCTAAAAAAAAAACGGATTTTCAGGGGTCAATTTCACCCTCTTAGAGTGAATTTCGGCAGCAACAAAAATTGAGTAATACATACCTATATATCCTCTACTTATCCCAAAAGATTAAAGTTTAAATTTGTTCACTCGAAGGGGGTGAAATTGACCCCTGAAATTCCGGCTATTTTCCGATTTTGTGTTATAATTCACGAACCGCAAGAACTGTAAGAACTATAATTTACCAAATGTTTGTCCTAATTAAGAGAAGTAACTTTTTCCTGAACACTTTTTTTCTATCTCCTATAGTTCGCGAGTAATAATACAAAATAAAAAAAATTTCAGGGGTTAATTGCACCCTCTTGGAGTGAATTTGGGCAGCAAACGAAATTGCGTTGTACTCAGCAGGACTTCCGCTACATATTTACAGAGTTTCATAATTTTCTGAATTTCCGGGTTCGGGATCTTCCCTTGTCAAAAGTATGGGGGTTGAAACTTGGTAACCCGGCACACATGAAAATGGTTACTCCTACGAAAAAAACTCATACAACCTTTTTTGTAGAGAATTTCCTAGGTTATAAATGGTGTGAGACCTATTTTTGTCGCAAAACTGCTAGATAACGAGATATTCGCGAAAAACTGTTATTTTTTTTCAACCCTCTGTAAAATTTTTAGCGGCACTCGGATCGATGGGGACTTTTGACATATTGTTTAAAACGACCAAATAAAGGCCCATACCAAAATTTAGCTTGCTGGGATTTATTCCGAAGATTGGGCAGATTTCCGTCTAATTTCACTGGACTACCAGGCGGTGGGCCGAGATTTTTTTTTTTTTTTAATTGTGTTTATTTAGCCATAAGAAATACATAACAATTTTATATATGTGTATCAGGTATAAACACAGCCGAATTGGCACCTCGTTTCCATAACAACTTACACTAGCCATCAGTCTCATACGAACGCTCGTGCTTAACCCTTTCAATACGGCGAAAAATCAGTCCGAGTGCGCCCCATTGCCGGGATCAGTTATTTCTCCTCCAAGCGATTATTGGATAAAATAACTTTTATGCCTAAAAGGTTGAAGGTCTTGGAGACACATAAACGTCCCCATAACAGCGCACCATCAACAATTTAGAATCAGTTTGGAGGCGCAACTTGGCGTTATTTTCTGTCCTAGATGTTTTTCAGTAACCGGGACATATGTTGTCCCAGCCGTAATATCAAAAATTTTCCAGACTGGGACAGCATATGTCCCGTCCGGTGCGAAAGGGTTAAAAAATAAAGGAACTTTTTTTTATAAATGCTAATTTGTACTTATGTTTACTTCCCCTGCCTTTTCAATGACAGAGCATTTGCACATTAATTTCCCTGGAAAAATCGGCCCCAAACCAGGGAGGCGGTGAGCCGAGAGAACTGCGCGGCCGAGGCAGTCTGCGTCGAGCCGAGCTGAGACGAGTTATGTGTGAACCCCTTTTTGTATCTCAGAATAAATATAATACATCGATTTCACTTTAACCCCAACATTAGTTAAATGCGTCCGCTTCAAAATCCCCCTAGCCGCTTCTACAGGTATAATCTACTCGCATACATTTACCACTGGTTACAGCGCTATATGCTACGTATACAAATTCTAATCAATAGAATCTCAACCCTCGTGTGTGTATAAGCTTGCACAGTTACAAGTCAATATTCGATTAGATCTCAAAATTGACGCGATAGGTACATCTGTCTGAATTATTAATAACGCGATGTATCGTATCATGGCCGGTAATCCCGTCGAATTTCAATATGAACACCCTAAACGAGATGTATCCATTCCACTAATTTCAAAGAAGGAATAGTCAGCGTGACGACGATCAAACTTCCGCAGCGTTTAACGGAACTATTATTCGACGGAAGATAGAATTGTATTGTAAGGGGAAAAAGAATAGACCGATGAAATTGCTGAATCGAGTTTCGAAACCGGATCTTCCGTTTGCTGGACGATTGCTCTGCCAATTGATCTATTCAAACCGACTGCGGATTCTTTCTCACCGATTAATTCTAATTTTCGTCGTTCCCTTTATTCCTTTTTCTCGCGGTATTATGAAGTTTATCACTGGACGAACTGCGAGATAGGTAAAAAGGTGCTTTCTGGGGTGTCCTTGCGTGAAATTTTGCGAGCCAACGAGATATTTAAACAGTACCTTCCTTCTAAAGTATAATTGGTTACGATTGTGCACAAGACCATCTATTCAATTATAAACTTATCCTCTCCTATTTTTACACTGACAAAATTCTGCAATTTACGTTCAAAAAATTTCATTCTACTATTGCGCGCGTTCGCTCGCGTGCTTCAAATGCACTTTTCTCTCCGATTTCGGAGCACACAAAATTTAATTAATTATAGAAAGAGGATATAGCATACACGGACGCGCGTATAGGAATCGCGAAATAAATTCCTCCGGCGCACAGTGGGTTGAAATCCCAGAAACATGGTAAAAATATGAAGGTAATCTTTGATATTTACAAAAATGAGTATACTAAAGTTTTCGCGGTCGCTGATTACGAATCTGAACTCAAACTGGCAAAAAACAAAATGGCGGATCCAATATGGCGGACGCGTATACCCCAAAAATATCAGATTTGGTCTAAACTTGGTATTCTAGAGTTTTCGAGGTCGCTATGTACGAATCTCGAGTCAAAATGGCAAAAAAAAAATATCAGGGAATATCAAGATGGGTCGATTTATGTATTAAAAAATATATGGTTCCATTTAAAAAAACCACCACTGCCGTCGTAGAAACATGTGTTAATTAAATATCTCGTTACAACAATAGTATTAGGATTCACATCTGAAAATAACAACAGATATAAATATTTCAATTAACAGTGTTTGCAAAAAGAAATTATTTTCATGGACTGGGAACCGTTTTGAATAAACTGAAATTTTAGGGATTGGAGCAAAAACGAGCAAAATCTGAGAGTTAATTTCAGTTCTTTAATAATCAGAGATAATAACTGTGCAAACAAAAATGCTTGATCGGACTTGGAAGTTAACTAAATGTTTAATTGTTTTTGTAGATCAGCTATGGCAGCGATGCCCCGATGGGCGGCCCGAGGGTACGAGCACCCATCGCATTTTCCAAAGCTCGCGTGGAAGGGGGTCTCGAAACCAATGAAGTTGCAGGCATGTAACGGATGAGGAAAACTCTAGTGAAACCGTTACATGCTGATTTCATTGCGATTAAATTGATTTGACTTCTAGTTATAGGCTGATTTCAAGTCGTTTGGATTTGCGGTTATGGGTTCTATTTTTTGATGACAGGATAATTTTTTAAACCCTGGGGGGACAAAAATCGTTTAATAAGAAACTTTTTGTTAATCAGAGGTGTAAGTGGGAATGTTCATGTCTATTTCGTCCAATTACATAATATTATTGTTTAATCATTAGTCAATTCCTGTTTATTTTCCCAATTCCTAAAATGTAGAACACTGGGGCTCCAAGAGTCCCAGTCATATAAGCCTACGGGTACGAGCCTACACGCACACTACTAGAGTTTTCCTCATCCGTTACATGCCTGCAACTTCATTGGTTTCGAGACCCCCTTCCACGCGAGTTTTGGAAAATGCGATGGATGCTCGTACTCTCGGGCCGCCCATCGGGGCATCGCTGAGCTATGGTAATTAAGGTTATACGAGGCAATTTTGAATTAAACATTATGAAGGTATTATTGCTTGCCGCAAACGTATAACAACAAAAAGTAATTAAATAAACACCTGAAATTTACGTCTTTATCGCGAAACAGAAGATTAAAACACAGAAAACACAAAAAATAGCTACACAAAATCGTTTGATAAATCGCTTGGAATAAACGTGTAACGGAGTTCCTACAGCTAACTGTTTTTGACCCACTCGGGTAAGGAAGGAAGAGTTGTAGAAGGCTGTGGATATACGTTTTATTATGCGCACATATTTCAACTATACCAGGGATAAAAAATCAGATATTTAAACATTCTTTTGTATTTCGATTTTTCGCCAACTTTTGGGGTCTCCTACCCCACTGTGCGGCGCGTTGAAAACAAGCGAAATCCAGATTTCTCTGAAATGTCTGTGGAAGAAATCGCCTAGGCGAAATGCCTTTGAACCTTTGCAATGGAAATATGAACGCGGCGGGGCTCGAAAATACGAAAGCACGGAATATTTATATTTCCCACGTTCATTATAAAATTTCCCGACAAATTCCATCCGTTTTATCAAGCCTCTGCGCCCTGTTTCCCCCCCTTATTTTCTGTCGCCCACTCAACACTGCAGCCACGGAAATATAAAACGCGAATGCGCGAGTAATTAAAATAACTAAGCGAATTCCTATTAGAATGTAGTAATTAAAATTACGTAGGGAGAACAGAGCAGTACGTTCTTGTCGGTTGGTTAACGAGTTCCCTTACTTTTCTTATTAAGCCACTATCTAATTTTCTCTGCGTATAATCTACGTCCCCTAATTTTCTTACGTTGACGCGAAGCACTCTGATCTCCGAAATGGCAGCGAATCTCTCCATGGAAATGCGAACGTCCCAACAGCCTCGTGGTAATTCACGGCGACGATCGTGCTTCAGAAAGCAGCACGGATAACTGAAACATGATACCTAACAGTCTCCATGGCTATTACCATTGACGAGGTTGAAGGTTTTCCTGGCGTTTATATTTAAATATCACTGGTCGTGTAATTCAGTGAGAATTATCGCTTCAAATTCTCATCGTCCACGAGAAATATGGAAGAATAATTAGGATTGATAACAAATTCGTCACTGATAGTAAAGCGTGGCGTGAACTTGTCGTAATTTGTAATTCGCGTTTCTTGCGATTAATCTGTGGTTTCGGAATTCCACGGAAACCGGGGTAATCAAAGTATTCAACGAGAACAGAGTAAGAAAGTTAATCAAGCCCGACTGTAAAGGACCGATCACGGAATTATGACTGATTAGGCCGATCGAGTAACGGCCTTGTAGCCGTCTCGGCGAGGCCTGATTGCGAAGGAAAGAATCGGGAGGACGAAATACCGTCTGCGGAATAGCTTCGTCACGGTGACGGTAATAGTGCCAATACCCTTTTCATCAAATCCCTAAAGATCGTACCAATTCGGCGGATTACCTACGACATCTCGACTACAATCCCCTGCGGAATCACTTTCTGGCTGGAAAATTGAGACCGACGATAGGGCAGTATTTGATTACGTGGGAACGGAATGCGTGTGCTTTTTTCGTCCTGTTTCATGCGATCAGCTACTGGAATGTCCTCGATGGAATTCTTCGCCGAGGATAATAATGTAATATCCATCGGGGCTTGCTTCGAAGTAAATCACAAACCCCTGAGGAGTATTCGAACCTTAATCCCGTTCCTTCCTCCAAAACTGAAATAGCTCTAATATTCTGCAATGGGAAATCTACTATCTACAACCTATATTTACGTTGTAAATCCACTGAACGCGAGTGCAACGTTAAATTGAAAACATATCAGAGAGGAAGAAACTAGGTAGGGGTAGGTGGGCGTGATGGGGTAGCGAGGTACGATGGGGTATCGTAAAAAAAACGATAATAGAAAAATGCTAGACATTTGATGAAAGTACCAAAAGGAAGCCATTGTATTGGACCAGTTAGGTCGTTGATAGAAATGAGCGGGGGAGCACGCGTCTTTGGTTTAGAGCTGTGAAATCGTCCACACGCTGCGTGGATCTTATTTTGTGTACTAAAAAGACTTATAATAAATACATATTTAAAAACGGTAAGTCAATTATTTTTGTTACATTATAATCTCCATTCTATTTACTTTAATGTGCAATCTGGAAAGTCTCTGGAAAACGATGGTTTCAGGCAAGATGGGCTCCTTGATATGGGGAATGATGATACCCCATCATACCCCGCGCTATGGTTGTTCATGTTAGGTTGGACACCGCCATCGTTCTCTATTATAATTTAAGTCGAATTTTCGTTACTTTCAATTCGGATTTGAAAATGGTATATAAGAACATATAAGAAAAAACTGGACGAGGAAAATGGTCAAAAGAAGTTACAAAGAAATCTGTAGATGAAGTTTTAAGCAACGAAATGGGGTACAAGAAAGTGGCTCGAGAATACTGCCATCCACAGACAACATTGGAACGTTATGTCCAAAAATTGAAACAGGGAAATGAAGTGATCATGGGTTTACCATTAGGTCCAATTTTAAGAATGTATTTTCGCAAACAGAAGAGGAAGAACTTGTGGAATATTTAAAAGGTAGGGGGTAAGGCGAGGGTAGGAAGAGAATAATTTAGAAGAAATGCATATTTGCATCGATTGTGGAAATATTTAGGGGACCCCATTTTCGGTACCCCGTCATACCCCCTGGCAGGGGCAAGATGGTTTTTCATCACTTTTTTGTAAAAGTGTAATAACTTCACATTTTTATTTAAATGTTGCTCAAACCATCGACGAAGTATAGAATAGACCTATCACCTTATGGGACTTCGTGTCACCACCCAAACTGTGTTACCAACCCATAACTTGAGGACTGAATCTGGCGGCCTCTGATCATGAACAGCGTCCAACTCCGGAACTACTCTGAAATGTGTTGAAATGCTGAAAGGTGTGTGCGTGCTTGTATACGTGTGACTTGTTTAGAGTGACTGTTTGACATAGAGGGCAGGCTTTCGTTACGCTACGCTTTGGCTCGATTTGTCAACGACTCACGTGGACTCAAGGAACAACCGTTTGGGAAATATGGCACCAAGATTGCTATTGGAGTCTTTTTTTTAATATTATTGAAGAAATAAAATGTAATTGAAGGATAAATATTTGGAATCTCTTCTGGACGGATGGAATAGAGATTAATGAAGATAGATAATCACAGCCAATCGGCTCGTATTATTTGTCATGGAATTAATAATTGTATTACAATGTTACTTGTGATACGATTAGTAATTATACTTCAAATAATACAGATTGCCCAGGTCTCACCACGTGGAGGCGCTGCGAGTGGAGACCCGCCCTAACCGCGACCCATCCGCCCTCCTTTTATGCAAAAATTTATTTTCATTTCCATAAATCCCCCTGATGCAGGGTTGCAAAACGATACCCGATCGCTCCACAACCGGGCAACAGAAGGAGTCATTCTGTAAAAAGCTACCGCGATGAAGCTAAGCAGAATTTAAAACATTTCTTTGTTTCTTTCATTTCAAATTTTAAGAATATCTAGTATATTTCTACCATGATAATTTTTCACTAATTGAGAATGCAACAAAGAAAAAGGGGGGACATTGGGGGGAAATTATCAGGGAAAACACTGATAATGATATATCATTGTAGGGTAAAACTTTTAGCAAAAAGTTTTTCTATGCCAGTGCATATTTCCTATGCCTACTTAAATACTAGTAATTCCTACATATACGAGCGCTCGTATTTAATAATTGCTACTTATATTTAGTTAAACACTGCAGTGTTTATCTTTTTCCTTAAAAACTACTGAATTCTATGTGGCCACTAAACACCTTAACTAACCATATACATATCTACTTAAATTTAAATAATCACCTGCCTAATATAAATCTGAAAGTGTCGTCTGTGTTTCTGACTTCCCTCGATGGACCCACGATGTTACCTGAAACATTCTCAAAAGTATTAATAAAAATTCCTTGAGTTTTGCTTTCTCATGGATGATGAACCTGAAATCCTCTATTTGCAATATTCTTCACACATAATACTCTGCAACAGAAACTTTCTCAGTGGATTAGTACCTACAATCTATCTCGATTAAGTAATGTAATTTCAACAGATACAGTCTTTTCATTGAATCACTATTGCCCAAATATTGAAATATCATATTTGAAGCTACAAGCCAAAACTCAATATGGAATATCGATTTGGTATTAAGATGAAAGAAGGAAAAGATTAAAAAATACTGCTTCATTGTCAGCAGACAAGGGTAGGCAATCAAAACTATAGCAATTGATGAAAAAGAAGCTACTAATGATATTACATTTCATTTCGAAGCAATCGATATTTATAAATTTAAGCACTTTGCTTCTAGTTTCCTTCTAGTTTCTCATTAATTGGCATCTTCAAAGTTTAGGTATGTATCAATGACTCGACTATACAATAATCAAAAACATTTATGCAAATGTTCAAGATTGGAATAATTGCACTTTACTGCACAGTAAACGAAGTTACTTTCATACAGAAAGTGGCAACAACGAGCACGCATTAATATTGAAAATGTACTATCAATATAAAATACCGAATTGCATTTACCTACTTTTTCAGTGCAAATTTCGTTTCAATATCATCAAATTAAGCAACAATCGCGGGTGAATTTTGATCAATGCAAAGGAATGTTGAAACTTTATAAAAATAAAAAACTACATTTCTTATCAATCTGAAAATAAATACAACGATTGGCGAAGTTACTATGCAAAAATCAGCAACGCTAATGAGGAATAGCTGCTACTAAAGACTCTAATTAGAACTTCAATTGAATGGAGGTGTGTCAGAAATCTGTAATTTCTGTTACAAATAATGAATCACACATTTCATCGCCATTCTTTCAGTCATAAAATAAATTTTTTCCGATGCCATTTTATGAAAATTGGAACTTCAAATTTAAAAATATTCTAAAAAAGATAGATAACATTATTTTGCAAGATGTGAATATACTTTTAAAAAAATATTTCCAGCGACAAACACTCGATTCAAGGGTGGGTAGGTGGAGGTAAGAGGAGGAGGAAGGTGCAGCCGTGTAGGGCTGCTAGAAAAAATGATCAGTAGCCAGAAGGGCAGCAGATCATTGTCCACTCATTCATGCAAGAAAACCGTGAGTGGACCGCTTCTTTCTTTCGCAACGCTAACTTATTACAGACTAAAATCAACTCCCGAGCATAGTCACTAGGACTTTGGACTACTCGCAGCACTAATTTCTCAAACAACTTCAAAATTCCCGGATGGTGCTTCATTACTGAAAATTCTACCGTACTTGTTACAAATACCGAATAGCAAACAAAAAAGCTCCCAAGGAGCTACACTACTCTGAAAAATATAAAAAGCTACCGAGAACCACCACGTAGGTGGTTTCATTTTTCGCAACACTAATAAAAATTCAGTGCACCTGTGTCTCGTAATACGCAACTCTAACTTTAATTCGTTGCAGTCTTCCTGAAGGCTGTGCAGCAAATCCAGCTGCTCGTGACTTCTTGGTCCCAGGAACATGTCTCCAGACATGTCCCAGGACAGTTTTGGGGCATTGGGGGCTGGGGGCGCAACACTAATTACAAACGCGGTCAGTCATCATCGCAACACTAACTCAAAAGAATATTAAAAATCAAACTAGGAAGACTAATTAAAAAAACGCGATCAGTCGCATCGCAACTCTAATAAAAACAATACTAGGGTAGATGTCCCAATTACCGTGTCCTGTCCCTATTACCGTGCCTTTATACTTAAAGAAGCTTTAATTGTTTAAAAATGCAACCTACTCGTTTGTAACACATACATTAATAGTTTAACTTAATTAAAAAAAATTATTTCCTTATTTATGTATGCAAGTTTTTTTGTACGGCTTCTTTAAGTATAAAGGTACGGTAATAGGTACAGGGCGCGGTAATTGGGACATCTACCCTATGAATCAAAAGTAATGCAATGAATAAAATTCTATTAACTCGAATTTAAAACACAAGAACAATTTCAAAAACAATCGCGACTCTTTTTTCGGAACACTACAAGCAACCACGATATTCATTCGCAACGCTATGCTGGAACCAAACGCGGGGAATACTCGATTCGCAACGCTAATTCAAACCGCGATCAACATTTAGTCGCAACACTAACTGAACCCGTAGTCTTCTTCTCAACCCTAATTGAAAACGCGGTACGCTCAATTTAAGGGTTGGGGGGGGGGTTGTCGATGGGTCAGCCTATTGCCAACCAAACTACTGCTACTACTACAGCTACAGGCGAGCATAATGGCAAAAGAAGAATAACCCTGCACTCGAAGATGCAGGGCCATTCTTGGTAGCCCACATGATGTGGCCTTTTCTCTGGCCGGGCTATCTTCGGCTCTTTGGCCACTTCTTGCTTCGGGCGGTCCGCCCTTCTGAAAGTTAATAGCCCGCTCAAGCCCGTCCTGCCGATCGCGACCAGCGACAATGTGCAATGTCCTACTGGCGTCAAAAAGTCGACACAGCGAGGCTAGAAGCGAGGGCATACCCCACTCGCGCTAGTCTCGTCGTCGACTTTTCTCACAAATTTCCTGAAAGCAGGTCATCGCGCGAGGGAACATGCGATCAGAGAATACGATGACCTGCCCCGGCCCTACCTACTTATATTTAAGTCACACATTCGTACCAGAAGGTAAGTTACCTAACCTAAAAAACACCTATATTTAAAAAATGGCAAAACAGTCTCTCAAACACAATCACCGTCAACCCGCTCCACGATTCTCAAGCATCGCCGCCCGGGTGCAAAGCCTACACTAGAGAGACCGCCCCGGGACGACTCCGTCACCCGAGCTTGGCCACAATCACACTCTAATAGGTACGTACCAGTTTTCACTGAAATCGGCTGGCAAAGGCAGTGACCATTGCGTATACATAGCAATTAATTATTTTCAATTTCAAACAATGTGCACTGTACGTATTATGTACATACATCAATCGTTATTACTTTCTCGGTTGATTGTACGAGATTGATTGAGTTTCATATTCCAAGATTATTTACTAGAATGATCATCGTGCGCAACAAGGAATATGATACATTGATATCATTATTGCAATGAATAATAATGTAATTTTATAGTTTTGTTAACATGGTCTTTGATAAAAATTCCGACGCAAATTCCAGCGCCTAACCACACAAACACACACAGGTGGAAAATGCGGCGTGCACGATACACTAACGCAATGCCAGCCGCCGACATGTATTTAATTAATAAACAAAGTCATCGTGCCCCATTGCCTTTACTCACCCAAGTAGCGCATGGGCACGTGGGTGAGTTAAAAGGCAGTGGGTACGGAAAGATATCCTGAAAATCCTCAACTAGAAAGTATGATTAGTCTGTATAGTGTCTAGCAAGGTAAGGTATTGTTTCATTTTATATTATTAAACAAAATGGCTTGACTTTCAACTTGTGAATAGTTTAAACTTTGATAAATAAGACTACTTTAGATGAAGAAAAAGGACTCTACTCGACATTCAATTAGCAAGAAAAAGGACTTTAAAATTTAATTATTTAAGAAAATGACTCTAAATCATGAAGAATTTACTTTAATACTTTAAAACGGGCGAATCCAGCGTCAAAGTAAATTTCATATAACAAGAAAGTATGTTCTCATGCTAATTACTTTGAATCTGAAATTTGCCCACCCTCAATAATTGTCTTCTTGCATATGGAAATTAATTATTCTATTCCTTATGCAAACGAGTGACCTTTATAAGAAAGGAATTACACTTTTATGTCTGTGATCATCATTTAGACATCAAGTTACTTTTGAACACGTATCAGAAAAACAAATAAATCCAAGTCATTATAATCGTCGCAATGACGAAATCGGAGGGCATCCGATTTTTCCACTACTTTTCTGAGCTGCTATGCACCTTTATGTGCATTATTTAATAAATATCTACATCAATGTATACAATGTATCAATGATAAACATTCGCGTTAGGAATCGTTTATCATGGGAATTATGATTACAATTTGATGATATTGAAAATGCGCGGCGTACAAGAAGACCCTAGCCCTCGTCTATTAAATACAGACACAGACAAAACTCGGTTACAATTCACGGGCACGGTTACCATACCCGCGATCATTATGCTCGCCAAAGCACGTATACAACCGGTCACTCGTGTCGACTCAAACCAAACGTCCTACGACATGATTGAGTGACCAGAGGAACCATAATGCATGCGCACTCACATTTCGCTGTGCCCCGGCGACGAAGACGCCAACACCGCTGCTTACTGGTCAAATAAAGTCATCAGGCTGCTCAGCTGCGCCAAAACTGTAACGAAGGAACAGAACACAGAATTATAATTTATTTCTAAAGTTACGATTGTTTGAACTCTGATAAAGAATCACGAAGCAATTCAAAGCTATCGAAACTTTTTATCATTTTAACATTTTAAGAAAAACATTTTTTTTTTCTAAAATTTTGAAGAATGAACTCTACTTTAAAGGAATTAAATGAAATACATTGATACTTACATCTTTCCATTAATATTCTGCGCACAAATCTCCTCTTCAGCTGACGCACTGACTCTATTTTCCGATACCGAGTTTCGCTTTCAATAGTAAAAAAAAAAGAAATAGAATACTACTAACGCGCCCCAAAGATCGTAATTGGCGAACAAACCGCTGAATCTATTCTCGCGATTCGAAGCTCAGAGCCGCGACGCTCGTGAAAGAATGTTAATTGCGTAGAAAACACTGACTCTACCCTCGCGTATCCCCAAATTGTAAACGAAACTCTACTATGAGCAACTGTGCTCTTCAAAATAGAAAACTTCATACGTCATAAACACTGACTCTATTTGGCCGCATTGCGCGCGGCCACCCACTTTGAAAAATAAATAGGATAGGACAGTGGGATAGGTGTGGTTTGATGGAGTGTTTGTCGCGAGGATGTAACATGTTCGTGTTATTCGAATAATAGTTTAAAATATATCGCGATCTTTATAAATTTCCAAAATTCATGGCAAGAATCAAAATTCGTTAATTATTCATGCTTGAATAGCATGTCCTCGATCAACTACGCAGTTTCTCTATATAAAGAACAAAATTTGAATCCAAAACCGAACGTAAATGCAATTACAACAGCTTCATAGAGATGGATTCTTAAAATTCATTGAAATATCATTGAATTCTACGTAAACGCGACCGAAATGCAATAGAATTCGACCATTCCAATATATCGTGAACATCTACTGACGCCATTTTAAAAATTTTAAACAGATCTAATTAAAGTTATTCAATGTATCATAATTTAATCTTTTCCCACTGGATCCCAATACTAACCGACTGCAAAGTTGCCCATCACCCTCGCAGCCAACAATGATTCAATAAAATAACGTTACCAGATACATATGTACACCACACGCATTGCCACCTCTTATTTCCAAGGAATGACCGACCGGACGGCACACAAGCCCCGTTCAAATTAACGGTCAAGAGTCATGGCGTCGCCTGCCCTTTGCTTTTGATTCTCGCCGCAATGTCTGTAACCAAACGATGCAACAAGTGTGAAACAAAAGCATTAAAACATTCGTAAGGGAATTAAAAAACGAATAAACTTGAAATATGCCCGAAAAGCGATGTAATTGAACACCGAGACACGATATGTGTGCACTAAATGTGCAGAAATATCGTTGAGCAACGAAGGGAGTACGCGACAAATATCTAACGGTTTTCTCGCGATATTTAATCAATTTCGGGACGAAAGTGTATTAACAGTAGCAGCAAGTGACGATAGAAAGAAAAGAGAGAGTAAAGAAGAAGACTAATAATGATTAGAAGTAAATAGGTGGCGATATATAATGTACATGTACCATTTAAATATGGAGCTATCGAAGCGTCTTAGCTCAACGATGTCCACGGAACGAATGACCCCCGGGTCCCATCGCTGTAGGGAGGCAGGCCTCGCGACGCGATATACACGTATACATACTTCCGAAATGTGGAATAACGGTCTGTTATTGTACGCCGGGTGACGTATATCGCGGCTCGTGGCCGAGTCTTCTGTACAGAGGTGACTTCCAAAGCGGGCATGGCTCGGTCATAACAACAGTCCTTTCTAGTTTCTACCACACACGTTCTGCTACAGATAAAATAGAAATATTATGCGTAATATATTTCCTTGGTTTATGAAATATCTAGCATCTACATACAGGACACTTTACTAAAGCTTGTAAAAATTAACACAGATGGCTTAATAAGTATATACATATTCGTAAATTACTGAAATATATGATATACAGTTTCTTATTGGAAAACTTTTTACAAGCTTCGCGATTATTGGATATTTCGTGTCTGGCGTGAGTGCATGATGGAATGTAAAGGTCCAAATTGAATCAACACTCCAAGAGGAGATACTGCGATTATGGTTTATTGTTTAAAGAAGGAAAGATGTTCCTTTTCTGATTAAGCCGCGTGGGCATCGATAGTATTTCTCTCGGCTCTCGTTGGAGCCATTCGTTCTTTGCGACTTGTCTGTTACAGACGTATGTATATTCCAACTTCTTTCTTAATTAAAATTTGAGATTGTAGTAACAAAAGACTTGTTTTAATTAATCGCCTACCCCACAACCAACAGCGATACAGTCGAGATACCAATCCCGTGTTACCATTTGCACATAAAATGAATACTCGTTCTGCCTACATTTGCGTGAGCATAGTGAGGCGTTAGTAATTAACACGAGAGGTAATGAAATCTCCACGGAAAGTAGATATAAGTAAGAAAAGCAATCGCGAGATCTAGTTTCCGTAAAATATTGATATTGGTTGATAGATCTATCCTATACCTCGTCTGTGATTGTAATCTTATTCGAGACTGAGTCGATAACGTTGTGTGTGACACAAAAGTGGTAAGGGGGCTCGCGAGCCCCCCCGAGCGTGTGACACAAAATTACATTGGATGATAAGTCTATCCTATACCTGGTCTGTGCTCAAACTATGTACCAAAGTTTAAAGTATCAACTTATAATTATATATTGATTAATAAAAACTTAAATAAAAGGTAAAATTATCAATTTTTCTGCGCGTTTGCTAAGCTACCCCCTCATGTCCCCTCTTCCCCTATAGTAGTAAATATCATTTACAGAGTTCTGTAGAGTATTGAGTACTTTGAAAGGCCCCACATACTGTGTGCATTATGGTTGGAAGAAGAAGGAGAAATTTGTGAGAAAAATTCATTGAAAGAGTGTATTTTTTATTTGCCCAACGCGAAAAGTCCAGCGTACTAATTTACAAGAATTAAACACCAGAATATTCGACGATGAAACCGTTTGGAGAATTCCCAACTGAATCGAAGTTAAAATCGATCCCGCTGGTTGTTGTCCATTAATCCACCCTCCCCAATGACCATCACCTTAAGCCTGGGAATTTGAGGATTAAATTCGACTGGCCGAAACGACAGTGGAGGTATCTGTATAACTCTCCTGCAAGTGGCACGAAACTGAATGCCATCGTCATGGTAACATGCGTCGACCTCGAAGCAGAGTGCGCTGCATTCCAATTACTGCTTCGCGTACGTCGGTATTTCAGGCGAATAATCAATGAAATATCATTAACGTAAATTGTTGCGGTTCATGCTCAGAATTAGGTTGCAAAGTCATCGAACGTAGGATTTCTCAAAGGAAGTAGCCCGAATGATTGATTAATTACTGGAACAACACATGGCTGTATAGATGCAAAATTTGCAGTACCATATAGCTGCTTAAGATGGCGCTGTTAGTGGTAACATCTGTTCAGCGGGAAACGATTTGAATAATTCGAATGAATTAAAGCGTGTAAACTCAGCTGGAGCGCGATGTACTTCAGAAGAATTTTTCGTCAACAATTTAGGATACATAGAATTAAAGAGGTAAAGTAATTTTTAAAGAAGGATCATGAAAATGGTGGCAAAAATATTGGAACCTAATTCGGGGGTTACGTGTTACGTGCGTATTTCCACGCAGAGCTATTTAAATCCCTGTTAATTCTGCGAGCACGATTACGCGTGTGCAACAATCTGCTTACACCGCAGGAATTTGACGGGAGGTGACTTGCCGTTACAACGCTAGTTATGATAGTGTCAGTGCTAATTATGGCATACTGCGCGCGCCAAATTAATCCAATAGTAGCAGCCTACGAGCGTAAACAGTAATACTAAAGACTTGTTTCCACGGTGTTTGTTGAGTGACAGTAGGCGTGATAATTGCCAGTTAATAGCACTTGCGAAACATTATTAATGCCAATAACACAAGCGAACACGCCACTTTTCCTTATAATCTTTTTTAGCCTTTAGCAGAACGAACACTTGCGCAATTTCCTCGATGATTAACACGCTTTTCGAATAAAGTGTCTGGCAATTGCTTATATAAATTGACGAGTTTTTATGAATATTTTCACTGCTTCTTCCCCTTCTTGGGACGAATGTAAACGATCTTTGGAAGTTTGCAAACAATTTATGCATACCTTTCCTATTATAATCATCGCACCTTTCTGATGTGTGCCTGACTTTAATGAGAAACAGAACGTGCTTTGCACACGGCATGCTAGACCCGCCGTATCTATTAATGGGATTCGCAAATATTGAGTGCTTCAGTGCATAGCAAATCCCCCGAATTAGAACAGTGGCTCCCAAATGTTTTACTTGATGCTGCGTTACAGTTATGAATAGACTGCGTACGTCAACATCATGTAAACGTGCAACAAATGTAAATATGCTATGCATATGCAAAATGTATGCAGAAATATGCAGGGAACAGGCAATAACTATGCTATTTACGTACTCATTAAATATTAATATTCTAATTACTTTATCATGGGAAATATTTACAATATCTTCTAAAAAGCACAATCTAAAGGCGGCTTCATAAACGTCAGTTCCGCGACGGTTCGGTACAGTGTCAACTGAAACAGGTAGCCAGAGCCCGAGCAGAGCATCTATTGCTTTGCTTGATCTAGGTCAAATGATCTATTTCAAACTAGTCGAAAACTCACTCAATAGTAAATACATACTTTGGAGAAACACTGGTCGCTGAGATATCAATGACTGAGGGAAACGTTTGGTCTTGAAGCCAGAGCATTGCAGGAATCTGCGAACCCCCGAAATGCAACGTTATCAATCAGAGAGAAGAGTAGTATAATACCGAATCTCTATGTCGTAGGTACACTACTTGTTTCAGGAACTGTAGTGAACAGTTACAGAAATACCATGCGTAAAATCATAATTAGAAACCATCATCTATGAACTGAATGGATTTGAATAAGCCCTGAGCTGATGGATAGTTCATGAGTGACTTGGTCAATACCGATGTAACAGATACAACGTCAGTTACCGATGAAAATTGCTATGAAGATTAATTTATCAACTTTTGTGTAATTTGGGCTCATAATATTATAGTGGCATAATTAAAGAATATTATTTTGTTTTTTGTCTTTAATCATTGACTTAATCTAAAGCCCTGTCTTTATTTAGGTGCGCATTTATTTTGTTAAAGCTACTTTTTGTTGCGGGCGCATGAAAATAAAAGTTTATTCTCTAGGGTAGATGTCCCAATTATTGCCAGTGTCCCAATTACTGGCACTTGATTTATTATATGTAATAAAAACGTAACGTATAAAAAGAAATGTACAAAAAATAGTTATTATTAAATGGAGATTCTGGTTTACATTAAAATAAAAAAATATATGTACTCATATGTACCTAGGACAAGATGATTTTTGAGGTGACAGTTATAGGTACACTAGGATTGCTCGCGAATATTAATTAGTTATTAATAAATTCTTCATATTTAATTCATGAAACTATTTTTTTTTAATGAAAGAGATGTTAAATAATATTATGTTTCAAACTGAAACAATTTTTCGGTTACACAACACGCGAAATGATTAAATGAAGTTCGGTTATAATCTTAAGGTGGCAGTAATTGGGACATCTACCCTATATGTATATTGAAAGTTACCCTGTATGCGGATCGTCGTTGAGGGGTTAATTAAATATGTTCCACCAAATCGATCATTCCGCAACTTTTATACATGATAGTTAGAGAATAAAGTATTATCCCTGAATTTTTTGATGGGTGTCACTCCAAGGGTTGTTTGCAAAAACCACTCGCAAAGCATAAATTATTTTTTTTCTGTCCGTAATAATCGATTTGCAATTCGGAAAAAATATATGAAGTAGGTACAGCTAATATGTAGCTATTTTTCCTCTATTGTTTCATGTATTCATCTTAAGTAGTAACCGAGAAAAAAATGATAAAATTGAGGGCTCTTATTTTACCCTCACATTATTCTTAAACGAGAGGGTAGGGACCTGAAACTTCACAGAATGGTGTTTCAGTTGAGGAGCATTCCTTAGCAAACACTAACAACAAAATGTGCCACGGGGGCCGTGTGATTATGCTTACCTTGCTATGGCTCTTACAATAGTAATTAATGGATAACCCGCCCTAGAATTTTTTACTAACTCCTAGAATCAAATTAAGAAGACATATGATTCTGGAGGGAACGGTTCCGCTAATTACGAATGTCTGTTTCAAGGAATCGTCATTAGCTGGAGTTTCGTGAGCAAAATACTCGACGAGGAATTCACATCTATTAATAAACGTTTGCGCGGGTAGACAGGAGAATTGCAAAGTATAATTTTCTACGAATTCCGCAGGATTTCCCTGTTTCGTTGTAGTGAAACGCCGATTATCCGGATATCGAAGACAGTATTGCGAACTTTGGGATGAAATTACTTTCAACGGTTTCATATTTTTTTCCGATTAGGGGGAAATATAAAATGTATTTAGAGGGTGAGAATACGTTTCATTTAGCTATTGAATACACGATGAATTTTCATCCCCTTGAAAGATTATGAAACAACTCTCTGTGAAACACGTTGGAAGTAAAGCAGCTTCGTACAAAGCGGCGACGTTTTATAATTCGTGAAGTTTCTCTGTTTGTAAATTGTAATTCTATTTCTGCTAATTATGACTTTAGCCCACGGAAATTGTACGTGTATGCATTCGCAACGAAAAGCCATTGTAACGCTTTCAAGCTGAAGCGGAATGAGGGAAGAAAGAAGAATAAAGATGCGTAAAGAACGCTTTGAAAGGGTGGAAAACGGAATAGAAAGACGACAGATAAAAGCGAAAAAGGGAAAAAGAAGTGGGAGTGTGGAGGTTAAGCTAATTAATCCAATTAAAAATGTGAATGTTGAAAGCACACGCATAGAAAGGTTCTAGAGTTTTCTACACGTTTTCTCTCATATATCTTAGACACAGCAAAAATTCGTAAATTAAAAACCTCAAACAAGGTTTAATGCAACTGCAATCCTATTGCAATGTCTCATTATGCAAACTTCGAATACATATGTGGAAGTGGAATGTTACAAAGTAAGGAAAATTTAACTTCCATCGCTTTAATTGCAATTGAACAATGCCTAATAAAAATCACTCTAATATTCAAATAATTAGAAACAACAAACTTAATTAGATGAAGACTTTACTCGAGATGATAATGAATTTTACGAGAAAAAATATGTATAAGCGATGGAAGCAATATTTATGAAATGATTTCCATGCCCGACACGAAAAGATTCGTATCTTACAGGTTAAACAAAGCCAGATACAAGATTCAAGAAATCTTTCTAGAATACTTGCACGTACAATCTGCGGAACACATAAATGTTAAACTTACGACACGTGTATGGACGTCAGTTTTGATAAGTCAGAATATCTGCAAAAACATGACTAAATATTTAGCAAGCTTTTAGCAGACTTTCGCGCACAAATCGCATCCGTTTTATTATGAGAAGTATGGTATTATAATGTGGCTACGGAATTAATAATAGTTTAACTCAAATTAAGATTTAACGCTTTGCTTTTCAAATTGTTCGTTCCTGGATTAATTATACAGCAGATATTTTCGGGTAGGAATAATTCCAGAACCAGCGATTAAATTAACCATACTAATTATGGATCTCCTATTCTTACAAAGTTTACGGAAATGAACACATAAGCCGAATTTAATTGGTGGTATTTCTGAAATACGTATTTGGAATGCAAAGAGTTAATTTTGTTAGCGGAGCCTCCATTTGTTTCATATTTGGCACTACTCCTGGCACTGATTGGGATAGTTTATAATCTCCTGACATTAATTTTCCTTGTTTTTGTTTAGTGCAGTTCATTAATTCACTAATAGTTTAAAATCGTCGCTCATTTCTATAGATATACCACCCGTGCACTTCTCAACAATTTTACTCGGAGAACATCTCCAAGCTTCTCCTAAATGGAATTTTCAATGTTTAAACATCAAAGTATCATCATTAAGAGTCAGGGCAGATTTCAGGATAATACCCAGAATTATCGTTAGGATATTACCAAGCATCCTCAAAAGAGAGACCATTATTTTAACCACCTTGGCTGAAATTTATCCAGACCGTGTATTGGAAGTTTCGTACTCCTAATCGGCAATAGAATTCTTGATATCCGCGCTGGCAGCCTCTGTTCCTCACGAGCGCGAGTGGCAGTCATCATTTCGATATTTGTAAGTAGCGGCTTGTCAAATATAATAAGTTACCGGCAGCTGCAGATGCAACATTTGCGTACGATGTGACGCCGGCCTCATTTGGAAATAGCCAAATGACCGTTTAGTCGTCGGTTACGCTGGCCGAATCGCTGGATTTTAACGTGCATCGATCTGTCGCATTAGTCCCCATTTACGATCTGAACGACTGAACACTTGATGTCGCTAGTTAAAATGTCTTCAATCGTGAAACGGCCATTTAGCGGAAGATGAAAGCCAGGAGCCAGAGGATTCATCGAAATAGGGAACATCAGGTGGATGGAGTCGCGAGAGTGGCTTCCGATTTAATTCCAAAGCATCGCAAATTCAAACGCGCCCTACACTTTTCCCCGTCGCCAGCCAATGGCCATTCGCTTCGTACTGAGTCGTGAATTCGCTGCTATAGGGTAGATGTACCATTTGTGGCCACTGCACCATTTGTGGCCACTGTCTTATTTATTCCAATATATTAAGTATTCTTAGTTTACTTTCATTACAATGAATGAAGCTGTCTAAGGGTGGGTTATGTTGGCCCCATTTCTACTACTTTCTACTGTTTTGTTGTCCCGTTTTATTTAATAATCATACGTGAATGTGCAAATCTTTGATAACTTTCCACATCCTTGCAAATGGTGCTTAGCATGCGACTGGTAAGAAAACAATTAGTTACTGTATTTAACAAGAGTATGGATGAAGTTTTATACATATTTATATTAAAAAACAAATATTTTTCAGATTTAAAAAAGAATTTCAACGATATAACCTAAACTCTAGTGGAATTAGGCACTGACCAAAAATGGTACATCGAAAATGGAATTGTACCATTCGTGGCCACGTAATGGCCATAAACAGTCCACGGTACAACCATTTTTGGTCAGTAGGCATTCTCATTAGCAACTTATCGTACAATACCTAATTATTGTAAAATTATTATACAATAGTTAGCGAAAAAATTATTCTAAAGTCGAAGATTTTTACGATTCGTGAAAAGTCATTCGATGATGTCTTCAACGAAATTCTTTTATGGCCCGAAAAGCAAATCATAAAGTGAAAGCGGAAAGCAGTTGAACATTTACCTGCTGTAATAACATCAGACAAATGGATGGAGATCATGTTGGCCAAAAAAAAAGAAAAGGAGAACAAAGAAGAGCAGAGAAAGATTAATAAATAAAAAAGACTAGCAAAAATAGAAGAAAATAAAAAGATTAAAGCCATAAAGTTCGAAGAAAGGAATAAGAAAAAAAAAACAGAAAAAGCAAAACCTGTCGCTACCAAAAGAAAAAGTAAAAAGGATATTGGCAGTTAATATTATTTTTGTGCAGCAAGTATTGTATTATTTGTAATAAATTAAAAACTACAATTCTTACTGTGGGTCTTTCGTATTACCAATTCTATAAGTGGCCACAAATGGAAAGCCGGCTGGCCAAAAATGGTACTCTAGTGGCCACAAATGGTGCAAAACAGTCTGGCACGATAATATAATGATTTTTTAAATAATTATGTTTAAAACATTGTTCAACGTAGAATATTTTAATTATCTGTATATTTTGGATTACACTTATATATTCTTTACTTTTGTGTACGTATTCTTTTGTAAGTTATGTATCTGTGAGTGGTACGGAAATCCTTCAAGTGGCCACAAATGGTACATCTACCCTACAAGCGAGCCCACATTTGCAGCGCGCCTAAAGTAATTCAAGATATTGCAAAAATCTCCAGTAGCGTTAAATTTGGAAATATGCATTCTTCCGTCCAGTGTACCTATTCTATTTTTTAAGCGTAAGGCCGTCTCAATCCACCCTTTATAGTACATTTCAAGGGGGAGCTCAGTTTTGAAGTGCAAAGTGCACTTACTTATCGCCAGTTTGTTTTGTTTGCTATTCTAGCACTGTGTTGCAACGAATAGCGTCTCTTTCCAGGAAGTAACATCTACCTTATACGAAGACATGCTATGGTCGAAAGTGGCTCTCGTGCAATGCATTCTTCCCTACATATCACGTAGAAACGGTGATGGAAGCACAATGGAACTCATAACGTCGCGTGCTCTTTGATAAGAAATACTTAATATTTGACTACGCCTCGAAAGCGATAGATATTGATCCGCGCGCGCCTACGTTCGTTGATGCTTCCTCTGCAGGCTGAGTAATACCTGGAGTCTTATTATTCGTACAATGGTACGAAAGGCTGCCTTTGGTAAACAGGAGAAGGAGGAAGGTGGCTTTAAGTAGAATGGTCCTGCACCTTTTGTAACGCGAATATTTTCCTTGCTCACAGAAGATCTATTTCTTGCTCGGAATTCCTGGAAATGCCCAATAATTTATTCTCTCGCTCGAAATTTGTAACTCCGTTTTCCTTAAAATACACACCCTCCAAGTAGAGATACCTAGTGTATTAATTTAATTTCACCATTTCCGAACGTTTCGTTATTCGGTGCTTCCGGAGCTAAATTGGCAACCCTGCTAACAATAATTAATAGCATGCCAATAACCTATCGAAAAGGGACTGACGTAAACTGCAAGTCTAGATGTACCTTACGTCTGGACCCAGTCACTCTGTAGAAGCTAGTGTAGATCTTGTCGTTCTATGTATAGCTCTGGTTACGTTATTTATTCGCCTGGAACATCTACTGCAGGGACGTAACTAGGAGGGGGGGGGGGGGGGGGCAGCGGGTGTTTGTGCCCCGGGCACCGATTTGCGGGGGGCGCCAAACGAAGTGTATATCAGCGCCGTCGAAAACGTTGCTCGTGAGCATTATAAGGTGACCCTTCTTGATACGTCTTGAGTTTTTCTTCGTATTTCTTTGCTCTCACCTCCTGAAATGGTTCCACTTCGTAAGAAAATAATCCTTGAAAAAGTTTATTGCAATCGGACACCAGGCCTTAAAGTTTAGAATTCATCAATGGTGTGGATTTAAAGAAATTCTCAAAAATGGTAAGCCCTATCGAAATTTTGTTCAAATAATATTAAAAGATCATTCAATTTTCTACAATTACTGTATATGTGATTTTTTCGTGCTTCCAACCATTATTTACACAATAGCGTTTGAATATACGTCTAATGGTATAATACCTATATTGTTTAATGATATTATTATTTTATTTTTCGTCATTAAAATATGCTATAGTAAAGAGTATATGCTACTGATTCAACCCCGCACCTCATGTACGGTGTATCTCTTACAATTAGTATGTTGGCAAGACATAATTTTGGAAAGGCTACATCAATGGCTTTATTCAAATTTATATATTACGTTATTTCATTAGGAATAAAGGAGATGCACATTTTATGGAAAAGTAATTAAAATTGATCTATTTAAAATTTATTTATCTGTTATCAAACAGCAAACAAATTAGGGTACCTGCAATATGTTGGAACCAGTTAATAAACACATTTATTATACCTTTTTTATGTAAAGTGTGGACTCAACCTCCTAAGGTGGGCAATACAAGGTGGTAAAATGGCTACAACCTAGTTTCGTCCCTGCATCTACTTTCGGATGATGGGTACTAGACATCTTGCTTCTTTTCGTTGGAGCTAAATTCAGCATGCTCATTTAATCGACCGAATAGGTAAATTAAACGGAGATGTGGTCGAACATATGCATGTTGGATACACCTTAACGACGCTTGTCTATATCCATCAAGGGCGCTGGAGATATTTCATAATCGCTACTTCCCGTCGAATTGGCGCGCAGAGCGAAGTGCTGAAAAGAACAACGAGGGTGGGCCCTGAGGGCGGAATAGCAGATGTGTTCACCCGCACCCCCTGATGATTTCCATCGCCACCGTTGTACTTATTACGCAGCCCGCCTAATGAAATTCTTCTCACTTGTCATTCTTGTATTAACATTTTTCCTACGAAAACCCGGCTCCTTCGCAGCCCCGATTTCATTAAAACGCCGAGCAACGCTTTCGCTTCTAATATGACGAATAAAAAAGGAAAGAGACGGGGAGAAGCAGAAAAGGCAGGCGGGAGGAGAGAAGAAATGGAAATATCTCACGGGTTGCGAAAATATATTTGATCACCGGGAGCCACGTGTTTCACGCGATTTGCATAAATCTCCGAATGCTGGAGGATTCTCGTTCGGAAGTGTCAGGGCGCTTTTAGTCGGAATGAAATTGTTTACGTAATCCGTACGATGCTTTATAAATCTGAATTGAATTTCGAGAGGCCGTGGATTTATATGAACAATTTATTTCCTCAAGCTTGGAGAATTAAACGTATGTCGTCGTTAGTATGTCATCCGCCGTCCGATTATTATTCCCGCAAAACGTGGACGCACTTTAATTCCTTTGGGCGATTCTACCGAAAAAGAGATCCAGGAACGCAACAGCCATTGCCTACCGACATTAAATAGCATGTACTACGCGTGCCACCGCTTTGAAAATTCTTGGCCATTTAACGGATCGGGCACGTTTTCACCGCTTCTACAATGTACCAGGGTAGTTACACATTATGACTGTCTTAGGCGCCGAAGAAACACTCCTTGCGTCCTCATTCTTTGTTGTAATACATTTTGTCGGAAATTCCCTGGCCCGAGAAGACTCAGGCTTTTGACTAGGGGTGGTGTAAAGTGACGAAACGCGTCCTTCCGTTCGCGAACGCCCCGACATTATTCGAAGCTGGCGTTCGACTATGTTTTACACACTCTCGACAGCTCGCCGACATCGTCTGTAAGGTGGTTCGTTAAAAAGTAGGATATCAGCGAATGCAGAAGTAAATAAAGTAACAGAGCGAGAGAGTGGCATTTTAAAAATCCCACGGAAAGCGATCGTCGCTGGTACGATTTTAAACAGTTCATTGCATTATGCTGCACGATCGTTTTACGCCGGTTGTTTTGATAAATGGTGGTCGTTTAGAGAAGTACAGGCTCCTCTGTACGATCGCGTGAGCAAGTTTTCCCGCGGTTTTAACAGAATCTTTCTGGTCGTTCCACGTTGCCGCGGTTTATCCCTGTATGTATGTACGTAGCCTGGCATCAGTATTCGACCTGCTATCGAGGTCACATGTAAATATGACTCCGAGATTGAAACCGAACGTTCCCGCTTTTCTGCGTACCGCTCGCGCCGTTACGCGAATAATAAATTCCACGGCGGTGGCGAAGAAATTCTGCAGCTTTCTGTTCCACGTGAACCACGCCGTCTTTTGTTTAATCTGCTATTTTGTTCTCGCGCAGCAAGCGTTCGCTGAAGAATTTCGTTGATTCTCGCTTGCACGGAAAGTATTAAATAGGAGTAATACATTCTACGATAAATCGATCATCGTTCGCACCGAGTGTCAGGGATTTTGATGAAATAGGAATCCGATGTAGTCCACGTTAAATTAGAAGGGGTTTAAGTCATCATTTTGTTGGTCACGAATTTGTTCAACGAATATATGAAATACAAGCAAAGCATAACTACGTTCGTGTACTATTCAAATCATATGCATGAATAGCACGTTGAATTCCCCTCGTCATTAAGATTTTTACGCGATAGGAGTCGCAGCCAGTCGTTAGGCAATCATCTTAAGTGAAATCATTGCGGTTTGATTGATGAGGACGGCTCTTTTCTCGCTGCATTTTCATAGTAACGAACCGAACTGTAGAGGGTGGTGTAGAAAGAAGGGATTCATGATTAAAAAAACACATTTGTTAGTCAATCAATTGAATGAAACATTTTTTTTCTTTCTAAGATAAGATTTCTTAAAAAATAATACTTCACAGCGTTGCACCTCTTTTTCTACAGACATTTAAAAACTACGCTGGCAACATAGTGTCGCTTCTTTACGATTCTTGTGTTTGTTTCGCTGGGGGGTAGCAGATTCACGGTGTCGCCGTCTCTGGTGCGAGGAAATTCGAATTCTCGAAGTCGATGGTACATTGCTGATCGCAATATACGTGTACCGTAAAGTCTCGACGGTTGTTCGCGCGTAGCGACACCCTTTAAGCTGGCCACGCGACAGATGCACAATCAACTCTATTCCCAATGGTGACTTTCGTGAATTCAAAACAGATTGAATAGCTGTGTCTATCATCGGGACTTTTACACGACACCACAGGAAAACGACACTACTGATCCTCTCATAACTCCTCTCAAAGATCAGATTCCAGATCTCAGATTAGATAGTAAATCCAGTTCTTTGAAGCAAAACTCACAGGATCAGATAACTTTATGAAGCACTTCTCCCTATTTTGGTGAAGTAAACGTGCTATAAAGAGATGAGAAACGTGCAACAGATTTAGCACGATGCACTGATTCCAGAATCACAGACACAGATTTAAAAAAAAATTGCAAGCTGCGGATACATTTGATGATACCGTGGTCGTGTAAACCACGGCACGATATGTATTCACACAGATAACAAAAATAGAAGCAGTAAATCACAGAGTGCATCAATATTTTCTGGTAGATTTTTCCCTCGAAATTCGCGGATTACTCTTTTCAGGGTCTTTTTGCTCCCATTTTTGTTATTGCAGGTTTGCGCAGCAGCTGGCAGTAATGAAAAAATGTTGGGATTTGTTCACTCTAAATAATGAAATAGTTTTATTAGCTGATTTACCTATCACAGCGGATGGCGTGCTTCTGGATCCTAAATCCGAGAAAAGGTACGATAATTAATGAAAAGTTGAGAGTACAATCTATTAGAAACGTGGCGGCAACATGTCGCACTCCCTTAAGGGAACCGTCCGGTCTAAAAATCGATTTTTTTTATTTCATTTTTCGAATGTTCAACCTTTTACGAATACGGGTTTAAAAGGATTTTTTGAAATTCATAAAATTCCCGAAGTTATAGGCATTTGAGTAGCGGCAAATGTGTGGGTAAAACCCGGCCACTTGGCACTCACGTAAAACTTTAAACGCGTTTTTCTCGAATCGTGATGTTTCCGAACGGTAGACAGCATAACAAAAGAAATTATTAACCGATTCCGAAAAACATGGTGGCATATTCTTTGTAATTCAATTCATTATCGCATCACCCTTAATTAATTTTAGAGCCCATTAATTTTAGACGTCACAGCTCTTCGTTATTAACATTTTTAGGCGCAGAATTACCCCCTTTTTTGCATGTTTGTGTTCAAACGTGTACTAAACATCGCCATTTTGCTTTATTTGCCTTCTTAAAGGCTGATGCGATAGCGATTGATATAACCTATAAGAATATTTTTAGTTTTTCAATTTCAGTCAATCCTACGTCGAGTTCTACTGTCTACCGTTTACGCCTTTTTTGTTGCAGCAGTGCACTGAGCGCCACGTAAAATTCGAACCATTATAGGAAAATTAAAAAAAAAGTTTTTATATCCTTGAAGAACGAATAAAGAAACACCGTAAAGTTTTTTTTACTGCAAGTTGTATACTTTTTCGAAGAAAAAAAATCCTAAAGATCACATATTTTTCGAGCGTTTTGACCAGACGGTCCCCTTAAATTCATCAGAACATCACACGTGGACACCGCGTCTAATCGTCATCGGCATTACTGCGCAATTTTTCACGGTGCACGAGAAGACTGGAATAGGATTGAAAAGAGAACGAAGTGTAAAAAGAAAAAAAAAACAGTGACGGAGAGCGAAGAAGAAATGGGGAAACATCAAGCATAGAAACCGTTGATCAAAGCCGTCAGCGGTTTCCCGCTAATGACTGCTCCGACTTCAAAAACCTTTGACTTTAATAAACAGTCCAACGTGTTTTGAAATCATATTCCTTTACGGTGTTACGTCGAGTGGAACTGCATATAAGATTTGAGATTTTCCTTGCAGATTTCGTTCAAAGAATTTTGCGGCAGGAACAGAGTCATCAAGTGGCTGACATGACAGTGATAGCAACTCATCTGCTACAAATGACGATCCATCGATGGCTGCCGCGCACGTGTTTATTAAAATATGAAAATAAATCAACCCATTCACGACGAAGTATCAGCATCTAGTTCAGCTTACAAACGCACAATAAGTCACAAGGAAAAGTGAGTGAGAAGAAAACATTCGTAAACAGAAGATTCCCAACGGGTTATTCATCAACGAGTTAAACGAACATTCCCCTCGCTTCTCCATCGAAGAGGTTTGAGCTCGCTCCCTGACCAGCCGTGCAAATTACGAAGATTCAAGTTGCGCGGCAGAACTCCCATTTCACCAGCAAACGGTATTTCTGAAACGACGAAAAGAGAAAGGTGGTAGGCGCGTTGGGAGGTGCGAGCGTACGCGTCGCACTTTGAGCAACTTCAAAAGCATATGTGAGTTTTATTTAAAAAAAAAAAAAAAGAGAAAATAGTGCGGGCGAAGGGGGGGGGGAGGAAAGACGAGTGGAAGACGGGAAAGGGAAGGTGGAAGAAGCGGGAACGAGAAGGAAAGGGTGGGAAAGGGGTGTGACGGTGGCGGGATGGCAGGGGAGAGAGCCGTGAACGAGCGTGGCAGCGGCGCTGCGCGTCGCGATACAGGGCTGGGTTCGGTGCTTTGACTTTGACGTGCAATTAAAAGTGCATTTTCCGCTCAGCGGACGTTTCGCGGACTCGAAGTGCCTTGGAAAAAACGTTTACCCGAACGGCCAACCGGCTGGGTCTTGAGCTCCGTGAAAATTTTCAGACGGTTCGACGTGCGCGCACCTGTCGCGACTTCACAGGCCGCGTAGGCGAGCGAACGCGCGCGCCCTGTCGAAGAGGGAAAAAGAGTCGTCGGGGGAAGCCGTGGTGAGGAAGGGCGAGGCGAAGGGTTGCCAGCAAAGGAAGAGGTGAAAAGGGCGTCGAGGAGGTGGCGGAGGTGGTGGTGGTGGTGATGGTGGAGGTACGGTACCGGAACGGGGAGGACGAAGAAACGCACTTGCCTTTGATATTTATTCTCGCGCGCGTGGCTGGCCTAAATAAGCACCTTTCCGCGGGAAACGCTCTCTCGCGCAAAGCACGAAAACCGACGGTGGGAAGGATTTTTATTTTGCACCCTCTTTCGCGTTCTCCCTTCTCGCGCTGGCCCTTCCCTCCTTCTCCTCTCTTCTCACTCTCTCTCTCTCTCTCTCTCTCTCTGTCCCTCCCTCGGCCGCCTGCACCCTCACCCCCTCCGCGTCTGTGTTTTGTTCGAACGTGTAAAAGGGAGTTCGATGCGTCTACGGCTCATTCGCGGCACCGGCACAGCTGGGACTTGTTTTAGCATTGCCCTTTACGCGGCCCGCAATTTTTCTCCCGCCCTTTTGACTCCTCGACCACGGCCCCCTTTGTTGCGAATTCCTGTAATGATCGTTCTAACGGGAAGCTCGCGTGGCACGGCCGGCTTTGTCTCCGATATACGCTCCCACCCGCTCGTTTGTTTTTCCATGTCAAGCTTTTACGAGGTAATTCGAGGACGGCGAATAACGTATTTCGATGCTTCATTTGCGGGTGCATCCTTTATCGATGGGCTGCTCCAAGTGCTTAAGGGGTTAGGCCACCTTGGACGGAGCAAAATTGCAGTCATTTTCGGCATTTTTTTTTAGGAAGATAATAAAATAAACAGAAAATTTAATATGAAGCCTGTTATTATACAAATCTCGCCGGAAAAAATCGTATTTTTTTTCTTACAAAATGGCGGCGGTCGAGCCGTGATACGCAAGATCTTGTGGAGCGATGTTTTCCACGGTGTTCAATCTCACGGCTATACCGTTTGACTTAGAACAAAAAACCAAAAAGCTTTATTTTCTGCATGCCTGAAACTATGGAAGTACGTAGCGGTTTTGCGATATCTTGAATATGTTCTGTGCAATTGACACTTTTATAAAAAAAAATGCACTTTTCCTCTCCATGGTCACCATTTCGAGACAAATTAATGTTTCTGGATTTCCCTACGTACTTCCATAGTTTTAGGCATGCAGAAAATAAAGCTTTTTGGTTTTTTGTTCTAAGTCAAACGGTATAGCCGTGAGATTGAACACCGTGGAAAACGTGGCTCCACAAGATCTTGCGTATCACGGCTCTACCGCCGCCATTTTGTAAGAAAAAAAATACGATTTTTTTCCGGCGAGAGTTGTATAATAACAGGCTTCATATTAAATTTTCTGTTTATTTTATTATCTTCCTAAAAAAAATGCCGAAAATGACTGCAATTTTGCTCCGTCCAAGGTGGCCTAACCCCTTAAGCGAATCTTCTTCCCTTGTGTTCCTCCCTTATCGTTCTTCCGCCTTTGTTCCCCGTGGAATTCGCGACATAATTCGGCGTTATTTGGATATCCGTACGTAGTTTATTATTGGAATAAATTTCTATTCTGTTTTATTCAATTTCCCATTAGTTACAGTATGTCGCTTCGATTTTATTCCCAACCTATTGTTCTAACAAAATTTTAGGTTATTTCCGGGGGGTGAAAAGTTGCTTTGTATTATACGTTGGGGAGAATTTTGTCGATGCGCATGGTATGCGCTGATTTCAGAGTACATTCTGTTAAAAACTTTGTGAAAATGATTTAATGAACTGGGGAAAAAATTCGTCAGGGAAGAAACTTTGCGTAGTCGCATTGGGAGGATAAAGTTCGGGAGCTGAAAACAAAAGTTGCTTGGCGGGCAAAAATTGAACGACAGTTGGGTGATCGCTGAATGGAATTTTCAACTTTCGGAATATAGTAAATATATAGTTTATGAATTTATTCGATGTTTGTGCAGAAAGGAGAGCCCATTGGAGCGACGGAATAAAACGTACGTTTTAACGTGTTTGCGAAATAAACCAGAAGTTGAAACCACTGCGCAGATAAGTTTCGCCGAGTTTCACGATTTAAAACACGGGCAGTCACATACAGGTGGTCGAAAAAACGGGATATCGCGTGGCATATCGGCGGATCGACTTTCAGTCATCGTCTCTGTGCGCTGAATCCATTCGTGACACGTTTTGATCGATCAGTGATTTTTGTACCAAAGTCCTTCGGTAGTTTTCCTACCTCAAGTCGTTTAAATGACAATGAATTCTCTTTCTTCTCGAATACAATTCTAAATGCCATCGATTTCATTCCATTGATATACTATTCCACCAATGCCCATTGAATTTCGAAGCTCTATCCGTTGGACTGTTAGAGGGATTAAAGACTCTCTTAGGAAACGCTCTGTAAGTTGCCCTTTCAGTGTAAATTCACTGGACTAGATTGCTAATTCTCTAAAATAGACTTTACAAGCAACAATGCTGTTAAAATCTTCTTACTAAAACAGATCTAAACTATTTCATATAGGGTAAATCCGGGAGACGCGGTCGGGCCGGAGAGTTGGTCGTGTCGCTATATTTCGGAGTCTATACGTAAAAATGCATTAAAGTGCAGACCAATTACTTCTCTAGAAGCCAAATAGTTGAATGAATAGCGTTATTTCGCTTCCTTCTGTGTTTTTCTGGATTTATAGGCTATAAAAGGTAAATTGATGTTACATTTAACCTCTTTTGTCAAACAGCGGTTGTACAGAATCGTATTTAAAATATACTTCTAAGTTTATTTTCTTTTAATGTTTGGAATAATGAGATAGTAGAGATATTGAGGGACAATGCAGCCAAAGTATTTGGCCATATTAACTCTTCCTCTCAAAGCTAACGAGAAGACCATGTCTCGCTGCAGAAAGGTGAGATGGTCGAGTTAGGAATTTTTTATTATTTTTGTTTATTTTTTTATTTTTTATTATTATTTTATTATTATTTTTGTTTATTTAGTTTATTTATTCACTTTTGTATTCATTTGCCTTGCTAATCGCCAGTAGGGAATTCACTTTTTCTTTGATGTGTTCTGTACTTGTTTAGCGTAAACAAATTAAATATCAATGAATCCGTAGTTGTATTCACTCATAAATAATTTTGCTTTATCCTTTGTTAATTTTCCATGAATAATTATGTGAGTGGTCTCTGCCAACGACGAAAACCATTTCTCCCGGCACCTCGGGAAAGGTGGTCAGATGTCATGACTTCAGTTTTCAACACCGATTTATAGTAAATATTATGTTAAAGCAAATATCGACCAGTTTTTCTGAATCGACATAAAATTCTGAACATATTAGGTTTGTTCTGATAAAATAAGTAATATCTACATTAGTTTTAATAGCCATTTTATATTAGGTCGACCGCGTCTCCCGGATTTACCCTATTATAAAAACAGGATTACTCTGACGTGCAGTGGAAGTGAGCTTTTCTTTTCTTAAACAGTCTGCGCAGCTTCGTTCCAAAAAATGCACGTTTGTCGCAAGATTTTCTTCCTCTTTATACATCGATGGACGAAAGATTCGCGAGCGAGCCAATATTATTGTTGGAGCACAGCACATGTTGTCGCTGGCTCGTTGAAATAAGAAGTCCCTTAACGCGGTACAAGGTTCCGATCGGTTCCTGGAAACCGCGAGAGAAACGTATCGGTTCCTAACGAGCCCGGAGCAGAGAGTGTTTTTGTTTCATTCGTATTCCACACGGTTGATTTGCCTCGAGTATGGACCGCAATTTTCCAACGATACGGCCCCCATGGTTCGTGTCCGACGCTACTTATGAGACCAATCAGTGACCCACTCCGAAAGATCGAAGTGTAAATTGCCAGCTATTTCGAATTACAGCCGGAGTCTGTAAACCCGCGGGAGTTCCCATTCTAACGACTCTCCGAGCGGTCTTGCCCGAGTGATTTGATAAGTAACGATCGGTTAATTCGACACGAAAACGTAAACCGTTCAATTGAAACGACAAGGGCCACAATGCCTGCAACAATCCCGTTCAATTGAACAATTGAAAAATTGACAGTGAATGCACGCCGGCTATGCGATGGTTCGGAGAGTGATGAGTCCCTACACCGAAATATAAAGCAGCAAAAATTTTCAAGGTAAAGAAAACGCAATGATTTATTGGCTCGTATTGTATCAGCGAGATGCCTGATGAAAGTTAATTTTTTTCCGCGCGAGGGCGTGGTTTTTGTTTAAAGAAAGATAGAGGGGAAAGGATAAAGTTGCAGCCTAATTAAAATGCAAATTCCCTTCGGTTTTGCTGGCTTTATAACGTGCAGGTTGCGTACAAAGTCGCCCGCTATTTTAGACGCCTTCCCCTAATTAACTCGTTTAGTTTTCACGTGCAGCTTTAGTCTGCGGAGAACTCGATTACTCTTAAATCAAATTCATTCGTCAACTCGTTCCTCCCCGTGCTGATGAAAGCAGCGACTTTCGTTTTCACATTGATACCCACGGTCAGCACTTATTTAGTCACGATATTATTGAAGTTCGTTCCGTCAGTGGGGAAATAAATTAACGCCCATTTGAATATCATTTGCACCTAATTAGTAGGTGTGTGAAACGGGGAACTAAGTGGTATTCTCAGAGGAAACGCGGCCGCAATGGCGGCTCGGGGACTTTTTCCGAAGGTCCTTTCTACAAGGCGATAAACCTTATTTTCGAAACAACGTAGAAAGAGTTGCGTTCGTAACTTTCTAACGACGTTACTCGAGTTTTGACGCCTGCATTTGGTCGAGGGCGACGAAACGCCTCCCGCCGGAGTGGAAAGGGTGCCAAAATTTGAATAACAGCGTTTACGGAACTCCGTCGATGGTGTAAAGGCACCTTGGAGAGCAATGGATATTTGTGGTAACAGATACATTATACTTTCACGCGGTGCTAAGAAACTTTCGCGAGATATTCCCACTCCGGCCCCCTTTTTCTTCCCCTCGATCGAACCCGGGCGCCGCTGTTTCGGTGACTTTCGCAATAATTTATTCCGATGAGGTATCTATTGATTTCCAGTAACAACTCCAATCCTCCACTCGGATTACTCGGAATAATTTTTTCTGCCGCGAAGCTCGAAATATAGTCACGCTGAAATATTTTCTACCCACTTATAGAGAAGTGCCTATATCGCCGTGCTCGCGAAAAATGTGTCAAGATTGTTGACATATTTTCGTTTGCTCCGGCCACGAAGGGGTTTATTAACGGGATCGGTGAAATGTATCAGTACAGGGCCAGCAAACGAGGAGGAATAAATAATTCTGTTCACGTAAAAGAAAGGAGGAAAAACACAGTGATGCTAGACAAAAGGTACAGGTTGGTAGGAAGAAACTTTTGAGTTACTGGCAAAATTACTATTCTTGGGGCATTTGGATCTGCGGTGCTCTCGAGTGTAGTCCCTAGTGTCTTGCAGATGCTAAACATCGTCCCACAGCTGGCTTCGTCAACAAAGTAACTTGACTATCCGCGCGGAATAAATGATAAGAATTTTTCTGGTCATAGGGAGGATGACAGAGACGTTTTAATTTCGCGTCCCTTCGGTTCGATGTTTCATGTGGCCGCACTGCATTCTTGTCAGCTGCGGGATGTCGACAATTTGTCAGTAACAATTCATTAGGTTAAAATAATGGATAGCTGCAATTAAAAGTTTAATGGCACCGTATTGTTTCGTTGAATTCTTTCACCGTCTATATCAATGAATACTCACAAAACAAGAGGAAATCGTTTATTTCCCCTGATTGCAAATAATTCGCCTTGCGTGTGTTTTTAACGGGGAAATTTATTCTCGTAATTTCCTGGTATAATTAGCGCGTCGCTTTTGCGCATTCCGGTAATTTGCTAATTATCGAGCTAATTGAAGCTTAATCCGCCAACCTATAATTCGCGGTAAAGCGTTCAGCATTTTTATTGAACATTATTACCAGCTCACTATCTCGGTAATCGCCGCTAATTAAGAAGTTCATAAGCTCCTCAGCGCGTAATTAATTATTTTCTGATACACGAGGGCTACTGGCGTGTGTCTGCAAAGTCGTGCATACGAAAGTTGTTGTTAGAACTGTGATTTATCTTGAATTAAAATATTCATTGTAGCAATCAAATTCTTCAGACTTGTTTTTAAAGAACCGCGACTCATGCCGCCGCCATATAGGCAATTGATAATCAATAATTTATTGATCGCTCTGCTCTTGCTGTTTAACTATTTTACTAAAACGCCCGATTTTTTATATCGATTAAGTACATTCTGGATCTATTTCCTAAGAAAAATGACAGGACATGGCCTAGGGAATACATCGAGTGGACTAATACCTATGTTTATTACCTGATATTTCTTTCAGTGATGCGTTCGATGGATCTGATTTTAAGTTGCACCTTTTTGACAATAAGTAAATTGCTCGAAGAAGAGTTTACGATAGAGGACATAACGGAGGGCGTAATGAAATGATAAAGGTAGCAAACATTGTACATTATTTTTCAAAAGATTACGCAACATAATACATGATTGATACCAAATTTAACGAATGGTGTCCTGACACGACTAACTGATTTTGCAGTTTTAAGTGAAGTTTATTAACTATCGATGTCACGACCAGTTTTTAATTCCACGTACACGAAAAGAACGGATCGCAATAACCTTAATGCAGGGACCGTATCGGAGAATCGATGGCACAGCTTCACCAAGTTAATTAGAGCAGGATTTAAAGGCTCGTGGCTACATAAAATATAAATGAAATTTGATTAAGTCTAACGAGACCATTTTAAACCAAATATCCCTGCTTCCATATTATGTAACACGATCTGATAATGGCTCTTTCCTCATTGGTAGAATTACAGTTATTTTGTCGCCTTAATTTTATTCCCATTGAATTAAATAATTAAAATTATTCCCGTATTAAAACCTTTGCGCGATGCTTGCCATCTGTTTTAAAATAGATCAAAATATTCGTAGGTAGGTACTTTCATCGGCACTTAAAGTGAAACTGGCAGATGGAGTCACTGGAAATTTGAAATTAATCTTCGCTCTAAAGTAACCATAGCAATTCAATTTCTATTTCTCTGCACTTGAAACATATTGCATTCCATCAATCACTAACATAGGTTATCCTACACATTATGTAGTACAGTGTTCGTAAAGACAAAAGTCACAGAAGTAGTAATACACCTCTACCTCTGATAACAACCAAGCTAAAGGATCAGTCAGGATGCATCAGGCACCCGCTATTTTCGCTTGCTTTTTCACTTTAAAGTAATTATAGCAACCGGATTGCTACGTATCAGGCATCTCTGCCGTAGATCACCTTTGAATTCGGTCAGCGAGACGTGAATCGATTCCCTGCATCGCGGAGCAGGAAGGCAAAAAAGCGGAGCCTCGATTTTAAATATTCGAATCATTTTTCTTCGTTTTTTAATTGTACCGCAGCTCGGAATACCATAGTTCAGTAAAAACTGCTCGCTCTTTCACCGTTTGCCACGTTGTTCACTGAACTTTAAACATCGATTTGATTGATTAGTTCACTTTAAAAAGATTCTCTCGCGTCGTTGCGTTTATACGGTGTATTTCACAGGACGCGAACGCGATGGGGCAAAAATTCGGTCGATCCACTTGACCAAACCTCCACCCGTAATTATTCGTTTTCGTAATTCGACACACGCAGATGATTTATCACCGTGAATGATTTATTATATGCCAGTCGGAGCGAAGAAATAACGCGGGCTAAAATATTGCAAACATTCGGCCATCTTTCGCCCGCTGTCGACAGGAATTTTCAGAGCCATAGCGACGACACCGCGATCGTTTTCATCATCAAAACACGCTTGGGGAGGATCAGCTTTTGGCGAGGCTTTGCGTACTGAAAAAGCGCGTCCCGTCGCGTTTGTTGCTTTATAATAGGAAATTCGGAAATTTCGATGAAGAGTGTATCACATTTAACCAGTTTGCAAAAAGTTGAAGAGCCTTCGTTTCCACGTGCCACTTTAGCAGGCATGTTGTGTAATTCTGAATACCAGCGACCGTTAATAAGTGGATTCTTGCTTCGCGTTGCATATAAGTGATGAATATTACATCGTTGGCGTGGAATTCGATGTGCTCAGCATGATGAACGCTACCAACTTTGTAAGAAATTTTATCGAAACATGTCTGCGACGATGGGTGTAACTATGAATGCACTATGAAGAATCACGAGACAAAGTGACACGCACATTATCAACATTAAAGCGCTGTTAGAAAAGTTAGCGACGAGCATTGCAAGTTCATAGTTACGCCGTTGTAACCGACCTCGCGTGACGTGGTACCACGGAAATTAAATCAAGCCAGTTCAAACAAAGGTACACGGTGAAGTAGCTTCAAAAGTTTCGCGCCGGAACTTTAAACATCGCCAGAGTTGGCCGACGAATCGAGCATTTCATAGACAGCGTGGATGAATCGAGCGTAAATAGGATTGCCGGAACGATTTCACGTAGCCTGCAACAACAAAGTTCATTGAACCGCCAACCCCCGTCGCCGAGGAAAATATTCGACGAACAAATGTGCGTGCAAATGGAAGCGTTGCTTGTGAAACGAAACGCCCACAATGGTGACTTATTCAGGGTGATTCTGAAAGCTAAATGTGACACAGCTATCCTCCCCAGAGAGGGCGAGACAAGTAATTAGAAGAAGGCACTGCTGCACTTGAGGTTCTACTGTAGTCGCACTAGATACATTTTCTATAGAACTTTCGAAACCTTCCGTTAATTACTTCAAACAGACAGAATTCAATCGTGATTACTTTAGAAAGCAATTGTCCCGATGCCAAACACATGGACAGTGGTGTGCGCACTTTCGATAGCCAGACCGTTAATTAACCAAAAACGCGCATTACCTGGGCCGGTGATTAAACAACAATTTTAGAGCCACGACAGTTTATCGATTTCTCAATATAGGAATGAAGTGCTGGACAGTTTGGTGAATCAATCTTGCTGACCGCAAAAAGGTGAAAGGAGCATCGTGTCGATTCGCATTAGCTACGTCGAGGAGACACATCGTGACAACGTAGTCGTTGATAAAACTTTCTGATGTCCCATCATCCCTACTCGCTGACACAGTTTTGTTCAAAAATAGGGCTAGATGAAATCGCGAGCGTTGCTCGCCGCTAGCGCTCCGTGCAAAGTTGCTGTCGTGATCGCTGGCAACGTAGCTGGATAATCGGGTGGAGGCCTCTGTCAGCATGGCAATCTCGGATTTTCTAGAGGCCAGGAACATGATAACCTGACACGCAACAGGAAGGATACGTCGCGGGGATTGGGATAAGATAGGTGGCACGAAATAACTGTAACGTAACAGACAGAAAAATAAGGGCTTAAATGGAAATTAGGGTGCGCAATCTCGAGGGGATGTTCAATCGTAAATAGCACGAGTACTCTCGTTATTGTTTCTGCCATTTCTGCGATGGAAATGGAATTAGTCCGTGTCTCCGTCGAATCAAAGTGTTTCCATGAATGCAGTATCTTGCAGGTAATATTATTAATGCTGCTTGGTGTTATCAAACTTTACAGCGCTATCGACGATGTTCTTTTTTATCTATAAGGGAGAGTGGGGAAATTACGAACACCTAAGGAAAAAGTTGAATAAAACAAAATATTAGAAAGGTAATAATGTCTTCATTGCTTATATTCAAACACACATTATGTGTTTATATATTTCTGTAATCAACTTTAATAAAATTTGAAAATAAAATAAGTTTTGAATAAAAAACAAGACCGTTCCTGTTTGTGATTTTCTATCTAGTGGCTGGTAATCACGAACACGGAGTGGGGGAATCACGAACACGACTTATTTTTTACAAAAATCACATAAATAGCCTTTCGACGTGCTCTGTCCATCACTGCAGTTTTGTTAAAACAGTGTGCCAATTTGAAATAAAGTAATTAAGCTATCGACCGTATTTTTCGAATAAACAATAAGTGGTTTCGGCGCACTGTTTATTCGAAAAATACGGTCGATAGCTTAATTACTTTATTTCAAATGGAAGGCGAAATAGTTAAAAAATCACAATCCACAACAAAGGAAAGTTTCTTTAAATCAATGTCAAGAAAGTTTGGACCAGAAACCATGAGAAATCTCAAGGACCTTTCTAACCAAAGAATTCATCTTATATTTAACTGACCGAACCAGTGCGCCGAAATAACTTATTGTTTAGTGTGCCAATTTATTTTGTTCCGCAAATTGAAATGCAATTTTTCGCAACATTTTAACAGTCAGCCCATAAAACAACTTGATACATTTCAAAATATACTCCTCTAATTCCATTTCTTGATGTTCTCTGAATAGTGGTTTTCTACCACATTTGGGTTGTCTTATAATGGATTTTTTCATATGATCAAATATTGTCGTTTTAGGAACCGAATAAGCTGCTGCTGCTTTGCCAAAACTTAATTTGTTGTTCCTGATATCTTCTATAGCTTTTTGCAAACTCTCCGAACTATACGTCGGTTCTGTTTTTCCATTGTAATAGCGTGGCATCTAAACATCGTAACAAATGAAATCAAAATGGATAATTATAATACTCTTTAGTTCGAAACACGGGGTAGGGGAAAGGTGGGATAGTTGATCAGCGGGGATACATGATCACATCAGTTTTTTAATTAATATATTGGCAATTTGTGCCTGCTGTCACGCTCTCGTGGTAATCTTTACATTATCGCAACAGTTCACGTTGCAGTTTTCTTCTGGGAGCATAGAATAATGTTGTTAGAAGCTTCGATCTTATTTGCAGCCAAAAAGTAAATATTTCGGTCTGCTTGTTCTTCCTCCTTTTCGAGTAAATGTTGCATTTTCCACGATTTGAAATATACTAAGTAAAAACGGCAATTTCGAGTCAATTAATGCTATTTATTGATTGATCTAAATATTTAAGGTTTGTTTAATTTTTCATCTTTTTCAAATCGAGTGCATTGAGGGATACTTGATCAGTGTGTGAGGTGGGATACTTGAACAGTTGAAAATGCCCCAAAAGGAACCATAGAACGGCTAATGAAACAGAAAAATCCGGCAAAGAAAGTGAGAAGGAAAATCTTTTCTTCATCATCATCTTAATCAGATGATATCTAAGTGAAATGTCTTTTAAGAATGCATTTATGTTGTTTTATGTCATAGAGTTTAATTCTTCGGTTTCATTTTTTCAGTAATTCCTTCAAGTTTGTTATAGTTTACTTTCTTTTTATGATATTCCCTTTATTTCATGTTATTGACGAAGATAATAAATACTTTTTAGAAAGTTAATGTGTTATTTACTCTTAAAGTTCACTGATCAAGTCTCCCTAACCGTTTGATCAAGTCTCCCCTTCAGTGGGGGATACTTCTGCATAACGTCACTGCCAGAAAATGTTAAAATTCTGTCATTAAAATTAGTTTTCAGCTCTCAAATTTGTCAAAGTATATTGAGAATACTCTAAGAATCACGACTTATATAATTAAATACAAACAAAGCAAGCCATTATTATTATTTTAATAAAAAAGCAAAACTGTGATCAACTATCCCACCTTTCCCCTAATGACAAACGATAGGGGGTAATGTCGAACGTTCGGGATTGACCCACACAAGCCGTTCGTCAATGCCCCATAAGGTGTAAAACAAAAAATGTAAAAAAAAGTTAGGTTTGGAACATCAAATAGAAAAAACGTTGGGGTTAAATTAATCCTTGATTTGTACTTTTTGTGTTCCTAAACATTAGTATTGAGATAATTATAAATACAGAAGCTACACCTACTTTAATTTGTCAAAAAATTATATGAAAATAGATCAAAATCAGCAACAGTATTTATTTTGAGCAGCGTGCGTGTCAACTGTTTTGCACTTATGACCTAGCATGACGCGCGGCACGAGGTGTCTGGTGGCAAGGGGAGGAGTTGTTCAGGTTTTTCTAACATGATTAATTTTCGAATTCGCGATTACCCCGCGTTCGTAATTCCCCCACTCTCCCTTACTGAGTTTTGTAATTTCTGTTAATTCGAACAGCATTCGCCAGCTGCTTTTTCAAGTGGAATATTTTGTCCTAAAGATAAACCACTTCCACTTCTCTTTCATATTTTGTTGAGTAGAACGCAGGTGAGAAGTTAGAATGTTGTTTAAATGTCTGCGAGAGGTAGCGCAAGAAGAAAAGATTTAACATGGTTTCAATCAAGCGTCACACTATGTAGGAACAACCTCGAGCTGTTTGCCTTTAAAACAAAGACTTCGATTCTCTACTACCATGAATCCCCTCAACATGCCGTGTTTTTGTTTTCGCGAAACAACAAGCCAAGGAGAATTAGTTGAACGTAAATGTTGTTGAAGGTTGGATGCGTCTCTGTATTGTCTCGTAGCTTCGTCGAGGAAATATAGTTTCGTTTCAAAGGAACCCGATGCACTTACCCCAGAGAGAAGGAAATAAAGTATCCAACTATTTATTGAACGGTTCCTTCTAAATCATGTTACGTCTCTATGCGAGCATTTCCGTGCCTCGTGTTGTGTGCTTTGTACAAAATCGTATCGTCCACGTTTACTTCTGCAACGTGTATTAAATTCTCGTATAGAATACCTGGCAATTGCAGAGACGGATCGATTTTAAGAATCCCAAACGACGTTTCCTCTAATCACTTTACACAGAACTACAACTTTATGCTGTCGCCTTATATCCAAGTTTGAGTGTTAATTTTAATTCGTGCTGCAGCAGCCAGGCGTCGAATTCAACTGTCCCGGCTGAACGATACAACTTAAGAAAGTTTGGTCATTGCTGCGAGACTGTGGATACGCTGCGAATTCAGTCTGACCATACGCGGGAAAGTATCACTTTTAGGACGCCTGTCTACGCGTGCTCGTGCATTCTGCTAATTGTAACGTCTAGATAATGATGTGGTCTGTGTTTATTGGCCAGTAAACGCCTGTTAATTGTAACACAGTAGACGTAGCGGCTTCGCGTCGAAAGTCAATGTTATGGTATTCTTAGTGAAAATATCAGAATATCGAATGCCGCCAAGTTCGTAGGGACTTTTAAGTTTAAACGTCGGTGGGTTTAGGTAGTGGTGATTTTGGAAATCGATTAATCGAGTGGCAAACATTTATTTGCAAAAGTTTAAGAAACGTAGCGGATCTTGTTTAATTGCGAAATATTCAAGGATTAAATTCTTCCAAGCCTTCGCTGGTATCCGAAGAGATGAAAAGAGAAATTGCTGGATACCCAATGGCAGACAATCGTTTGGCTCGATAACATTGCTTGGAAAGCTTTATTCAGGTGTGATTCACTGTATTAATGCGAATCTCGCTCGGGGTAATTCACCGTTGCGGGTATCGAGGATCGTTATTGCCTGGGGAAACCTTATTTGTGGCTCAGGAGTCTGTTATTTACCGGATATGACGTACCTGGAAGCTTCTACCCCTTTCACGAACTTCTGATCGAAACGATAATCGTTTGTGAAGCAAATTAGAACGAATAGTAGCGAAATCTCTGTTCCTACGGTGCATTTAACGGTATCTCAGTTTCATGTGCGTGCAAGAAGACGGATTATCAAGCCTTATGAGAATGGCATATTTAAAATTGAAATCAATTACACATTCAACAGCATTGATTCCTTATTTAAGGCGTGTAATTAGAAATTCTATGCTCTCTTCCGATCAACTGCAACTTATCATCCTACACAGGACATTTAATTAGAGAAACGAATAATCCTCCATTCTTTCATAGCATTCCCTGACATGCATCGAGAAGTATAAAAAGCAAAAGAGGTTGAAGGTGTACGTTGTCGTGGAGTTTATATTGATTCCTCGGTGATCGATTATGATTTGTATTTTTAGTAGTTTCCAATAGTAAGGCGATATATTACCCGCGTTACAGCACGGCTATTTTATTACTGTTGCCACGATATTGGTTCGTGCTCTGTTTCGCGATGTCGAAGGTTTTCCACTGACCAACAGTAATTTTGCTTAGATTGCTTTGCTCGGCCGCTATCTCCGACTTTACTCTCAATATTAATCAAACGTAATTATTCTCTATCACGAGCGTTACAAATAAACGCATCGATACTCTCGTCACCCATCGATACCCTTTCTTTTTCTATTTTTATGCAATGTACTTATTCACAACGAAGTAATTCGTTCGTTCAATTTTTTCACAATAATCTTCATGAATCAAGTTACTACCCCTACAGCAAATTACGTTGCTGAAAAGTTGCAGAAACGTTGCAGTTTCGTTGCAGTTACCTTGCAGGTAATATTTCTGAGATGTTGCAGAAATGTTCCTATGTCCGCCCGTGTGCAACATTGCATGAAATATTTCTGCAACTTTTCTGAGATTTTACAGCAACTTTTCTGCAACTTTTCTGCAACGTTTCTGAGATTTTACAGCAACTTTTCTGCAATGTTTCTGAGATTTTACAGCAACTTTTCTGCAACGTTTCTGAGATTTTACAGCAACTTTTCTGCAACGTTTCTGAGATTTTACAGCAACTTTTCTGCAACGTCTCTGAGATTTTACAGCAATGGTCGCGCAACGTTTCGGGCAGTAGGGCCAAAAATAAAAATAACGATATTTCTATTAATTATATATATCGGACGTGTCTCCGAGGGGGGCGACGACATGAATGTGTGCAGAACCATAGTAGTATAACGTCCGTGTATCTTTAATAAATAGAAAAATATTTTACCCCAGGGAGATTCGAACCCGCGACCTGTAGCACCGCAGACGAACACTTTACTTTTTTTTTTTTTTTTTTTTTTTTTGGTATTTTTTATTCATTTTGGTACAAGATTAACAGTATCACTTCGCACACATGTAGTGAATAATCTACTTATTCTAAAATTTTTATGATGATTAACAGGTCGCAAGAGCGACGCTCGTAATCAAAGTATACGAACACTTTACCGCTGCAGCTACAACTGTTGGTTGAGAAGATTCCTTACATATTCGAACTTATACTCCTACCGTGCAACACTTTAAACTCAAATTATTCAAAAACGGAGATTCGTTTTGACAAACTCAATTACGTCTCCCTAATCGTGGAGTCGGATATTTCACAACAAATTAATTTCGACGCTTGATGTTGTATTAAGTTGATGCATATCCTGTTATGAAATATCCTGCGTAGTACAAGAAAATAATGTTTTTTTTTAGTTTTAGCGCATTTTTAATGCAATCGTTTAACATCATTTATTTTATTTTCTAGTCTTTAGTGTTTGTGGATTTACATTTCACAGCTCAGACTTCTTTGCAAATATCATTTATTGCTGTATACAGTTTAACAGTTTCCTTAAACCTTATAGTGCTAATTAACTAATTGTATTAATTACTTATATCACGTATTGTCCGTGTTTACATATATTCCCTCGGAGGTTGCCTGTGAAATGTGACACTGTATTCTGTTTGTCGACATATGTGATATAAGTAATTAATACAATTACTTAGTTACCACTATAGGGTTTAAACAAATTCATTAACTATATACAGCAACAAAAGATTTTTGTAAAAAAGTGTTAGATGTGCCAATTACTGCCACTGTGCCTACTATTGCCATTTAATTGATTATAGATAATAAAAAAGTTCCGTATTGTGGAGTAGAAATATGTAAGACCGTATTCAATGCGGTTCGTTGCAGAAAAGTTGCTGTATAATCTCAGAAACGTTGCAGAAAAGTTGCTGTAAAATCTCAGAAACGTTGCAGAAAAGTTGCTGTAAAATCTCAGAAACGTTGCAGAAAAGTTGCTGTAAAATCTCAGAAACGTTGCAGAAAAGTTGCTGTAAAATCTCAGAAACGTTGCAGAAAAGTTGCTGTAAAATCTCAGAAACGTTGCAGAAAAGTTGCTGTAAAATCTCAGAAACGTTGCCGAAAAGTTGCTGTAAAATCTCAGAAACATTGCAGTAAAATCTCAGAAACGTTGCAGGGTAATATTGCACTGCAACATTGCTGAAATGTTGCAGAAATCTTCCTATGTTCGCCCCTGTGCAACATTACACCGAAACGTAACTGCAACTTTTCAGCAAGGTTTCTGCAACGTTTCAGCAACCAAGTGTGCTGTATGGGTAATTTCGTTTTCCCAGAACACGTAAGCAATGAAGTATTCTATTTCTTCACTGCACGATGCATTAGGTATGATTTAAAGCAAAATCTTCATGCAAACGTAAAAGGTACTACGCTAGAACTTGCCATTCTATCATTTATTCAGAAACCAGTTTGACACTTCCATTTAGAATTCCAGTTAAAGCTCGGAAGGAAATTATGCTGGGTCACCTGTCGAAGGATCGAATGAACACAGTCATGTTTAAATTCAATTAATGTCAGGAAGTCGACTACTGGATATTACGCAATAAAGGTGGTACTTTAATTTCAGAATATACAGAAACTGATTTAGCGGGCAGGCAAATGTGTAACTGAAGCGAGGGTATATAATTTGAGAACCATCAGAATATTGATTTCTCGTTCTAGAAATTGCGCGACTGAACGCTTCGTGTTTGCGTACGCTTTTTTTTACTTTGATCCCACGTATGGACGATTAAATTTTGTATGTCATGTACGAAATCCCACGGAGAATATCATTATATTGAAAATACATATTAATCTCCATGTGTATCGACGGTTTTGTTCGCAACATGAAATCCTGCTTCTACAAATTATATTCGTCGAGCATGGAAAGTATCATTCGTAAGGTCGATTATTGACAATGTTTCGCAATATTGCAACTTATCTGGCGTCAAATAGTATTCGATTCAACGTAGAATTAGTTAGTTATTTTTAGGTACGTCAAACCTTCTTTCTGGAGACATAACGACTGTAGAATGTCTTCCACGTAACTGTCCATGTACGACATTCCAAATAATTAACAATCTACGACGACTACGAAAGCTCTGTGTCAATGCTAAATCGAAAGTAAATTGAAAAGTCTGCTCCAATTCTTTCTTTCGCCTCCAAAACCCCCGCGATTCACCTCTCACGAAGCATCGCTGTCCCTCGGTAAAACATAAAAGTAGAAGTCGTGTCTGGTACAACTTATACTTAGGAAGCTGTCTCCGAGCGGTCAGTTGGCATCCTTTCGCCTGCACAACTCTGGCAGGGCGTATCCTTTAACCCTCCCCCGCTGTTGTCCATGTCACGAGTTTTGCGAATTAACAGCAGCCGCTTGAATCCTGCCCAGTGCGTCCGTAAAGACAGCATCCTCGACTAAATTTGAACAGGTCGCCCACCGCCGCGCACTTAATGCGAACGTTTACGATGGCTTTGCGGTTAAACGTATCAGTTTGCCGAAACGATTAACAACATGATCCGGTAACGCCTGGAAATCGATAATACCGCAGCTCCGGCGCGCGTTGCCGGCCGTGCACATTCGAGGGATCGGTCGTTCGAATCTTTGCCGAAAGATTTGCCAAGCGATTCGAAGCCTTTGAAGCGCAGGATTTCCGAACGAGGAGGCGGTTTAGCCCTGTCTTCCCACCGCGCTCCTCCTTTTCATTCTTCTTCTTCTTCTTCTTCTTCTTCTTCTTCACTTCACCCCCGACGCGGTTTGAATCGCCAACGTTCGCGGGGGGGAAGAACGAAGGAGCCGGCCGAAATCCAGGAAATATTTCAAACGCCCTGAAAGTTCGGAACGACCGACTCCGAGGGGGAAACTTTCGCGAAGTGCACAACAACCGGAAAGTTGGTAACAGGACGCGCGACGCGAGCCCACCACCACCACCCCCATCTTAATTTGTTTCAGAAATATCGACACTACGTGTTTGCTAACGAACCCCCTCGTCGAACAATGAGCTGACTCCGTCAGCGACCGTTGTGTGTGTAATTTCGCTAAAATATACTTCATTGTTTCGAGGGTCGTTGAAACATCGATGCCCACGGAACGGGAACACCGCGCAGGCATCGGCGACAATTGATTCATTACCGACAAGTTGATTCTCGCTGATCGCCAACAGCGCGATTGTTTATTCGTTGCATTGGTGACGTTTACCTTAAACGTACGTTGCGACGAGCGCCGTGACCGGTGGCTGGAATTCCCTTGGGAATTAAAATGGCCCCATCGAGGGACACGAGTGCCGGGGCGCGAGTTTGTTATCCGCGGGGCGACGGAGAGGTGAAAGTTACTTTATTGCAGGAGGACTAATATGCAGAGCTTCGCCGGGCTTCTTCTTGCGTGCTGGATCTCTGTTGTTATTAGTTTCGGCGGTCGACATGCAGGAATCGTAAAACAATGTACGCTAGGGATGAATATTGGGCAAAGAGGAGTGAATGGTGTTGACGTCAATCGAGGGGTTAATACAATGCAAATGAAAGGCGTGCGTATATTTATTGACCGGGGCATTCCGCGTGGAAAGGATTTCTATAACGGCTCGATGCTATTGCGTTCCTCTCCATCTCTATGTGCCAATGCTTCATGATAAGGCTCCGCTAACGAAGATAAACGGAGGCAGGTCTAAAGTAAAATATCAGGCATGCCGATCGTCTTCTCCGATTCGACCATTCGTAACCTTTACCGTACATCAATTCACGCGCGCGAATATCATCCCGGGAAGTGTAAAGAAGAGCCAACGCGGGTATTGGAAATAAATAGCCTCTAACGGGGGCCATACTTTGCCGCGGTGCATCACCAATGGTCAAAGCTTAAATGTCAAGTGGGAAGCTTCGTTGCCGTTTCCTCTGGCTAGAGGAGCGGCTTTTCTAGATCTACTTTATATTTTCGCGACTGGCTCCTACTTGGGACTACTTTCAGGCATGCTGTTCGCGATATTCTACTGTATATTAAATTATATATTTAAGGGGTTAGGTAGGCGAGTGTAGAACATGAATTCATTTAAATAATATGTCAATGATGGAGGCTGTAATCATTGATAAGTTAGAATCGAGTGTAGCGGCGTACCCAGAGGGGGTGGCTGTGGACAAGAGACCCTGGCACACCCCAGAGAAAAAAGAATAAGGAGATTACTGTAACCACGACCGAAATAATTCAAGAGTGTTTTAAAAAGAAAAGAAAACTGGAAGTTTTTAAAATCACTTAAGGGGGGAGCCTGGCGTAGCGGGTCGAAGAAATCGATTTTTTTTGTTGCATAAATCAATAGTTGAACATCACAATAATATGTTCCCAAAGCCGCAAAACGAAATTCGAAAAATTAAAGCGGATATGGCCGGTTTTACAATCTGCGGGCAATGTAACTCCAAAAATATTCAACCAATCGACTTGGCCTTGTACACGGATATTTGTGAACATTTTCTTCATAGGGCTAAGTTATTAGTATAATGATATTGTTTAAATAAATAACTTTTTTTACACATTTAAGGCAAAATTTCGTTGAAAAAAGTGAATTTTTTTTCAAGAGGCCGCCATTTGTTCAATTTTGCATCTTTTAAGTTATGAATTTATACGATCTGTGCGTACACTCATAAACTAAACGAAAATTGTTCGATTTTTGGTTTCAGATGAAACCAAAAGACGCTACGTTGCCCGCAGTGCAACAATTGCGTCGCCAACGGACTGGGCATAAGCCGTTATAACTTTGTTATTTGCCGCTCATTTTTAATAAATTTTTTTTTTATCTACCTTAACCTGATAGTACAATATCCTGAAAGTTTCAGAAAGATCGATGAAATACTTTCTTTAAAAAAAATTCCCGAGAAATGCCTCGATTTTCAGCTGGTTACACCAGGCTCCCCCCTTAATGAATTTTATCGACTTTGCATTAAAAATATTTTTATCCCTTCAACTCGGCTCCCCCCAAGATTAAATCCTGAGTGCGCCACTAATTGAGTGCCACTTTTTCATATATATAATCACCTCTGTTGTGGACAGTCTTGACAGTCGTGTGCTACATTAATGTAAAAAATGGAATAAACTGTCTGTATTCTATCTCGTGCTGCGCGTTAATTCTTGACTTGACCCGTAGCATATACGCGGAGATAGTACGTGACCCCGATGAAACAGAGGCCTCGACACGTTGCACGTATCGATGTCGATTAAGCGGGTTATGAAGCAGAATGAATTCAGCGGGAGGCATTGAAGAAGCGGATCGTTCTGATGAAAGGAAAAATAAGCAAGGAAACGAGGACGAATCCGCGAGACGCAGTAAAGAGCTGTCAGCGTCAGGATCGGCGTGGAGGAAGCGGCCCGCCATTGAACGGGAATGACAAATTCGTCAATACCGTTCTTGCATCGACAATCGGTGTCCTCCAAATTCTTTATTTTTAAGTATTCCGCTTTTCATTCGGAGCGAGACGCTCTTGAAAGCCTGTCACCCGGCGGCAGGACCTTCGAATATCAGCGAAATCGTCGCCCATCGTACCCTCTGACGCGGCGGAAATTTTTTCGCAGAATTTCAACGCTCGCGGCCAAACTTGCCCGAACGCAAGTGAAAGAGCTACAGCCGCTACGAATTGGCCCGGAATATCGCGGATATACTTCATTCACAAATGGCATAAAGTGTCAGCGAACCGCTAATGGGTACACACGATGCTCTGGGCACGGATTCCTTGTTTTTACACGTTGCAAATGGTCGAACGCGCAGGTACAAATCGACGCTAGTATCGATGGTCGATTGGCGAGGGAAAAATGTTTAAATAAACTGAGTAGCAAGTAACTGGGGCGTACAAATGCTACGTGTTTATCGGCACAAATGGGGCGAGATATTTACAATGTTTGCGTACTTCGGGATACCTAATCCATTCATGTCTGCCCGCGCGTATCGCGTAGACCTATTTCCAAAATAATGGGATTTCAACGATTTCATGGCGATAAAAAAAGGAATATTTTCCAGCGTGTCAACTCGCATCAGCCGCCGATGGAAGGGTGGCACGTAGCCATGGCGCTCCCTACTGCGAAGGCCACGAAGCGCATATTTACCACTTCCATAATAAAAAATGTCTCTCTCTCTCTCTCTCTCTCTAAGCAACATCGTAGGCGAAAGAAAATAGATATCTTGCTTCCTCGAGAAGTAGTTCAGTTCTGACTGCACAAGATAACAGTCATCAGCGCCACCCGTGCAATTATCAACACCAGAGGCCCGAGAACCGCGACAGACCGATGTGCCCCCGAAAAGATACCGGTCACCGAGGGGTTGAGCGGCATCCAAGACCAGAATCTTCCTAAATTACAGCAGCCAACTGGGCGCGGGATCGCGCGAATTCGACGAAGCCATTACCGCGGCGCCAATAATCGCGGTGCCGTATCGAGATCGAGCTTCACGGTGGCCGTTCGTAAGAGTAGAGAATTACAGCGGTATCGATATCGAATTGAGGGGGAAGCGCGCGCCGCGGAAACCGTTCGTATCGGTCTGCTCGCGATACAAACAATCGTTTCCCGCCTATTAACCCAGTTGAAACCGGAAGGGGGTGGTGTAGAGAAATGGGCGGGGGGGGGGGGCACACTTTCGCGGCGGCTCGCGGGGAGGGCGGGGACGGGGTGCGAGATCCGTGCGGCGCGATAATCTGAAAAGCGCGATAAATTGACACATAGGAATAAGCGGGACCGCGGTACGAAGAGAGGGGTAGCGGGCTTATGACATCGGTCGAGCGCATCGGTGGGTGCTCGATAAGGTCGGTTAGAAAAAAAAAAATGGGGGTTGAGCCGGGCGGCCTGGAGCGGGGGGGGGTGGGGGGTGGGGGGGGGGCACAGGAAACAGAAAAGAGGTGGAACGATCCGTGGCGATGGAAAAATGAGCGAGGAAGACGATGCAAACGGGTTGTCGGAAGCGTCAGGTGGGGTTTCGGGGGAGCGAGAGAGAGGGCTTGGGAGAGGGTGAGAGTGTCGGGAGCGATTCGACGTTGGAGGGGAGGCCACGGTATATGGAGTGCATGTACGGCGGCGCTATCGGTCGGCTAGGGGGCGGCGGGTCGGGAGGGGGGAGGTGTCCGGCGGATACGGACTCGGATAGCGAACAGTGGCTCAGTTTGCTTTCGTTCGTCCTTGCGGAAGGTTCGCCGGTACGCCTCGACGCGCGTCCAGTTTTTTTTAACGCACGTTGCCTCGTCCAGATACAGCCGCGCGCCCATCCAACCCGCCTCCGATTCATTTTCCAGACACCGATACCCCGTCGACAGTGGGATTCTCTCGCCGGCCCGTCCAAGTGTGTGAATGTGGTCGTGATACGCGATCAATCAGTGACAAGGAGATATACCCTGCCACGGGCGAGTGTCAAGTGCCACTGGACGATGAATACGATGACACGGGGCTGGCTCCTCTGCTGCCTCTTTCTGCTCGGATACGTTCAAGGTTGGTGGTCGATCGTTCGATCGGTTTGGCCCTTATGCACGTGCATCGAGGCAGCGACGCAGGCGGATTTTCCACAGGATTTCTCGTGTACTTTCTGAGGTGGATCATCGGGGTGTCATTGCGCGGCACTAGTTGCTGCACTTCGATATGGGGGTTGATCTATCGATGCGGGGACCACACTGCCGTTTCGGTCCCTTCGTTGACCGAGAGCCGGGTTCAACGATGGTTCGGCTGCTTGTTCATAACACTGTCCGAATGTCCCGCTCTTGTCGCTAGGGGGGTGATCGCGAGGTATGAGCGGAAAACACGATGACAAGAGTTTGCCGACGGGGGGTGGACTTTTCTTGCGCGATCCTTGGACGCTCTGGAAGTTCCGCGGGCACGAGAATATATTTTTTAGAAAAGTCTCCAGGCGCGTGAATATGTGCCCACGTGCCCTATCTCCGCCAGGCTTGGCAAGTGTACGCGAAGGGAGCAGCGTCGTTAGTTTTCGACGAGTGACGGAGAATGCGTGCCCTCTCGATTCGCGCCCGTCGAAAGCGTGGAGGGCTTTCGAAGAATGCTGGTCGCGCATCCGTCAACTGCTATATGGCTAATCCGTTCACTTGCCAGCATAGGGTATCCTTGGCATAGAATGTGTAGAACATTCTATTCGACTCTGCCGCGACACTTTTGGAGCTGAAGTGATCCAATTCTGATCTGTTTTACCTAATTTCCAGCGTTCTACCCTTTCTCCGATCTTACTTTCCACTGGTCTGCCTCATTTTGGCGTACGATCTGGTCTTAAATTATGGCGGCAGCCTTGGTTCCCCAATTTGGCACACGATGGCGGACATTTACATACATATTATCCAAATATCCTCGCGTCACTTAACTTTCCTGCGGACTCACGTGTGCTGCGTATAATTAGATCACCATCCAAAATACACGGCTAAACTTCGCGGGGACTATACGGCAGAAAAAGGGTTACTGCGCACGGCAGCGTGCAATATTCTAGCGTATTATTAGCAAAATTCAATTGCACGATTCCATTGCATTCGGAATGAGTGCTGCGCGGGTTCATTAATTTTTCACAGATTAAAGCCCTTTTATGGAAGCCGATATTGATTAAAGGAACTTCTGTAAAGTTCTATTTCGTAATTATCGGGCCCGTTCTTATATTTGCCGTGCGTTCAAGAACCCGATCGAGTCCATGGGGGATTGGTGGGCGTTTCAAAAATCTATTGTCGAGGGAGAGAGAGGCGGAAAGTTCTTTCTGAACTGGCACAGAAACCACTCTTCTCATTATGCCAGGGCTTCCCAGGCGATTCGAGCAAGGAAAAAGCGTTTTGAAATAATCACGAAACCTCTGTCTCGTCACTGCGGGAATAATCAAAGCAGATTCTTGTTAACTCTCAGTTTAGTTATTCAAGGCACCACGTGCCTATACCGAGCCTTATCGTTCAAACGTGCGAGGCGTTCGCTAAAGCTCGTCGTACGTATTTTTTTCTTAGGATCGTTTCCCTTTATGCGAGCGCTTCCATTCACTCTGGATCACGTGCTAAACGACACGGTGCTTGAGGGCTCGTGCACACTGAGACTCTGCTTGGAAACGATCCTCTTTAAGCTCGAGGGCGCGCGTATTTAAATCGTAAAATTATTGTTACAGCGCTATAGGTCGACACATGTACAGTAGCGGACAAAAAAGTTACCACTTTTTCGAACCACCCTATGTCTATTACTTTTTAATATCAACTTAAAACTGCAGCGTGTGCCTAATATATATATACATATATACATATCGTGAAAGAGAATTAAAAGTTGTATAAAGCCCTGTCACAGTTGAATTTATTTAACTAACAAACAAAAACCCTGCATAACATTAAACAAGACAACACATTTTTAAAGCCAACATAAAGTTACCACTTTTGAACATTAATAAAAAAAATCTAATATTTTGTGGGGGCACCTTTTGCTTTTAGGACAACCTAAAAAGTTAACTAAACGTGGTAACTTCTTTGTCGGCCCCAAAAATGTGTCACCCCGTTCAATGTTATATAACACTTGTTTGTCAGTTAAATAAATTCATCTTTAACTGGGTTTTATACAGCTTTAAATTTTCCATAAGAATATGAATATATTAAACATACCACAGTCCCAAATGTATGCTAAAAAATAAAAAAAATAGAACAAATCGAAAAAGTGGGAACTTTTTTGTCCGTTAGTGTATCTTCGTGATTATTACAGGTTATAGGATCCCTGGCGCATCGGACGAATCTGAAAACCAAATTCACTTGCCAAATTTTGATCTCCTATTTAGAAAATCAATCTTTATTAACGGTTCCTATAACTTTAAAACATTTTCGAATCCAACGAGTTTGTGCTCGCTTACTTCGTTTTCCCCACCTTTGAACAATCTTAAGCAGAAAGCTTCTATATGCTTGTGTGTTTGTCTGTCGCCTAAAAACTTTTGAACGATAAACGGGATCACGAAACGTGCCTCAGCTCATTGTGCCTGACTAATCCAGATGAATGTGACCATTTTAACAAAAACTAAAAAATTTTTTTTTTAAAAGTCAGAATCTAAATTTCGGGCGAAGCCGAGTAGTATGGCTGATCCAGTCATAAAACTGCTCGATACAGAAGCCCGCTGACAACTGTAAATAAAATGGGTTCACTTGTTGTCGAACCGTTACGTTTATCAGTAGAATCTGCCGTTTTTGGTCAGCCAGTGTTTTTGCTTATTTCGGGTGATGCCTATCTGCTATCCTCCAGGAGTCTAGCAGGAATCCAAGGTGAGAGTTGTGTTTTGTACCGGTCCACTGAAGCCTTTCTTCCCTCTGCTGATGGTACACATCAGGTTTCCAGTACAACTCGCAGAACAAAATTTTTGATAACAACGATTTATCCACTAAGGCCCTTGCCATAATTCAGTTAAACACCACATTATTAGCGCGAAAGATCGTCCCGAACAGAATGAAACTTTCCTCCATAACCCGGGAATAACCACCAGAACTGTGAATACAGACTATTCTGTAATCCTCAGATAATGTCCTTAATACATGACCTTCTTTCTTATCCAGAAAAATCTTCTACAAATTACACTCAGGAAAGAAAGATATGGAACCGCCTTGCACCGAGTTCCGCCAGGATATTCGGAATAAAATGAAACCCAACGCAGTGACTCGAAACTTACGGTCGATAGAGCCTCTGTTCTTTCTGTTTTCCGCGGTTCATCTGTGAGCCGTGCTCGTTATTTTTCGCGCTACAAAGGAGAATTAACAATTTCCCTCGGCCTGTATCATTACGTGCGCCTTGCTAACTAGTGCGAGACTCTCCGTTTCGTTGAATCTCCCATTCCGTGAAATCGGCGTCCATAACAGGGCGTCGAGTAAGAACCAAATGTCGTCACGGTGCACCTTTTGCCAGGTACCATTCTTTGGTGCAGATTGATTTTTAACAAGGCACCCTTTCCTTCGAAATTGAGTCTGGCTGGGATTAAATGTACCCGGGCGTGACTCAAAAGCACATGCATGGATGCTGATAGTGTCGGATGATCGCGGAGTTAAAGCGCCAGTGTTGGGGGAACAAAAAAAAAACGGTGTATTAAAGCGAATTCACGTCCCTTTGTGTTGCATGCTTTCATACTTTTTCGTTTCTATCGCTCGAGTGTAACGGCCTCGTTGAATCGAAATGATTTTCATTTGCTCGCGGACACGAAGCTGGTGATGAACTTGCTCTGTACGCTTATGGCTTTGTTCTTTTGCGGTATATTCGTTTCTCATTGCAACAGTTTCCTGGACTTTCCGCTGATTTTGTACCCGCAGGTAAATGGAGACTATTTTATTTAGCAATATTTACTGAACGAAGTTACACAGCGCAGTTAGTTCCCGATCCTTTGCAGTTATTCGTTGGACGCTCTGCTACTATATTAAATAATTGAGAATGTTGGTGGAGAGTTCCACGAACCTGCAGAACTCATTGGAACGTGTAAAAGAGTCTTAATGAGCATGCTTCCCAAAGTTCCCATTTCGTAGTTACATAAAAATTTGGTCTAGATAAACCTGACATTTCACTGTGGGGAACACCTCATACATTTAAAGCAAATGGTGTTTGGACCTACATTCTTTCAGATCTGTAGGAATAATTTTCAATAGGAGTCTACTTATTCCACTTTGTTTGTTATGGTCAGGAATAGCATTTAGAGTCGCAGGCTGTTGGATGAACGAGACTAATTCAAATGCATAATAAATTTCAATAATCATTATTGGACCAAATTATATTTCATCTTTTAGTCAAACGACTTCCATTCTTTGTGTGGTTATTGATTATGTATTTTAACTTCAGTTTGCTAGCTACCAACTCCTCTCCATTTAATGTTTATCAATTTTCCGGCGTGATTTCATCGTAACACTCGTCACCTTTTCAAAGATAATGAAGTACGTAATAATGACTGCCGGTTTGTAAGCGCTTGAGACCATACAGAAGTCAATTACGTGATTGATACAAAAAGTGCTTAATGACACTTAGGCCAGTACAATATGAGCAAGCTCAATTGGCAATGTTTGATTCTAGCACGACGAACGAGTCTCGCGTTGCTTCTAGTTTCGCAGACATTTGAGCAGAAGATTTTACAATAGAATAATAATTATTCCCAATGCCGCCCACCATCACAGCTAAACAGCGTGCAAAAAAAAGCGATTGCCAGTGCCAAGTCAAGTCTGGCAGCGTGAGATTCGCTTATTTTCGAACTCGAGCGAATGGAAATTTTATTTCGAATTGAAGAAGTCAGTAGAGCCGTTCACGTGGGAGAGGAAAGAAGATAGGGGGGAAATAAGCAGGGAAAGGGTAGTTTGAAAATGCCGGGAAAGATAAGGCAGTATTGGAGTGTCGTGGACTCCGGGCTGTATCTTGAAGGTGAAGTTGTCAAACTTAAAACGCCCTCGAACTTATTATACGATCGATAAATGGTACACTGTGGTGGACGGAATGGAGTTTTTGGAATACGAAATTACTTTCGACAGAGGAAAAGGAACTGAATTACTATGCGAAACTGTTACTGCTGGTGATTAAACTCGTCCCGTGATTATTACGAACTTGAGGGAGAAACTTGGCAACGCTAGGCGAAGCTTCCTTGTCTTCATTAGTTTTAATACCTCCTTTTATTGCAAACAAGTTCTTTCGTTAATTCCGAGCTTCTGTCGTCCCGTGTACCTACGCTGCCGCGGCGCTGTTTCGAAAAAATGGAAAGTAATTTTCAGTTAACAAAGATTCATGTAGTCACGCTGTTGCTGGCGTTTCTCGGATTTCTGTTTGCAGCCCACGAGAAGTGAAAGTTTTACGATCAGTTGCAGGCTGGGAAGTATTCCGCCCCGACGTTAAAAACAGGGCCTACGACTTGTAATGGTAACAGATGGACAAAAGATTTAGAAGTCGAAAAGATGATGTAACTGTGGGATATTATGTATTTCAATATTAAACTTCTGTTTCTGATCGCTGTGTCGCTTACAGATACGCAATAGCTTGGCAAATTCATTTATTTTGCTATTTTCAATTTCCCAATTTTTAATACTTCCCCAAGTATTCTGGACTCTCCCGTCAACCTTCAACGTTTCTTGACTGAAGCGTGATTGAATCCTGAAAATTCGAAAACTAGTTCGCTAGCTTGGAGAAAAGTTATTGAAAGGGAAATTTGAAAGAACGTAGATACATATGTAGAGGAAAAAAATATACAGAATATGCTTTCTCTTGTTCAATAGACCTGGGCTGTAGGAAATTGTTCCTGAAAACGTGACCTGGTGAGTGGCCCCGCCGATTTTGTCCGCAGACTTTCCCGTGAATGTAATTCCCGATAATATCAGGTATAGCGGTTATGATATCTTTGTAGGGATTACACGGAGGAAAAATGACTGGGAAGTCTCAGGAGCTGGATTAAGGCTGCTGCAGTTAGACTACGCTCGTCTGGTGACTACAATTGAGAAACAAGCAGCTGCAAGAACGTAGAACGTTAGAACCTTAGAACGTTTTAATTAAGTTTTTCAGACACGGCGACATTATTTTCCACCGCGGAATTACGTTCTGGTTCTTGTGCGAAGTGTACTTCTCTAGATTCCCCTGCATTCGTTTGTTAGACATTTCGAGCGTAAGCATTGCCTTGATAGGATAGGCATCAGCGACGAGGTCAAGTTTATCGTCCACTCCGAGAATTTCAATGAATTTAACACCCAATACTCATTCCCTTAGAGCTAGAGAGTCTGTATAAAAATATCTCAATACTATTAGCGATAATCTTGGTCCCTTCACTGATACATAGAAAGTCCATTGCACGAAACGGGAATTGAGAATTCTATCAGCTAGAGGACAAGGGGAAAGTTAGAAGTCGTTGTTGAAGTTTGAAAGAAACATGCAATTAACGTTAAATGTTCTCCGGCGGAGAAATATTTAAATAGGACAATTTTCCCTCGCTGAAAGTGCAAGAAGCAAAGCACAAAGGAGGGGAAAAACGTCCAGGTTCTTCTTTGCCTAGGTATGTTTTACATGATAAACGAGACGCGAATTTCTGTTAGGTAAATTAAAGCTCCACGGGTATCCGCGCGCTGGGAATTTAGGTCGTAGCTAAATTTTTACGAAGGTCGTTGAAAATTTCCGTCCCTGTGAACTGGTGACGCTGGCTGCGAGGTGAGGCAGCTTACTCTTATAGAATATAATGTTCGAGGCAATCGTGATTGCCTTCATAAGAAACGCAACTTGGCAACGACAGAGGGGGATGGTTTTACATGCCTTGGCCATGCTGGCCTGTCGTTTTAATAGTCAGCGTAATTCGTTCTACTCTTGCAGGAAGCGTGTACTATCTACGTTCCCCTTTTTCCCCTAGTTATTACTGACCGTTAGTGAATAATTAATAGCTTGTAAATTGAGTAGCCAAGCGATCCTGGTCGTTTTCCCGTTTGGCTCAATATCGGAGCTGTAGGAGCATTGTAACGGGGATTCAATGATAATTGTAATTGAAATTGAATTGGCAATGAGACAAATGATACACGCGTTTTAAATAGTGGAGTGGAACTGTGCACCCGAAGCTTGGTCGCTCACGTTATTCTTGTATGGGTATTACAGAAGTTAACCGTTGTAATGAAGATACACCGTTGAGGGGAGTAGTTTAGTAGTGGAAACTTTACTCGCCAAAGTTGTTAGGTCCAAGTCACTGCTAGTCGCTTTTGAGGTACGTGTCGCCATTGTTTTACTAGGTACGCGTAAACGCGTAATTAACACGTCTGCTAATAGGAGCTAGACGGAGAGCTAGACTCCCTAGGAACGTAAATTAAAGTATTGTTCAGCACGGTTTGCAGTTTGTTTCGCCCGGAAAAATTTGTCAAACTAATTACTGCAAGCTGGCAGCTAGGTATTAATTGTGAGTTTATTGCTGTGTCGCTCTATTTAGGATATTTGTAACTAAGCTACAAAGTATTATTATTTAAACAGCAGTTAAGTATCTTTCATAAAACCTGCTGATAATGTTTCATCGCTTTTATTCACTAGTCGCGCAGAATCGAGTTGGCCTATAAATCCTAAGTAATTGCTACCTACGCAACACCCTTCATAACCATCGTACACGTTCGTAGCAGTGGTTGGATTGAATTCACTACGTACGCCAAAACCAAATGCTCACATCTCATTTACCCACCTATTTACTAAGAATTAGGTATCATTCAGCTAACCCTTTGATACTTATAAAAGAAAAAGGTAGAAGAATGCAAAAGCCTCATAAATATATCCGAAATACCAGTCGTCAGCCGGCAGCGTCCCACACGAAAACGGCCTCAGGTTCCTATCCTTACCACCGTCCCTTCCTTCCGTCCGTCGGGATGTTTATGCAAGGATCTCGTAGAATTCGAGCATATCCCGCGAGATATCGACAGTGGCCGTATCGGTGGCTCGATTCCGTGGCTATTTATCAGAGTTTCCCCTAAATTGGGTCACTACAATCACCGACAGTAGCATCTTGCCCCGTCCAGGATACCGCCTCGAAGTCTTCGATTCAATCTGCCCCCGTCTTGTTCATTCAGCGTTTAGATTGCGAGCGCCCGGGCTTGCCAGCGCGCCGGTGTATGTAACAAGTTGCTCGCCCCGGCAGTCGAGGGTTAAATTTCATTTCCTCGCTCGCAGTTGGCTGTGCCGCGACTTCGCCGTGAATCGTCGCCCGAGGCTGTTGCATTATGCACGTCGACGTCATTCGCGAAAAAATGGGGACGAGCGTAGCAGGGCACGCGGGGGCGGTTTTCAGCGCGTCGGTGGTGGTACGGCTCGCAGCCGTCTTAAGACGCGGCAGCCTCGAGTCCCGCGTTAACTCTGTCATCCGGTGGCTGGAGTGCATTCAACGGGCGCAAGCCGCGCGCGATTCCTTGTTTCCGGGATCTTCCGTGTAAATCTGGGATGTAACGCGGCGGGGCACTTTGTTCCTCCGGGAGTTTATTAGTTTTGTTATTTCCATCTGAAAGAGCGCAGTTCGCTAACGAAGCTGGCGCCCGCGCGCACGCCCGCCCGCCCCCTGCCGAGCCGGCCCCGTCCTGCCGACTCCCTCGCGGTGCGCTTAACATTATCATGGAAATTGTAAAGAATAATTATGGAAGGCATTATGCGGAATTACGAGGATTATTGTAAGGAATTATGGCGTCGGCCGGCGTTACGATTCCGATGAGCCGGCTTCGAAATTGGGGAAGCCGTTGAGACGGCTATGCGGTGGATGCTTGCAGTGTGGTGTATTCAGAGAATTATCCGCAACGATTTTCGGCATCTTTTGGACGTCAGAGGATTATTAAAATGGTTTTGAATAATTTTACTCTCCCGTCGCGTGGTAATATTTAGGCGGCCGGGTGGATTTTACGGTGGTTAACAGAGGCGGGCTTGAAACGAAGTCAACGCAAGCTTTTTACGGTCACGGCTGTCGCTCGAACGATTTAATTACCACAGGTTTTAATATCCATGTACGAAACTACGAAATGCACTCTTCACTTCACTCTGGTTACAGTTTTGTCGAGTGACGGTGTTTTTGTTGTGTTTAATTAACATTGCTCTCTGAAAGAGTTGCGTAGCATCCTGCGGCTGGATCAGAAATTACCAACCTGGGCTCACTTCCCTCCCTGCACTCGTCGGAGTAAACGACGCGCCTGATTAACCTTAATCTCATTGTTTTTTATCATCCGCTGCGCGGTCGGGGTTGAAACAGAGCGAAACAGAAATCCGGGAAAGTGTTATTGAAACTAAAGTCCCGCTCATTTTATTATAGAAATCGCATTTCAAAACACACCGCAGCACTCGAGGTGGCTCGAGGCATTGTTAGATAAATGTTCAATTTGTTGTGGAAATTAATATCAGTAAAATTAAAAATTCGTGGATATTACTCGATGTGAACTCGTATTCAGATTCGCAAAAATTTTCACCCTCAAATACTCCGGCGTATAATGAGATTTGTTCTGGTCGAGCTATTTACACCTTTGAAAGGAACTTTATTGTTTATTCAGATAGACATTCAGTTTTCGTATAAATACCGGCCACGTGTAATATCCGTTCAAATAAATATTACATTCCCACGATAATTCTGTATTATGTAGGTACTCTGTTTCTAGTGAAATGCGTTTCGACCCAAATCATTCACCCTTAGTATAAACCCTGAATTCTCCTTTCCCTCGTAGCGCAAGGAAACTTGCTTCTGGTTCCATATCTTACATTTGATTACCTCGATATAGAGAAGGATTATCACTCAAGACAGAATTCGTCCAATAATAGCTCGCAGTAATGAACGAACAATCTCGTTATCGATGATAGCAATAATTGCGGTAAGGTGTAATTAGATTGCCTGGTGTTGCAAATGATCGCCCGTACAGCAATATTCCTCTTCACATTGTAATTTCACCTAGTAATGGAGTGTGTACGTTAATTCGCGCTGCAATTGGGGTTTCGCGAGCATTGCTACGCTTATTAGAGATGATCAGCTTTAATAGAAGCGCTGGAATTTTAATTATATCGTGGTCGTTGTATCGCAGCATTGAAATGCGTATTATGCCATTGAAGCGCGAGGCAATGCCCAGATCCCGATTCCATTGCAATTTTCTACGCTGGCATTCTTCCCCCCGGGTAGAATTAAGCTTTATATTAGTTGAAAACATGAAACAAATGCGGAAAGTCCTATTGAAAATAACGCCAGGCGCCCTCCTCTCTTTCAACAGTTAACAGCGTAACAAGCGCGATGAAACGTTTTCAATTTGCACGCATTACTTCGTCGCGGAATGTATATTTGTTTTCGTTGAAAACAACTTTACCTCTGATTTAAAAAGAGGAAACTATATAAGAAACTTGTGCCCGATTTTCAAGTGTTAAAAATATCGCCTCCGTATCTCTCCCGTAACATCAACAATCGGAGATATTTTCGATATTGCTTTCGATAGTCACATCCTGCGTATAGAGTAACATGTACTAACTCCGACTTCGTATATTTTAAGAATCTTACTCATCGCTTGATTTCCCTTCGGCATCCAGACTGAACTGTTCAACGTAGTCTATTTAAAAAACGCTCCCACATCCCAATGAAATCACGGTCCGAATAATGCTACAAATATTCCTTATTCATCACACTTTCCCCGCGGACGGGGTTAATCCCCCTCTATAACCTGGCAAAAAATTAAGCGCGTCTCTTTCTCGTGACACAACAATCTGTCACCCTCCTCTTCACTGTCCAGGCCCCGCTATCTCCTGCAGTCAGGTGTGCGTTACGTCCAGAGTGAAGCCATCAGGTCAGTAATTAATCACGGGGCACGGGAGACGGAACGCAGAGACTCCGCTGAAATTAATAGAAGGTCGCGGGGAATCGTGTGTCGGTCCCCCCGATCGATTTACTTACATCGTTATTCAAAGTGTCGAGAAAGTACGCTGGAAGTATTCCTAGTAGCCAGAGGGGGCGCGAAAACAGTAGGACGCCGGGGAGTTAACGTATCGAAGCCAGCCGCAGGCGCACGCTTAATCATCAGTTGTTAACGCAAAATTCCATCGGAGCCTCGCCCCGAATCTTGATTAAGAACCGCGCGCTTAAGGCTCGAGCGGTGATTCTCCCGCGAGTAGTAAGCGGTGCAGCGGGAGGCCCGCATCCTGTTAACGGGCGCTCGCGATGCGTCAAACGTATCGCGTGTTATCAAACGAGAGTGGCGTCGGGCCATAACTAAATTCAGCTGGACATTCGTCCGTGATAACCGGATCTCGGGTTGGCCGGTGTGAACGTGGCGTAAACCGTAACGCTGATGACTTTTAGTCCGACTCAAGGGGCGACTAATCAGGAACCCTCCCCCCCCGCCTGGGTTCATGATTCGCCAATTAACGTAATTTCATTGGTTAAGTGGCGGCAGGCGACAGAGGAAATATTTACGCTCGGTCGTTTATTCCATAAATGATGAATCGGAGAGACAGTCGTTGACACGCTCCGAATAGGTTTCTTGGGGCAAAAATGCCACCGCCGCGCGATATCGATTCGAGTGAACGAGGAGTGGAAATTACCCGAGAGTGCTAATATTATCACACAGACGAGTGATCAACTTATGTGGCTTCTCATGCTATTCCTTTATTTCGTCCCCATTTCATACACTTTTGCGTTTTATGCAACTTTCGTTGCAAGCTGGAAGCTTGATATACCTATAATATCAATTTCTGATTCGAGATCATTTATTGGATATCCGGGGCGGCGAATTTCCCATTCGCCGAGGAAATTCGAGCTATTTCACGAGGCTGGCTGTGAAAAACTGGGAAGACAGGGTTAGTTAGTGAGTCCGCCGAAATAACTGGCGCACTCGGAACATGATAAGCAATTAGATCGGAGAGCTGGCTGCTCGCTTTCCTTGCCGTGCTTGGAAATTTCGTGTAAGCTGATTTTCGGTCAAGGAAATTTGAAACACGCTTGCACAGACAAAGCGAGCGCGTGCGAGCCTTAGCGCGCCTCTTTAGCTAGCCAAGCGCTTCAGATATTTTAAATTATGCTTAATAAACGCGTTTCATGGGGTATTACGGTAAATCCCGAGTTCGTTTGAAACAGGCGTGTATGTTTGCAAGCAGCATTTCCATTCCTGCGGACGCAGCAATTAAAATATAATTTTGGCGACCGTAGTGTCTTGCTTTATCATGGAAAACGCAAAGAGTTCGAACCTGTTTCTGTTTTTCCTTTGAGTCTGACAATGCGTTTCGGAACTGTGCAGTCAATAAACAATTGTCTTTGTCGCAAATGCTCCGAATTTAGGATGAAACGAAAGTTACACAGAGTGGAATAATTTGCACGGCCACTATGTCCCTTTTTTACCTTTTCCCCCAACGAATGGGTTCGAACTTACTCTTTTATTCGGTTCCGTGTAAGCGCTTCATTCGATTGTTATTGCAAAGGCAATCCAGGACAATGCGGAGATTCGCGTTCATGCAATTGATCCGTGATCGTGTTTGTTCGTTGTTTACGGGTCTATCAAATAAATGGCACACTGCAACGTAGGCTATTGGACTCCGCGAAGAAGTACAACTACATACGTTTCACTTTGTTTCTGAGCTACTTAATTCCCCATTAACAATGTTTAAATCCCCTCTGCCTGCATTGCTGCGCAAAAGCGCATGGAACTAGAATTTCGAAACTTCCGTGCAAAAATTCTCTTTTTAAAATTAGAACCTTCGCCGCAGAAAATTCACCGCCGAATCCCTCCTTTTACCCTGAAAAAGACACCCATCTAGAAGAAGACAAGGAAGGAGCAGTCTCCTTCCGAGGCGTTAGGCAAAGTGAATGGAGTAGATGAAAGATTCGAAACCGAAGCGACGAACGTCAGCTCGGGCTCTAATTGCCGAGAGATCGAACTGCCGATCGAGCCAGCCAAGGGTTAACGAATTACTGTTCGGGGCGTGGAAAGGGGTCGATGCCGCGTTATCAAACGCGTCGGAAGTACACCGAAGGAAACGGAGAAAATTAGCTTCGTTAAATTGCCAGACGCCAAGACGCTTTCTCCCCGACGCGAGTCACGGGGCGAGACTTCGGCCATTCAGGGGTAACACCACTCTAGAGGCAGAAAAAAGACCTAAATTTGACAATTTATTTTGGGAGTATGACAAACGGAATAGAATTTCTTTTCAGAGGGTTTATTCAACACATATTGAAGTACGAAAAACAATTTTTTTATTGTAATTTTCATACAAAATGACGGCGACAGAGCCCGTTGTCGAAACCACTTCTTTCAAACTGGGAGGACGGATTTCTCGGAGACTATTGCATGGATCGCTTTGAAAATTTTACAGTAGCTTTACAACAATATTCTCTTTGGAAGTACGTAGCCGTTTTTTGATTGAATGTAAACTCTTTTTTTTATAAACAATTTAATGCTCATGTTTAGGGCAAAGAATCAATTCATTTCTTAAAAAGTGCACCACTTCCACAAAAATTGATTAAACAAAAAACCCCTACGTACTTCCAAAGTCAATTGTATATAGATTATAAATTTTTTTTATTTTTTGTTCCCGGACTCATACATGCCGAGAAATCCGTCCTGCCGTGGCGGTGTTTTCAAAAAAGCTGTTTTCGACGACGAGCTCTGTCGCCGCCATTTTGTATGAAAATGACAATAAAAAAATTGTTTTTCGCACTTCAATATGTGTTAAATAAACCCTCTGAAAAGAAATTCAATTCCGTTTGTCATACTCCCAAAATAAATTGTCAATTTCTTTTTTTTGCCTCTAGAGTGGTGTTACCCCTTAAACAAACGTGGCCGCTCGTCCAGGTAGCTGGGACGTTCCCGCCTCGCCGGCAGGTAGATGAAATGATTGAACGGCAACAATTGCCGCGCAATGATGTCGCGCCGATAAACGTCGCATTAATCGCGTCGGCTCGAGCATCGGTGGGGGATGATTCTTGGTGACCGTTTCGAGGGTGTTTTACGATTCGAAGGCCGCCCGCGATTGCATCTCGACCCCCAGGCCGAGAACGGTTCCATCGTTCTCATGCGTCGATGGAGTCCAGCGAAATGCTCGCAGAATAGATCGCCGTGCAGCTCGCAAAACAGATTGGTGGCTGGCTCAGGAAGTAGTTCCGATGACAAGTTGCGCCGGCATTGTGTCGCTCCGAACGGCTTGTAAACTATTCATACGTCGATTACAGTCACGCTAGTCTATTCTTGCAGGCACGGCTGCAATTAGGCTGCGAGACGTCCATACCCTCTGTGATTGCAAGCCACGCGGAAATAAAACGCAACGTTACTTCATTCTTATGTATCCTGAGCTGCCGAGGGGTTGCTGTTGATCCCGTCAATTTTCTTCCAATATACAGAGTGAATCTGGCGAAACGGGACAGTTGAATAGCTGCCCGTGGATTCGAAGGCACAGAGAGATGCACGCAGGAGGATTTAGATATGATGTTAATTACGTACACATCCTGCGGTGCTTCTGAACGAGAGTCGTTTGTCACAAGTGGAGCGGTTTTAAATTTAGCTGGAGAATCCCGAGCAACAATACTCCGCAAGTTCTTTCGTCTTGACCGTGGCTAACTGGTAGCTGTAAGTGGCTGGAATTCTGATTTATTTATATTGAAAAAGTTATTTATAAATTTTGTTCCGACCGTAATAATTAATATATGTGATTTCAACAATTTAACAAACTAAAAAACAAACTATTTAGCAATAATAAATATATAAGCTTTCGACGTTTCGATCTTCGTTTAGATCTTCTTCAGGAAAGTTTAGAATATTGCTTTTGCTATTAGAATTGAGTCACAGTGCTATGGCACTGCCTGTTCTTTAGAAAAGCCGGAATTCACACTATTTTTAAATTACCTTTTTACACGAAACAATTGTTCCCTTTGATTAAAGACAAAATACCGCTTTTAAAACATTCTAACATCGTATATTCGATTCCTTGCTTAGGTTGTAATCAAGTTTATATCGGACAAACATCTAGACTTTTAGAAAGACGAGTATATGAACACAAAAGAAATATTTTTTTATCTCCCTTACAACATACGGCTCTTACTAAGCATTCGTTAGAGTTTGATCATAGGTTTGATTTTGACAATGTTAAGATTGTTGATAAAGAATCTAACTTAAATCAAAGAATTCTTTTGGAGACAATTCACATGATTAAACAGCCTAGCGCAAATCTTAGGTATGAAACACCTAAAATACAAGAATATTACGCAACATTACTAAAGAAGTAATGTCTTATGATGTTTTTGCTCCACAGAATTTCCTATGATTGAATTAATTTTCTACATATCAGTGATTGGTATGTAACTTTCAGTTGCTCGTTAACATCTTTGAGTGTATAACACACCATATGAGCAAAAATGCTTAGTTATTGTAAACTGTATATCCTTCAATTTTAAATCTCAGGTAGTTTAAATATGTTTTGTAACGAGTAACGATGTTTACCTCGTTTTCACCTTCTGGAAGCAGATGTTTGCTTCACGATATACGTTAGTCTTATTCCAACCGACTCGCGTGTCGCAGGCAGTGCCATAGCACTGTAACTCAATTCTAATAGCAAAAGCAATATTCTAAACTTTCCTGAAGAAGATCTAAACGAAGATCGAAACGTCGAAAGCTTATATATTTATTATTGCTAAATAGTTTGTTTTTTAGTTTGTTAAATTGACCGAACCTGTGCGCCGAAATCACATATATTAATTATATTGAGTTAAAGGGGGGGGGGGGGGGAGAATAATGTATTGCTAGGGACTGTTTGGTTTAGAAACTGGTTTACGTTTAGTGTAAGAAGGCTGGTCTGTATATCGTTAAACAAGAATCTACTTTCTTTAGAATAATGCTCTGCTGCGATCGCAAACGAGAAACAAACAGTCGCAATCGACCGGCGAAAACCGCGTTTAGTCAGCGTTAAGATAATGCTGTGCTTAAAAATTTAAAAACCAGAGGGAGTAGCTGGACGAGGAACCGTGCCTCGCCCGCGGGGGATGTTTTCCCTCGTATTTTCCGCACTCATAAAGGAACACCGGAGTTTCTTAGATTCGTGCGCCACGTCCTTCCTTTCGTGCATTCTATTCAATTGCCAGAAAAACTTGTTTACGGTAGCTACCGTGTTTTAAATATCACGGTTCTGCGAATATTACTTAAATAACTCTTAATTCCCATATATTTGGTTCGAAGTATTTCGCGTGACAGGTGAAAATGATACCTGTCGCATAAATGAACTCCTGATTTCTTTCCTGTGCAAAAATGGAAACTATACGGCCAATTTAGTCCTTAACGTTGCTGAATAATACCAGATTAATGGTAAAATGAATTGCTTTAAATTCTGAATGAGAAACGCGAACAAGGTTTCCAGCTGCATGCGAAACATGAACAGAAGTATATTTCAAGAGAAGTATAGTGCAGCCTCGAATTTGAACTGGATGAAACAAACGCTGGTTTTGTACGAAACGTTACGCTGCACAGGGATGCATTGTTTAAATGGAGAGATATTCCTGTTGATCCAGGACCCGACTGTGTATTTATATTGCAGGAAGGCAAGCTTCTCCTGCACGGAAGTTGTGACTTCTTGACGAACATTCTTCTGCGCCTGAGCTCGCCCTCGTTGCCTCGCGTTGCTTGCAATGCGATTCTCAAACTATTCTGTGATCGGCGATGCGAGCACGGCGCAGCAAACGACACTTTGACGGAACACGCAACGCGTTCGACAGACAGGGACGATTGATAGTAATTCCATTATTAATTTGATTGTGACGGGCATTAATTCCGCTGGGCTTTAAATTGGTCGCACGCTGTAAATTGTATGGACCATGCCTAACGACGCGTTGACAAGAACATTGTATGCCAATGGAGACTTAGGCCTCGTATTAGCGAAGGATTTGTCCCATAAATCTAGTGTCACATTTAGAATGCACTCTATATAAACCACGCTGTTGACGAGCAGAAAGGATTCCCCGGGATAACACGATGACACGTCGAGTCTAATCAGTGCAGCTTGTTGCACGCCAGCCTATCGACATACCAATGCATATCATTCAATTTGTAACGCGCATTCACGAGTTCGGTCACTGCTTCTTGAGGCAGAGCAAATTGTTGCAAGGAATCGAACGCCCCTACGTTTGCGAGTTCCCCCGTTCCGTGTCTGTGTGCCTTTCGTTTACAACGAAACTCGACTTGAGCCACGCAGAACTAACTCTTACTCGTTTAAACTCGTCCGATCGATTCCCACGTTCCAGCGGAATTTATTTAGTTACATCAGACCGCGTTCTAAGGGGAGGGGTCGCTTATTAGCTGGAGTTACGTTTCAATTTTCTGAAAAATATAATTTCCGGTAGTTGCGCGACCGCGTGCCCGTCAGTTTACGCTGCCTCGGTGCCGGACGGATAACTTGCTCGCCAACTAAAAGTTCGGGAGAAATTTTTCGCCCCGGCCGGGAGGATTAAACTTTGAACAGATAGACGATAAGTCAGGCTGGCCGAGTGCGCAGTAGTGCAGCCGAATGATACGCATCGACGGCGTGCCACGCGACTCTCGTCCCTCGCCGGTCCTGCCTTTTTTCCTCCTCTTTATTTTTCGAAATTCAGCGGGACTTTTGAACTTTCGCATCGCGTGTTTGTTCAGCCCGGTTTCGCTTTGTGCGCCGCCGCGACGTCAGAAACTGGCAACCGGGCTATGCATCACGGGTAAAATATCGCGAATACGTGGACGTGGTTCGTGCATACACGCAGCCAGCACCCGAGAATTCGTTTTGACAGCCCGCCCAAGGAATCTGTAATAATTCTTTCGGGAATTAGAAAAGTAGTAGCTGAAGCTCGGATGGCGTGGCTGCGAATTCTTCGTCATTTAGACGAATAATATTCCCACGGTACACGGTACAGTACAGTTCGAACCGGTCCTTGGTAATATCGATCCGCATTTTGCGAGGGGAAATAACTCCAGGCTATTATCGCTGCTATCAGACGATAAATTTCGATGAAGTTTGTGTCTGCACGGTAGTCCACTAAATTGCTCCTAAGTTCAATGGTCTTTATTTAAAATTCCTTGTTGAAGGAACGAGGAAGCTCTTTCCTACGGCTCGCTTCCTCCCTTTCTTCCTTCACTTCGGTAAGAACGTTCGAAACTGTCGCTGCCTGCAGTGTAAATTAAACGCGACGGAAAATCACAGGATGTTACGAAGATGCCAAAGGGGAAGCTACTTAGTGAAATAATGCCGAATAAAATTGAAAGCATAGGCTCAATTCGCTTTCGTTTTCCGATTAGCTGCTTCGCCTATGCATTTAAGAATAAAGAACGGCTCATTTGCTTTCTGAAATATACGGTCTCAAGGGTAGAACGATTGAAGCGGTGGCTTTTATTCGAACTCAAATACTTGGTTGGTGTGGTTCCGGTACTTAGTCAGTGGGGTTTGAAATTAGATGTATAATCTTTTAACAGTGTTAGCACGCAACGCCGGTGACTTATCCCTCAGCATGAAGTTGAGCAAGTAGAGCTCGCATAATTATAGTCCACGCGTGTTTAATAAAGACAAGGAGATTTATACGCGAATACATTTCAAGTTTTCCGAGAAAAAAAATTGTCGGCCGTAATAATACGTCGACGGAAATATGCGAGCGTACGGCTCTCTGCCAAGTGTCGACACCAGGAAATTTATATCACCTCCTAGTGTGTACGTGGGTATAAAGTTGGATTTTTCGTGGAAATGCAGCTAGTATCTTTGAAAGTAATTTAAATGAAAACTGGCCGTCATAACTTTAACGATTTTATACCATTCTGTTAATTGCCATATAAATATCTCGGTTTTATGAAATTATAGAAAAAAGCACCAGCATTGTATAAAGCTTTAAATATTCAGACACAGTTTCGAGAATTATTACACAGAGGACCGAACTTGTATAAATGTTTGTTGAAAATACGTTATTGGTATTCATTTGAACGTAAAAGGTATTACGTATCGAAAATTCAATAGAGAGATGTACGATTCAAAGTTGTTCTGCAGGGTTAAATGTATTATCAAAATAATAACTTTAATTGTGACTTCTAAGTTATATTATAGGATCGCAAATCCTTACTAATCTATAAAAGTGAAACGTTGTCTGTTTGTTTGTCCTTCTTTCACGCCTAAACGGCTGAACGGATTTCATTAAAATTCTGAATATACATTACACACGTCCTAGATTAGATTATAGGCTATTTATTTTTTCGGTTTAGGCTTTTTTATTTTTCAAACATCATAAATAAATCCCGGGTGAAACCGAGTAACGGGTCAGCTAGTGTTACTTAAAAGGGAAGTTAAGCAACCCGGAAATTCAGAAAATTATGCAACTTTGTGCGCAAGTGGAGTAGTTCACCCGCAACACAACCCTATTTTTGTTGGTGCCGTATTGCGGTTTTAGGGGATGAAATCATCTCTTGAATAACGTGCAGAATTTCCTTTTTCCTGGAATATCTCGAGAACGGTGAGAGATATCGAAAAGAAGTTCAAACAAAAGTTGCACCTTCCTTTTATATCCACAAAACTGCGTAAAAATAATTATCGTAAAATCCATATTTTTCAACCTACAGTACCTACACCCACCAATAATCCTTAATTCGATAATTATTTTACGCAGTTTTGTAGATCTAAAAAAAAGGTGCAACTTTTATTTAAGCTTCTTTTCGATATCTCTCACCGTTCTCCAGATATTCTGCGAAAAAGGAAATTCTGCATTTCTTCGAAGGTTGACTTCGCCTCCTAAAACCGGACTATGGCACCAACAAAAAAATACTCTACATGCACGCAGAGTTGCATAATTTTCCGAATTTCCGGGTTGCCTATCTTCTCTTGTTAGGGAAACACTGAGAAAGCCCAACGTATTTGGATTGAATTTAGGGAATCGGTGGATTTTCAATCCGTGAATCGAAATGTGTGGTTCGTTTGTATTGCCAGAAGTCCCACAGTACGCGATTGAACGTGAGATATCGCAATTATAGAGGCAATTTACGGCTGGCGCGTATAATAATAAGACAAACGTTGTACAAACAGGAACCGCATAACTCTGGTCCGCCCGTTACTAATGAGCGTAATTAGATTTACGCGGAAGTATATTAGACGAGGACTTCGAAAGGAGGGGCAGAAGATACACGATAATGGCGCCATATGCATAAACGCTCGTAGTAAACTCGGTGCACGTGTGCGTGTACAGAAAGATGCGATATCATAGTCAGCTGCGCTGCATAAACTCGCTCGACACACATATACCGCTTCAGCGAGGGTAGTTTGAGGGTGGCGTGGCATGGAGGGTGAGAGAACAGCGACATCACGGCCGTTTCGGGACATCGTGAAACCTCGATTCCCGCATGTAATTTTACCTTTCTTCTTCCATGTTAAAGCTGTCTCCGTTTCACACACGGTCCCTTCTTACTTCATAGGTTTGTTCTGGGGTCGGTTTGGAACCAATATTGGATCTGTATCGAACGTTGGACTGCACGGCTTCAAATAGGTACGATTTCACGTTCGTCCTCTGGTCTGTCGTCAAGCTTAGCATTTGAATATTCAGTAGAGTCAGATTTCTTAAGAATTTGTTTCTTCCCCTTTGGGAAATTTCAGAGAGCTTAGCTTCTATTTAGTTCGTGAACTCTTACCCCGATAGTAATTTAAAATTGAAGAGCATTATACAATTTGTAATGCCGTGGTACGTGTAATTTATTTTTCATAGAAATTAATGATCTCGTTTCTCAGCTAGCAATATATTTGACATTAATCTCCTCCATATTTCATTATAATATAACGTCCCATACGCAGTCTCATTTGAGAATTAACGGACACAATTCGGAACGGAATAAATGAAATATTCTTTATTCGTTAACAAATACCTAGCTCGTTTAGCTTGAAACATTTCTTCAATCGCGAAGGGAAGTGTAGGTCCGTCTGGGAGAAGTGCGAGACGTTAATGATTCTAAAAGGAAAATGCGGGGTTGAATTATGCCGGGGATGTAAGTTACACAAAGAATTGTGGAGAATGCCGTGCAAGTACATTCCGCTGAGAGGAAAATATGGAAGAAGGAAGTGGATGCAATTTTGAAAATTTATTGTCCCGTTTCTCGTTGCCCGTTCGAGGGCATCCCGAATGACCTACTTACTTCTCGCGCACTCGCTCTATTGAAGATCCTGACCGGCAGATAATCTGGCAACCGCCCGATAATTTATCGTTAGACACTCCAAGTGTTTCTGCCCTGTCTTAGATTAGCACGTGTCTATTCCGGCGAACGCCTCTGTATCGCGACCGTTGCATCCCCCAAGTGGGTTGTTTCCCGTGCAATTGTAGGTTAACCTAATGTCAACTAAGTTGGTATTACAGCGGTGCGTGGTAGGGCGATGCAATTCTGTCTACCGCGGGATAACGGGAAAGAAATGGTACCCAATAGTCACTTTAATGTGGATTGCAACGCATATAGAACATAAGATTGAGAGCACCCTTCGCGCTCTTATACCGCGGAGTACAGCCGATAAATAATCGTATTAAATGTTTCATTAAATTCTTCGTGGCAACGGGGAGACTAAGCAACTTGAATTAAAAGTAACGAGACGGTCGGCTTTAAATTTGAACAGGTCAGGGGAATGAACATGTTTAGCATCCGGATCACTGCGAACTCTCCTTAAATATAAAATTGTGGGGATCGATATGTAGGACACGCAAGTAGCTGCGCAAGATTTTCGTGTGCATCCCCTTCGTAAATATTTTAAAACTGCTCTCCTGTACCTTAATGGATATCAGTATCCGATGTGATATTTATACAAATTCGGGGCTGCTTGCGACATCTTCATTACGCTTTCATAGCTTCAAACATTCATTGCTCGCATCACATTTACACCAGTATGGGTCTCACATTTCTAAATATATTGCAGAATTACGATTTGAATGCAGCAAATTCCACCAAGCTCGTTTCTTTCGTTATAAAGCACTGAAAATGAGAAATCTTTTACCAAAAATATTTCAGTTCAAATATACTTTTCGCGATACCAGAGCCAGACTGCCGTTACGAAGCGTAACGAGCCGGCATATGTATGAAAAGTGGCTGGTAGGAAACATCGGATGGCAATCGATCCGAAGGGGACGCACTTATTAAATATAATACCCCTTTAAAAAAGGCTATACCGTCAAAGATAGCCCTAGCTTATTTTCCACCCGCAGGGAGACAGCTTCATAGTCGCGGGGGTGGCCCAGAGGATTAGCCTACTCTGTTCAGAGATCGTGTGTCTTCGATGTACCTTTCCCCCTTTAAAACGCCCATCCGCGTCAGAAGTTTCCGATATAGCTATGGTCTGGATGCTTCGGCCGTATAGATTATCGTGCTCTGGACGGTTGTCCCCTTCCGTCTGTGGATTCCGCGATAAACGCAACCCTACTGCAGGAACCAGCAAATAAGTCACGGTATACTGGCGGCCTGGTCTTATGAACCCCCTCGAAGAATCGGAAATTGCGGGAAGCAGAAGTATGATCGCTCTCCGCGCGGCCGAAACGTGGCCGTTCCGGCGAAAACAAGAGAAAAAGGGGGAAGGTTTCATACATTTACGAAATGGACATACTAACGTAGACAGTCGGCTCGGAAAGTGGGACATCGTGTAACAAACCAATATCGAAAAGTCTGCTGGCCCGACGAACCGTGTACTCCAGCTGGCAGAACCCCCGCGCCGCGATTATTTATTTCGGCTCTAGACTTGTTAAGGCCTCAGCCTTCCCGAGTCTCTGTGTTATAAAGCAAAAAGATATGGGCTCTGCGGGATTCCCGGAAATTTCATAATAATTGTGGAATAATAACGAAGCTGCAAACAGCTGGAAGGTAGAACTCTTCATACATCTGGAGTCTGGATACGTTGTTTTCACCATTTACTTATTAGTACTGCGTTTTTAAAATACGTGAAATGAGTAATGCGACTACTATTGGGAACGAATGTTGCGCAAATAATAGGGAGCGGTACGAAGAAGATTTTAATAGGATCACTGTGCCTTTTATTTCGTGTATATGCTTTCTGTTACAAGCTCTGTCAATTCGGTTCGATCTAGATTCACATCGAAGCGTCCATTGCAGCGCGCAATTTTCCGTTCATTGTTCCACGCGATTTTCCTTGGGAGCATTTTCTCTGAACGAAGCTTGCCCCGTGTGTACCTATGTGTTTCCTGAGAGAGTACCATCATGTGACGGGGCTGAACAACACGGAATATCATTTTTTCCAAATTTCGCTTCCGTTCAATCGAGAGCCTGCAACGAAACACATTTCTATCAAATTTTATGGAAGAGTGATCCATTTCGTTCGATGCTTCTGTGTCTTCGTCGGTCATAAATATCAACGGAGTTGCCTACAATAATTTATTATCCAGTGAAATCGCAAATTGCTGAATCGTGCAATGTTTTCCTTCTACAATGTTCTGTTTCCATCCAGCCATGCACGATAAGCCATATCAGTTGCTGTAATCAGCCGGTAGTATTGGAGTCTGGATTTAAGTAATTGCTACAGCTTATTTGTTGTAGATACTCGAGGGCTGTTGGACTAGAACTCAGGTGATGACGATCTCAAACATCACTACCCTAGTAGCATTTATTGTTGGCATTTTGATGGCCAACTAATTCCCAACTTGGGGATACTGTGGGCCAACCAGAAATGCTACTAGGGTAGGGCCCTTTCAGCTATGAGCGAATTTCCTTTAAATTATTTTCACGAAATCTCAAAGAGGCGCCGCATTGCTTGCTGTGCATATACATAGGGTGACCGTACCTAATATCGCCCATGTTCCTAATATCGCCATTCGCTGTATCTCGCAAAGAAAGCACTAAAATTTATCGGTCAGCCACTGAATTAGTAGGGGAGACCGGGGCAGATTGTAACAAAAAAAGTTTTTACAGTTTTTTCTCGAAAGTGTTTTCCTCAATCAGGAAATAATTTGCGTGATTTACTGCTTACATATGTGGTGAACTAATTGCGTGAAAGTACGTGACAAAATCTTGGACACTTAGACATCTAGCTTCATCTTAAACAAATCTGAACCTTTGTTACAATCTGCCCCAGTCCGGGGTAAATTGTAACACATCTGTTTTACTTATTTAAATAGAAATATGAACATAAATAACCATTTTTAAACAATATAAATGAAAACACAGATCATTATTAAACATTTGATATACATGAGTTAAGCAATCATTGCTTATTCATCTGATTCTATCAAAATCGTCTTCTGTGCTTTCTTTACTTTTGCCTTCATACTTTTTTTATATTTTTTGGATTCTCGATTGTTCTGTTGTTCGTCTAGAGCATCCTTTTCCGGTGTGTCAGCAAATAGCTTGCTTCATCACCATTTGGAGCGGATTAAGTATACTAACATGTTACAATTTACCCCGAGGTCGAATTTTTGCGTTTTATCCCAGCAAACGAGACACTAAACATCAAATCACTAGAATGCGTACACATAATAATAAACCAATGTGTACTGATTCGTTTGCGACAAAGAAACAAAAATTCAAACGGTTCCTAATTAGGGCTGTTCGGGTGCTCGAATATTCGGGCGGCTTGAAGTTCGGACCGAGCCGGGACTCGGTTTTCGAGCCGAGCCGGATACCCGTCAAATTCGGGCGGCCCGAAAAATCCGAGTAGCTCGAATTTGTTTCGGGCGGCTTGAAAAATCCGGATAGTCCGAATCGTTTCGGGCCGCTCGGAAGAATCGGATAGCCCGAATTGTTTCGGGCCGCTCGAAAGAAGGGGCTAGCTCGAATTGTTTCGGGTAACTCGGAAAATCCGTACGCCTTGTACGCACTGTTCGAACCACATTCAAGACGTACGGATTTTCCGAGTCACCCGAAACAATTCGAGCTAGCCCATTCTTTCGAACGGCCCGAAACAATTCGAGCTATCCGATTCTTCCGAGCGGCCCGAAACGATTCGGACTACCCGGATTTTTCAAGCCGCCCGAAACAAATTCGAGTTACTCGGATTTTTCGGGCCGCCCGAATTTGACGGGTATCCGGCTCGGCCCGGTCAGTCGAGCCGGGCCAGGCTCGGCTCGTTTTATTCGAGTACCCGAACAGCTCTATTCCTAATGACGGTTAATTGAAATAAAAGTGCTAAGACAACATTTACTTTCATGCTCTAAATACTAAAATTCTGGGCTATTACCACAAAATGAATATATAACGCTCGTTTGTGTCACTAAAACCGACGGTGCTAATATCGTCAAGCAGCTCTCGCATGCTGTGGATTACCAGATTTGTCGTTCAAAAGATTTTACTTATGTTACAATTTACCCCGTGTTACAACCTGCCCCGGTCTCCCCTATCTAAACATATGTAGGGAGACATGCTGTAATTGCAGCGTCATTTGATCAACAATTACAGAAAGGGAAGGATTTTGGAGAATCTTAATAGTGTAAAAATTTATTGGACCGCCACAATTTTACATCACATTCGGAGAAGGTAAGTCTAATAATTCCGTGAATGCAAGAGTATCTACTAGAAATACCTAATTAATGATGTGTACTTAAGGAATGAAATCGATTCAAATATTTTTCGTAATGAAAATAGCGTTTTTCTTTTAGCCGTATGCGTGATCTCAATACCGCCTACCGGAGAACATTGGTTTTGTAGGAGACGGAAAAAAGGAAAGCCACGACGGGCGCCGGGAATCGAACCCGGGCCGCCCGCGTGCTGATCAGCAGCGTTAGCCACACCGGCTACGCCGACTCTCCGCACTTCCTATCTTCCGAACTCCTCATAAATGGACACCACCTATGTGCTAATTCACACACTAGGCCGTTGCCTAAATGCCTAAACTCTTACAGTTTCGATGTAATGTCTGTTACAGGTGGGGTCACGAAATGTGCGGAGCAACCGAAATAAATTGTATTTGTCCAATATGTACATCCGAACGTAAAAAATAAAATATTTTAAAAATCTATATTTTTGTAATAAAAATAAAATCAAAGATGGATAAAAAACAATTATAGAGCAATAAATAATAAAAGCAGATGAGAAAATGGCTTTAAAAACTCATATATACATGAATTAATCAATATTTCTTGAGTAGGCGATATTAGGTATACTTTTTACAGGACCCGATTTTTGCATGTCTTACGTTTTTTGAGTCCTAATTAAAATTTTGTAGGTTTCAACGATTCTAACTTATGCCACATGAACGATGAATAATTTCTCTTTACTTTGAAACGAACTGCATGCAAAAGTATCAATTATTATTCAATTGACAGCGATTTAACTTTTGCTTGGCGATATCAGGTGCAGCCACCCTACATACATACTTGTCTTCCCTGGATAAGCTACTTATCTCTCATGAACGTTTCACGAAGTTCCGGGAAAGTTTTCAAGATGCGATTATGAACGTACAAGGCAGGGAAGCGCATTATCGGACTAGAAAGTGAATCCTCGGATTGCTGTAAGGTAACTGACCGTTGCGGAACTTTTGAGTTCCGCTAACGATCCTCTTTTCCCTGTTGTATCGGATTCGAAAGGACCATTGTATTGCAATGATAGGTCGGATAAAGGCTGCCTCGTGGAGTGGGCCATTGATCGCGTATTCAGGATTCTTCCTGGACCGGAAAAACGTGTTTGGCCGCGTAAAAGTTGCATCGAACGTTTGCTTGCGATCCACTTGGAATTGTGTATGAAAATCGAGATTACACTTGACCCATTCGAGCGAACGAGTGTGGGACTAATCATGGGTACTTGAAAAAATTGGTAATTACTCCCAAGCAATCGTGAAGTATAAAACGGGACATTTCGTATACGGTAGCTATTTTCCCAGGGGCTATTCAAGAACGCAGAAGTTCGTAAGTCGAAATAGGTATAATCATTTCTCAAAGCGGTGCTTTCGAATACTTCTAAGAATACGATCGGAGAAATGGAGAGCTCTTACTTTCTTTTGTCAATCAACGATCCACTACCTCGACTCGCTTAAAATTTTCGTATCTAAGGTAGTGGAAATTCTCGAGGGGCTTTTCATAAGAATCCGCATTATACCAGGATTGAATGGTACTTGCCAACACGTTGTGGCAGAAATTACTTCCGCCTCGGTAAACGTAAGTCGGTTTTAGAGACTTACGCATCAATATTTTCTTACGTAGAATCTGGTGTCCCTATTTCCGCGCGAATCCCTTCCGCGAAATAACCGCGTCGCGACGTTCTTGCTTTCTCAAACCCTCGCACCCACTTCGTCGTCTCGATGGGGAGCTAAGAAGAATGTCCCTGGCAACGAGTCGCGCGAATTCGCTGCCCTTTTTTCCGTTTCATTTTCGAAGATTTACTCCCGCTGAAAAAGCGGAGAAATCTCGTTTGAGTTCATAGCGTACGCGCGCGCGAAATATTGCGATGATTTACGCGACTCCCTTGCAAATTTATCGCCCACCGTCGCCGCGTTGCCTGTCCTATTTTCACGACGTGTTAAAAGTCAAAGGGGCGCGCCATCATCTCCACCCGTCAGAGTCTTCGGCGGGGGTGGCAAAAAATTAATTGCATTATCGACGTGAATTTTACACTGTTTGCCAGGCCCGCGGTTTCCGGTCTTGGTGTTAATTAATTTTTTTGACGTTGCTCCCACAAGGAGAGGGTTTGTAGTCCTTTGAACACAAAGCGTCGTCGCCGGCCTCCCTCTGCGAGTTAATTCGAGCTTATTTACAGAAGCTTATAAAAATGGGAGGCGCTTTGCTCGCGACAAACCTCTCATTATAGTTATATCGTTCTTATTTCCTTTGCGACGTGAGCGATTAACGATGTTGATCGGCGATTTTCTTAACAGGCAGTTGAACGGGGTCCAAGCAAGCATTCACGAAGGAAATATTCTGGATTCTTTAGAAGGTGTGTCACTAACGAGGGAACTTTAGTAAAGCTGGGATTCCTCTGAGGCAACGCAAGGCAACGTGTCGCGTGCGATGATTGCGATAGTGTTACATGCGAAAAAAGATGCGACGATGTGGTCGGTTGCTGGTTGCCAAAAAGTTGCCTCAGTGGAATCCCAGCTTAACTCAAAAATCCTCCGTCTGTCGGAGTTTTATTCATTCATGTAGGGGTCTGAAATAAATCACAGGCTAATACGGGAAACCAGTGGATATTAGTGGGGTCATGAAAAAATTCCACCAAATTTCCCATGTGGATTATCGCGAGTTGGCGATCTCTGAAAAGTCACGGAAAGCCGTGCAACTTCCAACGGGACGTGCCCATATAGATTGATACATTCACCGTGCGATTTCACTGCAGAAGACCCCGACTGTCACCGAACGCCTTTTTTCCGGCTTCCCATTGATAAAAACGTTACATTTGGTTATCTCGCTGTTCTGTGTACGCCGTTTTCGGTTTCGCGAAAGGGGAGCCGCCGTCGAAAAAAAAATGACCGCCTCGTACTGAATCGTGGTTATTCGACACGCTAAAACTGTTCCCCGATTGTGCCGGCCGTGTTGTAGGTTTTTTACCCAGAAAGGTGGACAAGGGGGAAACAGTACAATACGATACGTCCAACTTGCTCGCGATTCCGAAGCCGTTCTACGAATGTTTCGATACCATTTATTTCTATGCTCGTTCGCTCGCGAACGTAGGAGCCGGACGGCGCGGCGCGATGATGAATTAGAACGTCGTTATTGATAATCTGAATACCTCGGCGATGTAAAGTCTCTGGTTTCCCGCCATTGTTTTTCCCCGAGGAAAATATATCCCAGAATGCCGGTTAAATCGCGCCGCTGCGGAAATAATCCCCCCATGAATTTTCATGTCATATCTGCCGCCAGAGAGAAAGATAATATTCTCTTCAAGTTCGAGGCCGCGAAACTGGAGGAAAGAGAGAGAGAGAGAGATATTTACAAGGACTTTCCCCGCTGTTTACAAGGACTTTCCTACCGGTCTTTAATTAATTCTGGGGATTCGCGGGGGTTAAATGTTCGGCCGGAGTATCCGCGACCAGTACCACGCGTAGTCAAACGTCATTGTAAACGTGACCCATGGCCTTGCCCGTTTCTTCAAATGCGCGGGAATTTATCAAAAATTCCGTTTGCCTCGATTTCGTCGTGATTGCATAGTGAATTGATCTCTGCTGGTATGGGATCAGCCGTGAGGAATAGAGACGGGAGATTGATAAATGCGTGAAGGCGATGGGGGTTGCGTAATTGGAATGGCTGCACGAGCGGAATGCGAAGAATGTTGCAGCATTTTGTCAATGGCGAAAGTTTCGATTGTGTCTGCGTTAAGCCGCGTATTCACCTGTGCATTCGCCCCGAATGTGCATTCGGCGCGCACCGATTTTTTGCTCGTGTGGCGCGCATTTGGCGCGCGTTCGGTGCTCGACGTGCATTCGGCGCGCGTTCGGCGTGCATTCGCCGCGCATTCTCCGCGCATTCGGCGCGCGTTCGGCGCGCGTTCAGTGGTCAACGTGCATTCGGCGTGCATTCGGCGCGCATTCGGCGCGCGTTCGGTGCTCGACGTGCATTCGGCGTGCATTCGGCGCGCATTCGGTGCGCGTTCGGAGCTCGACTTGCATTCGTGGAGCGGCAAACGACGAGTGCAGATACAATGTATGGACCGAGATCGAGGCGATTGCGAACCGAGCGTTCGCCGGGCCATTCGGGCCGATCCGCTTGCTGGCGGTCCATCAAAGCGTGCATTCGCGTCCGAACGACACCATGATGGAGTGGACGCCGCAAATTTGTCTCAAGCTCCTTGAGGTATTCGAGAAACACGAATCCTTATGGAATTCCAGACACCCGCGTTATTTCGATACTTTAAAAATGGACGACGCGTGGTGTACAATTGCCGAAGAGATCGGACCGGAGGCGGAAGATTGCAAGAGGAAAGTGGAGAGTCTAAAAAGCTCGTACAGACGGGAAAAGGGGAAAATTAAGAAAAGCACCACAACTGTGGTATGATATTAAAGTAATTGCCAATCTTTCTTCCGGCATAATCGCTTTTCTGTAGGCAGTATCTTGTCTTGCAATTTTATCGCGAATATATTTTAATATAATAAAAAAATCTTCCGATAACATCCTCGTGAAGTTTTGAAATTGGTTGCTTCCCACTTCAGCATTTAAATCACGTAGAAATGTTTCGTTGCACCTGACGGTATATATTTTCCTCGTCCACCAACGTTTCTTCTTTTTATCCTTTTTTTTTAGCACTGTATACAATACAGACTTTTCTCCTCGTTCTTTGGATCGGTGCTTATAGGGACTGTTGTGAATGAACACTGCACGATTCCCGAATGCGCGCCGAATGCGCGCCGAACGCGCGCCGAATGCACGCCGAGCACCGAACGCGCGCCGAATGCGCGCCGAATGCGCGAAGAATGCGCGAAGAATGCGCGCCGGATGCGCGCCGAATGCACATTCGGGGCGAATGCACAGGTGAATACACGGCTTTAGAAAAGCTGAATTCCTTCATGGGTCACTGCCTTTTATGTAGAATATGAGATGCGTGATTATTTGTTGGGGAACGGAAATAAGCGTGCTTGTTATTAATTGAGAATATCTTCTGAAGATATCGTCGAATTTTTATTTGGAATATTTTTGAAAACTTTTTGCCTTCGTATCGTTGTTGGTTTAGTATCAGGAACTGTCGCAGCCAAGTTGCAATAGAGTCATTTGCCTTCTGCCGTTTCATTGCGAAGTTCGAAGTTGAAAAAGCAGCATTTCTCGCGCACGCCAGCCGAACAGAATCTAATCGTAAAACGAGGGAAAAAATGTTTTCCCGCCTACTAAAAATCTACTCTGCATTCCCAAAGCGAGAGGCCGGGTATAGGAGGGGTGGAAAATGAGAGTGACGACACGGGGTGGTGAGTTTTCTCTATTTTCGAGTCGGGGAGAAGGTTTTACAGGCAGCTGGGTTGCTGTGCCCGGCAATAAATCTCTTTCGAATGTTGTTTCGCGCTGTCTCTCAATTGTAAAGTGTGTGTACAGTGTATAAAGCACCGTTTCGACGTGGACAGATCTTTAATTGCCATTCTTATTTTCCGCCGAAGCACGTTGCAATTCCTGCTCCGAACGTCCACGTAAAATGTTTCCTGCCAGTCGTTAGCGACGCTACATTCGAAATAGAAGAACGAAATGTTCTGAAATATAGACACCAATTATTTATCGACGTGCGTTACGAAAAGTAGCACGTTTCAATTTTCTTACGAAAAGTAGCACGTTTTGGTTTGCCACGAAAAGAAGCACGTTCCATCGTTTCTGACGAATATTAGCACGTTTGGTCTTCTGCCGCGAAGACTAACACATTTGACTGCCTCGCCACGAAGAATAGCACATTTCGTACTGTTGCGACGGAAACTAGCACGTTACACTGTGTCGCCACGAATAATAGCACGTTTGGGAATTTATGGCGAAAACTAACATATTATCCGGTTTGGCCACGAAGAATAGCTCGTTTTGGATTATACTGCAGACTGCAGAAACTATCGCGTTTCAGCGCGTGGGCAGTTTAAAAGAATTCAACTATTGAAAATATTGTTTAATAAATAATAATTCCATCTAATCTCCAAAAGACAACACATATGAAAATTTTAATCTACATAATTTAAGTAAGGGAGGGTGCGGGAATTGCGAACGCGGGGTAAACGCGAACATGCTACTTTTCGTGGCAAACCGCTCCAACGTGCTAGTTTTCGCAGCGAAAACCGAAACGTGATAGTTTTCGTGATAACGAAGGCAAACGTGCTACTTTTCGTAAGAAAATTGAAACGTGCTACTTTTCGTAACGCACGTCGTTATACAGTCTACTAATCACCTCCCATTAGTTTCATTTAGCAAGCTGAGCAGTGATAACCCTTTCCAACCAATTTCTTTTGGGAAAACTTAAGGGGGGAGCCATGGTGTAACCAGCTGAAAATCGAGGCATTTTTCGGGAATTTTTTTTAAAGAAAGTATTTTTTCGATCTTTCTGAAACTTTCAGGATATTGTACTATCAGGTTAAGGTAGATAAAAAAAAATTATTAAAAATGAGCGGCAAATAACAAAGTTATAACGGCTTATACCCAGTCCGTTGGCGACGCAATTGTTGCACTGCGGGCAACGTAGCGTCTTTTGGTTTCATCTGAAACCAAAAATCGAACAGTTTTCGTTTAGTTTATGAGTGTACGCACAGATCGTATAAAGTCATAACTTAAAAGATGCAAAATTGAACAAATGGCGGCCTCTTGAAAAAAAATTCACTTTTTCCAACGAAATTTTGCCTTAAATGTGTAAAAAAAAGTTATTTATTTAAACAATATCATTATACTAATAACGTAGCCCTATGAAGAAAATGTTCACAAATATCCGTGTACAAGGCCAAGTCGATTGGTTGAATATTTTTGGAGTTACATTGCCCGCAGATTGTAAAACTGTCGTTTCGAGAAAAACGCATTTAAAGTTTTGTGGTAACCTGGCGCTCCGTAGCAAAACCGGCCATATCCGCTTTAATTTTTCGAATTTCGTTTTGCGGCTTTGGGAACATATTATTGTGATGTTCAACTATTGATTTATGCAACAAAAAAAAATCGATTTCTTCGACCCGCTACACCAGGCTCCCCCCTTAAATATTCCAAATTTTCAGGAATCCGATACTAGCTGGGTGATGAAGCAAATCACAGCAAAATCGATCACAGCACTTTTAAATATCTACTACCCGAGTGTTCGTAATCGTACGAACCACTTTTAACCACTGCAACGAACTACAGAGTATTGATTAACGCGAGGCGTAATCGAACAGGAATCAAGATTCATTAGAAACACATTAATCTTTTCCTATCAGGCGAGAGCGCGGTCTAGAATTTCATAATACTTGATTCATCTACGTCGTTTCCTCAGTGCCAACATTTCCTGCTATAATGTTACTGACACGACGCGACGTCATGAACCTTATCCTCTGTCGCGTGTGCTTTATTCCGTGCAACAGACGTTTCTGAATATCTCGCTACTTGAGCGTGAACGTTGCAATAAAGCGTGCGGTTCTTCCCTTTATTCGGAGGAAATTGGTTTCAGAATAGCAAATGATGGCGCTTGAGATGTGATACAACTGGGTGATATTGGTCGTAAAGTGTCTGGTTGCAGTTAACGCTGTTTAAAAATGGAGCCGTCGAGAAAAGAATGAAATCAGGGGCTTGCGGTTCTGCCCTTTGCCGAACACTCCTTCTCAACGCTGAAAAATTGCGATTTTGCAGTTTAAAGAAGTTATACAAAGTGAAAATAGGTCGGTGCTTGTATCCTGATTGCATGTTTTTTGGTCCAGAAAAATATCGAGCATTGAACATTTTCAGGCGAAATGATACACTCACGTTGCTCGCAGAATGCGGCATTCAATATTTTTCCACGTATATATTAAATCTGGCAGTTTATACGAAACCGAGGTATCGATTCGGTCTTAATGAACGTCAGATTTTAATAAAACGGACCGACCAAGTTTCAGCTAAAAACACGAATGTGCTTGGCAGTGGCGTGGTGTATCGAGAAAATGGGAGGAAAGAAAATTACGCGAGGTATTAAATGATATTCGCCGTAGCTAGGGAGACCCGATTGCCTTCGGTATCAGGGAAAAATCGAATAACAGCAATGTTCTGTGAAAACCAGGGTTTCTTTCATCGCCAGTCTACGTAGAATTTATTCCTCGGATGCCTCGAACCACTTTATTAAAAATCTGTGCAAATATTGGGGGTAGAAAGAACGCTCTCGCTCCTCCTACGGGCAAATGATATGTCTAGTTACTAGTTAGATATTTTCAAGCTGGATTTTAAACATTTTTCGCGAGCGCAGACAAACCCGGCGGCTTGGTAATGGACGAATTTTTGATTTTGGCGCCCCTTGACGCGCTGCTAACGTTATGTTAAAAAGTGATACGAGCCACCTGCGCCACGTCCCAGATAACAGAAATTTATGCAGATAAGTGAATGAATTTTGCATGCGTGTCGAGTGCGCGTGTGTACACATCGCATGATAGTTTTTTGCATAAGTTGATATGGAGGATCTCTTAAATTTGTATAAAACCTGACTTTTAATGTCGGTCGCGTTGCAGAACCAGAAATCTCGATTTAAAAGAAACCGATCGCGGAGAATTATACAATATTACGCTCCATTTACTCAAACCCAGTTCCATGCAATGCTTCCTTCCAGTGGTAAATGTTTTCTAAAATCAGACAATCTCAATCCCAACGAATGCAGGCTTCTAATTATTTATAAAACACATCTTGCGTGCAGAGCCTGTTAACATGGCGGAAGAATATTCCTTGGCAATCGCGGTAGCTAATTACATACAATTCACAATATCTAGCAACCAAGTAAAAGAGGAAAGAAAGAAATTACCGGGGAAGGGAATGAGCTGCAGAGAGAATAAATTCAATATTGAAGTAATATTCTCCCGTTTTAAATAAAATAACAATACTGAAAACAAGAGACCACATCCTTGCAGCAAATAATTCTTCTTTTTTTCAATTTCAAATAAAATTTAAGCCTCGGCAAGTTACCGTAGTAAAATTTATTAGAAACAATCATTTTCTGTGATAATAGTCCACTTGTAATTTTTCGCTTTATTATACGTATAATAAATAAATAAATTTCTGCCAATCGACTATATTTAACAAATGACCGTATTTTCAATTCTCATTCATTAGAGAAGCTTTGTGCCTTCGTTCAACGAATGAAACTGCAATTCTCGTATGTACCTACCTCTATTTAGTCGAGGTTTATTCGTAGCTTCGAATTGCCCGTACTTCCGAAGCTGCTCGTATAAAATTGCTCCATATAAATAAAATAAAACGAAACCGTGTGATCTGTTCTGTTTTTGCAGATTTCGTAGTCCCGAGTACCTAGGTATATTTACTCCCGGCGTTTTTCTTGAAGCGACCGACGAAATACAGAGTGTTCGCGTCATTATCCGCTGCAATTCGTACCGTAGAGTGTAGTAAGAAAGAAATAGAAGAGGAAAAAGTCTCGAGAACTTTTTCTCTAGTGTACCTAGAATTTTATGAGCACCAATTTTTTTCTGCGAGACTGAGACACATTCTAGATATTCGAAGTAAGTACCTTGGCAAATCGCTACGATCCCATACTATAGTTGTAATAAAATCAAAAGAATTCTCTCCCGTACCATTTGACTAATTCTCACACCGTCTTATTCTTTCGCGAAGAAACGATATAGAATGATCTATTGATTTTGTTCTGGATACAGAAATGGAAGTCTTCTTTAAATAGATAGAAGTAAAGGTTTAAGGAATATTATAGTAAATGATTATAAATGATTACATATTTATAAGCTGTTTTTGGCGTGAACAGATTAAGAGCAATTTGCAGGCTCGGTGTTACGATGAATTTAACACGTTCTTATTTAATTCCTCAGTCTGGAATAAGAGTGGAGCCGCTTCTATTTTTATGTAAGCTAATAATATCGTTCCGTTTTGGTACAGGTAAGATGTTCCTCCGGCTCGCTATAAATTTTCTATACTGGAGGTGGAGTGAGAGTCCCAGCATCGAGGGCCGAGGGAGATTCATGAGACACCGACGGGTATGTGAATAAATTGATGACACGATATTTTATTTAGAGACTAGATACTCTTTTAATGCACTGAACGACACTGTTTCAATGCCTCTCCAAGTAGATTAAAGTACTTTTAAAAATTCGCTTGCTGTCGTATTTTACTTTGATCTGAAGTAGTATCTGAATATATTATAGAAATCCATAACATGAATTTATAATATTTACTAAACTCCCATCAAGCAATGTTTGCGAGGTAGACAGATATTTTTGAAAGTGGTATTTCATTAATAATTTCGGAACGACAAACAGTATGCGAATCAAATATGTTTAAAAAGTACTGGCTGCATAGAAATGCAGTAACGCTGGTATGAAACATAATCGGAATCTATTCAAAGGGAATTATTTTTCGCTCGGTGAAACCTCGTTACTGTCCATTACGTGTTTCGTCAGAAAGTGTGCAGCTAATTTCTCCCATAGTGAAGGATAGATTTCGCAAACCGGGCAGCAGTTATTTGCCTGATGGATAGAATTTAAATTAAAGTTGCCCATCTTAGTCGTTGAAGGGAATTCTATCAGAGATTTGAAGGTTTCAGGGGATATTAATATGGTTGCAAATTGCTCCCGACATAAATCTCCTGGATCCTTTTACATTTTTCTTTTCAATGAAATAATTATCTCGTTTGAAGTATTATAACGTCCAAATTATTATCTTTTTTACTTCTCTTTACTCGGTCCTTTGACGAATGAACTCTATTGTGCAATTTATTTTATTGTTCCTCCTTTATAATCCACTTAGCCCGCTTTTCATGATACAAATTCAATTTCGGTACAGAATATCTGTTTCGGCTCTGGACTCTATTTATTTAGTCATATCACGTTTGAGCTGAATTGTGGAATTAGGTCACTCATCATTGGTCGTCAAGGGTCATTTTCAAACATATAATACGTTCCTTAAAAGAAACACTGCGCTCGGCGTCAAAACGTGTGATACCTATCGACTCGTAATCTCGTTTACTTCCCATCATTTCAAAGACCAGCAAATAATTGGCGCGATATCGACGAATTAAATTAATCCCCACTGTCGGGCGAAGTTAAACATCCGCAGCTTGTATCGCGATTCTGTCGGAAGCTGCCCATAATTTGTGTTAATGTAATCCGTCCGGAATATTGAATGTTATTCGTTCCTTTAACGCTCGTCGAATCGTTCTTTGAAAGCAGAAAGGAACCCCGATTATCCGAGGTAATTGGAAGTAAGGGAGGTCCAGATAATCGAAAAGTCGGCTAATTGGGTGAGATAAAAGTGGCGAAGCGCTGCCACCGGTTTCGAGCATTTACTCTGAATTACACTTGATGATAAATTAATTGGAGGAGACGCGGACTATCGAATCGCAGAGCTGAAAAAAATCGACTCGTCAAGCTGTTTCCATTTTTTCCACCTCTGCTGTTCGATATTCCGCGTTCCCTCCAATTAATTTAAAAACACAGCTTAGTACTAACGACTGGGCTTCGAAAAATATTAAATGAATAAATTGATCCCTAAAGCATTCGGTTTCATCCGCGGGATTTGAATAATTTTTCTATTTCTGGCATGTTCTCTGGTGTCTTCTAGTAATGCTCATTGATTGATCAAGCTGCGAGAAGTAACGGAACACAAGTTTGACGAAACGAAATGTATTCGATCGCGAAACTTCGTCTAATTAATAAGTCCAGGCTTTGCAGTGGGTTCTCCTGCTGCATTTTAAAGTCTGTAGTAATTGGTAAATTTCGTTTCAAGCTTAACACGGTTTAATTGAATGTAAAGTCAGGCGAGGAGAGAGGAGCCGTTTCACGGCTGCTTCTTCGGGAAGAAGAAATTTGGAAGCTAGGAATTTTTGTGGATAAAGTTCCCTAATTATCCGGAGAGTGGGATTTACGGAAAAAGTCGGCGGGGCAGTGGAATACACGTACTCCTAACCCTCTTAATTTTGGTTCATTGTTTTGTCTTCACGGACTTTTAACTCCACGAAGTACGTACACAGCTTGACTGTGTGCGTCTGATCTGTACGGGAATTCCTGTAGTTTGTTCATCCGCAACGTTGCTCTCAAAAGAAGGCACCCTCGCTGTACTTTGTACTCTTGTTCGTTTGGCGGTGTATTTCAAAACCACGAAGGAAATGGCGCATAAAACTTTTGCTCGCGGGTTCTTACTTATTAAAGGTGGATAATTATAAAAAGTTGTCTGATTAATAGCCAAATTTTAAAGGAAAATTGGTTGCTAACAGGGAAACTTGAATGTGGAGAATTTCTGACAATTTCAGGTAATGAGAAAGATGGTCCATTATTTAAAAGGGTTCTTTATTAAATATGCACCACCGAATTAATGGTCATTTGACATTCATGGCAGGAAGCTAAATTGAAGGGAATCTAATCGTGTCTGTAGGTATTCGCGATTCATTTCTGACGACCCAAACGAAAATCCCGCTTCTAGTTCACGAATTTCATATCTTTCGTACATCGTTGGTTGCGAAGCGTGCTGTAGACTTCCAATATAGGTACGAGTTTGCGCAATATAACTGCATCAGTGTTTAGCAGGGAGCATTTGAAACTCGTGAAGCACGGTTACACTCGACAATTTCATATTCATGTGGGCTGTGTGCACAAATTATTTGTGCAATCCGCGTTATCATCCATTTCCAACGCACGTATTGCACACAGCTGTTTCACAATTTTCGGCAATGTTTTTAGTCGCCTGTTCTTCGTTGCCTGTGTCCAACAGGCACAGAAACGCAGCTTTCACGTTAAAGTGGAATTCATTAATTAGATAAATCTTATAGAATTCATACGATTTTTAATCATGGAATAATAAATATAAGTGCATTGATACAGTAACGCACTCGGGATTTAATCTTGCGGGGAGCCGAGTTGAAGGGATGCAAATTCAATAAAATTCAATACGTGATTTTAAAAATTTATTTAAAAAATAAAATCCAGTTCTCTTTTCTTTTTACAAAGCCCCTGGCCCCCAGCCCCGCCCGTCCTTCTCTGGGTGCGCCACTGCATTGATATCTTGTTCTAACTGCTACTCTCTGTAAAGTTCGGCGTAAATAGATATCGAGAAATATTGTTCACAGTAACTGGAACTACCCACATTCAGTAATTATTCGATATTTAGTTGTCACGTTGTAAGCGGGTGCGCGGAAGAGGGTAGTAGTCCAGTGAAATTAAACGGAAATCTACCCAATCTTCGGAATAAATCCCAGCAAGCTAAATTTTGGTATGGGCCTTTATTTGGTCGTTTTAAACAATATGTCAAAAGTCTCCATCGATCCGAGTGCCGCTAAAAATTTTACAGAGGGTTGAAAAAAAAACAGTTTTTCGCGAATATCTCGTTATCTAGCAGTTTTGCGACAAAAATAGGTCTCACACAATTTATAACCTAGGAAATTCTCTACAAAAAAGGTTGTATGAGTTTTTTTCGTAGGAGTAACCATTTTCATGTGTGCCGGGTTACCAAGTTTCAACCCCCATACTTTTGGCAAAGGAAGATCCCGAACCCGGAAATTCAGAAAATGATGAAACTCTGTAAATATGTAGCGGAAGTCCTGCTGAGTACAACGCAATTTCGTTTGCTGCCCAAATTCACTCCAAGAGGGTGCAATTGACCCCTGAAAATATTTTTATTTTGTATTATTACTCGCGAACTGTAGGAGATAGAAAAAAAGTGTTCAGGAAAAAGTTACTTCTCTTAATTAGGACTAACATTTGGTAAATTATAGTTCTTACAGTTCTTACGGTGCGTGAGTTATAACACAAAATCTAAAAAAAAAACGGATTTTCAGGGGTCAATTTCACCCTCTTAGAGTGAATTTCGGCAGCAACAAAAATTGAGTAATACATACCTATATATCCTCTACTTATCCCAAAAGATTAAAGTTTATATTTGTTCACTCGAAGGGGGTGAAATTGACCCCTGAAATTCCAGCTATTTTCCGATTTTGTGTTATAATTCACGAACCGTAAGAACTGTAAGAACTATAATTTACCAAATGTTTGTCCTAATTAAGAGAAGTAACTTTTTCCTGAACACTTTTTTTCTATCTCCTACAGTACGCGAGTAATAATACAAAATAAAAAAATTTTCAGGGGTCAATTGCACCCTCTTGGAGTGAATTTGGGCAGCAAACGAAATTGCGTTGTACTCAGCAGGACTTCCGCTACATATTTACAGAGTTTCATCATTTTCTGAATTTCCGGGTTCGGGATCTTCCCTTGTCAAAAGTATGGAGGTTGAAACTTGGTAACCCGGCACACATGAAAATGGTTACTCCTACGAAAAAAACTCATACAACCTTTTTTGTAGAGAATTTCCTAGGTTATAAATTGTGTGAGACCTATTTTTGTCGCAAAACTGCTAGATAACGAGATATTCGCGAAAAATTGTTTTTTTTTCAACCCTCTGTAAAATTTTTAGCGGCAATCGGATCGATGGGGACTTTTGACATATTGTTTAAAACGACCAAATAAAGGCCCATACCAAAATTTAGCTTGCTGGGATTTATTCCGAAGACAAATCCTAATTTCACTGGACTATAGTGGGAATCAGTGTATCGTATGCCGCTGCAGAATCAATCCCACAATAAATTCAATGTAATGGCGTGTTTAAATTTTTACGACGAAACCCGCTGCATTTGCGTTACGCACAACTGTTCGGTTAATTACTGGCGGTGCTAATGAATGTTTGTTATTATGATATCCGTATTGTTGCCAAAGAGCGTTCGTTACAGTTCTGCGTATCATTGTCTGCGTAAATGTGAAATATGAAATTGCTCGCAATCGATACCTACTAACAGTGTTTAATGGGAATAATATTTATCAAAAAAATTCATGCGTTCATAAACGAGCAGACTTAATTAAAAACACACACGGAAATCATTTTCTGTATAATGTTACCCGGTCTTCTGGGGCAGGAATTAGTAAATATTTCCTCCTAACAGTGGAATAAGTATGTATTAAGAAAAAATCTAATATAAAATAGATAATTTTAACGAATGGATAGAAAATATATGTTTTACGATCGATGCGTTTCCATCGCCGCGCCAGTGAGAAACTTTCCCGACTCTCCGCTGTGAGACTTCACTGACATCCCACACAGATGGATAGATCTCATGTTGATCGATCCTGACACTTTACTTTCATGATCACGAATTTGCTAGAATCCCCACAGCAAGCCAACGAAATCGTATAAATTTCGCGTTACCGCACAGGTTCTAACGGGACTCCACATATTCTTCGCGATTTTCTGATCAATCTAAACTCCGCGGCAGGCTCGCGTTGGTTCGTGCTGACGAACGCTCGAAGGTCTGATAAGTATGCGGGGATTTCGATGCGCTTCCGGCTGCGTGACTTCGCGGTATGGATTCTCCCTCTCTTGCCAGACGTTTTCACGAAGATACAAATTAGAGCAAATAAAGGAAATCCATGGTTGGGTTCGTTGGAGAAGGCTAGAAAGCGTCTCATTTTTTCTTCTAAGCCCATGTTCATTTTGTTGCGAGCCGCGCGCCTCGTTGCCGATGGACTCCCACACGAACAAACGGATCAAGAAGAAATTCGTTACCCACGGATGCTGGAAATATTTTTCATTTTCCGCCAGTGATAATCGCATTTCGTTTTTTCCTGCAGTCGCTTTCAATTAATCTGGCTGCGCCATGTACTACACCGTATGTATATAATCACTGCGCGGTGAAACACGCGTTACACAACGCGTTTAATGCAGAGAAAATCGGTTAAAACATTTCGCCCTCGCTCCGGTCTTTCCCGAGCGAATTCGCCCTTTGCTATTTCCAAACGGAACACTTACAGCACTTAGCACAAGCGAAGAACCAGTAAAATATTTTCAACATTCCTCTCCACAGTTCTGCATATGGTGTACGGCGTAATTCGTGGTAATATAACAATAATTCTCCATGGTAGAATGTTCTGAAAGTAAAAAGCAGAAAAACACATTGAAGAGCCACGGGATCGTTCTTGACGCATACGAATTCGACAATTAATGGAAGTAGGGCCCCTGTATGAAAAATATTTGCACCACTTCCTTTCCTCTTTGCTTCTGGCCGAGGTATCGCCTTCTGCTCGGTCGTACTTCGCATTGCGCCTGCCCTCTGTGCACCGAGCACTCAACAGTTACTCCAAACAGCCGAACGGTCTTTTTTACTTTTAATTTCGCTGGCTGGTTCCTCGAGCAACTCGGAGTGAATGGAATTTTCGGTGCACGGTCCTCGTTCGACGCCGCTTTCGATCACCCTAGGTGCAGATTTTATTGCGATTCCCGCCTATCGATCGGGCATCGCCCGCCCGCGAGTACAGAGGTCGACAAACGGTACGTAATTTTTATTGAAATTCGATTCGCTGCTCGAGAGGTGTAGCGAATCCCTCGTAAACGGGACCGCCCACAAAAGCTTCGCGCACCTCGCGACAAGCGTCTTTATGATAACCAGCTTGCAATAAGTCCTGACGATTGCTTGCGCAATGTGCACAGGTCGGCTTAAGAGTGGAACGGGCGGACCCGATAATTTCCCGTAAAATGAAATGTCATCGGTAAAAGTGCGCAGGCGGGGGTGTTTTGCAATGGCGCGCGGGCGAAACTGAATTTACGCCTCGGAAGGGCGGCCAGCGTAGTTGGGAAGGGATTTAATTAAAGGAAGCGCGAAATTCGTTACATTATTCGAACGCTGCGCAGCGTTCTCTCTTTAATTATTTTGGGTTCGTGTATTTTTGCTGGGAGTGTTTGATTCGATGTGTAGCAAAGGCTTCGTGGTTTTGTACATTTAGAAATTTGAAAGGGATATGAGATGCACTATTAAATTATTATGAATAACTTAAGAGACTATCGGATTGGTATTCTTTAAATAACCTGGTCAATTGTAGAATTGGGGGCTCATCAAGATAAAATTGGAGTTGTAAATCGATTTCGAACCAGCGAGCATTACCTTTCGCTATCTAATACTCGATCACTCCGTTTTATTTCTTAGGTAAGGTAGAAAATGTGATTTTCACTGGTTTCGTTCAAACGATTAACCTAATAGACAAAGTTTTATGACAATCTAGAATTAATCGAGGCCGCGTTTTCGTTGAGGGCGAAATTTTCTTCGTAGAAGTTTAAGGAAATCTAATAGCCGCGAATATAACTTTGCACCTTCGTAGATCGCCAGAAGAACCAGAAACAACCGAGTTCTCGGCGAATTTCGCGTCGTTCTTTTGCATCCTCGTTGGAAGCAATTTGAAAGATTCTTTCCCTTAATACAATTGCTCTGCTGTCGAGCAGCTTCACGGGCAACAGCGGCGTCCAAAGCGCGAGGTCTTTCAATTAGGGACAGTGATAGGATATTTCCTTAAACGAAAGGGAATTTAACCGAAGTCAAGTAGCAAATAGCCGTCGAAGAAATTGCGTTTAAGTCTTCTATGCCTCCATGACTATACCTTACAATTTTTTTTTTATTACACTTTATCGCGTAGAGGATATGAATCAGGTACAGAGGAATTTAAATGTCTGGGGAGCAGCTCTCTGGATGATTTAAATGTCCCAGGGTCGCGATGCATTAAAGAATGCGACTTTCAAAGTATCATAGTTACGCCACAGGGAATTGCTATGGCGGTCGCAACAATCGATTGCGCGGAATGGAGGCCCTCGACGCGGCTCAAGTTTCAGTGCCCTAGAATGAATTTGTCACCTGCAACGAGCACTTTCGAGTCTCCGTGTGAAAACGTCGAAAGCGACCGGGATGGGATTCTATTCCGTGAAATCCATACTCGATCAGCCATGGCGGGAATGCGTGCGCACCACCTCCCTTATCATTTTTCTCGCTCATAACTTCGGATGACGATAGGGTGCCGAAGATTCTGCTACTCAAGGGGAAACGTATTTAAAGTTTCCTTGCGCAGAAACGCAGGAATCGTTACGGCAAGCATAGAGGGATAAAAGGGGTCGTCTATTTTCATGTCGAAAATCGATTGCATTCGAAAAAGTGGCAACACGAACGGGAATCGTTTTCGGAAGGTCGAAATGATGTAATATAGTTAGGGAAATGTGCAGTCGAACCTTCACTCGCTCTAGTTTGTATAACTTGACAACAGGTGCTTTATTTAAATCGGAAAAATAAATGTCGAGCATGTATTAGGTAGAAAGTACATTATTCAAGTATTGAGGAAATCCTCGAAACCGTACATGAAGTTGCAAATTAAACAATTTCTTTGGAAGGAAGAAATTTAGGCAATTTTATAGAACGAAGGAAGAATTTTGGTTAAAAGTACTAAGTAATCAATATAGGTATCAAGGTTGGATTAAAGGTTAACAGAAATCAAAGGTCAATCCAAATATTCGATCAACGTTCTTTTAAAGGAAAAGGCCAAGCGAATTGAATTTTTAGTGGTATGCAAAATTGTATTTTCCGATTTGCTTCGAATCATGTCAGTTTCAGTAACGTGTTAGCAATGGGATAACAGATAGGGAAATAGATTGGTTGAATAAAGCTTTTTCCAGTCACGTTTTATTTGTTAGAACGAAGAATAGTGGAAATAACGAGGATGCGAATTTCAATATAATGCTTTAATTATCGATTCTGTATATGTAATCCCTAATTTATTTGGTAATACTCGCAATTTCCTTTCTTCGGGCTATTAACTTAATCAGGATTTGTTGTGGGTAGTGATAATATTCACTGTATCTTGTACGATTTCTATAATGATAATTCTACGCATTCATTGTGCAGTTTACAGTTTGATAATAATAAATCCGATAGCATTATTCTGATGTTTAATTAAATGGAAATTATATCCCACCTATCATTGTAGCTATTATCAAATCTACCCCATCTTAGTGGGTGCATAATATGATAAATATTCCAAATTACGATTTAGAAAAGAAAGTTCTTCCGAGTGATCATCATCGCTGCCACTTCAATAAGTAAACAGAATGATCTGACTTAGAAAAACTTCTGCGAACACCTGACTTCCAGGAAGCGTCTGTTGGGTGTAGTAATATCTGTCCACTCGCTCAAATTATTCAGATTAACGTGTCTTACCTACAGAGATTAAAATCGATAACAACCGAACCCGACATGAATTGCCCTAGTAGCATTTTTGGTTGCCCAACGGTTGCCAACAGTTGGGAATTAGTTGGGATATAGTTAGTGTTTGTGCCTACAAATTCCCAACACAGTGCCTACGGCAAAAAAGTTACTACAGTTTGCCAACGAATATTCAATGTTGGGCCTACAATTGTTATGGTTGGTTAATTAAGAAAAAGTTACGACAGTTTGCCAACGAATATTTAATGTTGGGCCTACAATTGTTATGGTTGGTTAATTAACAAAAAGTTACGACAGTTTGCCAACGAATATTTAATGTTGGGCCTACAATTGTTATGGTTGGTTAATTAACAAAAAGTTACGACAGTTTGCCAACGAATATTCAATGTTGGGCCTACAATTGTTATGGTTGGTTAATTAACAAAAAGTTACGACAGTTTGCCAACGAATATTTAATGTTGGGCCTACAATTACTATGGTTGGTTAATTAACAAAAAATTAACAACGATGATTAAATGTCGTCTTACAAACGTCAGAAAATTTGCTACATCAAAAAAACGTGTTGTGATTTTTCTTTTCTTATTTATAAATACGCAATGAGGACGTCTGTCTTAAGACAAATGTGAAATTTTAAGGAATGAGTCTAAAGGTCGGATGATGATATTTTGTAGAATATTTCGCGTCACTGCGCAGTTTCCATAAACAATTAATACTAGTTATGTAACTAGAAATTACAAGTGTTTACAAGGAAGTGTGCTGGTTAGTTGCGAACAGCCACAAATGTAACTCATGGGTTTTTTACCTTCTCTTCAAATAAGGCTTCTTTATTTTTTCCCCGTGATAGGTACATATCATTTTTAACTGTGATTAAGAAAGTACAATATTTCATTGTTAAAACCCAATAATGCTTTTTTATATATAGTATAATAATACACTCTTTTATATATAGTATAATAAAAACTTAGCTATAAGTTTTCGACATCATTCGTACAAATAGCTACTTTACTATTAAAATGTATGGCAATTTTTATTTACTCATGTTTTTGGTGCCACACCAACTATGTAAAAAGTACCTGCATAACCAATAAACATCTTTTTAAAAAAAAAAAAAAATTAGTTGCGAACAGCGGTTGCTTTGTAAGCGGAAAGTTTGGGTTCGATTCTCCTCACCGCGAATTTTTTTTTTCCTAAACCAGACCTGAAGAATACGTCTTTACGATGTCTTTTGAAGTTCTTTAAGACGCCTTCTGGACGTCTTTAAGACGTCTTTTGGAAAGAAGCCTTCAGTTGGGCCTATGGAAAGAAACCTTCAGTTGGGCTTTCGTGTTAAGTGACGTTGGGCCTACGTTGGTTACAATCGTTGGCCCATTTAAAAATAGCACGACTCTTCAACAGTTGGCCAACCGGTAACACGTCATTGGCCCAACAAGCTCCCAACAAATAAATGCTACTAGGGTGAGGTACATGGAATGCACTGAACCGAACGGTTTGACGAAATATTATTGAAAACACGCTATATGTGACGGGGAATTTTTGTCACATCGAACATCGATAAATATCGAAGTTGGGGGTGGCAGAGCACAGCCAGCTTCTGTTCTATTCGCAGCGAACTGCAATATGGACGAGTAACTGGCAATGAATGAGGGAAGTTAGATGGTTCAATCTGACGGTCCTCCAAGGACGTACTATAACAATGAACGAAATAGCAATCGAGAATAATTTATTTGTTCCCGACTACATGCTTGCATGGATAAAAGCATCCCCACGTTGCAGTCTGGCAGGGAAGTTGTTCGAAACTAATATCAAACATGTTGCCAGGTTTCGGAGCAAGTTTTAGCGCTGCCCGTCTTCTTTTTCCTATCTCCTTCCAACTATATTTTCCACGTACGATTTAAGGATAACGAAATTTAACAGTTTTAACGTTTTTGTACATGAAATTTCATTTCCCTCCGTGAATATACGTAATGTACATAGTGTGGGTGAGAGAGAGAGAGAGAGAGAGAGAGAGAGAGAGAGAGAGAGAGAGCGAGAAAGACTGAATACACGGTGGTGATGGTTATAAGGTAGATAGGGTAAACGCACCAATAAATGAACACTTAAGGCTAATGAATGAACACTTTTATAAAATTATGTTTGCAGCGCGATTGATTCCACGTGCTGCAAAAATTGTTTGGATATGAAGCAAGAAATTGAAAGAAGTCTTTAATTAATTAGTTGCTTATTTTAATAACTTATTTCACTCGTTTTAATAAAAAATGTCCATTCACTGGTACGTGTTCATTTACTGGTACATCTACCCTATACATATACATATATCTTAAACGTGCTCCCCCCTCGAGCTTGGCCAGGGGGGCCAAGCCGTCTTTGTTTGGCCGAAGTTCCCATTTAGTTTGCGCCTTATCGGTAGGAGGCGCTAGGTACATCACACACACATACCTAGGTGTATCAGTGAGCACGACACACAACCTTTCGACGTTGGTGAAATGTTACCATGACGACCGTCGCCATTTGTAAATGTTTGGTGCAGACACGAGGAAGTGTAACCCACGTGCACCCACGTGGATCAGTCATCACATAAGAGACCCCTGTCATTTCTAAAATAAAATTTAAAAGATTAAATTTTGGAATGACCAGAAATCCTTCAAATGGCGTCCTCACTTTCCCTGGTTTACCTTTTCTAAGGCCGTCTGACCATGGATCGTCGCGTCAGTGACGCGTATGCAGCAGATAGAAGAATATACAAAGAAATTGAATATATTTTATTTTCCTAAGAAAAGAAGAAATATTCAATTTCAATGTTTATCCTTCTATCTGCTGCATACGTGTCGCTGGCGCGACGGTCCGTGGACAGGTTATTGCAGGTTATAATGGGTTATAAAGTAAGCGGTGCATTACACGTATACACATACACATACGTCCCGATTCACACCAATTCACACATTCACAGTTTAGTTTGCGCCTTTTCGGTAGGAGGCGCTACGAACTCTGCTTCAACGTTCGTAAGAGGGAGGCTTGGCCCCCCTGAGCTTGGCTCGGTGACTCCTCTTCGAAGCGCGAGCGTCGTCGGCTCGACGCTCCGGCGGTGTTGCCAGATTCTCCGGCGCTCAAGCGAGACGTCGAGGATAACAAAGGCAAAGAGTAGGTATAATACCAGGCGTCACTCCGGGCGGAACCTTTGAAGTCCTTGCTTGACCTTGGCATTTAAATTGGTTGTCTATTTCGAGCGGGTTATTCAAATCGACTAAATGTACCTTACCGCAATTGGCTGATTATTGCCGAAGTTGACCGATCATTGCCGAAGCTTAGCGATCATTGCCGAATGGGCATTTAAATTGGTTGTCTAGTGATTTCCCTAGGTTATTTCTGTCCTTGTCGAGTGACGCCTCTTATTATACCTCCTCTTTGACAAAGGGTCGCGAGAACCGTTCTACGCAGCGATCGTGCCTCGCGCGTGGCTGTGCAACATGTAAATAAATACCGCATCGTCTACAATAGCTGTCTTGTAGCGATATTATATTCGAGGAATGGGGCAAACGCAGGATGAAGTACCCTCGGGAATTTATATGTAGAATTTCACAGTCAAAAATTCGTAGCTAAAGATGTCAAGACAATTCCGCTTTTCCAATAAATTTGCAGAGTATTTGATAGAAGAAACAGATAATGGTTGAAACGGTCCTACGGCAGAATGTTCATTGGTAAAATCTATTTTGCCGCGGTTTCATTGGTGGCTAAATCGTAGATTCAATAATCCAGGCGCATTCGAAATGGAAGATTCCGTTCCGTAAGACAGTGAAGCGCGAAAGCCTGTTACCCCGTTGGATGTCTGACAGTTCGATTAGGAAGAGTTCGCGCGGCTGCGTGGGAACGTTTAAAGGTTAAAAGGGAACTAGTTTCGTAAACGGGCAAAATTACTTGTGCAGAGTAACGGTTGCGCAGAATCAACAGGGTTATTTGCTTGATTCGACTGTATAGTGGCCGCGGAACTATCCGGTTTCATTTGCAGTGCAAACAAATCTGACCCGGCCGAAAGTAAATGCTAAATATCGTGATCCACTTGCTAGAGGATTCTCTTTTTAAAACCGCCTCTTGTTGCCTGTCGCTGCAACGGAATAGGGATCCTTTTATGAGCTGCTCTTGAACTTCCCCGCATTGAATTCAACAAATTATGTGGTTTAATCGTTGCCAAACGGAGATTAATTAAATCACTTGTCAGGGTGGAATCGTACACGGAGAAAAAGAATAACGTGGTGACAATAATCATATTTTATAGGTTCGTAAACTGTATTGGGTTCGTGGATTATCGAGGACCTTTATCTTCGTAGTTTATTTCTGCGTTCCATCCCTCACTTTGTAAATATAAAAATCGGCAGATACACCCTGTGCGTGTACGAATACATTTTAAAAGTTCCCCAATTTTCAAGCTTATTTGTCGAATAAAAGCGTGCTATCTCTCTATTTTTATTTCGTTTACAAATTCCTCGATCTGCTCTGAATCGAATTTATCAGCCGCCGAGCTGCGATTCTTTCCCGGTTTGAATGGAGTAAAGCATTGTTCGGCAACAATTTTACACCGTTATTTCGGTGGTGCTTCGCAATTTGTTGCACGGTTGTGTCCGGTTGGATCGCGTTTAATGTTCGAATGGCCGATGGAAAAAGTTTATGGAAATCGTGAGCACATTGTTTCATTTGCCACAATCCAGATTATGTCCTTTCGCTTGAAAGGAGCGCCTCGTTGTTTCACCAGCATCGAAGATTCGTGCAATTTTATCGCCAGGAATATGTTTCTGCCGTTTGAAAGAGATAGAGGAATTAATGTTGGATCCCGTTGCTTTTTCTCGTGCCCGCGCACTCTGAATTCTCCTACCCCTTAATTCCTCAATTACATAAATAATTGTAGTTGGCGTATATAATTCGTTATACTGTTCCAAACATGATTTAGATATTCGTGGACCAGAGCACCTGGGGTAAATGTGCCTTAGTTCGACCCCTACCCAGTAGTCAGCCTTTTTGGAAATAAATTGCTTAGAAATAAGAAATTAGGAATAAAATCTTATACATATAAACGAAACAATGATCAGTGTACTCTCTCCTTCGAATGTGGGAAGTTTCATGCCTCTAGCGGTAAAAATATTAACTGTAGAAAGCTTTATTGTGTTGGCGATTGGACGGTTGACGACTGGTGAGTCAATTTGAATTAATGTAGTACTATATGCGACATTTGGAAATAGTGTATATCAAAAATAATACCAAGTTTTTTATGTTCAACTTTTGAGTACGCAATTAATAACATTCGAATGAACTTTTCGTGAAATTATAATTGTATTTAAATTTAGGTTAGTAAGTATTTTTTAAGTGGCCGACTATTGGCATTCAAAATATAAAGAAAACCAATAATCAGCCGCCCCGGCTGACTACTGGATATTGTTAAGAAATCGCCAATTTCAACCGTATTTACCCAACAAATAAAGCCAACTTTCCTAAATCATCCGCTTTTATTGTTTTCCGCCAAAATTAATATAAAACCAGTGGTCAGCCGTCTAAACCACAAAACGGCTGACGACTAGACAATTGGTCTAGTAGTCGGCCGTTATAATTTAAATAATTAGAACTTTCAGAAACAAATATTTTTAAATTTTGAGTTCACACATCATGAATTTTGAACCACTTAACATTCGATTAATACATATTAAAATACACTTGTCCCTTTTATACTTATTTTTAGTTATTTAATGGATATGGCGCCGCCTAAAAGAAGTATTCACCAATATTCGGAAAATGCGATTCAAAACGCCATGAAAGCAATTCGCGATGGTGTCGCTATTAGGAAATCGAGTAGAATTTACGGAGTACCCCGCGGTACTCTTCAGGATAGAATCCATGGACGGGTCAAGGAAGGTCCTCGACAGATGGGCCCAAAATCATTTTTAACCAAAAGCGAAGAAGAGGAAATTGTAAGGTGGTTAATAGACCTTGCAAAATGTGGATTCCCACGGAAGAAAGAGAAGTTATTAGATAGTGTGCAAAAATTGTATTAGATTCAAAACGTAGGACTTCTTTTAAAAATGGCCGCCCAGGGGAAAAATGGTATAAGCTTTTTTTAAATCGGCACCCTGAAATAGCACTTCGCGAACCTGAAGGAGTAACTAAAGGAAGAAGTTGTATTACAGAAGAAGAAAATGGTTTTCAAATTTGCATGACTATCTTCAAGAAATAGATGCGGAAGATGTTATGACCGACCCGACTAGAATTCTTAATGGGGATGAAACAGGGTTCGCATTGTGTCCCAAAAGCGGCAAAATTCCAGCTCCAAAAGGTTGGAAAAATATCTGTGAAGTTAAGAAAAGTGGTGAAAAAGAAACATTAACTGTATTGATGGTATTTTCTGCAAATGGAGCTATTATCCCTCCAATGGTTGTTTACCCGTACATACGACCACCAAAAGTTGTTATTCAGAATATGCCAGAAAAATGGTTTTTAGGTAGATCAGAAACAGGTTGGATGCGCAGCGACATATTTTTCGAATATATCGCAAATAATGTAAATCTTTGGATCGATGAACAAAATATTACGCGACCCGTTATTTTATTCATTGATGGGCACAAATCTCATTTAACTAAAGAAATTAGCGAATTTTGTCACAGTAATAAAATAATATTATATGCTCTTCCGCCTAATACAACTCATATTATGCAGCCTGCGGACGTGAGTGTATTTAAACCGCTTAAATCCAAGTGGAAACACACTGTCAGACAGTGGTTAAATAAGGAAGAGAATTCAAACTCTAGCGTAACAAAAATAAATTTTGCACCGTTATTACAAGATGTCGTGAAGGATCCGACACTGATAAGTTCCATAAAAAATGGATTCCGAAAATGTGGTCTGTTTCCGTTTGATCCGAACTTAGACAATAGCAATGTCACCCACATTTCGAATGAAAAGTTGAAAATAACGATCGAAGTGTTGTCAGCTATGAAACCACAGCTGGATAAAAATGCAAATATAAATGAAATATTATCAAAATTAAACGGCATACAAACCGAATCGGAAGGAACTGAAACTATTTCTACATAGAGGAAGATGGTACATTAAAAGAAACTGAGTCGCCAAATTTCGATAAACCTGATGCGATAAATTTAGATTCGACAGAATTTATATATCTTGATGATCTGGACAATAACAATGTTTCACTGTTAGATGTAAGTGATGCGTTGATACACCCTGAATCCGAAGAACGCGAAATATTGGAGATACCTGAAGCCAAAGAAAAAAGTGAAAACGAAAAAGAAAACAAGGATTTAAATCGTAGTAATAAAGTTAAGATCATAAGTGATATAATAATTAAGGCCGGAAAGGAAAATGAAGGAAAGGAAAAGACTGATAGTATAATAGACAACAAAAAATCTCCTTTCATGCAGCATTTATTTTTTCCAAATCCAATTAATAAAGCAAACAAAAGAAAAAATACTGCTACTCAAAATATGCCAGCTGCAATATCTTCCGAAACATATCGTGCCTTTTTACAGCAAAAAGAAGATCAGAAACAGGAAAAAGAGCTGCAAAAAGCAGAAAGAAGAAAAAAAAGATGTGTTGGTAATACTTGTAATGTAGCAAAAACGAGCAAAAATGAAAGGAAATTAACTAAAAAGGTTATAGATACTGAAAGCAAGCAAAAGTGCGGAATGTGCAATACCGAATTGTATAGTGATGCCGAAGATGATGATGAAAAAAATTTGGGATGCGACAAATGCCCCATATGGTATCACTTAAAACGCACTGAATTCGTAGGTCACGCTTATGACGAAATCTGTGATATACCATTTACTTGTTTCTTATGTTCCTAATGAAACTCATTATCAGTAAACTAATGGGTATATCCTTACCCGACGTTTCTACAGAAAGGTTTAATTTTATTTTTTTGTTTGCTCCCAAGAAATAAATGTTTAAGTTCTGTTGTAGTTTTTGTGTATTGTAACACAGAAATAAAGATTTATGTTTCGTTTTTTTATTAATTTAGTCAATTTTAATTAGCTATACCACCCTATACTATAGGGTGGCCTAATAGAAGGACCTGGCTGCCTACTGGCGTATGAAAGGCTGGAGTTAGGATTTTACTGGCTGACTATTGGTACAAAGGGCGTTTCTGGGTATTTTAGATATTTTAAATAAAAATTGTTATACTATTAAAAAAATCATCCACACATTTGAAAAATAGATACTTTAATGAATTTAACTGTCTATAACGCATTTAAGAATAGTATATTAATAATAACAACGCGTAACATGAATTTCCGCTTTCCCTTAACCCTTTCGCACCGGACGGGACATATGCTGTCCCAGTCTGGAAAATTTTTGATATTACGGCTGGGACAACATATGTCCCAGTTACTGAAAAACATCTAGGACAGAAAATAACGCCAAGTTGGGCCTCCAAACTGATTCTAAATTGTTGATGGTGCGCTGTTATGGGGACGTTTATGTGTCTCCAAGACCTTCAACCTTTTAGGCATAAAAGTTATTTTATCCAATAATCGCTTGGAGGAGAAATAACTGATCCCGGCAATGGGGCGCACTCGGACTGATTTTTCGCCGTATTGAAAGGGTTAAATGGCCGACTACTGGCACAGTTACCCTATATAGACTAGCGAATTTCTAAACATCCAAGTTTCGCAGAAGACAGACAAAACGGAGATCGACTTTCCCAAACAACAACTTTCCCGTGAAAGAGGCTAAGATTGACTTCGGAGGGGGAGTGACGAGCCCTCGATGAGAATACTCATTTCGCCAGCCGTTAAAGCTGGCAACGCGTCAGTTGCACGGTGTTCCGCGAGTTTGCATTTATAAATAGTCGTGTCTTATTGTACGTAACAATGTGCACGTTAGCATTCACGATTGATCGGCCGTTTAAACAGTACGAGCACGTTCGAACGGTATCGACTGGGGCGAGGCTTTCAAGATATTTGCAGTCGAAGGCAAACAGAGAATATCTCATCTCACTCGTCCATTAAGCAAATGGTCGATGCCTTTGTCGCGAATAAACGCCGTCGCGACAATATTTCCCTCGCTGTGTGCTCGTGGCCTTTGGTCGATTCCTTTCTCCTTCTGCATCCCTCCTTTTCCAGCCTGACACGTAATCCTGTTAGAGACGTTTTTCATTCGTGCTTCAACAAAGGTGATACGCTAACTTCGCGACGATAGAGCAATTGCTCGCGTGCGCGCCAAATACGAGAACGGGTAATTAACGCGTTTCCACTTGAGGCGCTGCGGTGTACAAGAAAGTTTCTGCGGTCGTCGATATTACGCGGGAGTAGGAACTGCATTTTATAAATAATTATGCACTATGTCATTCGTGTCACGTCTTATTCATACACGATTGCAGTGTATGGCTCTAGGATGAATATAAAATTTCGGTGGAGGGTGCAGAATTGAATTAACATGTTATGCTAATTTTCGAATCCCATTCCGTTTGTGAATTTGACGACGTTTCAAATGGATCGTTTCACTTATTTTTAATGTGCGAATTCACGATGAGATTTCGCGCGACACTCTTCTATTATGAGTCAAAAATCTCAGCAACAATTAAATGTAAATAATGGAAATAGTCGCGAGGGATGAGACTTTGGAAAATATATCATGAAACTTGTCTTGTGAGAGTCTAGTTTCGTGAAACTAATGATAAAATAATTAAAACATAATTAAAAAATGAATGGGACACGATACTTTTGTCTCATTTGGTGGATTTTCACCTTTAGAAAACATTTGGTATGGTATGTGTGCAGCTGGGAATTTGTAATTGATTGGAATCAGATTTAATTAAAGAAACGTTAACAATTAGAACAACGTAGAAGTTCGTTACAATAGTGTCTAACTAGACTTAATTGCATTTTGGTGTTTCGCGGACGGAATTATATCATAATTTACTCGCGAGACGTCCGTTTGTGAATTTGTTGCTACTTGTAATACAATTACCGGGATGCTGCACGTGTTACCCTTTTTGGCGGTGCTTCGCACGTTTAATTAAATAATTCAATTTAGTCTCCGTTTGATTCTAGTCTCCGTATTAATTAATTCAATTTCCCATTACGCTTATTTTAGTCAAATTTCACGGCGTTGCTGTTCGTACTCCTACACTATTTATTATGCTGTTAGCAGTATTATTGGAATTACGATATTGTTTCGGATCCATTAGGCTTATTACATATTCAAGTGTATTCAGTAATTGCCTCGCTGCCGAAATTCCGATTACGATTTGCTTATGCAAGATTATTATAGTATTGGTCATTAGGAACGGATCAAATACAGCGACTCATATATTTCTACAGATAAGACAAACAAGTAGTCGTTATTTTTAACTAATTGGTCGAGTCTGAATCAGTCATTTTTCTTCTTGTAATTGTGAAGATGTAATAATTTCTTAAGATACATATGTATGTTAACCATACAATGGACGTGCGTTACGAAAAGTAGCACGTTTCAATTTTCTTACGAAAAGTAGCACGTTTCGGTTTGCCACGAAAAGAAGCACGTTCCATCGTTTCTGACGAATATTAGCACGTTTGGTCTTCCGCCGCGAAGACTAACACATTTGACTGCTTCGCCACGAAGAATAGCACATTTCGTACTGTTGCGGCGAAAGCTAGCACGTTATACTGTTTCGCCACGAAAAATAGCACATTTGGCAATTCACGGCGAAAACTAACATATTATCCGGTTTGGCCGCGAAGAATAGCACGTTTTGGATTATACTGCAGACTGCAGAAACTATCACGTTTCAGCGCGTGGTCAGTTTAAAAGAATTCAACTGTTGAAAATATTGTTTAATAAATAATAATTCCATCTAATCTCCAAAAGACAACACATATGAAAATTTTAATCTACATAATTTAAATAAGGGAGAGTTAATTGCGAACATGCTACTTTTCGTGGCAAACCGCTCTAACGTGCTAGTTTTCGCAGCGAAAACCGAAACGTGCTACTTTTCGTAACGCACGTCGAAATAACAGAGGCAACACTATGCGGATCGAGAATTAGTGAAGAATATTGTATGAACTAGTGAGTCCAGTTTGATCTGTTGCAATTCAAATAGCTAGGTCACCATGAAAACACAATTTCCTAAGGTTTTTACACCGTGGCGACTGATTTGCATAACCGCGTTCGGGATAATAATTAATCCGTCACTGTCACATAGTAAATTTAAATAGGCAGGAAGCGGGTCGTTTAATTTAAATGCTTGCACAAGGAATGAACGTGCCGACGACCGTGTTACATCGTGATTAACATCAAACTGGGTTATTCTTCGCGGATATACTCGATCACCAGAAATGGGCAAGTGCGAACGTAAATTTGCAATTCCAGTGACGCATCGACCCATCGAGTCTTTGGATCGTAATCAGTTTAAATCGAACGATCCAGCTGAAAATGGAGTACGCTTTAAATTACTCGTAATTGGTCTAACGAATCATTCGTGTATAATTTCACTCTCGTAATAATTAACCGTCTATCTTCTTCCCATTTTCTACAATCGAACAGTTAATTATATATATTACAAATATATATATATATATATATATATATATATATATATATATATATATATATATACAAATCACTTCTCTAATAATCCCAGATTCCGTACAGTCAATAGTTTGATCGAGATGTAATAAAACATAAAAATGATCCAAAGCAATATTAAATATCCACCTGCGACCGTTCGGTTTTTATGAAATATCGAATAAATACCTTCACCGCGGTAGGTCCAACAGACGCCCCGTTGATATTACAGTTCAATATTTCAGGAATACATGCATGCGAGATAATTCATTCGTCGTGTCAGCTTTAATCAATTCCAACGATGAGTGTAGAATTCTCCTGTAGGTGTCGAACCATAATTGAAAGCCTTTTAAAGAACAATAATACCAGTAATTCCATTCATCCGTGAATGAAACATGTCATATTAAAGGCTACCCGCGACAGTTGCTTTCTATTTGTAATCAGCCTGCCTGCAATGTATCCAATATCATGCACCTAGGTATATTCTGTATCACTGAACGTCACCGAGTGATAAAATCGTTTGAATGTTTAACGCTCCAAGTGACGTGAATCTGGGTGCTACCCGATGCTTTTGGTAGATTTAATCGCCAGTTAATCTCGCATCTTCTTGCCCGATTGGAAAGCTTTTGCCAGGGGTTGTACGATTTTAGCCGTATGTAACACAGGCATAAGTAGGTCGACTGTCGCGCCGGGGCGCGTTTTCCACCGGCGTTTTGCTGTTATTTAAAGTTCGACTGGCGGTCCCAGGGCTATTTTTAATCAAACTCGCGCTTTGACGCCGGCCAGCGAAACGCAGATTAAAGCAGAAAATTCGAATCCTTAGGCGCGGTCGCTGTTTGAACGGAAGGCGCGGCGAACTTCCTCTTGCTGCGAACAAATACGCGCCCGGGTTCGACCAGAGCCGGGCGCAACTTTCTCGCGATACCACTTTGCCCTTTTCTCTTTCACGAGTTCCATGGAACCACCGGACTTTCTGCTCTCCATTACGTCCACCCTGGCTGCGATCACGTAGGGAATGAAAAACCGAGGTCTACGGTGTTCTAGTTGACCGCCGGTTCATTGAAACAATCGAGGGATTCGTTATTATTCTTCTCAGTAGCCAACGGCAACGTATTCCAGCACTGGCTATGCGGCGCATCATTTACTTGTTTCAGTCTCGTGTAAAAAATAAAAATCATTATTTTAGTCAAGGTAAGGTAACCAATAAAATTTACAGTTAAAAATTAATTGGTCGGATCAGCATGGACTCAGGCAGGGCCGTTCCTGGCGGGGGTGCAGAAGGTGCCCCCGCACCTGGGCGGCCAAACCTAGGGGCGGCCGCAGTCCGTTTATTATATGTAAAATTTTGATTAATAAGAATAATAATCGAAACTTTTTTGCTTGATAACTGTTTAAAATTATGTATGTATAGATATAAAACTAAACACTGCATATTAAATTCTTAATTAAAGAATAGTGAATTAATAAGGGCGGCAATATTGTTTTTGCACCTGGGCGGCCAAAACCCAGGAACGGCCCTGGACTCAGGATTCATCTCGCTAAATCTACTCTTCTTGTTCTTGGCTCTCCCTCCTCATTGGAAAAACTCCCTCCAATATCTGTCACACTCGGATCCCTACAGTTATACCCTTCTGACTCCATTCGCAACTTGGGACTCATTTTTGATCCTCGGCTTTCGTATGCTAACCATGTTTCCTCGCTGTGTCGTCAAGCCTATTCGCGTTTACGTCTACTTTACCCCGCCCGTCACATTCTTTCATCGGCACAAAAACTGTTATTATCTCAATGTTTGATTATTTCGTTGTTTGATTATTGTGATATAGTCTATCGTCCAGGTTTATCCTATCATCTTTCTCACCTTATCCAGCGAGTTCAAAACCCCTGTTTGCGTTTTTCTTTTTGTGTCCCGAAGTATGATCATATCTCTCACCTATATGTCAAAACGTCTTGGTTACGTATGCCTCAGCGCTGGATTTTCCATTTATGTTGTATCGTTCACAAAATGCTCTCATCTCATGTCCCGCCTTCTCTCTATAATATTCTTCGCAATAATCTTTCTTACCATGGGCCTAATTCTCTTTCTACTCGACACCAAAGTCTCCTTTTCATACCGACACACTCGACATCTAAATTTGAATCATCCTTTGCTTATATTTCGGCTCATTACTATAATTCCCTCCCACCTGATATTCGAGGGCTAAATTCGTTCCCTGATTTTAAATGTAAAGCTCGGCGATATATATGGTTACATTATGCGTCAGAATAACTTTCTAGTTTCTCAATGTTAGTTATTTAGTTATGGTTAGGCTTCTAACAGTATTGTGCTGCAGCCTCGCCATTTACTTCGCTTGTCTTTATGTATTATTTCCTTCTCTGTATGTGTCAAGTAATAAAGACGAATAATAATAATAATAATTATTACTACCAGTATTACTTATGGTAATCGTTCGGAGTTTTGTGAATTAATCATAGTCACATGGAACACGAAGGATTTACTTCTTCGTCTAGTTAATATTCGTTAAAGTATTGCCCTGAAAAGTTTATCCGGCGCCAAGATTCTTCGTTGTTCGCAACAGAAGGATATTCCGCCCATCGAGGAGACCTATTGCTGTCGCATTCTCGTGCTCGTAGAAGTAGAAATATTATTTACAGAGCCGTTAACAATAACATCGGATATCTGGAGATAGACCATTTACCACTATTCTCTTGCAGAAGTACCTACTTACTTTTCCACTTTGTCTAAACAGATCGTTTTCATGCAAGTTCACGTGGCTTTAGCGAGATTTCCAAAGGCAAGCAAGCCCACATGGCTAACATTCTCGACCAATTAACGCGGTTGGAACATCATCAAGCGACCGTTGAATCGCTCGGTATTAGTTCGCGAAAGTGTTCGCGCAGCAGATTGCGAATGGTATTTTCGGTGGGCCGCTGCATGGGTTCGGTTTAATCTTCGCCCCGCGTTATGCGGCTATTTAAGGTCAGGAAGATAGGCGGTCCGCCGGTGTTATTTTTAATCAAACTCCTGCAGAGCGTTGCACGTCTCGATGGTGGCTAGAGAAGCTTCGTGCGGGCGCGGAAAGTTCGAATCCTTGGACGCACATATTGGTTTAACGAGAATCACAGGGGGAGTTGGCTGCGTTGCTGGCATGGAAAAAGCGACTGGATATCGTTGCGGAAGCTGGCAACTTTAATTCGTTACTATATCGTCTCTTATGGGGAAATCCTTGAATCGCGATTTCGTCTACGCTGCGTCGAATGAATGGTTAAAAACAGGTGCGGCTCAGGGGAGGATTGGACGGTTGTTCGATGTTATTAACAAAGGAGAAGAGTAGGCGTAGTCCTTAGAAACAGTCCTGTTAGTTCTAGGTCGTGAATATCGCTCCAATTGATTTATTTCTGGTATGCTTGAAACCATTGAATAATACAACGCATCTGGGAAAAAGGGTAGTTAAACTTGAACCATATAAATGAGAGCTTTATAATTGAAGAATTCTTGTAGAAAACACGGTAAGTGCCAGAATTATTTTTTTTAGAATTCTAATGGAATTTTCCTTTCTAAATAAGCTACCAATAATGCTAAAATACGATGCCGCTGGAACGTCCAACGCCACTTCTGTAAAAAGCAGTGTAAGAGTCAATTGGCTAGAGACAAACAGGTGCGGCGCTTACAGTGCTTGCAAATTTAAATGAATGGCACATTCAGTTTTCTCTACAAATATAATTCTTTTTTCTCCTGAATTTGGACTATATTAATGCTAAAACTAGAAACATTTGTGATGCATTTGGGTTACTGTATACTTAAGCATATTTAGTAATCGAAACAAATCAAATTTCGTAAATAATTTAAAGTCGGGGAAGTTTTTCTCTCTTCCGAAGAATTCGATTGTTGGCACTTACAGTGTTTTGTACAAGGATCTTCTAGAAGTCTTCATTGGATCAACGAGATTGTGTGTGCAGAAAGAGATACTGAGTTTTCTTACCGAGGCAGTTACAGTTCATTGCCACTTTGCGTCTTCCATATCCCGATATTGTTCCATGGACCGAGGACCACGAGGTAGAAGCGGAATGTTTGATGTCGAGTGGGTAGACGATGAAGTTTGAAGAGGTTACGGTGACTACCCTCCTACACTTACGGTAGATTTCAGACTCGCGAAAGGATTCTGGAGTTTCGGAATCGTAATCAAAGTAGCTTTAAAGCGTAGTTCCTGTTCCTGTTGCTTCGCGGGAACCGTGCCCCACATGACAATTGATGCTCCGCAAAGCGTGCCCAAGGATCGTGCAGCGAATGGGATCCTCGTCAACCAGAAGGCTGCGCAGCTGGGGCTGTGGGAATCCGCTTCGGTTCCTGGCTGATGAGTCGTTCCTCTTTAAAATAATTCAACAGCTTTGCATTTTATCCGCCGCACAGTGGGGCAAACTGACAAAGATTGTGTCAAAATCAAAGAACTTTTGATACAAATGAGATAGAGCGATGATTTTTTTTTAGGTTAAAGCTGAAACATTGCAGAATAAGGGAAAATTGCCGAGATTATGGTACGAACGTTTTTTCACTGTGAAAATCTGTGTTAAACTTGAAATTTTTAAACAAAATTGTGATTAATCCAATACCATGCACGGTAGGATTTTTTTCTTGACATGTTGTGCCTCATTTCCGGTAGATTTTGTCACGCTGATTTCAAATCCGTTCGCAAAATTTGTCTACTACCTCCGGATTTTGAAAAAAATCGATTTATGTGAAAGACTAATGAAATCATATTTTATTCGTTGAAATGATTTGATAACCCACTGGTTTGAAGGTATATTGTATTCCCATATATGGAACACAATCAAAATAAGAATAATTAAGTATTTGAATGTTTTTAGTTACTTACAAAGCACTTCACATCTCGTGATCACTTGACGTATCGCTGTCATTGTCACTGGCACTCTCTGTAGGTTGTGTGTGGCTGCAATGTAATTTAAATTAGATATCTATTTTCCATAATTATATTTTCATTTACACATGAAGTAAGGTAAGTATTTAATCTTTTTAACTTACTTCTCATCAACGAATTTTTTAATTTCTGGTGATACATTATTTTGTTTGTACAACTTTATTCGATTTTTTATTAATATAATTGAAATTTTCGGGTCCGTTAAGTATATTGCTCGATTAAAAACGTCTAACATTCTATTCCTTCGACTATTTTGTCGTGAGTGCAGCAACATATTTTTAACAATCAAACGAACTTACCTGTACGTGAAGTTCGATTGTAATTATATGAGGGCCTCGTTCGAGATGATTACATGTAGTAGTCTACTTTGTCTTGACAATTCACAACGTTTTAGAGATTTTTTTTTTTTTAAATTTTCGCGCGCTGAGTCCGACCTCCCTGAACTTGCGCGCTCTCCTTTCATTTTTTAGAGCTGGGTGGTATCAAAGATCTTTTTTCTATAAGTGATGAGATGATTACGGGAATTCTTGGGTGTAAGTACCTTATCTCTGGGTGGGGTGTAATCATCTCGAACGAGGCCCTCATATAATTACAATCGAACTTCACGTACAGGTAAGTTCGTTTGATTGTTAATTATATTTCGGGCCTCGTTCTTCGAGATTACATGTAGATGTTAAGAGCTAAGATCTTTGTGTTTTTTTTTTTTTTTTTTTTTTTTTTTTTTTTTTTTTTTTTTTTTTTTTTTTTGGAAAACCACGATTACAAAGGATTGCTTAATATTGCCACCGCAAATTCAGTATTAGATCTGTCAATTGGTCTATTATAGAATCTTGCGAATACCCTAGATTTCTCTGACCAGCCCGCGGTGCCTTTAATAACTTTCAGATCTATACCTCTTCGATATGCCGTAGATACTGCTGCATGGCGAGTGCTATGTGCCGTAAATATTGAAGTATCGATATCTGACTTTGATAAAATTTGTTTTATCCAACGACTGATTGTTTGTGCACCAACGGCTTTAAAGGGTTTCTTTGTTGAGATGAATAATTGTTTGCAATCATTGCGGAGATCCTGCGTTATTTCTAAATATTTTGAAACAGCAGTGGCAACGCAGAGTTTGGGCCTTCCTCGGCAATACGGCAACACTAAATTAGGTTGCAGTGCACCCGGCTTAGAGGTCTTTATTATATCCGGAATCTTTATTTCTAACCCTGAACTTGACTGCTTAATGTTTTCGATCTTTATCATAGATAACGTTTGCACGCGGTGAGCCGTAGCCAATGCTAATAGCATGACCGTCTTTTCGGTAATTTCTTGCAAGTTTATTGAATCTGGTAAGTTCTCGATGAATGCTAGTACCATTTCAGGGTCCCAAGTATTTGAGTATTTTGGTTCCTGTGGTCTCAGTTTAAATACTCCTTTTAAGAACCTGTTTAGTGTTCTGTCATTTGACAGGTTACTTTTTGATATGAGTGATATTGCCGATCTCATAGAGTTTATAGAGCCGTACGAAGAACCTGATTCGAATTTTTTTGTTAAGAAATCGACAATCACGTTGCTTGATGCATTATAGAGGTCGTGTCCTCCTTCTTGACAAAATGACCACCATTCTTTCAAGCTTCCACTGTACTGATTTAGCGTTGATGGTGCCAGGGATGCCATTAAAATTTTTGCAGCTTGACGATAATACTCCTACCATCAGTGAAAGGCTTTCCGCTAGAGGGTGTTCCATTTTTCTGTCCGGAGATACTAATAAGTTCTTATTAGGTGGAAACGTTATAAGAGGGCTGACAAGTAACGATAAGAACATAGGGTACCATGGCTGTGTAGGCCAATAAGGTGCAACTACTATCCCACTGCCTCTATCATTGATGATTTTTCTTAGGGTTCGTAATATCAAAGAGAAGGGTGGGAATGCGTAAAATTTCCATTTTTCCCAGGAAATGGTAAAAGCATCTATTTTAAATGCTTCTGGATCTTGGTGCCAAGAACAAAACTTATCACATTTTTCGTTAATCCTTGAAGCGAATAGGTCTATATCAAAACTGCCGAACTCAATAATTATCCTTTTTATTGCAAAATCTGCTAATTCCCACTCTGTATCAATATTCTTAACTCTAGAAGCGATATCAGCTTCAACGTTTAATTTTGATGGTACGTAAGATGCGAATAGCCATATTTTTCGTTCTTCACACCATTTCCATATATGTCGAGATAAATTATTAAATTTCGGAAGTTGTACGCCCCCCATCCGATTAATGTAAGAAATAGCTGTTACATTATCACTTCTAATTAGAAGCTCACAATCAGTTAAATGTGAAGCGAAACATTTGAGTGCGAAAAAATTGCAATGAGCTCTAGGTAATTAATATGAAATTTTTTCTCAACTTCGTTCCAAAACCCATACGTGACCTCTCCATTTGAGTAAGCTCCCCAACCTGATAGCGAGGCGTCTGTATTTATTTCTATTATATAATTGTCACTCCTTATGGGATTTCGTCCAATAGTTATCGCTTCTTTCCACCAATTTAGATCTTCTTTCAAGGAGTTAGATATAGTCATTTTTTCCTCATAATTTCCACTACTCAGAATCAAAGCTAGGTATTTTTCTCTTTCAAACCCTTTACAATATACCGGACTATATGCAACTGCAGGGCAACAAGAATTCAAGAATCCTATGAATTTTGCAAAATTTCTTATTTTGCATTCCTTAATAGATGAAAATTCTTCTAATAATTTTTTAATTCGATCTTTTTTATCTTCTGTTAATTCTACTGCAAATCTTTCTGAATTAAGACGAAATCCTAAATATTTACAAGTCCTTGATGGTATCAATGAACTTTTCTTATAATTTATAGTAAACCCTAACTTTTCAAGAAGGAATATCGTATCGCGAGTATTCTCTACGCAGGACTGATATGTATTACCAATACATAGGATGTCATCCAAATATATACACGAAATATGACCTTTTAATCGCAGTGTATTCATAACCGGTTTCATGATTTTTGTGAAGATCATTGGAGCTGAAGAAATTCCAAACGGTAAACAATTAAACTGATACATGATTCCGTCGAAAGTGAAACGAAGAAATTTTCTATAGTCCTTGTGTATTGAAATACAAAAGTAAGCATCTTCAATATCCAGTGAACACATAAAGTAATTTTTCATAATTAATTTTGAAGCGGTTCTAAGATCTTCCATCTTAAAATGCCTTCTTTCTATAAACTTGTTTAATTTTTTAACATTCAAAATGAATCTATTGGATCCGTCTGGTTTTGGAACTAAAAAGTATGGAGATAAAAATTGTCCTTCAACGGATTCACACTTTTCAATGGCCTGTTTTTCAAGAAGGTTTTCAATGGACACCCTTAATTCAATTTTTTCATCACTAGACATCTTTGGTTTGAAATTGATGTTTTGTTGACTAGGTACATTCATAAAAGGTATCTTGTATCCACTGATGCAAGTTAATATGGTTGTATCTTTCGTTATCTTAAGCCATTCCTTGAAAAAAAATTTTAACCTTCCCGACGTTTTACTCACCTTTACTTTCTCGCATTGTAACGTCGGTTGTTCGACGCACTCTGGTGTGAGGCACTCCGATACGGTGTGCTCTGGTATGGACGTCGATTCTGATTCGATTTCCATGTTTCTTTGGCCCTGTATTTGAATTTCATGACCCTGTTGGGTCTGAATTTCTGTGTCTGGCCCACTTGCCTCTGTGCGGCAAGTGGGCCTTCCCTGTTTTCCGAACCATTTTTTTAATCATTTTACTCAGTTTTTCTAAAGCTGTATCATCCTTGATATTTTCGCCCATTTTTTCGCCATATAGAAATTGGTCGGTTGTAGCTTTATCAAGTAGCGGTTTTATTGAATTCAAGGTTGGAGAAATAAATGCCTTTCTAGCTTTCGATTGAGTATGAAGAATGTCTGTGAGTATTTTTCCTGTATCAAGTAATCTTTCCAACAATTCTAGTCTATCTACCTCTTCATCATTTTCAGAGAGTAACATAGATATAGCCGAACCTAACGCTGATAAAGCTGAACCAACTGAGTTTTGCGTATGCATAAAATGCTCATCCCTTTTCAAGGTGGCTTCAGGAATAGCTTTTATAAGCTCCTTATTTACTATTGGTGCTTCTAGTGCGCATGAACCCTTCTTGGAATACTTATTTAGTATCTTTTCTTTCTCCTCTGCTTTTAGGCCATTAGTTAGCCAGCTGTTCCATCTCCGTGACAATTCAGGATGAAAATCATGATCTTTTTTAGATTCGACTGTTGGGTCCTCCCCCATTTTTTTGAGAACATACTCGTCTAGTGTAATAACCTCGTCCGTTTTCCCGTCCGCCATATTGTTTTTCGGCGCCTCGTCCTTATTTGTCGACTCATTTTCTAAGGGCAAAAAGAAAATAACGAAATGGAAAAATAAGTGTACTGATTTGTCTGCTCTTGTGAGTGAGACCTCTCAGTCATAACCCAAAAAAAAAAAAAAAACGATCGGTCAGTGGCCTTCCTTCTGGAGAGATTCTGCCGTCAAAAAACCTAACTCCAAATTCTAAAGAACGACGAAACGAAGTGGGGATTACATGTACTGATTTTGTCTGCTCTTGTGAGTAAGATCTCTCAGTCATAAAAACCACGATCGGCTTGTGGCCTTCCTTCTGGAGAGGCTCCGCCGTCAAATTCTAACCCCGACTGTGAACTATGCAAGTTCAATATTCCACCTACTTATCGAGGCCCTGAATCCTTCATTCAGGTTCTCCGAATTCTCAGGCAAAGAACTATTGTCTATTCTTGGTGTAGAAACTGTTGTTTGTACCCTAGACTTTTCCTTTTCGGCGTCCTTTACGAGGCAACGCAAGGTTTCCTCGATGAATTTTAACCTCTTTTTAACCTCCTCAGGACTCTTTGTCCTACTTCTATCTCTGCTTCTATCTCTGCTCCATGATGAGCGTTTCCCCTTCTTATGCTTTCCCATAGTTATAAGTTGGAATAGACCAGATTAATGTAATTTTTCCGAAGGTGTAAAAATCAACGTGCGAAGTGTCTGAGCACAACGAAGAAACAATGAAAGGAGAGCGCGCAAGTTCAGGGAGGTCGGACTCAGCGCGCGAAAATTTTAAAAAAAAAAAATCTCTAAAACGTTGTGAATTGTCAAGACAAAGTAGACTACTACATGTAATCTCGAAGAACGAGGCCCGAAATATAATTCCTATACAGTTTATGCCAGGATTCATTTGCATCTTCTGAATAGTACGCTATTGATATAGTGGAAACTGTCTTGCTACTTAACCGACCCGAAAATTTCAATTATATTAATAAAAAAATCGATTAAAGTTGTACAAACAAAATAATGTATCACCAGAAATTAAAAAATTCGTTGATGAGAAGTAAGTTAAAAAGATTAAATACTTACCTTACTTCATGTGTAAATGAAAATATAATTATGGAAAATAGATATCTAATTTAAATTACATTGCAGCCACACACAGCCTACAGAGAGTGCCAGTGACAATGACAGCGATACGTCAAGTGATCACGAGATGTGAACTGCTTTGTAAGTAACTAAAAACATTCAAATATTTAATTATTCTTATTTTGATTGTGTTCCATATATGGGGATACAATATACCTTCAAACCAGTGGGTTATCAAATCATTTCAACGAAAAAAATATGATTTCATTAGTCTTTCACATAAATCGATTTTTTTCAAAATCCTGAGGTAGTAGACAAATTTTGCGAACGGATTTGAAATCAGCGTGACAAAATCTACCGGAAATGAGGCACAACATGTCAAGAAAAAAATCCTACCGTGCATGGTATTGGATTAATCACAATTTTGTTGAAAAATTTCAAGTTTAACACAGATTTTCACAGTGAAAAAACGTTCGTACCATAATCTCGGCAATTTTCCCTTATTCTGCAATGTTTCAGCTTTAACCTAAAAAAAAAATCATCGCTCTATCTCATTTCTATCAAAAGTTCTTTGATTTTGACACAAACTTTGTCACTTTGCGCCGTGTCGAGTTTCATTCAATCAACGATCGTCCTATTAAACGAGTTTCGTTACAATTGAGGCATTTGATGGAAAAAGGGCACATAGGCTTATGTGCCCTTTTTCCGTAAATCGGTTAAATCGACTCAGGTATATGTTATATATATATATGTATAATATATCAATGACATTTCTTCTCCCACGTTTAAATTAGCTAAACGCTGTTTTGTTACGTAGCGTGAGCGACATGCAGCTACATAGTCGCTGACCGGTCGCGCTGCCGTGCTGTCTACTGTCTAGTCGTGCAATACGTTTGATTTTGTGTAATCGAGGAACTATGGAAAGTAAGGCTTGTATCGAATCCGCAAGGAAAGAAGCGAATTTAGGAAAAATGAAAGTGATTTGTAAGACAGCTTGCTGCAAAAAATCGGAGAAATTAATACTTACTTAAAACATAACATTTTTTGTTTAGTTTTGCGCTTCATTTTGTATTTTTATTTAAGCGATGTATAAAAAATGGCCAACGAAGTATGTAAACAAAATTATATGTCAATAACTAAACAAAGAAGCAATTTTGTTACGAATTTACCCTATTTACGGAAAAAGGGCACATAAACCACTTGCATAAAACTATTAAATAAAGACACATATCATTTTCAAATCATGACTTCTGTTTACGAAACGTTTGACGGATATGATACTACATCCTTAAAAAAAATTGGATTTAATTGCATTACTTTTCATTAAGTTATACTATAATGAAAGCTTTGAAACCGATTTACTCGAAATGGCATTTTGGCGTATGTGCCCTTTTTCCATCAAATGCCTCAATTGTTTGCGCACAGAGGTATCGAAAAGGAAGGCTATCGCCAACAGAAATCAAATTACAAACAGTCATATACATGCTTTTATTCCATTAACGCATTAAAGAAAATTAAATCATTTATTATAATCGTTAAATCTTTCTGGGAATAAATTAATGTCATTCGTTCGAGGCCACAGGTTACTCTGTATTACAAATAAAAATTTGTTACATATTTATCGTTCGATGTGCAAGCTTTCTAAATGTGTGTTTTTTTTTAATAAATATAAAGACCAACAATTTCTGTAAGTACTTATTCGAGGACTTTCAATCCCTCAAACATGTCCACCTTTTGGATATTTATTTGCACGTATTTGTAGGTAGCAGGTATCCCTAAATCCTCCCATTGCTTCATTACATCGCCCTAAAGTTGAGTCACTAAAATGGGTGGCGTTCACTTAGCAAGGGCGCGAAATTCGATGCACAGGGGGCCGCTTGAGGTACCTGATCGAAGTTTCGCCTCGAGTCAGTCGACGACGCTGAGGATTTTCAACGCGTCTGCGTGTCGCGTGCTCTCTGTATCTAATAACGATCAACAAGGGCTCGCAGATTACGCGAGGAACAGTTTAATGTTATTGAATTCATCGGCCTGGCCCGATTTTCATTTGCTTAAAAGGCCTGTCGCCTATAGAGTCGTCGAGCGGACGCTCCTATTGGCCGCGATTTCAATCAAATTAGAGATGATCCGCGGGAAATGTCCTGCTCTCGTGTTTGCGTTCCGTTCCAATCATTTTTCCTCATTTCTTTTTTGTTTCCTAGTAGCCGTCTTCTTAGAGCGCGATCTTTGCACGCGAACGGATAATTTGCTTACTGCGCGTGATCGAGGTGTAATTTCCTCGGGTCGCCGGTCATGAACCGGCAGTGCTATCAGTGGGAATGACAAACCGATTTCGAGCGGTCCGTAGTGCATCCTATTTATCGAGCAATTAAATAATTTCCGTCAGACTCAGATTTGTATTTAGAACGCTTCTGTTTCCCCTATGGTAGTGCACCATGTTCGCTATGAATGTTGGTGAAGACCTGAGTTTCATACCGGAGCCTGGTAACGGCTGGTAAATTAATTATTAAACGGGCATGTTCCATAAATCGATTTAATGGTGTTTGCGTAGTAAAATTGTCTGTGAAATCGGAGCACCGATCTACAATCCTTAATGATGATAATCAGAATCTAGTAGCAGTAATTGGTAATCTTGTGCGTTTGCGCCAGCTTTTGCTGCCAATAGGAGCATATTTTAGAGTATCTGTACTTCTGTTGATTATTCGTCTTTTGGATACTCCAAATGCTTTGCAAATATTGGCTTATTGCCTCGTATTTTCTCAGATTAGGCGCCGGAATTGTCAGATGAAGCAGAAACATGTGGCATTTTTTTTTTTGGCTCTTCAGAGTGCAAGGAGGAATAAGTTCCATGTGATTGAGATAGAATACGTGAAACTGAGAATATTTCGTTGACACATATGGTGTGATAGAATTTGGAATATTTTGTTTGGGTACAGGGATATGTAGAACTTAGAATATTTGAGCAAGGTGTAGGGACAGATAGGATTGAAAGAGATCTCAAAGCCCCGTCTTTTTCAGCATCTTACTAAAATATTCCAAGTTCCATTTATTCTTATGCCTTGCTGTTAAAAAGTAAATACAACATGGAGTATTGCATCAAGCTATTAAAGTGCTTGAGACTTGATAATATTTTGTAGTTAGAAAGAATGGAAGTATATGGTTTTCCTCTTATTTGCACGCGGAAGAAACATTGGCGAACGAGATTCTACCTTTATTTTACAAGGTGGAGGGATGTATTATCTGATGTTTTATTCGCCAAAAGTGAAGCTGCTTAAGAGTTGCTTCATTCTGATTTATGGACCCTTAAGTTCCTTGACGAATATAGAGCATCTCCCCGAAGAGATTTTATTACTTTCTTCTGTGAACGCGTTAAGAGCTGTGTGTTTGCTTCTTAAAGCTCAACAGCTCTCTTCATCAATCTTTATGCCAAGTGTTCCTCGTACCGTTGCGCCAGAATAACATAATTATATTCATCGCTTAATCTTTCTTTCCACTCTTTCTTTGCCCAAGAAGTTTGCTGATTAAATGCCATATACCTGCTTCACCTAATTAATAGCTTTTTAAACGAGTGGATTGCCAGCACGAAACAAAATAAGGATATATTTTGTTGAACGTACACGAGGATAGGATGACCCAGGTGGAGTTCGAAAGTAATTGCGGCGCAGATTACTCGAAGCGCATCAGAAGTGTATTAATCGTGGTATACAAAGCCCGAACGAAACAACTTCCACAATCCATCTCACCGACTCAGAAACCCAGCTCTAAATCCCCGAATCAAATCTCTTCTTCAATTTCAGACTTTCCATCCTCCTTCTTTCGCTTATATTTTAAAATCACCCTCGACGTCCCACCGAACAGGATGTATCGCCTAACAGGTCGGATCTAAAGCGTTCTATAAACAATTCGGAATTAGAGAATTTCCAAAATCTTGATCAAACGACAGATTGTTAACTAGAGGGTTGAAGTGACAGCTGTTCATCATTCAGGGGAAAAGAGAGAATTGTTCCAAACCCATCAACCTCGAGTTCCACTAGCCTCTTATGAAAATTGAAAATTTTCTTCCAAAGAATTTGCCATCGTCGATCTGTGAAGGGTTTCCCCCTTTCGTTCTGCATCAAGAACGCGCGGTTGCTGGCGTTTAGCGGGCCTCGCGGCAAAAGTTCGTTCCTTTTCGAAGCTCCCCTTTTGAAATTTCTCGGCGACGCCGTACGTTTGCACGGCTTGCAAAACGAGGCCGCTATTCGTGTTTACGCGATCCAGCGGTATACGTAGGGGCGTTATGCAACCCGCACTCGTCGCGTTACGGTTTCTGTTGGCCGTTGTTCCGCGATATCGCGCGCCGTGAACACGTAAGTATCTTGCAACATTTATGCGGTGCCAGGGGAACGGCGTTGTTAAGTGCAAAATCTGCCCGTGACAAACGACCGTAGACACTTTGAAATCTCCTCTGTCTGGCAATGACCGAATGGCAAAAAGTCCGCGGTACTGCGGCGGCGCTGTTAAGCTGCTTCTGCGACGCGGCTCCCGGAGTTCCAGGCGGCGCAATGAGTGGTTGGAAAAGCAGCTCGAGAATTTCTGTAAGGGATTCTCAGGCTGCCTGTGATCTCATTAACTTGTTATTCGTGGAAGGCGATTCGTAATTACGCGATGAATAGTTGAGGAGATACATCTAGAGTCTAGAGTGTGAAGCAAGACGGAAGTTCCATTCGAACGTGCAGGTGGTGTAAATGTACTTCCCGAGTTATGATTGGTCAAAGAAAAGCGTGGTCTAGCATGACCCAATTTACGCGAACTGCCTTTTCTCTCTTGCCGTCACTGAAGTAGAGTGATAAATGTTTATTAGACCTTTCCAAATGAAGATGCTCAATTTATGTATGCCGTGGCGTAGACTCCAACTTCCATTTCGACTTCGGCAAATCGCGAGGATCACTGTACCATTTATATCCCCCCCCCCCCCCCCCCCCCAGTCTACAGGTGTGAGCTACACTTCTGTGCATAGTATTTCTTTAAAACCTGTCGAATCGGATCCCGCGCAACTTCGATTCCATTCTTCGACGTTCCCGTGGGCTGAGAAGTTAAGCCAAACAGTTCAGGTGGCCGGTCTATTGGAAGTTGCCTGGAAGGCTTAAAAAGCCTTGTACGCTTTAAGGCTTGCCCGTTATCACGAATGACCAGCCGTTCAAACGGGAACAGCTCGTCCGGGCCATTAAAGTTAGCAAAAGCGCAATTAATCCTCGAGCGCGAAGTGTTAAGTAGCAACACGAGAAGGCACTGATTGAAACAGCTTCTCTCTTCGTCGGAAGAGTGCACTTGTCAATAGTGTAAATGACGAAAACGTGTCTCGCGTACGAATCAATTTGCTCCCTCTAAATAAAGTGAACTCAAGCATAATTAACCGATACGTTTTACTTTTGCCCTTGCGGGAAGCCTGCGACTATTCTTACCGCGAAATTGGGATCTTCAGACCAATAGAAGTTTAAAAGAACAATTTTCGTAGGATTTATATTTCTGTTTTTTTTTTTTTTACATTTCTAACGTATGCCGTTCGATCTTCGTAATTCAACATTTGCGAAGCTGAGGAATTGTTAAACCGTTTGGTGGAAAGGGCATGAGATACGTTCAGTTGTAAACAAGGCGACGAAAGCTGAAATCAAACAGATGATGTTTTTCATTACCTGCAATCGGAGCAGTGAGTAATTGAGCTCCGGGTAGCAGTGATCGCACAATCGATAGGAGTTCCTACAGTGCTCCCGGCTCGAGATTTCCTCTAATGGTCATTTTTCACGTGGGTCCTCCTTGGCTTCAGCGAGGATTCATTGGCTCCTTTATTTCTCCCTTTTCCCGACCTTAATTATCTACCTGTTGTTACGGCGCAAAAAAAAAAGAAGAATTAATAACGTCCTCTAACAATACAGCGGATCGTTCCTTCTTAGCGTTTTAAAGCAGACCGATACAACAGTCGCAATAACTTAAAGCTCGCCGGTAGGGTAATCATTTTACCGCTGGTCCGTTGAATAAGCAAAGTGGAACCGACAAACCAATTTGCTGTCATTATTCCAGTAAATTCTCAATAGGTTTGCGTAACTTCCCGCGGGTAACAGAGTTGCACGGTTAAAATTGAATATTTAAATATATCGAAGTCGATGGTACACTTGACTGTGCCGACATAAATGCCACTGGCAGCCCGAGAGATTGAGAATTTCAAGTAAGTTATGATTGTAACGGGGCAAATAAAACGGAGCGATAATTAAGCGCGGACACAAAGTGACTTTGGTGGTCGATTAATTGTAGGTTCAAATAGCTCGGAGTTATTCTAATTGATTCTCAGTGGCACCCAATTACTCGTCGCATTGGTTGCCTCATCGGTAACCATTCAATATCGTAGGTCCATAAAGCCCATGGAAAGTGGCCCTTCGGCGTTGATTAATTAAGTGGAAGAGTAATTAGTTCGTGCATTCTTCCACTGGAGTGCTGTTAACCAGACAATACGTATGTCAAGCACGGCGAACACATTTCCACCGTTCCTTTAGTCTCCTCCATTCCAACATTCTTATTTGGATAGTCGTTAAAGTATAAACTTAAGCGATACGTTTTTACGTTTTGCTGTTTCAACCGGTAGTTTCGAGAATTACAGAAGCCCGAGGCAACTGGTCCATTACTCATATACTCTAAAGCATACATTAAAATGGTGGATTTAAAACGTAGAATATTTGAGTCTACTAATGCTTTAACGTATTCTATAACACATATGTGCAACCTTAGTGGTGAATTAAACTGATTTTAAATTCTACATTAGCGAAGGCGAGAACGTTGCCCATTTCTAATATTAAACTGCGAATTACCTATTATCCTCGCCGGAACGTTCTAGCTCGACTAAAAAAGATTACCTTACTTAATTTCAAAATAATCGCTCACCCTGTGTGAAAACTTCTACATACAAAAATTAGCGAATTCGTTGGCGTGCTTCCAGTAATTCATTTTCCACGACGGGCAAAGCGGAATTTAATATTAAAATGGGTAATAACGTTCCCCTTACTGTTAACGTAGAATTTGATAATTTTCCTCTTCGCAGAGTAATTCGTAGCCATTTAGTAGATTACAAAATGCTACGAGTAGGGGAAACCTGTCCAAAGCCGTATACCTAAGGTTCTAGGTCCATAACTTTTTAAATAATAAAACAAACTGGGTAATGAACGCGGTATTTATTAAAGGGTTTCATAAAAAACACAAAATAACAAAAATATAATTGAAAAGTTTAAATAGGGTACTTAATTGAACAATAAAACAAAACCGCTTCTTTTTCCGGTTTTGTCCACCCTACGGGGCAAAACCGTATATACTATACGGTCTCAATTAACAACGGTAGCATTGAAAATCATCGAGTTCTTCGGATCCCCGGCCGGTGATCCTTCGTGTGCCCATCCACCACACCTTGTACATTGGACCCAATTTTGACCCAAGCGGCTCAGGCCATATTCTTCGTGACAATATACACAAAAATTCGTTTCATCTTTATTTTCTCTAGGTTTAATTGCTTTACATTTTATAATTACGAGGCATTTTGCTGACACCTTTAAACAGAAATGGAACACTAGTTTACGAACCGTCGTTCGGTGTACGGTTTTACCCCGTACGGTTTTGCCCCAAGACGTAAGAACCTACACTTTTGGTTACAGCTAAATATAAAAATGACAACAATCGGCCACGATCATCAAAATATAATAGAAATAGATACTGTTAATAGATATCTTCATGTAAGTTACCTTCTAATTATCACAGCATTATATAGTCCATTTGAAGTACAGTCGAAAATAAGATCACAGCACGTAGAAATATAATAAATTTAATAATTCGCTGGAGCGTATGTATTTCGCCACGAGGCACAGTGGTCTGGAAAGCGGCGTTTTGTGGCCAAAAGTCAATTTTTCAACTTCAATGTTTACAGAAATTTTTTTTTCCTATGTATTGATAACCCCCGAAACCTTCAAACTCCGATCATATTATATATTTCAGACAATTCTATAATCAGATATAGTGTTATAAAGTGTAAATCATGAAATTTTAAGTGAAACTAATTGTTGTAATTACTCATTATAGAACATCAAAGTACGTGTTTATATCATACAGTTATATAGGTAAGGAAGTATATTTCAGTTATTTATATGTGTCATAGGCATTTTTTAGTCCATGAACAAATAGTGCAATGTTTATATGAATTTAAACTTTGAGAAGGCTTATAAAAAAATGATTAAGTGAAATTAACATCGGACTTTTTTTACATGATAGCTTACACAATTGTTAACAAGAGCATGTTAATTTCAAGTGCAACCTCCTGCAACCTTCAATTTTATGCAGACTTTTAGAAATGACGCTCGAGGTGTTTGGGCGTTCCGTACGCGTGTATTTTTAATGTTTTATTTTTTTTAAGTCAAAGATAATGTTAGAGCTGAATCTTTTTTCTCTTTTTTCTCTAGTACGGCTATGATTTTTAATTTTGACTATAAAATACTGCTTTCCAGACCATAATGCGCGCCATATTGAATCCGCCATTTTGAATTTTGAATTTTTGGTGCCAAATTCGTTATCAGCGACCTCAAAAACCCTTAATCACCAAGTTTCAGAAAGATCAGAATTTTGGCCACAAAACGCCGCTTTCCAGACTACTGTGGCGAGGATCTGTTGACTAACAGTTTAATATGGCGGGAAACCATTGCCAAACGCGCGTGGGCTTCGTTAATTTATTTTCAGAAATAAGTATGGTATACGGTTTTGCGCAGGTTTCCCCTACCAAAGTCATGCGCCATTGGCTTTCGAAATTCTCGTCGTAAACACGAAAACAATATCCGAAGCAATTCGTCTGGCACTCTCAATTACACGAACTTTCACAAACACCTTACAATTTCGCCCGTGTTTTTCATTCGATACCGCCCAGCGTCGATGAATATTTAAACAAAAATCCAGCGATGGAGTGTACACAGGGAACAAAAAGAATGTTCTTCATAGTGTTATTCGGAGTAAATGGAGTCGGTTTCATTAAGCCGGGCGAAATTGCGTCGCGCCGACGCAGTGTTGGCCGTGCAGTGAATTATGAATTTGTAAGTCGAGCGTTTTGCATATTTTACATCGTTTGATATATTTCCCTGGGTTACACCTGCGCCTGTACGTGTGTACCCAGCTGCACGCTCGAGCAGACACACACACACACAACAATACAGATATATTCAGTTACAGGGGGCATTGATAGCAGGCTTCTCCATTATTAAACATATCGATTTTCGACCTCCTCGACTGTTTAATTTGCATTTTAAACAGCTTCTTTATTTATTACCGAAAACAACCCGTTAAGCTGTGCAGCTGCGCGAAATCCGCGCGAGACGCGCCAGGATCTGCATGCGGAAGTAATTAGCGCGATATCCGCGTGCAGTTTTGCGAAATTATTTTCGGCGCATAAGGAGCGGGGCGTTCAGTTTCGCCTGGTTTTGCATTTTCCTCGTTTCGATCCCGCCGCTCCTCTGCGCGGAATTATCGCGAGCGAATTTATGAGCCGCGGTTTTTAAATATACCGGAACATTGGAAGGTCTGAAGGGATCCGTTTGCTCGGCAAACTTCCTGGCAAGAAGGCAGGGGCGATGATTTATTTAAAATATAAAGCAGGAGGAAATGCTTACTTAACAAATCGTATTCGCGATCGTAGCAGAGACTTTCGTAGTACGGCACGACGGAGAAGCAGAGGAATTCGGTAAGTTCGGTAAGATTCTTAATGCAAGCACCTCTGAGATTCCCTATTTCAAAATATATATTTCATACGCTGTACACGCCGAATGTTCCACCGTAATGCTGCTCCTTCATCGTTTCGGAAACCGAATCCTACACAGTTGGTGTATCGTTGAATAACGAGCAGTAACGTTCCCACCTCAGCCGTATGCTTTGCCCAGAATTCCAGTACTCACAAATTCTCTCGCCCCTCCGCGTTCTCGTTTCCAGATTTTCCAAAAACACGGGCTCGGCATTCGCGGAACAGCGGAGCACCGTCATTGTCCTTCTCGTTGCCAATCGCAGACGAATCAAGGTTTCGTCGCCGCGCGAGCAGACAACAACGCACCCTCTTAAATCCGCGCCTCGCCCGCGATTCACGGGGAACAACGCGGTGTGTCATTTTAGGTCGGCGTGTATTCCGCGTGGCCGTCCCTTTCTTCTCGCCCCCTCTCTCCGCCCCGCCACCCCCGGCACCGCTCGCTTTCTCTTTTTCTCACACTCTTTTCCGGGGTGTAGCGCCGCGACCTTGTTTAATTTCGCGACATCAGCCCTAAAGTATGGAGCACAAAGGCGTCACACGACAATGCCCCTCGCGCAGAGCGAAAGAATGCCGTCTCCTCATCCTTCATCGATTCCCAGCCAGCGCGCCATTTCATTTTCCCCGTCGTCGCGCGATCCGGCCCCGAACCCCCGGCCCTGCAGCCGGCTGCGAGTTTTTCCCGCTTATCGCGATCATTATCGGGAAAATTGAAGTAACCGGGCGGGCGAAAGGAGCCGAGGAACGTAAACTACGCTCCATCGCCGGGAAAATTGGATTCGAACGCGACCCCCGTGGCCGGGCAATGCCGGCCGACGAATTAACGCGCTCGCTGCTGTTACGTAGATTATGCCCGCACCCTCCGCCCGTCGATCGCCAAATTAATATTGCGGCAATAACGGGAATTGCTCGTTAGGCGAGCGGCTTTACGGGTAGCGACGTATCCTCATCCCAGAATGGGTTTCTTTTCGCAGTCGCGGATGTCGAATCTGCCCCGTATTCGTTGGCGAGTGCAAACTGTTTTAACGCGTGATTAATTATTCGGGATACGGGGCTCGGAGCTGCGCGCCCGGCTCGCCGCTCGGGTTCGATAATTTTATTTCAAGAAGAACGATCGATCAGCTTTTGAACGAACCGTGCACGGGGGAATGTGGGTTGACTGGCTGAATGCGACAGGCAAAGATGAAAGCAAGAAATCCGCAGATTTTATGGAATCGGGGGCGCTCGCGGAGCAACGTTTACAAATAACCCCAGCGGATCGGGGTTCGGTTTGCCCCGCATGTCGATGAATGAACTTTCCATGAATATTCGGCTCGTTAATTTTCCAACGGGACGTCTCCCTGTCTTGGAAAATCGCGATGGATCGGAGGCCGCGCGGGTAAAAAAAACCGTGACCCGTGGGATAATATGCGAAAAATGGGGCGAGGAAGAGCGAGAGGGCGAAATGGGGCGGAGGGCCACGAGCGGCCGGAGAGTTTATCGCTTCCTGCCAACTAAATTTGTTTTCCACTGAAATGCTACGCGAGAAGTGTGCCGATTCGATGGTACGGAATGTATTTGCACAGCTTACTAAAAAATAAAAGCTGCTGGATCGCGACAAATTCGTTCCGCCGTAGAGGGGGGCGCAGTTAGCAGTTTGAAAGTTCGGGTGGAAAAGATTCGTACGTATCGCTAATGTTATATGGAAAAGAAGTTTGCAGCGCTGGAAAGGCCGACACACACTTTCCTCGACGTTCCATTTCCGTTCGCGTCGGTGTTGTATTTCGGCCGAGACATATTTCAGATGATCGAATTCAATATGTTTTCAGACGTAAATTGCCACTGGCTCGAGCCTGAGTTTGCTCATTTTTCGAATCGACCAGCCACTCCGCGTTGGACGGGATTCCACGTTCGGCGACGAGTTCGATTGAACGGAGTGTTTCGGAAGGGAGTATTTGGGGTGCACATACTTAATGTCACTTTCTTGTACAGACCGACTTATCTTAATCCATAAATGAATATATTTGGAGGACATAAGTTCTGGAAGTGGGGCACACCGGCACCCAGGGTTCTCGTTAAAAGGAAATGGATTGGTGAAAATGTCAAAGGTTTTTTCAGATTCAGATAGCATGATCCTTAGATATATCCGTGGCCTATGTATTTAAAGATCTTTCTCGGTGAATTCGAAATGTTTCCATCATAGTTTATCAAATTCAATTTTATCTAGGGTGACTGTACCTAATATCGCCAGTGTTCCTAATATCGCCACTCGCTATATCTCTTAAAGTAAGCTCTAAAATTTATCGGTTATGCACTGAATTAGTTACCTAAACATATGTAGGAAGACATACTATAATTGCAGCACCATGTGATCAACAATTACAGAAAGGGAAGGATTTTAGAGAATCTTAATAGTGTAAAAATTTATTGGACTATCACAATTTTACGTCACATTCGGAGAAGGTAAGTCTAATAAATCTGTGAATGCAAGAATATCTACTAGAAATACCTAATTAATGATGTACTTAAGAAATGAAATCGATTCAAATATTTTTCGTAATGAAAATAGCGTTTTTCTTTTAGCAGTATGCGTGTTCTCAATACCGCCTACCGGAGAACAATGGTTTCGATGTAATGCTTGTTACAGGTGAGGTCACGAAATGTGCGGAACAACCGAAATAAAATTTATTTGTCCAATATGTACAAATTTCTATATTATTCTAATAAAAATGAAATCAAAGATGGATAAAAAGACATTTATAGAGCAAGAAATAATAAAAGCACATGTGAAAATGACTTTAAAAACTCATATATACATAATTAATCAATATTTCTTGAGTAGGCGATATTAGGTAGGGGAGAGGCTTGCAGGTGGCCACTGCTTGCAGGTTGCCACCCCTGCTGTATTTCGACTTTCTAGCAGTGTCATAACCTCAACTCTGACTCACATCGACGTTAAAAGAGTAGTTGTCACTATTTATTAACCTCTGGAGCGGACAGACGCAATAACACTGTGTTTGCTGAGCGAAGTGTGATATAGTGTTTGTCAAGAAATTGAATTATTAAAATTGTGTGTTTTCCCTGTGCTCGTAAATTGAACATTTTCTGCGACAATTCAAGGTAACTATTCGTACGGTGTTGTTTTTTTTTATCTAATTTACATATGCCAAACAGATTTCCAAACATATCATGAATTGACAATTTTTTCTCATATTTTCCAAAAATGTGTCGGAATGCAAGTTGCCACCTTTTTTGGCTTGCAGGTTGCCACCTCTCTCTCTCCCGCTTGTTTACACTCAAATGTCATTTTTCATGATTATGTCGACGCGCGTTACGAAAAGTAGCACGTTTCAATTTTCTTACGAAAAGTAGCACGTTTTGGTTTGCCACGAAAAGAAGCACGTTCCATCGTTTCTGACGAATATTAGCACGTTTGGTCTTCTGCCGCGAAGACTAACACATTTGACTGCCTCGCCACGAAGAATAGCACATTTCGTACTGTTGCGACGAAAACTAGCACGTTATACTGTTTCGCCACGAATAATAGCACGTTTGGGAATTTGTGGCGAAAACTAACATATTATCCGGTTTGGCCACGAAGAATAGCTCGTTTTGGATTATACCGCAGACTGCAGAAACTATCGCGTTTCAGCGCGTGGGCAGTTTAAAAGAATTCAACTGTTGAAAATATTGTTTAATAAATAATAATTCCATCTAATCTCCAAAAGACAACACATATGAAAATTTTAATCTACATAATTTGAGTAAGGGAGGGTGCGGGAATTGCGAACGCGGGGTAAACGCGAACATGCTACTTTTCGTGGCAAACCGCTCTAACGTGCTAGTTTTCGCAGCGAAAGACGAAACATGCTATTTTTCGTGGCAAACCGCTCAAACGTGCTAGTTTTCGTAGGGAAAACCGAAACGTGATAGTTTTCGTGGCAAACCGCTCAAACGTGCTAGTTTTCGCAGCGAAAGACGAAACATGCTATTTTTCGTGGCAAACCGCTCAAATGTGCTAGTTTTCGCAGCGAAAACCGAAACGTGATAGTTTTCGTGAGAACGAAGGCAAACGTGCTACTTTTCGTAAGAAAATTGAAACGTGCTACTTTTCGTAACGCACGTCGATGTGATGTTTACTATTGTCATTGAGTTTGAAGTGAAGTATTTTTATTGCATTTTAGTCATATTTTCGTTTATTTATTCCATTTTTGATACATTTATAGTATGGCAGCACGCAGGTCAAGAAAATCTGAACGCGGCATTAAGGATTTTGAAGCGTTGCTCGACGCAATTAAAGCAATCAAAGTCAACAATAAATCAAGGAAGAGCACTGCAAAGGCATACAACATCGATATGCGAAGCTTTACTTGAGTTTTTTTACACTTTCAGCAATTTTTCTAGGGGTGGCAACCTGCAAGCCAAAATTTCAAGGAGTCAATTTTAGATACTTTCGAGAATTTGCAGTATAATTTTTCTTTTTCGAGAGTTTACATGATTTCTAGCTCAGGATTGTAGCTCTACACTTCCTCTTTCCAACTTATACCATAAATCAATGATACGTTAATTTTATGACGAGTTATGATCAAAAAAGCTAAGGGGTGGCAACCTGCAAGCTTCTCCCCTACACTTTTTTCAGGACCCGATTTTTGCATGTCTTACGTTTTTTGAGTCCTAATTAACAATTTGTAGGTTTCAACGATTCTAACATATGCTACATGAAAGATGAATAATTTCTCTTTACTTTGAAACGAACTGCATGGAAAAATATCAATTATTATTCAATCGACAGCGATTTAACTTTTGCCTGGCGATACTAGGTACAGTCACCCTACTCATCACACTTCCCAAGGTAAATCTATTTAGAAATTGAACTAGCCTACCCTGTAAATCTACTGTATCCAAGCACAGATTAAAATAGGTCACTCCGTGACATCACGACCCGGTTTCCACCTATTGTTGTGTTCTTCTAAGCTGCTTTGTAATCTCGCTGAATTACGCCCTCTTTTTTACACTTCTTCTTGATCATTTCACCTCGGTGAGTATTAACGTGGTTACTAAGTCCGTGTTTTCCCATGAAGCTCGCAAAGTTGAATTTGCGATATTCGTCGGGAAAAGTGCGCTCCGCGCCCGCGTCAGAATAACTTAAATTGAAGCGAGAAACGATAATGAAGATTTGATAAAGACAAAGTTGGTAAAACCCCTTTATTTAAAAAAAATAAGAGAGAGTAAAATAAAGTTTCAGCAATTTCCTCAGAGATAGCGTAGTGTCTGAAATAAATTCGATTGAGATGAAGAATTAGAATGAAAGTAGGATAAAGGCGAAAGCAGCGCAGCTTTCCAGACCATCTCATAAAATGGAAGCTTAGAGCTCTTCTGAAAGGGACGGAAATTATTCGTATTATGCCAACATGAATTTAATCCAGCTGGAAAAAGTAGAATGCCAACAATAATGCGGGCTACAGGTGACAATGATGGAAATGATGAATGAAAAAGAGCAGTTTAATCCCAAAGTTCGTTGGAGGATATGTCCACGAAAAATGTTTTGTGTGTTAGCGTAAAAGGGGATCTGTTCTTTTCATAACTTCGATCTGCACGATTCGTGCAGCCACTTCTGATTACAATCTGTTAAGATGTTGCTGGCCTTATGCATCCCCGCGACTAGAAAATTGGCTGCTCGCGTGTACAGCGTAATTAAGTTGCTGATGAAACGGCAAAACTTTTGGTGCTTAGTGTCGTAGGTCCCACTTTCCTGCTTTTCTTTCCACCGCGTTCGTTTTTTCACATAGGCACATATATTTACGAATTTACTGTGTGTTCCGCCCTGCTTCTTTTTCTTTCGCGAGCGCAAAGTTTCACGAAAATTAGCAGTTAGGGTACGGCCGAAGAGAGGTGTTAATTAGATAGTGAAACTTCTGTTCAGAGCTTTATAATTTTCCTTTCCCTCTGTGTACGATGTCACTGGTTAAAAAGCAGAACGTACCTATGTTTTTCACGTGTGTGTTTGACAGTGAATAAACATGCTAATTCCCTGCACGGTGTTTCATTCCAAAGAGAACCAGATCTGTGCGAAGCAGCTTGGAATACAATACAGTTTTGTATTAGTAATTTTCTTGGCTAACTTTCCATATTTTTCAACTCAACACCAAGCTATTCTATCATGTTTCTTATAAAGTGGCTGTCAGATTTGTCACGGTCATCCTGAATATTTTCGTTGATTTTATGAATGTCTGAGGGAAATATTGGACAAGTAAAAATTACCTTTAATATCATTCTCCAGATTGTTGCAAGCTATTAGTTGCGTTTAGGAGATAAAGGGAAAACTGGTTTCGGTTATACAAGAAAAAAATATATTTAATGCTAATAGCAGAGGTATGTATGTACTTAGAGACGCAACAGAAAGACGTGAAAAATATTAATTTTCTTTAAAATTCCCATTTTCTCGTGCGCTTACAACGTTCTTCAAATAATAAGCTCTTCTGGAATGACCTTTACTGCTTTAACCAGAAGCTTTTTAATTAAGGTGGAAAATTTCTGGAATTATTCATGTTAAAGAGAAGCGGGCAGGAAAGCTATGTAACAGCAGGACGGAATTGTCTCTGTTCCGTTTGCCCGTTGAGACACACGCGTGTCGTTCGTCGGTAGGAAAGCTGACTGCAACAATTTTCAGATGTTATTAATTCCGAGCGTTTGCACGCGTATAAAGTTGGATGCATGTTAACATCGCCGGTACTCGCTTCTATTAAATCGTTAATTAAATAGCCAAGCTTCAGTTCGCTATTTAACGGGCCGCTCCGTATTCCCTGCATTTGCATATAAATTTGCATAGGGTGTTTCGCAAGATGCGAGGCTTCAAGAAAATTTCGGAGTTCAAGCTCTTCTTGGAATGCGGCATGTGCTTTCTTGGTGTCACTAGTTTGGACAAAATTTATCCAAACCTTACACTTTCTTAAATCTGCAAATAGTATCGTTCTTAAATGCGGCAGCTTTTCAAATACGTAGAGCTTGATTTTAAACTGAGGATAAAGCCAGTTTGCTTTCTAGTATTTACAAAAGGATTGGTAACTTTGAAAATAATTCTGGACGTTATGTATTGAATTTATAGTACAATTAAAAAGATCGAGTATTTCGCGAAGTACTGTTCAGTGTAACGAAACACCTTAATGAAGAGGAGGAAGTGTTTTAGCGAGCAGAAAGAATCTCGCTGATAGAAGTTGGAGTCAGTAACACGAGTCAAAATTGATCAGACCCGACTATTCCACTAATTACAAGGGAGAGAGTTGGAGGGAATTCCCGGATTCGTTTTGAAAGCTTATTGTAGGGTAGCTCGACGCGCTACGGCGCTAGATAAGATCGTGCTGCTTTATCACATCCCGTTTTTTGGCTAGAGACGACGGAAAACAGGAAAAGCTGACACGAAACGATTATCGCACTCTCAGCATCTTTGAACGGGCGTTCGGGACACGAGATTGTGAAGAGATATTTCGAGTTTAATAACGGGACTCGACAAAGACTTTTATCATTATTAAGCCTGGCGAAATGCCTGTCACCTAGACTATTATCTCTTACGAACTTTCCCTCTTGAAGCAGTTGAATAATATTAACCGAAAGTAGGTAAATCAGTCTTCATTGATTTCGAACGAGTTGCCCATCTTTCTTCTTTGCTGGCTCAGGGTCTTCAATTATAATAATAAATCCGTTAAGATCTATCTAAGAACTACTTTCCTTTTGCGCTGTTCAATTCCGATAGAGTTCACAATGTGCGTAATTACAACGTGGTATTATCAATTTCCAAGGCCTTCAGCGAGGGAGCAGGGGTAGAAAATTGGACACGTATTAACGCGGTCGGTACATGGTTCAATTAAGTTGTTAATTAAATGGCGATGCTGCAGTTCAGCGGCATGACACGCTGTGTTTTCTTTATTCCCGGCCACCTGCCGTCAGACCGGCTTTGCTGCACCGTGCATAATTTAATTAACAAGTTATTTTAACCGTGTAACGTCCCGTATGTGCTGCCGCAGTTTTTGGCTTTCGAATTCGCCGACCCGCATTTTCACTCTGTCAGGCGAAATTCATTGGATTCCAGCGACATTCCACCGGAAAATCTGTTTATATTTATCGTAATGAGAGGTGGATTTAGATTTATCATATTGATGCCCGCGCTTTTTTTAACCGAAACAAAGTCGCCAATGCATCGCGCAATTAATTTATGAACGTGTTCTTTAAAACACTTCCAAAATCTCTATCATCACAGAGAAACAGACAAACCTATTACTTATCTTTTCTACCAGGCGAGTTTAATGGCATTAAATGTGTGACAGACATCCGTCAGCCTGCATTACTGTGCAGGAAGTAAGTATATTACGCGCGCACCCACTTGCGCTTAATAAATTAGCTTTTCATTGATTGCGTTACTAAGTAGTAAAGCATCCACCGGAGGACATAATTTCATGAAGTAATGTCTCCTGCAAGTATTACCCACTTTGAGAGATCGTATTGTCGTGTAAACACGGTTCTAGCGTAGGGTTGTTTTCATGGATTAATTAGCCCACTAATTTATACGAGATGAGGAGCGTTGGAATTTCTCAGTCGAGCGGATCGCGAAGGTTTTATCTTTGTTGTACTTTTCCGCGCAGCCCTGCCTGTCCGTCTGAAGACCGCACAGAAGCGTTAGATAAGACGTCGCCGTAGAATTCTTCTTGCCGCGGAAGTGCCTCTCGAAAATTCACCAGAAAATACAAGCGAAAATAATTAAACTCCAGCCAGACGCCGATTGTTGACTCTAAACCGCTACGCTTTTAATCATGACATTGGAGGCTGCCGGTGGACGCGGGTGGCGTGTTTATCTTCGGTTCATAATAATTTAGTTATCCTCTTCGTAACAGACTGCAGTTGTCTCCTAATATCCATTCATTCATCTTTTCACGACAGTCTAGAAAACGGTTCAAACAGCTTACACAGTTGCTGGAAGTAGCAAAGTTATTTCATTCCCACAAAGTTCGTTCTCTGGGTGTTTTTCAACGCGGCAGCCACCTCTGCTCAGACAGCCCCGCGCAATTCACGCTACATCTCCATTCTGCTTCGGGGCGAAATGATAGACGAAGTGAGGGTGCGTCCATTCTTCTAGTCTTGGGCAGAATGGCGGCGAGAAGCGAAACATAATCATCCGAAGAAACTTGCATTCAACGACACAGAAAGATATCCGATTTGATGGTAATCAGCGCGTTCCTCCCTCGTCAAATGATTTGCGACCGACCCTGCAGGCATTGCTGTTATTCCAACATCAATCTCGAATTAAATGTCGACTATTCGTGAAATGAAATGAATTTCCGAGATACATAAAACCCTCACCATTAGAAAGACATGATTGAAGTAACAGAGATTGAATAGAATCCAATTTGCTTTAACAGTGAGTTAAATCTTAAATGAAATATCTAACAAGGCTTTCCCATTTAATCAATATTAAGTCAACCTATAGAAATTTTATTCCATGCACATTCTACAATTTCGTAGCTTTCATCCACATTCGTATAAATCCCTGCCTACTATCGAAAGGTACCTTTGAATATCAAGCTGTAAAAATGAAACTGCAATAAATTCTGTATGATCGATGCCACTCGAAACTTCCTCGAAATCTGGCGCCTCGCAATCTTTCGATACTCATAAATTTGGCTCGTGCTTCTTGTGCAACGCGAAGTTTCCAGAAAATCGCGGATCCTCTACCTCGTGACTCCCTAAAACACGGGCAGCTGCAGGAATTCTCTTGTAGGTACCAGCCACGAAAAGTCGAATTCCCACCGAACCGAAAGTCGTAAACCTTTAAATCCCTAATCGCCGCGAACACTCGGCCGCACACAATTCCATAACTGGAATCCCCGATAAATGTTCCAGCGTTTCCCAAAGCCCTTAAACGCTTCGAGTTTCCGAAATTCCACCGTACTTAATACTGTAACTGAAACCCTCCACGCGTCTGAAGTTCCCACCGGAAGTGTAAGCCTCTGGAACCTCGGGTTTTTCCTGCGAATTATTCTACACCGAGCAACGGCTGAGCGAGATTTGAATTATTTGCTCATTTGCGGCGTGTCTATCCTCTTTATATATCAGCGCCGCGGGTGTTAAACGGGGGCCGCTTCGTAATGCTGAGTGTCGCCAGAAAATGGGCTAACTTCGGGATAATTGTCGCTACAGGGATAGCCAGGTGTTGTAATTCTGGCTTTACGCACAAAATGGTGCCACTAACATGCACGAGAATCAGGAGCCGGTAATTGTTTTGTAAATTTCAGGCAATCCAACGTCCATGCGTGCTTGGGCGAGATACGAGCGCCGCTAAACCGTAAGGGATATATATCGTTCAGGATAATCAGGACGCCGGATGTCCGAGCAATGTTCAAACTCTCATTAAATACGTAGAACCTAGAAAATGTCTTCCATTTAATCGAAAACTTTGTTCTCTTCATGGGGAAACCAACTTTTTTCGAGTTAAAAATTCTTTTGACACCAAATTACCATTCCCATTTTTCTCCACATGTCCATCGAAAAAACGAGCTGCAATTGGACGCCGAAGGGGGCAAGTCTCCCTCGGTGGTAAACAGAAGCGTGTATTAAGGATGTCCCGAGGAAACGGGTGGTTCGCAGCCGGAAAGCGAAACGAACGGGAAACGAAGAAAGGAAAGGAAGAAGTGTACTTTCTGTCTTTAGACGGGGGCAGTCGTTCCAATGCAATCTTCGCGTCTTTACGAGCACGCATTCGCGGCCCACCCGGGGGATTCGCCTAATCTTTCCTCCTTTTAAAGCGGCGGGTTATTTATTGCGTTTGGAGCCGCTCGTCGAGCGGCTAAGCGGCTCGCGATCCGTTCGCCCCGCGAGAGTTAACACCTCCGAAATGTATTCGCTGTGTTCGTTAACTCGCGACAAAGCCGAATACGGGGAGGTCTTATTAGAAAATCTCTACGGGGCAAATTTTACACCGCCCCTCTTAACTCGAGCGTTTATTTTATCGGATCGGTTGAGGCACTGGTAGCTGCGCTCAGGGTGCAGAAGCAACGGCACAAACTCAGTTGCTATCGTTCGGGTATAGATGCAACGTGCACACTGGATATTGATAATCAGACACCGACATCCATTGAAGAAGTCAAACAGCACGTCCACTTTGCGCCAGCAAGTCTTTACGGCCGCATCGGGGGTGTGGAGTAACGAACTTCCTGTTAGCCCTGAGTCACTAAGTACGTCACCCTGATGGCTTTCCTTTAACGCATATTTTCCTTAACACTAAAGCAACTTGCGCGATCCGGCGAGAGTTAGAAGGGTAGTTGCGATAGAATGAAACGTTGGCGGTGATACTTGAGTAAGTTCCAGCCCCTAATCGATTTTGTACCAACTGTCGTGGACTATTCAGCGAGTCTGTCTAACGACATACTTTCCTCAGGGTGCATGAATATTCAGCGTCGGGCCAAATCATCTGGGTGCAGAGATGGATATTATAGACAGTAACTTGTTGGAATCAGAAGATGTGCCCGTGATTGCGTGCACCCTCGATTCCCCTGCAATTTCATTTTTGGTCGGGTGTGGTTCCACTCGTGACCGTGCTGTTTGGAAGGGTGGTTTTGAGGGTTTTATCAACGACGTTTCTTCAACAGGGTCACCGATTCATGTCGCTCGTTTCGCCCTGATTCCATCAGGTGTTGTCGATATATCGGAACGTCACTGTCGGGAAGTTTCATTTTTCTAGTGCTCCGCTGCCGCTTCCGTTCGAAGGGACGCGGTTTCACAAGCCCCGGATCTCTCCTTTCCCGCGAATTTTTAATTAACCAGGAATATTTATAAAGGCCGCGCGGATGCGGTGGATTGCTTTATGCTCGATCTTTTTGCGATGCAGCGCGAAGGCTGGCGCGAATATATGTTCGTACATACAGACGTCGTTTTAATCACGGAATGACATTTCGCGAAAGAGACAGGGGGTGTTATAGCGCTAACACTGCTGGCGATAATTATAATACTTGTTCGTTCGCCTCGCACTACATATTGTAGTGACGAGCGTTTCCTAAAAGTAACGCTTTAATCAGCGTGAAACCAGTTCACGGCAAGCCGGTGTTTAAAGGTTACCATACACCAGCGAGCCGCGAGCCGAGCCGCTCGCGTACTGCAGGCTCGGCAAGCATGCTCGCTGGTGTATGGGATCGACGATCGATTAAAATGCTCGGCTCGCTCGCGACGTGCGGTACTGTGTAGGCTCCCGCGAGCATGTCGACGAGCTTCGCGCGAGCGGCTCGGCGAGCATGCTCGCTCGTGTACGGGGGCCTTAATAGCGAGATTTTGATTGAAGCGATTACGCAACGGTGGATTATAATTTTCAGTTATGATTCCCCGATAAACAGCGAAGTTCGTGTCCGACGTTGGCAAGTTTCTTCATCCCTTAAGTATCGCAGCTCAACCTCAGGGGTTTCTGCTGTCGCGTTAGAGACGTTTCACGTCAAATCTCACGAGGGTTTAATTTCTTCAATATCAGTTATTGTGGGCGACAGACGTCTGAATTCTTCCTATCGTATTTTTAACACGATTCACGAAGGGTATCTGATACTTTGTGTTGGTATATTTGCGTCCCCTTATTTTGCAAATCCTTCAACTTCGCACGATGTTTGCCACGAGTTGATGAAGTTCGAGAGTTTGATTAATTCAGATCTCGACGAGTTGCGAGTTCAAGAGTTCTACTTGGGATCGGATTCACGGAGTTCGGACAGTTGCGTTCGAAAGCTAATACATTGATCGACTCACGACTTTGCTAGTTAGACTGGTCGTAATCAATGAAACTGATCTATTGTTCAATTAAATGTTGAGATTGATACGTTCTTGGAGGACTGCATCGGAAACTACATATGACAACGTAGCCGATGCCTGAACTTTATTGCCCAACAATCCCACTGATTAACGAAAAGTAAAAGAGACTTTTAAATCATTCAAACTCGCGATATGACTCAGAGTTCTTCCACTCCAAACCTAATTTCTTCATGGGAAGCATAAAGAAATGATTGCTCGCAGAGTATCAGTAACATTTAAATTCAAATTAGTGCATTCGTAATGGTTGCATTCTATCCACTTAAAATACACTGTCGACTGAAAGTCAGAAATTAATAGTAGGTACCATTGTTATTTGTTTGCCTGAACTGCGCGGACTACAGCGCCGCAAAATCCTAGTGTCTAGATAAATTGCGAATTAATCCGCCAAGTGATGGTGTGCAGTAACTCGGGCGCAGGAATTGCAGGCACCTTTTAGCGTTGCAGAGTCGCGACTGGATCGTTTATCGGCTTTTCCATTAATCACTGATTCTATGATCGAACCGTATTCATAGCAGCGCGATCAATAGGCTAGTTATTATTATCAACAATGCCGGCAACATATTGTTGGCCCGCATTCGACTAATATCCTTATTATCGATGCAAAACGGTCCGTTGTTCCTATTGTGTGACTTCGCAAACGGTTAGTTTCACGGGAAGCCGCGCAATTTTACCAGTCGATGAATGTAGGCAACGAAATTTAGAAACACAACGATGCCACGATATTCGTACGAATTTATGCGTATTCCTTCGTACCATTGAGATCCGCGATGTTCCCCTAAAGGACGATAGTATTGGGAAAAGAAAGCACGAAGAAACTGTGGATGTAACGAATCTCAATTTAATAGGATCAAAAGTTTCATTCCAACAGGGAGATTGAGGTGAGTTCGAAGAGAACCGAGGCAAATCTTAATTGTTTTTACGCCCGATGGACTAGTTAGAAACCAAGGAGTGACCTAAAAAGGCGTATTATTAATTTCCACGGGAAACAATGAAGCGGGAGAATAATAAGTTGAAATATCCAGCGCTTAATGATGCATTATTAAAAACAGCGTATGCACGTTTGCCCCCTTAACGACGTCGGCCAACAAACAAATGCCGCCCGTAAATTGCATTTAGCAACTTCTCGAAATTATTTTTACACCGGAACTTCGTCCCAAATTGCGGTAAAGCGAGATTTACATGGGACGAAAGACCATTCCTAGAACTGCGGCGAACTATTAAACTCGTTTCCACCGAAATCTGTAGTTAATGAGCTTCCGCGAAATAACGACGATCTATACTTTGCCATTAGCGTTATAATTGCACCGGAACGCTGCGCCCGTTCTCGGTGGTCCCGATATTAAAAAAAAAGGGAGAAGTGATTTAAAGAAAACGAGGGGAAAAAGGACGTCAGTTTCCAGAGTTTCATTGTTTAAGGGACTATTGTCATGTGCAGAGTCTGAAGCAATCTTGAAGTAGGGATCAAGAGTTATCGTACCCCCTCGTAACTTTACCGTATTGGTCATTCTATGCTGGTACTAAAAGGCTTATAACTTCAACCACCCAACTTTCCTCAATTACTTGTATGTCCTCCAAGGACTCCCGAAACTTATGCTTCCCAAGCTAAACCATAAATATGATTGCTCGATTTAAATACAGCCTCCAGTCAGGACCAAAGCAGCCATAGAAATGTAAACGGTAACAGAGATACCACTCTACGTTGCGTAAAGTGAAAGAATTAGAAGGTACGTGAATGATCCACGAACCAAAAACGCTTCGCATCGAGGCCGTTAGATGACAGAATGCAAATGACTCGCTGCCCCCGTCGAAGAGGAGTTTCCACCCCAAATGAGGGGCTGGATTTTCCCAACGCGAGCCGCGCTTCTTCCATATTTCTTTCCGCGCGACGGATAACAGCTGTTAATTATGAGTCTGCCGCGTTCACCTCGTTGTGCTGCATGTATTTATACGACAGGCTGTAAAAAGAGTGAAACATTTATACTTTACACGATGCCATATCGCAAGATGGCCGGCTATCGAACGTCGTACAAGTTTCGATCTTCGACGAAGTTTCTGTATAAGATGATTAAAACTCGCGTAATAGGGCGGTAATGGGGAACGGACCGATATCGGCCAGTGGGATTTAAAATATTTAAATAATGCAGGCCCAATACACTTGAGCCCCGTTCTATTCGACGAAAGGAAAAGTCAAAGTGCAGAAGGGTCCCCGTGGATTCTATCGAGAGAGATTTTGTCGACCTGAATAGACGATGAAGTTGTGCCGCGGGCTATAGGAATGGTATTCGCTGAACTGTTAAATTTTCTTTATTTGTTTCGCGGTTGATTAAGCAAAATGTTTTAAGAAAAGTTGTGATTGGATATATCCCAGATAGCACCGTACATCCCAAGGACGTCCTTTTCATGTCCAGTTTATATCCGAACGTCCTACGTCCATTTTGAACATACATAGGATGTTCTTAGGATTTAAATTTCGGATGTTCTAGGAACGTCCGTTTCTTAAGTCCTACGGACGTTCTTAGGACTTAAATTTCGGATGTTCTAGGAACGTCCGTTTCTTAAGTACTACGGACGTTCTTAGGACTTCAATTTCGGATGTTCTAGGAACGTCCGTTTCTTAAGTCCTACGCACGTTCTTGGGACTTAAATTTCGGATGTTCTAGAAACATCAAACAATCTTGTAAGTCACGTGATTATTTTGCACGACTACATTTCGAATGTTCCGAGAACATTCGTCTCGTAAGTCTTGTGAATCCTTAGAAGATCTAAATTTCAGATGTTCGAAGAACAACCGTCTTGTAGGTTTTGCAGATGATTCCGGTTCGGTTGCAAAACAGTCTTAAGACTGAACCTCGCCTTTGCGCTATTTTTTTGTGCAATGAAGACGCTGAAATGCTGAAATGTTTCCAGATAGCTTACAACGTCTTCAACGTCTAGAGGTCGAATGATGATATTCTGTAGAATATTTCGCGTCAATGCACATTTTTTATAAACTATTAATAATTGTTATATACCTAGAAATTGGAATTATTTGGAAGGAAGTGTCTTGAGTAGTTGCGAAAAGCAGTTGCTTCGTAATCTTGGAGTCCTGGGTTCGATTCCCGTCACCGCCAAATTATTTTTCTTAATGTCCTAACCCAGACTTGATGACGACGTCTTTAAGGCGCTTTTAAACCATCTGCAAAACGTTTTTAAGACGCCTTTTGGACGTATTTAACTTTACTTTCGGACGTTCGGAAAACGTTCTGAGAATGTTGACACAGCACGTCCTCAGGACGTTCCACTTTGTAAATAGGACCTTCCTACGACATTTAAAGAACTTAACGAGGACGTACAGAGGATATATGGACCTTCTCGGGACATTCTCCGAACGTACAGTACGTCCGGAACGGACGTCCTTCGGACGTACATAAGATGTCTTTGTGCTATTTGGGATAGAACGGGATAGGGAATGGGGACACTGTAAAGTCGAACGTTAACCAAATTTTTTAAAAAGATTCTCAGCCTGCTGGCACGTGTGAATTATAATTTACATATTTATTATATGTATATACCTACTCAATTTAAAACGCTCGATTTAAAAGGGGTGCGAACTCTGCCTGGTACAACATTTTTTCTCTTATAGAATCTGTCAGCACGCGTCAAAGGAGCGCCTTCATCTCGTGCTAACACTTTGCACAATCGATTTTTCGTCGTTCCTTTTACCCCTGGCTATTCCTCATCGCCCAGATTTTCGTGTCAAGAGCGATTCCTGTAAATTTCGAGGACCGAGGAAGTTTCGTGTCCAAATGAGGTTGGAAGTTCCAGCGATTGTTTCCAGGCGCGGAATTCGGTAATAGAAACTGAATTAGACTCCACCAGGGGAAGGAGTAGTTAATCTTAATTAAAATCTACATCGGGCTGAAACAAAAATTTCCACGTGAAACTCCTGGGAAGCCTTTGGAAACAAAATTCAACCGTAATCACACGTCCGTCAACGAATATTCTGTATAGGGGAGAGCGGGGACAAACGTAACACTTTTTACATTTGGCCTAGCTGCCAATTACCTCTTACAGATATAAAAACGAAAATTATGCCTTAAGATAGTGTGTTTCTTGGTCTATCATCTCACCACAAATTCAGCTTTCCATGATAAGTAGTTAAAGAGTTATGGCAATTTTCCGCAGTGACTGTCAGTGTTACTTTTGTCCTGCAGGGGTAGGACGAAAGTAACATACCATGAGGACGAAAGTAACACCAATTATTTTGAGGAGAATTAAGTAAAAACACTTCTTTCAAAGCAAAATGGGATTTTCTTATTATCAGAAACGATAGAAACAAACGTTTAAATAAACATATTTTAAGTAAATAACGATAAAAAAGCATAACAAGCTTCAAACATTTCTTTGATACTGTGTATTTGATTTAATATGGAATCTCGTGTAGCGGCCCCAAATGTAACTAATATTTATGATTTTTTTTTTTAAACTATTGTTTATATTGGATTCAACTCTTTGGGGATATAGGGAGGCATCTTTAAACGTATAGAAACTTTTTTTATGTCGATCCTTCTTATTATTTATTCATTATTGTGGAATCTTGTTAACATTTTCTACGATATAACTTCTTTTGGCGTGAGTGTTCCACCTGTAACGTGTTACTTTCGTCCCCGTAGTGACGTGTTACTTTTGTCCCCAGTCATGTTTTTCAGCATAGAACTGCCATAACGTACAAACTATACAAGACTTATTGAAATCAAATACAGGAACTTATAAAGACATTATCTAAGAACGCTTTAACAAATAATTGGATCAATGTCTATAGTTTAACTATGAATATTAACAAAAAAACCAACAGAGGAGACACTAACCTAAATGTTCGAAATAACGAAATCAGCTTGCCCACGATACACGAATCGTCGTATTGTTCTGCATCACTCCGTGAATCAAAAGAAACACTAAACACGCGTAACTATGTAATGCAAACGTTTTGGAAACTTTTGTGGAAGGCGGGAGAAGGCGTGTTACTTTCATGACGCCGTTACGTTTGTCCCCGCTCTCCCCTACAGAAACAAATAGAATTATAAGACACTAGCTTTACTACTCGGTATTTTACAAAAAAAATTTTTATTTATTTATTTTTTGTGAAAATAATCACATTCATCTGGATTAGCTGGGCATAATGAGCTGGGACACATTTCGTGACCTCAGAGTTTACCGTTCGACAGTTTTTAGGCGACAGACAAACACGCAAACACTTTCTGCTTTATATATTAACATCTCGCGAAACGGATGGATACTTGCTACAGATAAGAGAAATTACCAGCTCCCGTTCTTGTAAGCGCGACACAATTGGATTTCCACTTTATCTAAATTAAACGAAACGGAAAATGGAAATTCAGATCAGAACGGTGGATTGTAAACGTTTGAAAAAAAATTTCATCGCTTGAATTACTCACTGAAATTGATTCACCGAAGCAGTTTCGATTTAAATTTCGTCCCGATAGCTGTTAGAGCGAAATAGTTATCGGAGCCGAAGAATAGGCGACCAAAAAAAAAAAAAAGGAGAAATGTTATGTATCGCGTGACGCAGTATCGAACGCATGTCAGTTGCTTGGTACTTTTCTTTGTTGCAGGTGCTTTTGTTTCGCGCCTACGCTCCACGCGCTTGTTTTTCGGCCACGATAATGCGTTGGTTCTCTCTTCTTTTTTCAGCATACACGTTTGTCTGTCATTCCGTTTGATCGGTACATTGAGAGTTTACTGTCAACGTTGAAATGCAGATAATCGACGGGTTTAAAGCGGAAATAATGGAGCCCCGTGTTTCCATAGCTCGCGACAAATTGGGAGTTGTTTTAACACGGGCGCGGGATCGATTGGACAACTTAAAAATACCGAATTTATCTTTTTGTCGTTTATCATGGCACGCAATAATCTGATTTTGGATGGCTCCCAAATATCCCTTGTTTTCCCCTAGGAATTATAGTGTTCTTCTAAATTCTTGAGGGTTGATTTTTTCAAACCATAATTCATGAAGAATTCTTCGCATTCGATGTATGCGTCAAATTCTATTTGACGTTGCTATTATTCAACTCGTTCTTGGAAAATTGGCAACTCCACGTTTTGGACGAAAGTTTTTCAATTACGCGCCTATAATCTGGCCTTTATCGGTTCGAAAACTAAGCTTTAACTTTGGGAAACTCGCGGCGAAATCTAAACCCCAACACAGCTTTAATTTCCACAGAGGTACATATTAGCGAAGTGAAAGTTTCTTATCCCAAAAAAATACCCCAATAATTTCCTGTCTCATGTTTCAAATATCTTTCCCGGGTGTGCTTAATAATTGCGGCGAATTTCTGTCTCTTAGTCCGTGAGCTACACAAAGGGCCAATAATTCAACAACACCCCATCAAGATCCTCCTCGAAGTTTTATCTCGGCTAACAGAAATATCGGTTTGGATATTTCGCGTTACAGCGTGACATGCCGTGCCCTCGCTTCTAACCATTAACCTGCTCCTTCTCTCCGAAGTGGTTGAAGTTTCCCCAAGAACTTTGAGTATCATAAAGCCCCCATCCTGCCACCGCGCCGACTTTTGTTTGCAAGTTAATCAAAGATTTCCCTCCTACCGTTCCCCAGATGTCTAACCCGAATTTCGTGTCCGGACGTCCCGTCTCTTGCTCTGATTCCTCGGGGAACTTCCAATATCATCTCCCCGTAAATTTGTTGAATAAATGCAAATCTCTTATGCGTTCCAGCGCCTACGACTAGTCGCAAACTGAAAATTTCCCGCGCGCTATTCAAAAGGCTCTTCTGTTTAGAGAAACCTCGACCTGCCCAGCTGTCGAACAATTCGGGCCTGCGGCTGGCAACGAGGCGGGCCGCCGCAGTTCGATCACTTAAAGCATTCTCTAATGACATCTCCATTTTCGAAGGAAAAGGTAATATCCGCTCGCAGTGCGGCGAGCTGTCCGCGCGGTAACAGGGGATGGTGGCTATGAAACCAGCGACCACAATACAACACAGCCCGCCCCCCTGGCGATCTGGTATCGCTATTTCGTTGATCGCGTCTCTATCCAGCGAATGAATGCGACGTCATGTCTATGATCCTGAGGAGAAATCAGTGGCCGGGGGGGTTCGCTCCCTGCCGGAGTCCTATTTCCCAGAAAATAGCTCGCCCGATTTCGATACCCCGCGGTATTCCTTATCGTTTCATTTCCTTGGATCGTCGAGCGCTCGGTCCGTGATATTTTTCTATCTGCAACGAGACTGCTGCGCGGGGCCTGATTAATGTTTCCGATGCATTTCTGCGGGGACTGGCAGAGTACAGGGAATTTTGTTGGAGGAGTCGGTATCGTGATGAAGTGGTGCTCTGGGTCGCCACTCTTAACATATATGTATCTGTACACTTTTTCTTGGAATCTTATCTATATAGCTTTTAACCGTTGGTGTTTCGCTAGCTTCTGACTGGTGAACTTACAATTAGCTCTTCCGCCGGGAGCGCTTTGAACACGGTGTTTTAAATGTCCGTTTAATGTTATGCCTTGTAATTGGTAATAATGTAATTTGAGACGTTGTACAAATATTTCAACGAGCTCGTTCGGGTTGAATTACCGGCGGATAACTTCGTTAGCTTCGCAGATTTCGCATTGTTTAAATGCTACCTTAACGAGGCAACCACAATTTACTTTCTGGTTCTTTCAATCGGATAAAGTAATCCACCCCGCGAATAACGTTGGTTCTTTCAATGGAACGGCCTTTCAGTCTGTTAAAAACTTTGGTTAAAGTTTGGAGGAAGGGATTTCAGATTGCTCAGTGGTATCTGGTACGCGATCAAAGGACGCGAATAATCACTGGCATTTCCCCGTAAACAATGTAATCCAGAGAGAGCTCTTTTATATCGTTTATGACTGTAATTAATAGCCTTTAACACAGTTTTCAGGTAACGTAATTTTTATTGTTTCAAGTAAATTGAATTGCGGATTCGCCATTGAGCGGGGGCGTTACTTCCGTTACGGGAGCACCGTGTGCAATGTTACATGTTTAATTTCGATATTTATGCAGGCCGTTATTGTCTGCGAGCTGTTAAGTACTCTACAAACCTCTCCGTTTATTTCGCGCTGTTTTTAATTAAAGTTATTTGTTATCATTTCAATCGATTTCGTTTGAAATAATGCATGCCACGCGCGAAGGGACGTTGAAGAGGCATTCATATATGAATGGCCACGATAACGAACAATTTATTCGAGTTGAAACGTCGCGGAAACTAAACGAACGCGATTGAGAATAGTACAGACAATTTACGCTGAATTTTTGCTTCTAGGATTAATGTAAAATAACCAACCGTACGTATTATATCACGTTGCTGTCATTTATTAATCATATTATTTGATGTAAAGTCCCTAAAGTACCTTTGAACGTCATTACGTCGCAACCTACTTAAGGGGGTACTCCACTGTGACGCGCCAAAAATTGATGAATTTTCAGGACTTTTTTTTTTATAGAAAAAATCGAACAATTCAATTGAAATTTTTACTGGTTATTAAATAAGTTGTAAACTATATTCTAGTATTTTTTATTTTTTATTAAACGATAATATACACAGTGCAACAGGCAATCGAAGTTGCCTCCTAAAAAATAAATGTATCATTGGTGCAGGTGATTCCGGGTGACTCAGTGATCTGAAACAAAATTTCGAGTGATTTTTTTGCTTAATATGAGTGTAATTCTCGTCCGTAGCAGATTTGTTATCATACATAACAAATGAACAAAATGGCCCACGTTAAAAGATTAATATCGAAAAAATGACTTTCTTTAAATCGTTTATCGATGTAAAAACTAATTAATTATTGAAATAACAATATAATTCTGCTACCAACGAGAGCCAGATATGTGTAGAGTAATGTGTAAAAATTTTAGCCTGATCGGTCCAGTAGTTTTTTCTATTTTACCTGCACGAGTTGAAAAAAAGTGGTTTCGAGAAAAACGCGTTTAAAAAAAAATATCGATTTTTCCTAAGTTATTCGCAAATATATATATATATATATCTACAATTAATCGGCGAGGCCAGCTCCATACAATATGCCTTCAGTTTTTTCATATGACTCTTCTTCAGCAGATTTCGCTTCCCTTCGAGCTGTTCTAGCCTCTTTTGAGGCATCGGTGCTGCGCCGGTTAGCGCGGATCACGCGCCCCTTATCAGCAGCGGCAGTAAAGTTCATAGCATCTGGTCCAAGAGTCACACCCATAACGTCCATTATTTTTAATATCGGTGCAAAGCCTTCGTTAAAAATGCACGCTGCACTGTATGTCGCAATTTCTAAGACCTTTCTGCCGCAGAATGTGTGCTTTGGAGCCAAGTTCCAGACGCATGCATTGAAACTCTCGTTATTGTTCTGCGTTTCATTGCCCGTACACCTTTCCAGCAGATCATCTGAAGTCAACTCTTCATAAATTGGCCTCAAAATAGATTCTGTTTCTTCGCTAAGGGCTGCTGGATGTTTGTAATTTTGTAATGTATTATTCGCTTCACTCTTGCGCCACGAACACCAAGAGTCCGCGCCCAGCGGACAGTGTAAGTGCTGGGGATCCTTTTTTCTTTTCGTCGAAGACCCGTATTTGCACACGGGGTTTTAGTTTATGAGTAGTTGCTAGGAGGGGATCACATTCAGGTAAAGAAGCAATTAACTAAAAGTGTCACTCACAATAGGATCAGGTATAATTGACGCTAATGAGTAGTCGCAACAATAGGGATCCGTCCGCCCGCGGACGCAGTGCCCCGCGCACAGCTCCGCCTCTCCTAATAAAGTTGGCTATGAAAGCCGAAATAATCGAAATAAGGACTCCAAACTTACACAGTTGATTCTTAGAGATATATACTTTCGAAAAATGCAGAAAAAAAAATTCCATTTCTCGAATCTGTCACAGTGGAGTACCCCCTTAAGCCTCTGAATTCCCTTCGTTATGATTGTCCTTATTATTGCAACAGTGTTTTGCAATGTCAAGAAGAAAGGGTTGAGAAATTAAAGAGCACCAGATGCTTCTTGCTATAATATGTACTCCCAGGTTCTTCGTATCGCAGAATCGCGTTGTTCTTTCCAGCGCTGCAGGTCTGCGCTTGACAGGCATTTTCTACTCGCCGAAGCAAGAAGTTAGTGCTTCTTATTCTTATTGTCGAAGACGCGAGGAAACCGCTGTTATAACCAAAACCGGAAATCTCTTTCAGCTGAGATCATTTGTTTGAATGGGTGGCACCTTATTTATTTCAAGCGCTAAGCTAGTCGATCAAAACGAATTTTTATTCTTATTTTCACTTCTTCTTCGAAGCAATAACCATCATTTCCAACGTGTTTCGTACCCCTCGGTCGTGATCCGAGGCAACGCATCCAGGGCTCCGTAAGCCAGTGTTCTATTATTAGCAAACGTTGACTTCATTCTTGCATATAAACCGCGACGAAATGGCTGGACTGATTTTAGAACGAAGGCATCAGCCACATCGCGGAGATTTCGTTATATTCGACGAAAGTCCTCTGCACACTGTAACACATCGGACATATTACGATGCAGTAATTTCTTTTGTACATTCTGATTCACTGCTCGCGGATCGCGTATTACGCGAGCTACGTGACGTATTACGCTTACTGAACTTTATTCATAACCAGATCAAATTTCACGTTCCATGTGTAACTACTACCTTTTATAGTTTCGCTCCCGTTCTCCGCCGCAACACACTGGCTGGCGTTTCCATTATACCGGTAGTTTTGACATATTTCAGAGATTTTCGTTGTTATACAATATCTGTATTATGGCCCTGTTATTTAATTCGTAAAATTATTCCCAAGATAGAATTTCCTATGAACGCGTCCAATTTAGTGACCCAGATACTTACCAAGCCGAATATTCTTCATTAAAATGTAGCAGATACCAGAAGAATGGGAACCTTGCCGCATTTTAATCCTTCACTGGCAGTGGGGTGCCTTCCCCCAGCACAGCGAAATCGTATACAATTACGTGCATATTATAAAGATTACGTGATTACCGGGTTACCTTAAATCCAGCACGAACCCAGTGCACAGTCTAACAAAACAAAATAGAGTGATTCGCGAGTTTGCCCGCATAAAATATCATTCAAAAAACATTAAAATACGCGAAATTAGAGATAGGGTAAGTGTGGGTATTACTGCGGACTTTTAAGGTAGGTTAACTTTAGAACCCTCGATACGGCGTTCAAATGAATGAAAGTTCCTCCTTCTTTTTTTAAAAGAAAGGTGGGACCTTAATAATTCCATAAAAAAATATAAGGGCGGGGTAATAAGCACAGTTAATTAAAAACAAAGAGATTTGTCGGTCAATGTCATTGCATGAGTTACTGCGGACATGCATGTATTACTGCGTGCCAGTTACTAACGAAACACCAGTTACTGCGCATGTATTACTGCGGTCAGAAATTCGTTTCCCATTTCGTATTTCTAGCAGCGCAACAGATAAATGTTCTTTTAAATAACACAGCCGTTGGCTTTTTCTTTTATTTCTCGATTCCTTATTATCACTTGAATTTTTTCTCGGCATGCTTACAGAGTTACACGTGATTGCACGCACCGTTGCGTACTTTGCAGGTTATATGTACCTAGACGTCAGTGAATACAGTCGTAGGTCCGCAGTAATACGTGCACATGGTGTCAAGTAGTGCACCTAATACTGCGGTGAGAAATAAAAATTAAAACTAAAATGTAGACGACTGATTTACTGTTTTTCTGAAAAAATAACTCTTAATTCTATCGAGCAATACCGCTACAGTACATGTATTACTGTTAATAACAAAAATATAAATGTTTTTCAAGTAGGTGTTCATGACCGCCATATCGGAAATCGACCGAAGTTTCGCCTTGACGAATTTCAAACTACGATAAAAGAATTAATAACAACTTTGCTGTACATACTTATGAATAATTATCTGTAATAGAGTTTAAAATAATTTTATCAAAATTTTTCAAGAGATTATGTACTTTCCAACACTAAATATGATCTGTTTTAGAATATCCGCAGTAATCGGGACATCCGCAGTAATACCCACACCTACCCTACAGTCGCGGAGGAATAATTTCTTTAAATATCAAAATACCATTAAACACAGGTAGCACGTACTTCTCAACATTTATCGATTCTTTTATCAATCCTACTGCTTTCAGAAACCACCGTCGACTTTCCTAACTGCATCACCGACGGACGCCTAATTGTTCACTCACCGAACTTCCGCCTGCAGGGCCACGCATCAATTATACGAAAATGCTCCCCGGTATAATTTCAATATCGATTTCGCAGGGGAGCCTCGCCGTTGCGGCCCCTCAGATCCTGAGAATCATTTCGAATTCACGGCGCCCGACGTTTCCGTCAAATCCAGAATCAGCCCGTGACTTCGACGAGCCAGCCACCGCGCCGCGTTCCTACCTTTTGTTTGCACCGGAGAAAGTTGAAAAATAACGAAGCGTCCGCGATAAGGGAGCACGTCCCGCGACGATCCGCCACATCATCCTATAAGACGCTTTCTGCGCGACCGACTTTCCACTTCCGTCCGGGGAATTTTTATAGCGGATCGCGCGCGGCTCATTTACAACTTCCGGATGGAAACAGGTCAGGCGAATGTTTATATAAATGCGGGCGGGTGCAGGGCGCGGATGGCGGGGCGGGGTAGGCAGCGGAGGGTGTATAGATCGAATTACTTCCGTGAAGCAATTTCCATTGTCCTAGACGCCACACTTCGAGACGTCTCGCGGTGTTCCGTTGCTTTAATTAAACTCCCTTTGAGATACATCTCCGAGGGAGAAATATCAGGTGTCCGGTGGCTTTCAAACGTGATTCTTCGGCGCGAGTCCTTCTTTAAATTAAACGTCACCCCGGCGCGTTTCCTTTGAATGGTGCTGCTCTTAATGATACGAGCGAGTGGAAGCTGTTCGCCGGCGAGTGACGTCTTCTTGGCCACCGCAAGTGACTTATTACTTGTCCTCGCCCTTCTCTGGTTATTGCTCGGATGTCTTTTAGAGCGGTGGCTTTATTCGAGCGTTTAGGAATGGGATCCGTGTGGCATCTGTTCGATAAAAGGCGGATTAGGGATTTTCCGCGCGGCCTCTGATTTATTGGATTAATTTAGCATCGATACTTTATCGATTATACTTGTTGGATAATGTTTAAAAACTTCAGCTGCTACGGCGCTTGTCTCGCAAGAATGCACGCTGAGAGTCGCTTCGAACGCTCATATAATTTCTTCAGATCGAAGAGATGTCGAGAATATTAGAAGCTGTACTTGGAATACTTCAAACGCAGATCGCTAGATTTCTCTCCGCGGACGCGCACAAATCACCTTCGTATTGTTACTTTATGCGTACCGTAGGACGAGGAGCAGAAATCTATCCGAATAATACCGAGCTCGCTCGCGACCATTAATCTGCGGGTAATAATAAATTCAGGAAATGCCAGGCATATTTTCCAAAGCTGGCTAGGTCCGCGCAACCGAGGAGCAGAATGAAAAGCTGTCGGTTTCAGTCGCACGGCTTGCCCCCATTTTCGCCCGCGATATTTGTGGTTTTATCGGGGCGAAATTTCGCCGGTGGATCTATTTTAAAATCGCACAAATCACGCGCGCCTAGCCGGGCGCAAGATGTAGCAGAAATTCCAAGCTTACGAGCTAAAGTATTACGGTCCATCGATCTTTCGCATTTTCACGGCAACTCGCACGGGTGAACCGCACAGGTTCCATTTGCGCGTCTATGGAACCATACGTACTCGAGCGGTCGGGATCTAACGAACGAAGTCCGCGATTCGTTGTGCAGGCCTCTATTAGAGGAACCTTTGACCGCTCTTCACGGGATCGATGCTTCCCCGTACCATTCACTCACTTTCCGGAACTGCTTTCCGTAGTTGTTCTCCATTAGCCTCGAGGAATTTGCGCACTCGCATCACGTAATCCCCTTTTCGCGAAACGGTTGATGAGAAGTTCTTTCGCGACTCTTCTATTAACGACACTCGTGTGTGCGCGCTTGCGTGCCGAGGTGGAAGACTATTTCTGGGTGTCTCCGAGTAACTGGCAAGAATTCTACTCTCTCTCTCTGCGAATAGGGTAAATCCGGGAGACGCGGTCGAGCCGGAGAGTTGGTCCTGTCGCTATATTTCAGAGTCTATATGTAAAAATGCATTAAAGGGCAGACCAATTACTTCTCTAGAAGCCAAATAGTTGAATGAATAGCGTTATTTCGCTTCCTTCTGTGTTTTTCTGGATTTATAGGCTATAAAAGGTAAATTGATGTTACATTTAACCTCTTTTGTCAAACAGCGGTTGTACAGAATCGTATTTAAAATATACTTCTAAGTTTATTTTCCTTTAATGTTTGGAATAATAAGATAGTAGAGACATTGAGGGACAATGCAGCCAAAGTATTTGGCCATATTAACTCTTCCTCTCAAAGGTAACGAGAAGACCATGTCTCGCTGCAAAAAGGTGAGATGGTCGAGTTATGATTTTTTTATTATTTTTGTTTATTTTTTATTTTTTATTATTATTTTATTATTAGTTTTGTTTATTTAGTTTATTTATTCACTTTTGTATTTATTTGCCTTGCTAGTCGCCAGTAGGTAATTCACTTTTTCTTTGATGTGTTCTTTACTTGTTTAGCGTAAACAAATTAAATATCAATGAATCCGTAGTTGTATTCACTCATAAATAATTTTGCTTTATCCTTTGTTAATTTTCCATGAATAATTATGTGAGTGGTCTCTGCCAACGACGAAAACCATTTCTCCCGGCACCTCGGGAGAGGTGGTCAGATGTCATGACTTCAGTTTTCAACCCGATTTACAGTAAATATTGTCTTAAAGCAAATATCGACCAGTTTTTCTGAATCGGCATAAAATTCTGAACATATTAGGTTTGTTCTGATAAAATAAGTAATATCTATATTAGTTTTAATAGCCATTTTATATTAGGTCGACCGCGTCCCCCGGATTTACCCTATAATACAGAAAGTTGTCGTAGCTGAAATTGCAGGTTTCCGTCAAACACGTTCCCTATTTACGATCAATTTACGACCCGCCTGTTTGGCTAAAATGTTGCTAAGTTAAATTCGCTGCGAAGCATCGAATACCATCCGTCATCGTAATAGTAGACGTCAGGAATCGAGAAATACGAACTACTTTCCTCCCCCGGCGTTCCCTGTTCTTTTCCCTCGCATTCGTTCCACTCTGCACGTTTTCGCGGGCTGCACGATATCTCGAAGGAGGACTCGTTATTTTTTCCCGTCACTCAGGGAAGATTTAAACAGATCCTTCATCTCCTGAATATGCAATGGCGTTCCATTTAGTAGGGCGAACTGGGTCGTGGTAACGCAACCTTACAGCGGCCATTAGTTACAATAAAATATGAACGCGCCTCCCCCACGTATTCGACATTGACACAATACGGGCCAGCCCGACCGGACCTTGCCGCGCGTTACTCTATAATCCGCTCCATTAAGTAGTTGATTCGTTTAAGCCACTTAAAACGCGCGTAGATGTTACGCGGCCGGCCGCTGTTTCACTTTCTCACGCCGAAATTCGACGGACAGGCATAACTAAACGAGCCTAATTGCACGGATGCTCCCTTTGTCTCTGCTATAACCGCAGAATTATTGTGCAACGGGCGGAGAACAAGGATGGGCTTAAGTGCACCGTAAATAAGATTGAAACCCCGGTGTATTCGCACGTCTGCAAGTATCCCCCGGACCGGTAATTAATTTCAGGAATTAACTTCGACAATGCCGGGTGATTCTCTTGGTCACATTCTTGATAGCCCAATCTATGGCATCCCGGGAATCTCAGTGTTCCATTTGGCGAGGAGCAAAGAAGGGTGCCTCCCTTGTCGACACAAGCGGCGATCCTCCAGCCTTTCACTGGAATCGCAATGACAGTTCTAATCTTATTTCGTTGATTTCTGAATGTATCAGCTTCTCGACTCCAATTCAATCTCCTTGGATTCCAATTGAACCGATGCAAGTGAAACAGAAGCTATTATCGTTATGCTAGGACTTCGGAAATGCAACTTCGTCCACTCCGTCCATCATTAAGGGGGGACTCTACCTTGTTGGGCCGAAAAATCGATGAATTTGGTGAATTTTTTGTACAAAAACGGTTTGACAAATTAATTTGCGGGTTGACAGGCTGTTTTATTGTAACTTCAGCTCTTGTTATAAATTTTTATGTGACGGTCAAAAAAAGATGTGGCTGATACAGAGCGCTGACTTGAGGCGTTGAAAAAAAATCGGGTGGTCCTGGCGTTAACGAAATATACTCGAAGGATAATCTGAAACACAAAAACGAAAGAGATTCTTAATCTGTATGAATGTGGCTATCGATGGTAGTAGATTCATTAAGATAAACAAAGAAATGTTAAAATGGCAGTAACCGTTCCTAATTTTACTTAATGATGTTTTGCCGATTTTGGAGAAAAAATCGATTCATCATATTCAGAAGCCTGCCATTTTAACATTTCTTTGTTTATCTTAATGAATCTACTACCATCGATAGCCACATTCATACAGATTAAGAATCTCTTTCGTTTTTGTGTTTCAGATTATCCTTCGAGTATATTTCGTTAACGCCAGGACCACCCGATTTTTTTCCAACGCCTCAAGTCAGCGCTCTGTATCAGCCACATCTTTTTTTTTACCGTCACATAAAAATTTATAACAAGAGCTGAAGATACAATAAAACAGCCTGTCAAACCGCAAATTAATTTGTCACACCGTTTTTGTACAAAAAATTCACCAAATTCATCGATTTTTCGGCCCAACGAGGTAGAGTCCCCCCTTAAATTCTTCGACGTGTTCACCTTGTACATTAGAATGGTTCACCGGCAAAATTGAACCGGCTGCTTCTCACGGCGGTTATTCAATTCGCATTCGACTTTCGATCGCGATTCCCGCGAATTTCACGGTCGATCTTGCAGCCGCGCGATAACGCCAACAGCTCGGGCCCCTCTGCACTCGGTACTAAAATTTTCTCGCCGTCATAGAGCGTTAATGGAAATCAAGCAGATTCTCGCGCCAGGCACGAACGATAACGAAAAGCGCCTCTGAATTATTACCAGGTTGCTCGACAGTCGTAAATGCGATATCCGGCGTGTAAATCGCCGAAGAGATAAATAATTCGCCGATGTCGCGATACCGCCCAGCCACGCGCTCCCTCTGGCGTCGCCATTGTTCCGATATTTGTCGCGGAAACATGCCTCTTTTTTCGCCGCGGGGCTCTATAAACGCCGGAAAATAGAAAGGAAGGAAGCCAGGGTGAATTCAGAGGTTTAACGAAACTAGAATAATCCATTAATTTACATAAATTTACACATAATTCTGGTATCTCCGGCTGCTACGTTCCCTCTTTTCGTTTTTTCTCCACTGCACCCCCGAAACTTTATGCAGTCGCTGCCGCAGCCACCGTGCAGAGAGGAATGTTAAAATTCATGATGCGGTTCCATGGTGGCCGCGAGTTTTAACGTTAAGACCGACAGGAGCCAGCGGATTGCTGGTGCAGGCGCTGGCGACCCCCATTATATATCAATTTGAGTGGCTGATGTGAACCATGGAATGGACTTTCTTGGCCCCTAGAGTCGCCTAGACTTAAGAGAACGTCCGCGTCAGTTAAGCAAATGCTTCGAGGAAATATGTTAAAAGGAGACTGAAAAAGATTCGGGATGTTGCAATGCAATGGAATAGATATTGAGACTACTTCGGTACTATAGTTCACATTTTCGAGATCCTAGTTTTTTTTTTTGAATATATACGTAGGTATGCCATGGAGATACTTCGTTAGAGAGTAATCTTTTAGCCTTGGCAGCGCTACTCTAGGCCCCACGTACCACTCTCCTTTTATATTCCTAATTAAATTGCAACACATATTACCTCCCCGTAAATACTCTCGACCCGTACATTAGGGCTCCTGGAGAATGGCCGTAAATTATGCCACCAGGAGCAGGACCCTTGTTTCCTGAGACCACCGTCGCACTTCAAACACGCATTAAACATTTCATAATTCAGGGCTCAGATAATTGCACGTTCGGCCGTAGAAACTGGCTGCAGGGAGTTTCCTCTGGCAGGGAAATGTTTGATGAGCCCGTGTTAGCTTGTTGCAGATTTAATTTAGTAGATTACATCGTCCTATTATCAATTGTTATGTTTCGTCAGGGTACACAGCGAATGATTACTATTTTTATAGCCACAGTTCCAGTGGCGCACTAAGGAATTAATCTTAGTGGAGCCGAGTTGAGGGGATAAAAATATTTTCAATGAAAATGCAATAAAATTCACTAGGTGGTTATAAAAATTTATTTACAGAATAAAATTCAATTTTCTTTTCTTCTTACAACGCCCCTTCTTTGGGGGTGCCAGGGCCCCTTGCCCCTCCCCCTTTGAGCACGCCACTGCACAGTACAATCCCTCACGCGCATCAGCGCATCCTTTGAATTTTACCCGCAATTAGTTGATCGTGAATATCCGCGATTGGAATAGCGCACAGGAATCGTTAGCTTCCGGTCTGCCAGTTATTACTTGGATGTGTAACGCAAACGGAATTGAGCGGTGCACCGGTATCCGTATGTTAATTAGTTGGCAAACTAGGCAGCTGAAGTTCGGTTCGCGGTAGTTCAGCGATAGGTAATCGAAATTATCGAGCACGACGTCTTGACACGACTGTTTCGCCTTCCGGTGAGACTTTTCCGAAACGCTAACGTCGCTTTCGACCTGGAAACGGGGCCTGCAGTCGCAGCTAGGAACATTCGTTGCCACCGGAAAGTAACTGCAAATGGAAGGTTTTTTCACGAGACTGCGTGAATACCGATAGCGTTCGCCCTTAGCTGTGCAACATTTTCATGTTATCGCGCTCGTTTCTCTGCACTTCTTTTTTTACACCAGGCCGCTAAGTCGAATATCTGTTTCGAGTTACAGGCTGATGTATCGACAGCTCCAGGTACATTGCACGTCCCGAAAAGGTGTTACTATTTCGTATGCATCATGATTAAAGTCATTATCCCTGGAATGAACATTTGGATGCGTTCTACTCTTCCCGATACCCGTGAATTCTTCTAAATATCCCCCGGAAAGTAGTAATTTCTGCTGTACTAAACTCTTCGTCACCTTTCGCACGCCCTGTGCAAACAACGTTCACTCCGCTTCCCCGAATTGCGCCGAAGTTACCACATCATTGTCACGTCGGCGTAGCCAGCGTTACGTTTTCCCGTGCTCTGCATTGTTCCACCTCCAAATGAACCCTGTTATTGAGGGGCATAAAACTTATCGCGGAAAATTCCGCATCGCCGCCTCTGCTGGTGCAACAAAAGTTTTCGAGCCCCCTCCACGATGTATCGACGAAATTCTGCGGCCGGGGAAACACCCGACGTAAAAGCTCGCGTTTCCCCCATTTCCAAGTGTGACTCCGCACCGTCGCTGCAACTAATAAAAAGCAAACAGAACGTCATCTCGCGCGGCCGAGGGTGGGAAATGGGGTGGCTTTAATCCGCCTGGAGGAAACTATTTGCGGATAAAACGGAACACCCGTATTTATGGGTTGCCGAGTGGTGTCCGATACAAGCCAGAAATCGGCAGGGCCATGCTTATCGAGGCTGAAAAGTAATTAATCGGTGAATAATGAATTCTCGATGGCGCGGTTTTTCGCGTGACGATGAGTGGAGATTCGCGGAGGGGCCAGGAAAGCGGAGCCGTCGAAAGCTTCCGGTTAACTGTATTCCCGAGTTTTGGGTCCACACGGTTTTTTTTTCAGAAACGGCTATGTGTGTACCTACCCCTATCTAAACGAATCGTATCCGGCTTCCACTAAATCGTCGGCTACGCGAGGAAGCTTCCTGGTAAAACTGTGCGGCACGATTTCGGTTAGCGGTCCAGCTTGCGGTTTCAATCGCGCTGAAAATGATACACCGGCGTCGAGTGCAGCTTCTTTCTAAATTTCCTCTATATCGGATCGATTCGCGGGGTAGTGTTCGCGAGGGAAATCTCTGCCTCGCGATGTGCTTCGCTAATTGAGAAGCACATTTTCAGAACGTCCTAAAACCACTTTCTTAGAAAATCGAAATTGTATTTGGTAATGTTTTGCAATAGTGAAGTATGTGTGTATAAAATTCAAGGTTCTGTGTTGGCAGTAATAGTTCCTGCGATAGCTGATACCTATTCGTTATTTCCTACTAATTTCACGCCGTCGTATCCCTACCTATTTATGGGTGCGTTCCGATTTTCCCAGTGAGTGCAGAAATCGCAGCGGTTCATGCGGTCTTGAAATTTAAAAATGCTACTATGGAAAAAGAGACGTTGTTTACAACAACCTCGATACTATTAAATAATAGTGGTAATGAAATCAGCAGCTGTGATTCGTCTGATGAAAGCGAAAATGAAGATGATATTAACTTGCCATTTAGAATCAGAATTAATATACATATCATTAATTGTAAACAAAACACTCGGACAGATTATGTTTGCCTAAAAATGACAGATTATGGAGAACATTGTGGAGGTTATTCCGGGATATTCGATAATAAGTATGTAATTATACATTTGTATTAAAAAAAAACATCACATGAAGTTTCTTCGGAATAATAACGTAAAAAAGTGGCATTGTAATCATGAGAGAATTAATTGTTTTTATTACTTTTCATTAAATTGTATCAGCTATTTCCAATAGAGAAATTCAAATAATCAAAGATTGGAAAAACAAATACGCATGCGCGCGCGCGCGCAGTGACTGCTTCACCTCTGAAATTCTGCGTTTGCTGCACGCTCGCTGTACCGGAAGTAGCATCGTATTGGTGGAAAGTGAGAGAAATTCTAGGGAATCGTACGATGCCACCAATACGATGCCACCAATTTCATGCACTCACTGCGAAAATCGGAACGCACCCTGTATTTCGTTTTAAGGCTGCCGTCTCGGCGGGCCTTGAATGTGTGCGTACGCTCACACAAGCTAGGAAAAGCGTGTCCGTATACGCGAAACCTTTTCAACCATTATTCGTCCTGGAATCGGCAAGAATTAAGTTTTTGCGGGGATAGTTACCTCCAGTAGACATCAGTGCAGGGTGGAACGGTGCGTTTGAATGCTAATAAGCATCGCACGTTGAAATAATAATGAATTTATGACACGAAAACTGACAGAATAAGGCTTCAAGACTTCTCCGTTGGTGGCGCCACTGGTATAGTCGAGCCACGTAGCACCAGCGTGACGTGTACGCAGGGCCGACGCGAGGTTAGCTGGCGCCTGTATGCAAGAAAATTTTTGGCGCCCCCAAATTTTTGCACCTGTTTGCACTGGATGCAATAAAAAAAGAAATATATTTACATTTTGTTTATGTGGGAGTTGGATTCCTTTATTATAAGCGTGTGATATAGTTTTTTAGCACCACTTTCGGCTGGCGCCCTTATGCGGCGTATAACTTGCACAGTGGTTTCGCCGACCCTGCGTATACGCGATGTAGTAAACAAACCGTTTCAACCATCTTTCGTCCTGGAATCGGCAAGAAGAAAGTTTTTGCGGGTATAGTTGCCTCCAGTAGACATCAGTGCAGGGTGGAACGGTGCGTTTGAATGCTAATAAGCACCGTACGTTGAAATAATAATGAATTTATGAATCGTGTACTCAGGACAGCCCGAAAAATGACAGAATGAAGCTTCAAGGTTCCTCCGTCACCGGCGCTGATGGTATATTCGTGCCATGTACCACCAGAACCGGTGGAAGTCCAAGCTAGCCGATAAATGTAGGAAAGACATAGTTGCCGATACGTATCGAGAGTCAGATCGCGCTGTTGCCGCATTTCCCCTATTACTATTTTGTCGTCACGGAGGCTTGAATGAATCACGACGAAGCGGCTGAAGAACAGAGATGGGCAAAGATAATATCTTGATAAACTCCAATAAAAGATACTTTATGTTTATCCGTTCTGAACCAAAGTGAATTCATTCGACGACGAAAGATAATTTTTTTATTCGAAGAAGAATAATTTGTTTATTCGATCTTTAACCGTAGTTTATTCGACTTTTATTTGAAGGCTTCAAACAACTTTCGGCAGCGTGTTTACCCGAACCGGCGCGATCTCTCTTTGAGCGTGAAGACTTGGGCTGTTCGGCGGCAGCTTCTGATTTCGGTTCGAGAGGCATACACTGTTGCTTGCGGTGGATTATGTATTAATAAATTGTAAAACGTGACGTTTTCACTATTTATTAACATACTGCTGAGATTGTCCAGATTAAAATGAGTTCAAGCACGGTATAAATCGGATTATTTCTAGAACTGTACTTGGTAATTAAATATAGGGTAACTGTTGACAGTGTACCAATAGTTGACACTTTTATTTTCAGTCACAAATAATAAGCTTTTTATTAAAAAAATGTTTTTGACTAATACGCTGTTTGTACAGCGTGATTATCTCGCTAGAGTCCTAAAGGCAATGCCGTGAATATGCCGCGCCTCGCTGAGTTTCGTGGAAGTGACGAATTTCACGTTCTACATTTCGCATCAGATTTTTGCGAAAATGGCTTCAACCGATTCCGTCGTCCCGATGAAAATGGCCCCAAGCTAACATGGTTAAAAATAGTCCGATTTACATGACATTTGACACGATTTTAATCGGGAGAACGCCAGGAATTTACATTGTATCCCTTACGCATCCTATTGGACCTCGCCTTCTATTCCAAGACGGCGAGCGATGCCCAGTGTCCTTACAGAAATGCGAAGTTCAGAAGGGATATTGATACGCAAATTAGTATTGTTTCATAAATTATTGAAATAAACTATCAAATTAAAGAGACTTTATCTTTATTTGTCGTCGAGTAAAAATAACCCAGAGTTAGTTTTATTTGAAACGCCACGGATGAATCAGTTTATTCGACGGGAATTCATCCGTCGGCCACAAATAATTTTTTTAATCGAAGGCCTTCATTCTTGAGGTCCCCCGAAGCTTGAGCCGAGCGACATTGTATCGCTCACCCGTCTAACCTGTCGCCTGGAGTTGCTCGGCGATGTATCATCGATTATGCAGAAACAAAATTTCTTTATTTTTCATCGTATCAATATGAAAGTGATTCTGCCGATTAAATTGACAGAAAATAATTTAAATCGGACTACTTTGAACGAAACGGGCTTTCAATTCTGCAAATAAATTTTATGTGTAATCTGATAGTTCAAATTGTGTCAAGTTTGGTATATTTCCATCTTTCCTTCTTACACTCCCGGACCTCTCTATCTTTCATTACTGCTACGTTCAGCGAGGCTCTGACGCTGGACGTAGCTCTCGTGCCGTATTGCTTCAAGACTTCTCGATAGAAAGAGAGAACTCTGTGGCAACAGCGCGGCAGAGACAAAGAGAACAGACGATGTGGCAACTATGCGTCAAAAGTTCGTCTACCCAGAGTACCTGGAGATGTCATCTCTGTACAAGTTCTTTTTATCGACCGCAGTAGTTTCATTAGGGTCCGTTTGTTTACTGGGGACGCTTCGATCGATTCGGACCATAACAAAAATGAGACGGCAGCCTTAAGCAGCCAGGTATTTAAAATATTCCCTTTATTCTAAACCGGGCAAGAAATTAAGATTGGCGTTAGCAAGTTCCAATATTTAATAAAAACGAGGATCCAGATTAAGCTGCTAAATGTGATTGACGTTAACTACCTGTTTAATTTAAATTAACATGATAAGATAAATATGAATGTTTGAATTAAATTAATTCGATTGAGATAGTATTTTGAAAAGATCTTAAATATTACGTGAAACATTCCCTACCTGGAAAATCTTCAGAATTAATATATTTATCTGGTAATGAAACTGAAGTCTTAAGTGCGCTAGAAATTATAACATTCATAAAAGCCACAATGAAATGTCGTGCTGATGGTTTATAATTTGCTTCTTTGTTTCAGGTGAGACCCGAATATCTTTAAATTTGCAACATTTAAGAAGATTCCTTCGTGTCTTCTAATTGATACCACTTAAGAAGCAACAGAAAAGATCGGTGAGCAGTGTCCCGAATTTATTCTAACCCTCGATGATCCGTACCATTAGCAATCGGTACTATATGTATATACCACGTATTAATAATTAAAGGCGTTTGCAGTAGAAAGCGATACAATTCGAAAATCATTCGCTCGATTATACACTTGGAATGGTGTAGTTATTTCCGCAAATTAGCGAATTAGGAAGCGTAACAGTTGCGACAACTCCTTACAGGTGAATTTTAAAAGAGCGAAAATCCCAGAGGTCGTTCCTCACTCCGACAAAAAAGGAGAGTCAGCTAAAAGATAATAATTAAAGAAAGTAGTGCAGCCAGAAAGAGGGAGTATTCATCACTTTTTTTTAACACCATACAGAACATGCCGCGTTTCTTAAATTGGAGACGGAGGTTATAGAACTTCCCTTGTTAGTGACCGGTGCCGCAGTGGTGGGACGGAAAAAGGGGCGCATTAATTAAAGAGGCGGCATTATGAATAATAGCGGTAATAAAGGGTGCGGAGAACGTTACGTTGAAGTCTACGTGACCAAGCAGCTTGCGCCGCGTTATTATAAATGAAATGGCCCTTCTTCGAGAGAGCTAAATCTGATAATTATTGTACATTGAATTATGAAACGGTTAGATTTTATCAATCGAAACAGTCGAATGAATAATGATTGTGTCTTGCCAGGAAAAAAGAGGCATAGAAGAAAACGACCATACTACAGTTCAGCTTGTGCACCTCTGCGAACCAACCGAATCCAAGATAGATTCCGAAGACATTAAATAAGTCTATTTATGTCAGAATTAATCCATCGTGATCAAGTCGGTAGGCTTCACAATAGGCATTCACAAACTCTTCGATCTCATTCATTTAGGCCATCTTTTACATTAGACAGAAGCATTGGTGATGCCATTAACCAAGTCTTCCAAATGTTTTGTCCATAGTTCTCTTAGGGACCCACCAGTACTTACAGGTTCCAAGATGCAATTGTCGCAGCAACCAATTCTCGGTCAGTAAGAGGGCTGCATTTTTCCTGCAAGCCCTTCCTGTTTTGCAAAGCGTGTCGGTCCTCGCAAGACACCGCAGAGTAACTAAACACACGCGTTCCGCCGAGCAACACAGAACGGATGTGCATCATGGCGAACAAGCTAATGCAAACACCGCGTACTTCGAAACGCGACGAAAGCCGCCTTCTCCTCTGCTATGCTTCTCTGGTTATTTTTCCGGGAACTCGAAAGCATCAGCTGCAATCCGGTACAGGGTGTTTCACTCAACGGGCCCGCCTGCAACGTCCCCGTTGCTCTAGGCGTTACAAGAAGACACCCAAGAGGGATATTGTTTTATTCAGGCGAAGATGGCCAAGACGCTCCTTCCAAGATTACTTAGTGTCTAAAAAAGTTAAAAATTGCGTGCAAATGTAATTGCCATCTCTTGTCACCAAGCTCTACCTTCACGTCAGACTAGTAGAGACAGAGCTACTATCTGGATATACTCCTGTACACCCTTCGGGACATTCCTTCTGTTCTTTAGACCTAAGAACTGCCATATCTTGTACTGACAAACCCATTTGTTATTGACTATGACACTGTCCCGAGCAAACTATGCGGTCCTGTTAGAAAAGTGGAAAAGAAAGTAACTGTAGCGTGTGTGTAGCCATTGTTTCCCTAGCGCCAGTCCAGTTAAGTGAACCATCCTGTAGAGTGTAGAGGGGCCTGTTGAGCGACAAAATACCGCACGGTGGTATATTTCAAAAGCTACTAAGTCGCAAAGAGAAATGATATTGGACGAGTCCATAATTTATCACCGCCACAAGCATACCTTCCTCCTGCCACCCCAGCATTGCGACGGAGTCGACGCTGCCACTGGCACAAAAGCGTTTTGAAGGTGACGCACAGATATATGAAACGATTATATGTTCCGAAAATATAATGCCCCCCGCTAGACTCACAGGGGCAAACGACTCCCTGGAAAGTGTTTTTACTTGGGATTTCCTGGCGGTCGTCAGTGGCAACGTGGATTCCTCAACGAAAAACCAACCGAGTATCCCCTTCGATATAAAGTTTCCTCTTCGGACGCTCCGAAGTCGAAACTTTTATTCCCCGAATGGGTGAAGACGATCCCTGTCGTTTTGACTTCTTATCGACGCACGCACACACACGCGAAGTAATGCTTTCGCCGAACGTGCTCGCTGTTTCGTATGCTTCTCTTGGGTTTGTGCGGTTCTTGATTCCACAAGACGCGTGGCTATGTGTGTTGACTTGTGGTCTCTGTGTGTTGCCCGCTGGAACGTTGTGCCAGCAGAGATATTGTGGTAGCTTCTTGGGGAGTTGACTTAAGCTGCTTCTCCGCCGTGTCGAGGACTGTGCTTCTTTAGTGTATGTAATTCGAAAGAGGTATCTGAATGTTAGGTAGGTAACGTATTCCTAATAAAAGCAAAGCCTAAGAATAGGAACTATTTACCTGAAAATCTCTTGGGTCTCTTGGGGATTGACTGAATGCAAGAATCCTTCGGCCTTAAATTTTGCACAACCTATGATTAAAATTGATTCACTGCTTTTGCCACCTGAGCAACGCAAAATCGCCACGTAAAAAAAAAAATTAAAACCGACTTCAAAAAAATAAAGTTGCACTAAAAAGTAAAAAATAATTTTTTCCCTTATTTAATCTACGACTCTCATATTTTTCAAGCCGGCGCCAGATTTACACAGTGCAAATGACGAGGCACCGACTTAAAAAATATGAGAGTCGTAGATTAAATAAGGGAAAAAATTATTTTTTACTTTTTAGTGCAACTTTATTTTTTTGAAGTCGGTTTTAATTTTTTTTTTAAATTTGGTTTATTTTTAACTTTTTAGTTTTATATATATTGACACAACATGCTGAGGAGATATGCGCGTACGTACATAAAATAATAATAATTAGGTGACAATAGTCTTTATTATTAACCATAACGGGCAAAATATTGGGCCAACGTTGATGCAGTGTAGGATGGGACCACCGGGGCATCGCCCCCTTTCGAATAAAAAAAAGATCATCGAAATCGGTCCATATGCTGAGGAGTTATGCGAGGACAAACATATAAATTATTATTATTAACCATAACTGGCAAAATATTGAGCCAATATTGATTTAGTTTCGGATGGGACCATCGGGGCATCGCCCTCTTTCGAGTAAAAAAAAGATCCTCAAAATCGGTCCATATGCTGAGGAGTTATGAGGGGACAAGCATATAAATTATTATTAACTATAACTGGTAAAATATTGGGCCAATATTGATTCCGCGTAGAATGGGACCAACGGGGCACCATCCTCTTTCGAATAAAAGAAAGATCATCAAAATCGGTCCATATGCTGAGGAGTTATGAGGGGACAAACATAAAAAAAAACATACATACGGGTCGAATACATAACCTCCTCCTTTTTGAAGTCGGTTAAAAATGGAATATGGCGAATTCGGTACGTGAGCACGTGGGTCTTTCGAAATTTCGTAAGTCCACTTTATTGGAGTTGGCTTCCGCTGAACCCGCAATTGCCCCTCCACTTCATAATTGTCACCGATAATCAGTTTACGCGACTCTGCATTAAATCCACGCAATTACGCGAGACAGAAATTAATGGTAATACGCAAATCGGCTGGTAATTAACGAATATTATAAAAGCAGCGGCGAAAATTCGGTCGCGTTAATCCGTCGATGACGACGTTCCTACCAATTCAGTGAGAGGTTAAAATATTTGATCGTTCATTATATGTATGAAATTCTTTACGCGGCGATATTGTCGATGATATTGGAGTTTTCGTCACTGAGTACACACCAGAAGTGTCAGCATCAGATATTTTCATTCTCTGTTTGTTAAATGTTTTGCACACTTACTATACTCTTACCGATTGCGTGCTAAATAAGTATGCTGTTCTCAGTTTCAAGAATGCATATTATACACCTTGACAAATATTCGGAACGCATGATACAAAGTGTTTTTATTGATAACTGCGTTAACATCATACATTCATAGTGACGCGTTTGACTTTATTATTTATAATTATAAATGTGAAGAATATAATTTCTAAATGTTCGTCACTGAAAGAGAACTATGGTACTCATTTGTCTCTTATTAAATAAAGAAGCAAACAATGCAGTCTGAAAAGTTTCGCCTGTTTCACAGTAAAATCGATCGTTATTCCGACGATTTCTATTTTTTTCGCAACGTTCCGATCCTCGATATAAAACCATCTCCTCCCGTTATTTCGAGTCGTACATAGTCCGGCTTAAGGGTAGCCGCGAATGCTTTTAACGGCTACGTTTAGGGTAGTATACGCGCGTGGTGACCGTAAAAATTAAACGTGTAAACTCTTGTGCTCCCTTTTTCTCAACGATTCGAAAAGCGAGATACGCACACATGTAGACCGGTCTCCAGCCGTGTTTGTTTTAATCTGCGGAAACCCAGAATTTTCTAGTATTCCCTGTTTTTAAACGTGGCGCGCGCAGCGTGAACGGATTTGCTGAAATATTGGCTCCCGTTCGAACCTCATATCGTATCCCGGTTCGTGAAATTCACTTAACAACCAGAAACGCGTAATATTTTTTCCGGGGCGGACGATATCGGTAATCACCTCACCGCGGCGGGTCGGTCTGAATAAGTAAAGTTGCCATCTCGTTGCGGGTCAGTAATTTCATTTAGTCCACTAAATGATTAACGGGGGGCAGGTTTTTTTTTAACGTTGATAGAACTCGGAACGATTCTATATCTGCTTCTCGATGACCTGGAATATCGCGGATGTCACTGCTCCTCATAATGACTGAGCATTGCTAGCAATGGAAAAATATTTTTATATATAGGGTTACTCGGGGTAATATGCCACCGCAGGTAATATGCCACTTCTCAATAATTTTTTAAATAATGCACCGATGGCGTCACATTTGCACTATTTTCGTTCAATTTAGTGTTACTACTAAGACGACAATAGATTTTGGCTTTTACATTATTTTACTTTCAGTAAATCCTGGTATGTTATAAAAGTATCGTCTCGATCTAATTTCACACTGTAACTACTTAGAATGCAGATTATAGATTTGTGTGAACAGTTCTACAAACAATCAGTAGATTATGATAAAGTATACTAACAAAAGAATTTTATAACCTCTCACACATCCGTTAAAATTATGTACCCTTTGTGGGGAGATTTTCAATCTTTCTTTTTATGGCCGTATGGAGTATTATGCCACATGTTTGTCGGAGTAATATGCCACAAACTCATATCTTTATTTTTTGTATTTGTACGTTTCTCATTGAACTATAAAAGATACATTAAAGATACTTATTAGTCAATACACAGAATTAGTTACACTTTCATATGGATTTAACCTTTTCCCTGTATTTATTTATACTTGCGAGATATCGCGTTTCCAAGTTAACTGTGGCATATTCCTCCGAATGACCCTACTTTAATTACCGCAGAGGTATAGGTAGCTAGAGAGACAGAAAACCACGGACGATCTAATTTCATATGCACATTCATAAATATATTTATCTCGAGAGTCGCATATTATTTTTGTCATTCCGACTCTATTCTGTCAAATGTTCAATTTTCCTGATACTATTTGTGGTCCTGTGTTCCAATTACTCATTTCCGCTCATTATTTCCGCCACTCCGCGTTCATTCAACTGCAGGATCATTAAATGCGACATGATTTTACCTCGCGTTATCGTAAATTGGTTTTCATATATTGGCAGTGCCTGTGCCCGTGTCTTGCATTCTCTCGTGGGAATTAAAAAGATGGTCGGTTAGATTCTCGGGCCGAAGGTAACGAAAAGGAAACATTTACGGTGGCTTTCAATTACGGGGATGTGCTTTTAAGAAATACAGATGTATGGAGACGCGCCGGCCATTGTACCCTTTTGAATTCCCATGTCTTCGCTTTTGTTCTCTTTTACATGAATTTCTTCGCCGGGGGAATGAATATTTCCAATTTCGAAAGCGGTCTTCATTCATATCCATTCGCTCGGGGATTAACACATGCCTGTGGACCATTTAATTATCGCTCTTTATTCGATCGGGTATTTCAGCTAAAATTCTTCAGTAGATTTTCGCTGGATTTAGACAGTATTACTATGGAAATACGCGGGTATGTTAATAGACAAAATAATGTGGATAAACTTAACTGACGTAAATTTATATAATTTCAGTGAATATGTCATCCGTTTCCTCCACTCATCTTGCAAATCTATATGGTGCTCTAAGCTCGACTACCGTTTCGTGTCCATTAGTGTTTAAATTTAGCCACGTACGACGACGCGGAAATTATTCAATGTCCCAGATCGATAAGTTACTCGACTCTCTAAATATGATGTATTGTATAATGCATACTTCGAGTTCACAGAGTCCCTCGAATCGATTCCAACCGATCGTAGGAGTTACTTTGAAGAAGAATCGCAGGGAGCGTGTAACATCTGTTAACCATGCGGTTACGGTGGTCTTCAACTGAAACCACGAGCGTCGCCATATGGCATCACTTTCGTCGAGACAGTGGACTTCCATTTAGTATTGCTTTTATCGCCACGTTATACACCGTGATGCACCACTTCCTTAGCTGCGACAAGAGAGCCATATATCCGCTGATTCGTTTCCACAGCACTTTCACAGATTATATTCTTCTGGCTTAACGATGCACGGAAGCAGTCGGTGCGCAGAATGCCCGGAGCTATTTGAAATGATCAGAAGAGCAATATTACGAGCTGAGTAGTATTATCACTAACAGATCACAATTACACCTTTTAAGAGTGCAAAAAATGAGAAGTTTCTAATTAGATTCTACAAGTTTCTCGACAAAGCTGCCACCTCTCGCATATTAAGCTTCTATTTCTGGTCTTGGATTGGAGGTAGAAAATTTCTGAAATTTTTGCGATACTGCGAAGTAGATCTGCGAATATTTTTGTCTGATCATTATTAAATTGAATATGAACCAGACCGTTTTCCTCCTTCCAAATCCACTATTTCGTAAGTTCATGTATACAAGCCACACTGCCAATCCTATAATTTTCACTCATCGGGGTATAAAAAAAATGACAACCTCATTTTGTAACAGATGGGCGAACAACGGGGGGTGTTGGTATAACCCACAACCACATGTGTATACCTCGCACAATTCGATTCCCACATGCCTGTCAGAATGTATCGGCTCGATTGTAGGTTGTATTCACTGAACTGTGTTAATGGTACACATACATTTTCACCAGACTGTTATATCGTGGCCCTTGATGAAACATTGATTACAACGTATCACGCACGGTCCTCCGTGATATATTTTCAGTAAACGTGGCATGGCAATCGTTTAAGTGGAGAACACTTTATAAATCAACCGAAAAATTGAAAAAAAATTTCCATAAACCGTTTCTAAAACGTTTAAAAAATATATTCTCAACCTTACAGGCCGAAATTCGACTGCGCATCGATACTATAGCCTGGTGAGTCAGCGCGCCTCCAAGCGCCGAGGATACCTCTGAAGCGCATTTTAAACGCATTTCTCTCGAAACCACGTTTTCAAAATTGGCGCCGGGAATAACTAAAAAACTATTTGACCAATCAACTTCAAATTTTGCACACTTTTAGTTTATAATATTCCTCAGAATATGAATCACAAGGTTTAAACAAATTATTAATGTCAACCGCTGTTTTTAAACAAATAAAACGTGATTTCTTTACGAAAATCATACCTATATGTTTGAAGTTCCGCCATTTTTAAAATATGTAATTTTTTTACACCATTTGTGGTTCATATTCTTACAATTGGCACATAAATTGAGAAAAAAAAATTATTCGTCTGTTTCACATAACTACCAGAGACGCTACAACCGGCGCCGTTTTGCATCTCGAAAAAAAAAACCTATTTCAGATACTGCTCTATTTCTTTTGTATTTATTATAATTTTACTGTTATAAAATTTTTTTTACTTGTTATAATGTTAAATAAAATACCCTTAAAGTTCCGAAAGGATTAGCGTATTGGTATCTTCGCAAAAAATTCCTGAAAATTCATACAAAAATAAGCCGTTTATACGAGCTTCTCTTAATTTTACCACAATTAGTCCACTAACATTCCCAGCCAAATCACAATACCCCTGCAATTTGCCAATTGCATTCGTTTATTTTACACCTTCGTAGATTTCGCGATGAAACTCGAAACGGCCCTGTAGCTTTACGAGATCTGAACCCGTGGGTCTTCGACCGATATTCGAGCTGCTCTGGCACAAAATTCAGCTTTGAATTTCGATCATATCCCACAGCGGCGTTCTGAATGGCCGCGTCTCGTCAAATAAATTTACAATGAGCACTCGGTGCCCGGGCCGTTCTCGATGCTCGTTGACCGATCAACGAGCCTTTTGTCGATTTCGAAAAAAAGTAGCCCGCCGATACCGAAGTAGGTACTATCGCGTGAAAAAAGAACTACCCCCGCAATAACAAGTCCCGTACCCACCGTTATATTCATTTCGTCCCCCGTTTAGCAGGAATTTCTGCGCGCGAGTGCACGATTGACGCTTTCCATCGCCCCGGCGGCGCACAGTGGGACGAACTGCCGAAAACGTGAAAACAAATCCTTACGCTCACATTTCACCCTTTATCATCGTGAAGATGGTCATTTCAGGGGTTTTTGGGGTCACAGAATCTGATTCCGAGGTCAAAATTATTATTAAATTAAAACTAAGCCCTGTAGGAGGGGGGTAATGTTGATAAAATAATGTTATATTTTTTTAAACAGTACTGTCTGATTTGGTTACGTCATTTGAAGTTAATTACGGCATCAAATTTTTAAAAATTAATAGGGATAGCGTTTTTAACTTAGCAAAAGCTATTGAGCGCGCGGAAACTAAAAGGTCAATAACTTGTATAAATTCACACTTCAGATATTGAAAATGCTTTCATTTATTCATAAGATGAAATTGTGCATTCATTCGATGTTATTAAAATATATAAAAAGTTATAAATAACTGAAATACACGATGGTCGTTTTTAATCGCGTGTAACATTTTTCGGAATCGGGAGGCATCGTTGAAACTTACATTATTTAATAGTCCATAGTTTAACGAATATATGTGCAAAAGGAGAAGTTGCATTTTTTTGCGGTTTTCGAGTAATAACCAATTACGTCGGCAGCAATCAGGCCGCTTGCGCGGCACAAGTAAGTGTCTTCGTCCCGCCAACATGCTTCTACATATATTTCTGAAAATATAGAAGAAAACATATTTAAGTAAAATACAAATATATAAATGTACAAATATGCAAATAATTAATATGTTAATCTTTACGTTTACTTACATTTCATTCCTAACACATAATCTGTGCTTCGTCTGTACTCTCGTCGGTTTCTGGTTCGGTTACTGGCAAAACAATTAATTCCAGAATATCTGAATCAACTTTTTTGTTGTTTCTACTAGTTTTATGTGAAAATGAACTTAAATGTGGATCGGAACTAAGTAACAATCTGCGAAATAAATCGTCGTTCATTTTCAAATGTGAAATTTTCCTCGTGTGATGTTCCCGAAATCTTCTCACATCTTTATTCTTTGCCTCTTGTGCTTCTTCTGAAAGTTCTCCAATTGGGAGTATTAAATCTTTTATTATATTAGATGGAATTAATTGTTTTGCCATTAACTGAAACAGAAACCGACGAGAGTACAGACGAAGCACAGATTATGTGTTAGGAATGAAATGTAAGTAAACGTAAAGATTAACATATTAATTATTTGCATATTTGTACATTTATATATTTGTATTTTACTTAAATATGTTTTCTTCTATATTTTCAGAAATATATGTAGAAGCATGTTGGCGGGACGAAGACACTTACTTGTGCCGTGCAAGCGGCCTGATTGCTGCCAACGTAATTGGTTATTACTCGAAAACCGCAAAAAAGTGCAACTTCTCCTTTTGCACATACATTCGTTAAACTATGAAAAATGTTACACGCGATTAAAAACGACCATCGTGTATTTCAGTTATTTATAACTTTTTATATATTTTAATAACATCGAATGAATGCACAATTTCATCTTATGAATAAATGAAAGCATTTTCAATATCTGAAGTGTGAATTTATACAAGTTATTGACCTTTTAGTTTCCGCGCGCTCAATAGCTTTTGCTAAGTTAAAAACGCTATCCCTATTAATTTTTCAAAATTTGATGCCGTAATTAACTTCAAATGACGTAACCAAATCAGACAGTACTGTTCAAAAAAATATAACATTATTTTATCAACATTTCCCCCCTCCTACAGGGCTTAGTTTTAATTTAATAATAATTTTGACCTCGGAATCAGATTCTGCGACCCCAAAAACCCCTGGAATGACCATCTTCATGATGATAAAGGGTGAAATGTGAGCGTAAGAATTTGTTTTCACGTTTTCGGCGTTTCGTCCCACTGTGCGGCGATGTCGCTCCTCAGCTTCCTTTTACACTCTGTTTGAGGATAACATACTTTCAATCTCGCGTGCTATCTTCCCCTCCCCCTATTCTTCTCCAAGACAATATCCTCTCCCGCAGGACCTGTTTATCATCGGGGTTCGTTTATCGAACCGATCGACGACGCGATCGCTGTTCCGTTGCGGCTGCACTCCCGATAATCTTCAATCTTTGCGCGCGACAAGCGAAGGGACGCTGCTAACACCAGAAACGGGACACCTAATTACTTTCTTGGACGTCAGTTGTAATTATCTGCTCCAGTGTTATGCACCGTTGTGTAATTGCCCCTGCAAAACTATCTTCCTGGACTTCAGCGTCAGAAGAGGTATATATGCACCGTCTATTTCAGCTGGGCTATCCTATATCCCTCTGTTGGGTAAACCTTAAGTCTGAATATCGGATTGTACGGTAGAGTAGCTAGATACTCTGTTCCTGGTAGATTGCCCATTATCAGAAACACTAATTTTGACTTGGAATATTAAACAGCGTAGAGTAATGTGGGGCAAGAGTGCGCACTTAAAGTTTAGACTTCTCTAAAATCCTTGGTATTACACTGATAGTCATATCGTTTTGTGAGAAATAACTACTATCCCTTATTATTCGATAGGCAGTGAGTTCATGTAAATTTACCTGTCACAACTTATATAAAATAAATATTTCCAAAAAGTGTCAAATGCGAACTTTTACCCGCTATGTGGGGTAAAAGTTCGCATGTTGTGGGGTAAAAGAACGCTTCGGTTATTCCCAATTCTGCAGCGATTTTTCTTTTTGAAAGTCCTGCTTCTATGTTTATCTCCAGCGATCTGAAGCATCTCACTAATTGGTTTTCGGTCGGTTGCCCCCTTATAAGTTCTAACAATAAATGAATAAGACAATAAAATAAAGTCATATTTTTTAATGAAAAACTTAATAAAAAACGTATTTTGGACAAATATTGCGGATTAAAAATTAATAAAAAAAAATCAAAAGCTGATATCAGCGTGGCTCAACTATCATAAACTCAAAATTTATTTCCATGTTGTAATTGATAATTAATTTCAAATTTATTTTTTATAGTCGGTTTAATCGGTGTTCGTTACTAATTTAGCAAACTCTAGAAATAAAATAAGTTTAATGAACATATAACACCCGTCAAATTATTTTGGGACAAAAGTTCGCATTCGAACTCTTGCCCCACTGCATTGTGCGAACTTTTGCCCCCACAGCTACTTTTACATTGTTTAATCAATCCTGTTATCTGTGAGGAGAATTGAAAACTTCTATTAGCACTTTTTAATAGAAGAATTTCAGCTCTTTCAGACGGCATATTAATTAAAATATTTACTGATCAATTTATAGGAATAATATTGATTCCCAAACATGAGAATATTACATCAGAACTAACGAATTCAGTACTTACCGCATTGTAAGATAACAAACCGAAACACAGCCACGAAATTCGACATTAGTGACTCTACCTTGATTGACAATTGACTGCCAATCACCATTGGCAACTGCCACAACTCAAACCATGAAATTCGCATGGTGCGAACTCTTACCCGCTGCGAACTTTTACCCACCTTTACTCTACGACAATACGATGCGCTATTTCTGACACGCTTATTCTGCATCATTGTGGTGGGCAGACGGTGAATCATTCCACTGAACACAGTAGAATAATTACAAGCTTTGTTTCTAGCGGACTACTCCCATAAAAGAATCTACCAGTTCGTTCACCACTTATGATTTACCACCTTTGCCACTCCTGATGTCAATCGGCTATCGAACACCGCATTGAAGTGTCCAAACGTTCCTACAGATGTGCTCGTGGGTTTCCGTGAAAAACCGAGCGACGGCGCGGGCTGGAAAGTCGAGTGCCGCGAAGACAATTAAAAGTTAATAGCTTAATAACAGGCCCCAAGAGGATGTAAGCAATTTGAACGTAACGATGGCCATTTTCGCGGGCAGAAGGAGGAACCGCAACAGGACAAGTAACCGGGGGATTGGTTCGTTTCGCATATCGGCGAGCATGTTTCTATTAACACGCGGACGTGGAGGTAAAACCGAGCTAATTTCGAACAGAAACTTGAAATTGGATTTTCATCCCGTTTGGGGGTGGGCGAGGTGCGCCTGGTTACCGGGGCTGGTCGGGCGAAAGAATGCCGATCTCGCCTCGTTATCGTTGATTTACTCTTAATTCGGAGGTCTCGTCGAAATTTCTCATCGATCCTTGACCACGCCGGAATTAATCGGATCCGCGGTTTAAGAAATGGGGCACTTCGATTCGTTTCACCTCTATTTTCTGCTAGATTTCCTCTTCAATAGGTCGAGATTACTTGGCTGGAATTCAATGGGATGAAACCGTTCGCTGTGTTGTTATAGACATTTATCAGGCAGATATTTTTGTATGTCGAGCACGCGACTGTTATTGCGTTGCATTCAAGCGCTGAAGGTATCTATGCAGATTTTGCGGTTAGAAGATATCGAGGGAAATGGATATAAATAAAGGGACGAAGGTGGATAGACACCGCGGGACGCGTGACGGAATTTAACGTAATTTCATTTTCGTTAGCTCGAACAATTCTTCGACGCTGTTTATTATTCAGTATTCCTGTTTGTTTTTCATCCTCAGTTTAGTCCACGGTGTCGCTGTTTTGTATTACACAGAAACGTCGATCGAAGCCCCAATCGGGTTCAAATCCGGTTCAACTTTAATCCACTTGGGTCACGCTTGCAGCCATGGAAACGCTGTCGTTCGCCCGACATCTTTATTCGGCATTAAAAGGGAAACCTTTCGTAACACGTTCGATCTCGTGTGACAAAACATTTTCATTTGCTTTGTCGTAATGCTCGGTGGAAGTTGGATCGTTTCCTCGTATTTTTCTCGCTCCCGTTTAGGAGATCGCTAATCGATCACGCGCCCCATAGAGAGCGCAGAAGTTTCGCGAAAAATTTTAATGGATCACTGATCACTCGGCGTGCACCGTACTTTTTGATATTGTCAATCGATCACCGATAGTCCGGTGTGCCCGAGACTTTTTCGAAATAACCAATTGATCACTGTACCTCTCACGGCGCGCGGATCCTGCGCGTTACCGCGGCTTTAGGTCCCCGAATGAGAAACTTATGGAAAGTTAACTCCAATAATAGCTTGAAGTTTAATAAAGCTACTTTTTATTGCCTTGGCACTTTTCTACGGCGTTTCATTGCCCATAGGAAAATCTTATAAAGGCACGTAGATCATTTCCGATACGTAATATTTTATACTTGGTGAAATCTCGTTAAAATCTTATCAGCTTTACCTAATTCTTCGCTCAATATACGTGATCGATCCAGGTAATTATTCTGGGAGGTAACTGCCTCAACTTGGACATGCACGAAGCTTCCGATACTCGACAATTTAATACGATAGGTAAACTATTGATCTTGTATTACGACACTGAACTTATACTTTGAGACGAATCGACCCAGCATCGGGTGTTACGTTCCATAGTGTAGGATTCATAGGTTAGGAGACGGACGGGCGGCCTGTGGTGTAAGTGAGGCCCAGGTCCATAGGTGGCGCGCGCCCGTTAAGAGGAGCTCATTAAGCAGAGTCCTCGGGGAAGCCGCAGTGGGGGAATCGGTTAGGCGGCTGGCCAGCACGCGGAAGGCCCCGGGGTTCGAGTCCCGGTGAGCGGCTTTCCTTTTTTTCCGTCTCCTACAATAGGTTGCTGATCGGAAGTCTTCATATAGGAGGGGCCGCGGAAGGGTCGCGTATTTCGTGGCACTTTGTGAGATTCGAGATGCCACCGTCACGGAGAAGGTTCTTTCTCTCTTTCTTCGGGCCGCGCTTCTGCGCTCGGTCTGGAGACACGCGAAAGGTTTCCACGAAGGTGAAAAGGGGCCAAAAGGCTTAGACGTCGGGGGGCACGGAGCGATACTCGCGTTAACACGTGCCACGACCGCGCGCAGATTTCCAAGACGCTCACGGGGCTTCGCCCCCTCTCGAGTTACCAGATTAAAATGATTGCCCCGGATGTATGGTACACGGGGTAAGAGGATTTACGGATCATTCTGTTGAATAAACTTCAGGCCAGAAACCTCTGACGGTAAACACGAGCGTGGCCCGAGCCAAGGATGCTCCCTTTCTCCATCCGCCTCTCTTTCCGCTGGCTGCTGTCAGGCATCTGCTATAGACAACCGTCGCGAACTTAATATCGCCGCTGGTTATTCGCCCCGTCGTTTTCCAGCATGTTAATCCGAATGACTCGTGCGGTCTACACGGCTGCGCGGGGGGAATTAATCGGCGCGTAACGTCCCGTTAATTACTGTCGAGCCTGGGAGAATTGTTAATTTTGACGGGGCACCCCGGTGGGAATGGCGCGGTTCGCCTTCTGGGGAATATGCTCGTCGCGGCACGCTCGCAGCATAATAGTGTTTTTTTTTGGAATTTACGTGCCAACCTTGGCAACTGGATGTTCAATATAAATGAGTAATGGACGTAAGATGAATGGTCCTGTTTTAGGTAATAAAGCAGGTGCGAGGATATAATCCTTTAAAAATAAGCCGTCTTTTACCCCGAACATAACGAAACTGATTGCTCCAGCGTCTCTGTTAATGCATGGAATCAGGAATGACTGGATAAGCTTGTCGATACGTTTATTTATTCGTCAGTTTTAATGGGAAATTAAGAGCGATTGATCGGTTAACGAGGTGTGCGAGGTAAGCACTACATTTTCCTCAAATCTGTCGCGAATTTCGTTGACTTAAGCTGGATTCACACTAGCCGTTTGGCCGCCGGCTAGACGGCTAGTGAGAATCCAGCTTTAACCCTTTCGCACCGGACGGGACATATGCTGTCCCAGTCTGGAAAATTTTTGATATTACCGCTGGGACAACATATGTCCCAGTTACTGAAAAACATCTAGGACAGAAAATAACGCCAAGTTGGGCCTCCAAACTGATTCTAAATTGTTGATGGTGCGCTGTGTTATGGGGACGTTTATGTGTCTCCAAGACCTTCAACCTTTTAGGCATAAAAGTTATTTTATCCAATAATCGCTTGGAGGAGAAATAACTGATCCCGGCAATGGGGCGCACTCGGACTGATTTTTCGCCGTATTGAAAGGGTTAAGCTAGATTCTCACTATCCGTCTGGACGGCGGCAAGACGGCGACCGTCCCACTAGCGCAAGGGAGACACAGATGCATACTTCTCCGTTGCGCTAGTGGGACGGCCGCCGTCTTGCCGCCGTCCAGACGGATAGTGAGAATCTAGCTTTAGGCTTCAACTATTCCCAGTAGTAAGATCTACGTCAGATGAAGCACTCAGCGGCTGACCACTGACGGGACATATTCACTCAGAAGCAAGCCGCGCTGGCAGCGGGCGCCTGGTTTGAGTGATTTGTTCAAACAGCATTCGAAACGTTGTTTCTGGCTTCAGGAACTCTCGTAACGCAGCACGAGCATCGTAAATATTGATCTATACATACATATGTCGAAAGTGATTATTTTCGTTCGCCGTATATGTTCGCGCGTTTAGTTTCGGAATGACAGCACTATACTGGCGTTGTATTGCTGACGCTTGCACGTCTAGTTGTCTTGCATAAATGTAATATCACATACATGTTGGTTTGTGTACACACGAGACGTGCCGGAGGCATTGCGCCTTCCCCTCAAATCGTATTACAGATCCCTTTCAAAATACGATCTCCTCCGCTCGAAGATGCTTCTGAAATAAACGGGAAACGATCAACGGCGAATGCTACATGCGCGATGGTTAGTGCGGGATGTATCTGTATCGTAGAAAACATTTTACAGCAATGGGAATGCATCTAAATTGCATGAAAGTAGAATGCAACGGCGTAGCTATACGCTCTATACACTTACTAAAGTCTTCTGCAATCAAACACCAGGGTGTTCGAGTTTATTCAAGGGCCTCTTAGGGATTGTGTAAGATTCGGTCCGACAGATGACGCTAAGCGTGCGTGAGTGAAGAGAGGGAAGGAACAGCGAGCCGGCGAGGCATTAGCGTCTTGGCATTCGTAAAGACTAGTAACGTTTATCGAGATTGTGTCTGTGTGTGCAAAAGTATCGGGCGAGATTGAGCATCGTGAGTTTCGGCGGGTTACCAGGCGAAAGGGCCACCGATCGTTATACAGGCTTAGATAGCATAAGCATACCCGTGTCAGATATCGGGAGTTATTTAAGAAAAGGGCACGTCAGGCCTGAATCTGTAAGCAGTGCGCAGACTGCTGCGATCCGGTACAGGGTAAAATAAAACGCGGCCGATTCGTCTTCTATGCCAATACACGCGACAACCGACGGGATTTCGGTTTAAGACACGAAGTAACAGTCTTAAAACATTCCCATATCTAAAATAAATCGTACAAACAATATTCTGAACATTCTATTCCTGGTGTTTTATTAAATAAACCCTACAATTGTTAAGTCTTCGTGGGCCAGCCGCTAAGAAGGAAACAAACTGTTTCCTCTAATAATGTAAATATCCTTCTTATTATCTCTCTATTACGTCTACTTTCTGACAACTTCCTGAACATGAAACTACTATGATGCGTTTTATTTAGTTTGTCAGCGATGCCACGTCGCTGGCCGGCATTCCCCGTTGCTTACGGCATTGGGAAACATTCGATAGCCGACGATTATTGGTTAAACATAAATATTTGAAATTTCGTTGAGCGCAACGCACCCGATCACCGACCGTTCGGTTTACCCGTATTTACGTTACCGAAAATTTGGCATTTCGCTTAACTCCTTTAGCAAATCACGTGCCACCGCTTTCAATTTGCCACGGGCATGGGCCCGTTTTACGCGGCCACCCGCCCATTTTATGTACCGGCAAATTTCACGTCCGACACATTTCTGACGGGGCGCGTGTAAACATTCTCTCTTTCACGACGCGGAAGGAAACGTTATTACAGCGCGCGGCCGCCGAAACGAAATCAGCAAAGGCCCTTTAATCGTGGCATACCTCAGCGATTGGGCGGACTGGACCAGGAAAATTGGTCCGTCCATATCCGATAAGCGCGTTTAGATTATTCAGAGCCCGATTGCCAGCTAGCGATCCGAAATTTTCGGGCGACTGATATGCTTCCGCTCGCCGTTGGATTTAACGCCCGTTTTCAGATAAACGCAACTGTCAGGGACGGCGCAATTCAATTATGGCGCTTGACGAGGTGTAATGAAGATTGATGATTGGGGAACGAATGAAAAATCAGTGTTATTAAATTTTAATCGCATTGTTTAACCTCCGACACAGCCACTTCTTCCATTTAGATTAACGATTAAAGAAGTGAGAGTTGACGTGGTAAATATTGTACCAATGGGTAAATTACGATCGTTAAAGTTTCATCAGAAGAAATTCCAGGAGTTTCATAATTAAAAGTGAACGGCGAAGAATTAACTCCCATCGAATGGCGAGCACTGCGATGTTCATCAATAATCTTGTAATTAGGCGAACGATAATAGCGTTGGAGGCATTTTACTAAAATTAATAGCCACTTTAATGATTACGATTCGCTGGAAAACTCGATAATCGCTGGCCAAATTCCGGAGGGTGCGAAATTAAACGCGTCAAAACCATTTGAACCGTTGATTGATTAACTTGATGAGATATACGGGACAGAATTTCGATAACGATAGGAACCGCGGATAAGCGGAAATATTTGATCCCATAATACGTGACAAATGGGCGGCCTGCTCGTGCCCCGAGAGTGAAAAAGTCCTGTGGTAGAGAATTAAATGGCTTCCCACTTGGTTGGATGAGGCTCCGTGAAATTAAGGTGAAAGTAAATAGAGGGCGAGGCGCGCCTAACTTTATCGCCTTGAGACACGTGCCGACAATTTCATTTCGATCGTCGCGGCGGACAACGCAGCCGAAATAAGGCGTGACGAAACATCACACCGGCGTGGAGTGATACGTAATTGTGCGTCAACAAATTAGGGGGCAAGTTTACACCGCGAAGCAAGCGGACCCTGTTACATAAAGGCAAACAGAACGAAGATAGACTGTAAGGGTACAATAAAATATCGTTGACTTGATAGGCGGGACAAGGTTGCGTGAAGGCGGAAGAACGAGGTGCCATTTGCAGAGTTAAAGTGGCATTTCCGTTCCCAACAGAACGCGCGAGGAGAAAAATATATTGCGTCGAGATCGTTTACCTCGCTTCATGCAAACGTGAGAGATTTCGCTGGAGCAATGGAAATAACAAGAGCATTCTAGGCTGCGAAGTTAGCGTTCGTATGAAACAGCGCATACGTGAGTGCATTACCTACAACATCCGTCACTTTCGAAAGCACGATTTTTCGAGCGAGCGCGAATGAGATTTTCGAGAAACGTAAAGCCCCGATGAAAACGCGCGTTCGTTTCGACGAAAGCTTCCGTTGTTCTTCGGCCAGCAATGGTCAGAAAAGTCCCGGCGGCATTCGAAGGCACGGACGAGAGTTCGACCTTTTCGACAATAACGGGAACCTCAGCCGAGAACAGTAGGGGAATTAGTGGAGCAATTTACGCCCCATTCACGCTGTAACGAATATTTTGCCAGCAACACATATTCTTGAGGCCATGGGGCAATTTATTATCGCCGAAACAAAAGAGACCAGGTAACACGCCGGAAAAATGAATTTTCTCCGCAGCAGCTGCTGCTTCCGGAACGAACGACACCCCGAGCTGGATATTTTTGGGGGAATACACGCATCGGCGTTGAATAAAATCCCAATTTCACGGTCCCTTTTGTTCCAGGACAGTCGTCTGTGATCGAAGTTACACAGAGTTTATCGGCAAAAACGAAAAGAACCCGCTGCTCGTTTATTTACCAATGCATTCGTTTGCGCTAATGTATTAACGAATGAAATCCGTGCCTGGTGGAAGAGAACTCTGCACTCTCGCGCAGAATGCTCGTTACGAGATTGTTGTTTTAAGCAAACAGCGATATCGAGTGATTATAATCGTTTATTATTTCGTATCGCTACAAACACGATTATCGCGATTAAAAATAACGAAATCAGCTAGAGAAAGGTTTAAGAGTGGTAGAAACGCGAATAGTTTTCGAGAATTTTCAATCAGTTAATGGCAGTTATAAACAATTCACCGCTATAGCTTCTGGTGAACACGCTTACATCATCGTTTATAAGCTGACTCTGACGCGTCGGAGCAAAGTGCCGTTTCAAATAGAAGGCTGCATGTCGTTACAAAAGGTTAGGGAGCCCTGAATTAGTATATAATAGTAGACAGTATGGAATGACTCGTCATTTGCATAGTCCTGAGAAAGTTAGTGGATCGAGGTAGCATTAATGCATAGACTTACGAAGCAGAACGAGATGAATAGTATGTCTCTGGGGTAATTACTGTTCTCCCAATTTACTATCGATCCCATCTCGCAGACAAATGAAATTCTATTTCAAGAGTAGTTCAATTCACTTCGTCATCTGTGTGTCCGGAGGAAACAGAACGATGTACCCTTTTCTGTGACATTTATATCTATGACAATCGAAGTCACATTGACCTCCTGGCTCGTTCGAATCACGAAAACACTTTTTCGTTACTTCGCGGCCAATTTGGCACGACGAAAGTGGCGACAGAAAAAAGGGCCCGAAGGAGGCGAAGAAATTGGTCAGCTGACTTAATTAACGCGCGACAAGGACCATCCCCTATCCCAGATCGGTAGTATAACTCTCGGTAGTTGATAACGAAGGGCTAAGTGTGTCGGGCATATTTAACGAGAAACGCGATTCGATTATACATGATACCTATTAATGGATATTGGGGGTAGATTTCGCGGACGAAACGATGTCCGGCAAATCAACTTCTTCCTCGCCCGCCCCCGTTGAATGCGAGTGGAGGAAATGAAGCGAAGCGAGGTGCATGCAGGTGTGCTGCGAGGTTTGAACGGAAAATTAAATGATGTCTATTAAGGGGTAACGAGTTATTTCGGTGCGCCGCGATGAGCGGGCCATTTCGTGCGTTTCGATTTCGATGCAGGGGCTGCAGAATTATGGGGGATGCAGTGCAAGAATTTGTGCTGGGGAGAATGATTGATTTGACGTTTTACGGAAGGATGGTTTCGCTCGAACGGGGTGACGGTGGAATTGAGATCCTGATCGGGGAGGGTTAGCCTCGGTGTACTCGAGTAATTGCTCGACCCGTTTGAACTTGAATGAATTCTGTAAGTGGAACAATGTAACTGCCGGCGGAAGCTGTTATAATTGACTTCGAAGGGACGTGGGCTGCAAAAGAAATAGGAATATGCGAGAGTTTACATTGATAATGAATTCGTGGATTGTTGAGGCGATACGGAATATCAGAGCAGCGTGCCTTTTCACGTCACCTTGAATCACGATCGGCCACGCGCCACCTATCGCTTTAGAGCGCACTAGGATTAAAGGCGTACGCACCAGCATCGCGCGTCGTATTTTGCGAGCACATTCATGCAGCTTTTATCGGCTCTCATTTCAGCATCGGCATCGCGCATTCAGTTTTAAACGAGTATGAAAGCGTCTCTATCGCCGCGCTGCAAGAGCAGTGATAGAACCGTGCAATTCTCGAAAACACAATAACACGTTAATGGGAGATTCGGGCAGAGGAGTCGTGAAAAATTCAATGGAATACCTTCAATGGGGGCAACGAATTTACTTTCCCGTGGCTTCCACACGCAGAAAAGGCGAATTCAATTCTATTCTCTGTTTTCTCCCTAACGTTTTTTTCTCTTGCTCTGTTTTCCCTCACTGTTTCCTTTTTTTTTTTATTTTTTTAGTAATGTTCGTTACGGCGCCGTTTCCTCGACGGCGCGATCCGTTTTACGCATGGCATATTTCTCGTCCATCGAGTTGTGCTGAGATTGATATCGCAACTTCGATGGAAGCTATTCGTTTCTGATAGGAAAATAGGTCGACGCAGACGAAGGAAATTTTCATTTATCCGCGAAAGTTCGCTGTGATGTTTCATTGATTATTATCTGTTTCCTGAAACACTTGAAGATGTACTTCGGTTTTTTCTTACTTCTATTTTATCCTTCGTCTTGTAAACTCAATTTACCTACGTTTAATTTTGGAAATAATTCTACTGTTCGGTTAGGGACTGTTCTTACGCTGCTTATTATCGAAGTCATCTGTCTTAAAAAATGTAGTAGGCTCGCGTCGCGGCAGACATAGCGTTGCCAGACAAGCGCTGCAAGGCACAGCGTTGCCAGAGAAGTGTTGCTAGGCGGTTGGCCGGGAGAACTGCGCGGCCGAGGCAGCCTGCGTCGAGCCGAGTAGCGAGACATGTTACGTGTACACCCCTATTGTAACGAACTCGAGAATATTTATATAGGTATATATATTTCAACTATTAACCCAACAGAAATGAAATGCGACGTAGGTATCGGAGAATTCCAAGATTTATTCCCCACTCTTTCTAATGGATTGCTCAGTTTTCACCCAACAAATAGATGACATTTATGCCAACGGAAATGCTGCAAATATATCTGAAGATCTTCGTTGCGCAGCTGATATTTTCATTCTCATCAGCGTCGTCTTCAGTGCTTTCAGATTTGTGTCCCTTGTGATTTATCAGTAGCCTGTAAAGTGATGAAACCTGAGCTGAGCACGACGAATACGAAAGCAGATGGGATTATAAAATATCTCTCGTGAGAGCCTGCTTTGGCATTCTTTCCTTAATGAAGAAATTTCGGGACGGAAATCTCACCCGAGGAATTTTGCTTGTCAAATATATCCCTCTGTCCTTAAAATAATAATATCCTGAAATTCTGGCGAAAAGTCAACATGTTTCTCTTAAACTTTAAACTCTAAGTTGTTACGAGATCCGAATCTTTTTCCTCTACTCGTTTATCGTAATGATATGTTAACGACGTCGATCTTTCAAGTGTGTTATTATATTTAACTCCTCGTTACTGGATAAACTTTACATTTGCAATAGAGAAATAAAATTGAACTTGCGTATACAGTCTCCTTCCTCTATGCTAATGCAATTCCCCAGTTAGCCTGTTTAAGAAAATCCTGCTCGCAAAAAATTTGTAATTATTAATGAAAAGAACGAAAGAAAATGTTGCCGGGTGTCATCGACGAATATGATCTTGTTTGTCTAGATACCTACAATTATTGAGCTTTCTATTTTATGTCTCCTTCCACTGGCCAAAATCCCGGAACACAAACTGCAGTCTCCGCAAGTACGTCTTTCTTATTTTCCATTGCTTTCGCGCGTATCAAGAGAGCAATTCCTTGAGGTCTTGAGTGTTGTAATTTACGGCGTGACTCGCGGGATATGATTTCCAGGAAAAATACTGCAGTAGGATCACGTCGTAGTGCGCAGTTTCATCTGGAGTTTAGGAAAGCTTTGACTGTCAAACTATCCTCTCCGGGATGATTTCAAGAGAACGATATTTCGTTCTCATGGCGTCGCAACGGGGATTCTTCCATCGAAGTTCGTGCCTATGAACAAACTATCTTCTCTGGTGAAAGACGGATGACTGGATTTGCCGAGCTGACGCACAGACCCTGCCACGCTTCAGTTCGTCATTCTTGCGTCTCTGAACGACATTACAGTTGTCCATTTCCACCCAAGAAGAAATTAATGGTCCACGCTTGTGCAGCAGCTCGGTGATCTCATTGCTCTTTCAGACAAACGATACACCGACGGCGATGCCCAGAGTCCAATTTTCGGAAAGACCAGCGGAATATTCAGAAGCACGGGATGCTAATTCGTTCGATTTATTCAGTATTCATTACTATCGTGCACTCGTCACATACGAAGGAAATTGTTCCGATATCGGGGAGACGGCATCGTTAATTAACCCTAGCTGGATCGGAATTTATTATTCCCTCCCGTTGCGCGGGGGTTAAAATGAGGCGCTCATAAAAATTGACAAGGGCATTAAACCGGGCCGATCCTCTGATTGCCAATAAGCCGTACCTACACCGTTCTCCTTTCCTCTCTGCGTGCGCATACGATATCGACATGTTCGACATCGCTCGCAAACGAGCCCCGTTTGACGGTCCTGTAAAATTGACAGGCGTTATCGAGCATTCTCGGCGGCACGAAAAAGTTTGCTTTGTCATTAGCGCCACGCTCCGGCAATCGTTTCGCGGCTAATCAGCTCCAACAGGCAGCGTTATCATCGATGGCGGCCGCCTCTTCATCAGCTCGCCTATTAAGAACGCGCGCGATGGAATAATTAATTCGTGGGATCGAAACGAGGAGCGAACGACGACCTGGGAATTTCATGATTTTCAACTTGATCTCCCACGCTTTCTGGGCATTTTCCCTCTCGAGGTAGCCGCGATCCGTTTTCGTTTGTGCGCGAGAAGGAACATCATTCGTAGGTGGCGGGAACTGAAATAGTTTTATGTGAGTTGAATTAATCAAGATGAACCACGAATCGCCAGAGAGTGAGCGGGGAAAACGAGTTCTTGTATTATTTTTCTAGAGATATAGTCGTTCGCTGCTCGTTCCGTTCACAGATTTCTGGTCAGTGGCCATCGATGCGACGAGTCGATTTGCCAAATTCCAGATATCTAGTCCTCGCCACTCAACTCGGCGATATTTTCTAACTCGCTGGTGCTCGCTTTTAAATATTGCGCGCGATGTCCCGGAGCAAAAGTGCCATTCACGAGATTGCAGATAGCTACCCCTTCATCGAGGCGATTTTCAAGTTTCCCGCGGCGATTTTCGAGTGAATACTATTAGGCAGATTTGCGGGGAAAGTTTGAATAATTTTAGCTTCTTGCTATCAACTAAGCACTAGAATTTTATCTCTCTCAGCGAGGAAACTGTTGGTAGAAACGGCACGTTAGATTTATTTGATGCTTTTCATTTTAACCTTCATTCGCGCATTTTTATGGCGCTTTTATCCCGAAACATCTTGAAGGCTCACGTCGTTGAAAGTCCCAACATAGTTTTTCCAACGTCATTTAGACAATGCATTGACAAAATCGCGGAAAAGCACGTGTGGCTACCTACCACGAATTTCAGGGATCATCGGCCGTGGAGAAATCACATTCCTAATGACATCGACGTTTCATGGAATCTGGGGGAACGCTCGGGGATCCACGATACGTAGCTATCCATTGAATTTTTGAACGTCCATTCGTCGCGTTTGCCGAGTCGAACGATCGATTGCTCGTGGTACTGGCACTTTTCCACGAACTTGGAAGCCTCGAAACAGTCAGCTCGCCAGCCATTTGACACTAAACATGTCGGCACAGGGAACTGGAATCGCGCTCAAACAGAAAAGTGGTTAGGACCCCCTCTCCCTTGCCCCTCGCAAATACTACGACCAGAACGGTTTGGCCGGAGCGAAATACGCTGTTGGACCACCTTTATTAGCTGTCATCGGGAAAACTTCTCGAGTTCTTCGTGGAGAACGAGCGATATACGTGTACAACGAATGAGCTTCGCAATGGTCCCGTCCAAGACGCTGAAAAGTGGTATTGAAGAATTCTGGAGTATCTAGTGCTCGTCAAAGTAGATGAGCAATTTTATATAAACGTAGGCAGCTTGGCGCGGGCGACGTCTTTACCTACCTGTCTGTAAATGCAATCGTTTAGATCCTCTGGAATAGTCGAGTGGAAGTTTCCTGCAGGTTTCATCCACCTTCAATATTTCGGAATATTCTAGTACCATACATGTAGGATCACGGAAAAAAGGAAGTCGCCTCAACGGGACTCGAACCCGCGATCTCTAAGTTTGCGCGCTGATCAGCAGAGTTGGGCATTATTCGGCTAAATTTTTATTCGAATACGGATTCGAATAAATTTGTGCGAATAAATTTTTATTCGAATAATCTTCGAATAAAAAATTCGAATAAAATGACATTATTCGACAATAACGAATAATTTTTTATTCGACTGAAAATTTATTCGAATAATAATTTATTCGAGTCAACGGACGAATAAAATGATCACGTGATTTCGGCAATGTATCATGACACCACTGACTGACACCCATGAAACCTAATGTTTTAGGTTAAGTAACTCTTGTCATAGGTCGCACTTTGCAGGAAGATGTAAGACCGCGGTACTATATAGAGTGGCGTTTTGATTTATTTTAAATAAAATTTGCTCACGGCAATCCATTTAAACTAATGAAAAAATCAATCTCTTCGAATTATAAGCGTTGCTTGAAAAATAACGTGGCTTGTTACTTCCACAATTAGAGACTTATGTATGTTGTGCCCTGGCAATGCCCAAGACACACGTAATACACAATCACATAATCTGATAATTCTTTATCCTAAATATCGCTTAAAACCGATGGCCGACGCCTCCAGAAGAGAATACTTCTTTAAGGCGGGATTTCCTCGGCTCGTTCAGACGTATACGCACACTTCCAAACACACACGTCCAAACGTATGTTGGACACAGTACAGACAGACTTCCATCGATAGATGCCGGGTATCACATTTAAGGTCGTCGCCCATTACGCCGAAGCGAAGCGCAGCGACCAAAGCGAAATGCTCGTCGCCGCTGTTCTGTCATATGGGCGATGCGTGGTCGCTGCTGTTCTGTCATATGAGCCTAGTGGGCGACGACCTTTATTCGTCGTTCATTCAGGTCGAATAACGAATAAATTCGTATCCGAATGAATCTGGCTAGAATAACGGTACAGATTTATTCGCGAATAACGAATAATTTTTCGTCGAATAAAACCGTCATTCGTTATTCGCGAATAAATCTTGGGATTTATACGTATCCGTATTCGAATAAAAATTTAACCGAATAATGCCCAACTCTGGCCTTAACCACCTCGGCTACCGCCGACTTCCCTGTCTTGATGCTTCCGTGCCCTCTCTTATAGTATGGGGGTTCCTGATCCCACGTACATAGGTATACATATCCCGAAAAACATTCGTTATCACTAATTGCGTACCTTAGTTTCCTTTTTAATTAGTTACCCCTTTGTGTATATGTAGTCGCGGCTCGTATAAAATGTTATCACGCGAAAAACAAGCCAGATTCACCGTTGCGTGACACATGTACGGCCGCGCTGGAATCGCAGCGGCGTATTCCTGGAGTTTTATCAACAAACTCGTATTTTGCGAAATGAAAATATCGATAGCGGCATGCTATCTGGTATCGGCCATCGGCCAAAACCTGAACACGATTTACAGTGACGATAATGAAAACTAAATGTCGTTTCGATAACGACTATTCTCGATTCTCGTGCGGGATTCGATTCACTGGCTTTACGCAAATCCATTACAAAGCTCGCGGAAAACATTTTACCTGAAAATTCAGCACAAACGCGATTGCACCTCATCGTCCTAAAAACGAATGGTAGCGGCGTAGAAACAGGAGTCAGGCAGTCAGGCAGTCAGGCAGATATGGCGTCTAATTTATTCGAGAACTATGTGAACTATAGTAACGCGATCATCGCATAATTATAATCGTAGATTTTCTCAATTTTGTAGGATCACGGAAAAAAGGAAGTCGTCGCCTCAACGGGACTCGAACCCGCGATCTCTAGGTTTGCGCGCTGGCCAGCCGCCTTAACCACCTCGGCTACCGCCGACTTCCCCGTCCTCGTTCTTCCGTATCCGCCTCTTATGTTATGGGGGTTCCTGATCCCACAATTTTAAACTCCCAATTCTCCAATTGGATCGATACACTTTGTGACACGAACGGTGACGCGGGGTCTGACAGTCTCCTCTTTAATAATTTCACATTGTCAAGCCTACATTTATTTTCATATTACATACTTGAAGAGACACTTTTGCATGTTTTGTTCAAAGCCACGGAAAGTTGTCTGCATGACAAGACATATTGTAAAACAGGGTCGAATGAAAGGAAGGAAAATATAGGAAGAATAATTCTGCAAGGAGCCCACGTCACCGGTTAAGGGTAAACGTTAACAGAAATAACAATCCCTTCGGAATTTTGGCTTCGCCAAGTCCGCAAGCCGATAGCCCAGCACGCCACTCGTCGAGTTCCATTTCATTCTACAACGTCACCGGCACAGTAACGCTATTGAAGAAGACGGCTACATCTCGTCGTGAAGCAGCGCGCTACTAACAACAATCGGTCTACTAATTAATGTCTAGAGTACCCTTAGTACCCTTTCGTCGGGGTCTCCATGTATTACCAGCACTTGCCCCACGAACGCGAGCGGGTTAAATCTCGCGCGAATTAACACCCCCGCCGCCCTGCGGAGCGTGGATCGATATCGATCGACGCGTGGGCGGATGGTAGCCCCTCCTAATAAGGCAGAGTCACGAAGAAGCAGAAGTGCGTACTTTACGGGACTAATACGCTCAGCTGGGGCCCGGGTCTGCATTAAGCGTAATTTAAGTCAGCTAGCCGGTGAGAGTGGTTTAATATGCATTGCATAAAACGATAGCCGTAGATAGACGATGAGAGGAGAAACTGGCGTTAAGTTTGCGCGTGTAGAGGGTCTGGTAGACGTACAGAGGTAGGGTGTGGGGAGGGAGAAACGTGTTGCTTGGTTCGTTCGAAGGGGAAGCTCGAACAGGAAGGACGTGTGGTGGTTGCCGTTGGTGTCTTGATGGAGAGCACTGCTGCTGGCTGGAAGAACGGGTGGCTTCAGGGGCCGGAGGGGGTGTGCGAAGGGTGTTAGAAGCGTATCGGCTGGTAGAACGGCGACAAGAGGAGCCGGCAGGGAATAGGCCACGCGCCATGTGGCGGGCACCGAGTACGTCGCAGCACCCTTAATCCGTAACTTAATTAATGTCATCGGTAAAGGGGTCTCATTCCCTAAGTTGCTTTTCATGGTGACGCCTCGTCATAGACGGCTCTGGTAATCTTGGAGCGCAGGTCCGGAATTGCGTGAGAACCGGCGGCAGAGACCTCATAATTCGCGAATGGTTACCTCTGATAATGGCGGAATTAAGGGTTGGCAAAAGGGTCCTCGCGGCTTCGGGGTATGAATTCAGTTTAGACTCGGGGGAATTTTAAGTTGCTTCCTTCCGCCGCTACGTGCGCTTGGTTTACGCCTGATAAATGTAATCATCCGATTCTCTGGGTGCTCTCTTTGATTACCCTTTCGTCCCCTTTTCTATCCGCCGCGCAACGTCGGCCCCGAGTGCTTCTCTATACACGAGGGCCTCTGTAATCCGTAATTTCGCGTAGCTTAGATGCAAGGGTTTTTGTTACTCTTTATTCCATTAGCCGTAGTAGCCAATCAAATATCGATTTGTATCCGCATTCGTGGCCTGAACAACACTCGTCGCTTTACACGACGGGGCAGGGAACGAAACGCGAGCAGGGGGCAATTGAAGTAGAGACTCGAATCTTTTTGAATAAATCTCGCCCCTAGAAATTCAACGACCACTCTCGACGGTCGATGCATCTTCCGGTGTTAAATAATAGCCCTCGATTAAACGTATATCGTGTCAGCTGCGGCACTCGATGTCAATATCGTCGGATGCATTGCCCCGATGGTGCTTCCATAATTGCGGGGCCACACGCGGGATTATTACCAGCCGGTGAATGCGGGCATGGCGTTCCCCGACAGGGTAAACAAGTCGTCAAGAAAGGTAAAAAAAGCAATCTCGGTAATCACGCCCTAGAATCACGCACACCGCCTTTTCCGCTTCATCAATTTCAATCCCTTATCGTGGCCATTATAGTCTCTGCACTAGCTCTCGCTGCGCCCGCTCCACGTCGTACGCCGACTTATATCCCATTACGCAATTCTCTTTCCCGGGTAATTTAATATTCCTCGCCGCTAGATATACTCGTATTCGCTCGGCCCCGTGTACCTCCGTCCTTTGTTCCGATCTCGCATTGTAACTATTGTCGTGCATCGCGAATGGACACTTGAGTCGACGTATTTGTTCTGTTGCGTTGAAGCCGCAGTTCCCTTTCCGCGACGGGATCCGCTTTCCTACCCGGAAATTCAACCAGAAACTTGTTACGAGCAGCGCTGGCAAGAGGTGCATATGCATAGTAGCGCAAGCTACTTATTTCGGACGGCTTCTCACAGAAGTACAAACTGTATTACATAGTAGCTTGCTGATTGGCTGCTCGATTAACGCTTTGCGAGTCGCACACTTCTGGAGCAAACTGATGAGTGTCGTTGGATCTTGAAATTTAGAAGCGCTTCGTGGCGTCTTAATCACACGCACTTGCCTGTGGTCATTGGCGCACCCAAAGGGGGGTCAAGGGGCCCCAACACCCCCCAAAGAAGGGGCTTTGTAAAATGAAATGAAAACTGTATCTTATTCTTTAAATAAATTTTTACAATCACCCAATGAATTTAATTGAATCAGCATTAAAAATATTTGTATCCATTCCACTGCCTGTGGTCGATGTGAAATGAGAATAATAAATTGTTGGAGGTACAGAGCTAATACGAGAGAGTTTTTCGATATATTAATAGAAAAAAGAAGATGGATCGAAATATTCTAACGGTCCACGCGGAGAATCCTTGAATCCACAAGTATCCAACAGATTTTCAATGCCGATTGCCTTGATCGGGGACATCGTATGAAAAAGATAGTAGGTTGCATAGTTTTGACTTACTTTTACACGGGAGATCCGTCCGCAAACGTTTCAGTTAAATTCTCTTTTCTTCATTCTGCCTAGCGAACAAAACTTTGGCAAGGCTAACTTGATGGGCTTTCGGAGAATTCCAATTAATTATCCATGGTTCAGTGAATAATTAATGGCCAATGCTTCGATAATTAATAGTAAGGCTACAAACTCTGGAATATCAGTATTCAGTGTCCCGTGGGCTAAGTTTATAAGGGGTGAGTAGTAAGCCACCCTTTTAATCCCTCCTTCACAGCCGCATTATAGACTCTGCACAGCACAATAGTCGCTTAATAATTGTCTGCGAAACATATTGTTAGCGACATAACAGAGCTTGCACTGCTCCGTTGTTTGGGGAGTTAATTTCCCCCGTTCCTATCCGTAGCAACAGCTGAGCACGCAACGTACAGGAATATCATTGTTACGAAATCGATTCAGTAACATTTTTCAGGTTCATTCACACTATGAGTGGATCAAAGAAAACGGGTTGTTCCTTTAATTAATATAGCGACTAACAGCCCTGCCCAAAGTGATAGCGAGCAACGAAAGCTCGGCAAGGAAAGACAGCCAAGGAGAAGGAGAATCATAAGAACCAATAAAGAGAGAACTGAAACAGGAAGGAGAATCAGAATGTCTGGTTCGGACAGTACAGAAAAGATTGGAAAGCAAATGGTCAGGAAGTATAATGGCAGACCTAACCCAGCAGTTCTGCTTCAAACATGAGTTAGCCGAATCACTGGCGTCGGGATGCTCCGTTTTCATCAGGCCACGGGGCTGGGGAGGGGGGGGGGGGGGTGGGGGGGGGGTGGGGGCGTATGTAATTGAAATGTACATTGGCGTCACGGTGTAATGAACCGTGCTCGGAGTGAAACGTATTCCCGGAAAGTATGTAGTTTCATTTGTACGAAATTGAAATTGTAATTTATCGACGTCGTCCATTTCGTCTTACGAAGACAGCGGAATGGTTCCGTACCTTCTTTCGTAACGGCGAGATATAGGATTTATTCTTTGGCATAGGTCGCGCGCGTTTGAGAAATCGAGTCTTGAAATGTAGAGAGAGGTAGCGGCGAGCTAAACGCTGGAATTTTAGCGGGAAGCCGTCCTTCATTACAGAATACAGAAACGTGTCTATTCCCGAAATGTGTTTGCGCATCTGTATAGAGTGTTTCAGAGCTGTAGGTGCAGATTCAAGTAGCTAAAAGAGCCAAGTAAAATGAAACAGGGTACATGGGTTAACTAAGGGAAAGATCCCCAACTCGGAAATTCAAAAAGTTTTGAAACTTTGGAGATATGTAGAGGATATACAGATTTGTATTACCCAATTTTCTTTTGCTGCCCAAATTTACTTTAGGGGGTGAATTGATCGTTGAAAATCCGGCTGCTTTCCGATTTTGCGTTATAACTCACGAACTGTAAGCTGCCAAATGATTGTCCTAATTAAAAGAATATGGTAGAAATGAATAGTTTATTTAGAATAGGATTAGGAAGATGAGTGGTGTACAATATATCTTCAGTTCGGTAATAATGGCCCGACTAAAAACACTACAAGAAGTAACTTTTGTCGGAAAACTTTTTCTCTATCTCTTACAGTTTGTGAGTTATAACACAAAATCGGAAAATAGCCGGATTTTCTGGGGCAACTTCCCACCCTTAAGGGGACTAGGCAGTCGAAAAATCGATTTTTTTTATTGCATTTTCCGAAAGTACTATCTTTTCTGAATAAAATGCCGTTTGGGTTATATTAAAATTCGCAAAATTGTTGATTTGGCAGCTAAAAAGATCAAGCGGTAACTTATTGCGTCGCCTTTGCCCAGAAACTTTAAACGCGATTTTCTCGAATCTTTTTTTCTCTTGGTTTTTTCCTGATTGTAAACGAATGGAGGTTCAGATCGACTTGAAAAAAATTACAGGATGTGTAAAACATGTGCCATTTCGCCCCAAACCTTTGATATGATCCGTAAAAATTCGAGATTTTTATAAAAAAATTGAGGGGTCACCGGATTTTTGCAGCGTACAAATAAGAACGAATTTTTCTCGGAAAAATCGCCGTTTTTCAGCCACCAATCGCATGATTTTGATTTAATTGTTGTTTTTATAGGTTTGGGCGGAAACTATGAATCCAACAAACAAGAATCTCGCCTTTGAAATCGGATTACGTCACATTTTAACACCGATATTAAAGCAAAACGACAGAAAAACGTTAAAATGTTTACCCGTCGGCAGCGCCATTTTTAAAGCACATATATATTTCTTATTACGTTTTTTTCAATCTGTATGGTAGTAATAAACATTGGGTAAAAGCATATATCTGGATGTGCTTTCATTTGTTTACAAATAAATAAAGGACAGAGTCTATTTCTCACGAAAAACGACTGCCTAGTCCCCTTAAGGGGTTAGGCCACCTTGGACGGAGCAAAATTGCAGTCATTTTCGGCATTTTTTTAGGAAGATAATAAAATAAACAGAAAATTTAATATGAAGCCTGTTATTATACAACTCTCGCCGGAAAAAAAACGTATTTTTTTTTCTTACAAAATAGCGGCGGTAGAGCCGTGATACGCAAGATCTTGTAGAGCGACGTTTTCCACGGTGTTCAATCTCACGGCTATACCGTTTGACTTAGAACAAAAAACCAAAAAGCTTTATTTTCTGCATGCCTAAAACTATGGAAGTACGTAGCGGTTTTGCGATATCCTGAATATGTTCTGTGCAATTTACACTTTTATAAAAAAAAAATGCACTTTTTCTCTCCATGGTCACCATTTCGAGACAAATTAATGTTTCTGGATTTCCCTACGTACTTCCATAGTTTTAGGCATGCAGAAAATAAAGCTTTTTGGTTTTTTGTTCTAAGTCAAACGGCATAGCCGTGAGATTGAACACCGTGGAAAACGTCGCTCCACAAGATCTTGCGTATCACGGCTCTACCGCCGCCATTTTGTAAGAAAAAAAATACGATTTTTTTCCGGCGAGAGTTGTATAATAACAGGCTTCATATTAAATTTTCTGTTTATTTTATTATCTTCCTAAAAAAAATGCCAAAAATGACTGCAATTTTGCTCCGTCCAAGGTGGCCTAACCCCTTAAAGTCAATTTGGGCAGCAAAAAAATTGCGTAATACAAAGTTTCTTAATTTTTTGAATTTCCTGGTTGGGGATCTTCCCTTGTAAGTCCTTTCCACGCGAGACAATCCTTTCTCTGTTAAACTTAGAGCATCCTCTAAACATTTACCAACGGAACGACTCTATCAGATTCAGATCATTTGGTTGAGCAATTTCGTGGATAGAGGATGCCGAAATAGTAAGGGGGCGCGTGGTGATTATCGCTCCGCGAGGGTTCCCTCCCGTTGCCTTAAAAGTGTAGCTTCGTGCCAACAAAGCGTCCACCCGACAAAGGGGCCTCTATTTATTCAAAAAATTGTGCTCGAAAGAAAGCTCGGCCCTCGCGAGGCGCGACACGTAGGTCCCTTCGAGTGTGGAAACGCCTTTGTGCGGGAGAGTTGGCTGCGGAGCAGTTTGACACATTGAATACGGAATAAGGCATTCTGAGCACGTTAAATACGTGGAAGTTAACATCCACTGTTGACGATCCGAGTTTGTATCTCGTTAAAGCTTTCTGCATCGATCCGTTCGCGCCTCTCCTTGCCGCCGGTTTCAGTGACACAAAGCATTGTTACAAGCCCCGCTGTCTGCCGCAATGCATTTCCCACCTGCAACTGCAGAATCAGCTGCATTTTAACGATAAGCCCCGCGCCTCCACCGAGACGTTACGTAATCCTTCACTTTAATCATTCGCGGTGCGCATTTATCCCCCGCGCCCTCTCGCCCGGCCCCGTCGGAACAGCTAAATTAATTCAGAAAAGAAACGCTCCCGCCGTTAAACATGTGGATTTTCCTTGAACCGTGCAAAGTAATCTGCATAAATATCCTTACTGCGATTTAATTAAACTAAGCGTGCGCGTAGCGGTGCATACATATTTTCGAAGGGTAGTTTACCTCTATCGATAGAAATGAAGACGCCAGCGGCTCTGCAGACGTGGGTTTCGAACCTGTGCTTGCGTGCTTGCAGAGGAGGATTTAATTAATTAGCGTACCGTTAGTTTGAAGAAGAGTTTCTTTTGTGGTAATGAGATACCTATTGCTGGACGATGTAGGACAGCTCGCAGCGCTGGGCTCGGTGTTTTATTAACAGATCTGAAATGCTAATTCCACGAAAACTTCCGCGGGGGATTTTCATAATGCACGTTGTGAGGGTTGCGCGTTACAGAAAATATCGATAAGCAGCTCCCTGCTGTAATTTCGCAAACTAACTTTGTTTCGCGTATTTCTTGCCGCGGAAGACGGTGCATAGTCAATGCACTGCCCGCCTTCATTTTACTTTCTAACTAAATCAATTTAATCCCCACATTCTGCCGTCTTTTAATCTCCGCCGTTGTTCTTTTTGCCCCGGCCTGTTCGGTATAATTTGTTGCCTGCTCGGTTAGGACGCGGCTCCACGAAAATATCGGCACGAAGTGGCCTTTGGCAATATTTCATGTAACGAGATATTGCTCCATCCCTCCTGCCCTTTTTGCGTCGTTTCGTTAGCGAGCGCTGACACGCTGTTGGAAACAAGAAAAGTCACTTATTGGATTGGCTTTGTGAAAGAAACCAATACTGTAACATTAGATTAGAAATTCCTTTTCCCAAGCGACGTAATAGGTCCGGGGGGGTTGCTGATTTTCGTAGAAATCTCATATTAAACGGTTCTGTTACAACAGCGATGAAATTCAGCGTTAAAAAACAGAGAATCCTCGTTACCAATTCGACGATTCAGATTTTTCTCGTGTAACGACGGACCAGAGGAGACCGTCGGCGTCCAAAGGGAAGCTGTTGTCACGTATCCGCAACAGGGCACCCCACGAAGATGGTCACGTGACAGCCTGGCCGGTGTCAATAACATTGAGTGACAATTTTCACCCTCGGGGGCCAAACCACCTTGGCGTTTAGCACGGCCAGGCGATTCATCCGTTCCATCGATCCATCCAGACGGAGCACAATTAAAGAGAAATTACAGAAGCTGAGAGGACCCTGGTGTCCGGTCTGACTGGAACGTTTCCATGAAATGTTACGCCACGGTATCGATTGCAGGACGTTTCGTTGGCTCCGAGAGATGAAATGGTTTCCTGCGACCACAGGCCTACTCACGGGCCTCGAGAAACCACGTTCCCCGTATTGTAGTCGGCCTAAATTCCACTTCGAATTCGATACATAGAGTTTTCTGTAATCCAAACTTTAGAGGCCTCTAATCGGCGATGTAGCTAATTTGTGGTATTAGAACACTGTTTGCTGATCCTTCGGTGAATTTATTCTTTTCTGTTCAAATTTATATTTAATCAGATTAGCAAAGAAGAATGCTATTCGTCGGGCACTATTAGTACTACAAAGTAACTTTAATATCACAGCAAAACGAGCTGAAAACTCCAGGTGTTTATCTTCATTCAGAAGCGACGGGCATTCTGTTCAGTTTCCTCTTTGAAGAAGGCTTCGCCGAACTTATACGTGGAAGCTAGAGTCCTGACAAATCGGTTATCCCTGACGAAGGCACAAACCCTTAAGGGTACTTCTCCATCTTTACGGTACGCTGTTAGGGGTGCATGAATGTGAAAGTCAGTCTATAGTCCGGGGTCTGTCACGGACATTTGTGCCAGAAGATATACTCTGCTTGAAGGGGAATCCTTTCTTTTCACTCTGAAATCCGTTTCTTCGATTACAGATTTCCTTATCCTTGCAATTCTCCACGAGCCATTTCACGTCGGCGGATCGGATAGTTTCTATGGTAACTAAAACTCCAGACCGTCTACTCTCAAATGTCATAAACTAAGTACACTCGCTGCTTTACAATTACCGTCGCATCTGTCTACTATTTTAATCAATTTCGTTTATTAAAGCTGTTCATATTCATTTAACTGCGGTACGTACAGCCAAGCTGTTAAAGTAGTCTCGTAGAAAGCGAAAGATCTGGGCCGAAAGCTCATTGCCAGTTTAATGTTCGTACATACAGCTCGTTTCAATTATCCCAAGAACACGAATGCCGAACATTCTCTGGAGATCGTTGCTTTTGATACGATTAAATTCATTTTCACGACTAGCCATAAAGGTCGTACAGGAGAGTTAGCGTCTTCGGCCGCGAAACGGGGCGCCGGTTGACGGGAATTTTCGATGCGGAACAGATGCCAACTGGTGGAAAATTTTGCTCAATCTCACCCTCCCTCTTCCCCGTTGGGGCGATCGTTCGAGGGAGCACGCTCTCTCGTCCGTTTGCGAGCGGCAGCGAAGAGCTAATACATTTTTAATTGTCCTCAAGTGCGTGTACTGTGCGCGCTCTCCTCCTTCCGAGTATTCTCCTCTTTGTGCGCCCGAAGTTTCGCCATGGTCGTGCATTAAATTCTTTATGTTAATGGATGTGCCATTGCATTTAAATTGCTGCATTCCAGCGAAAGCTTATGAGCCCCTAATTAATTCATATCCGAATCCGTCAACGAGATTTGCATATTTAACGCCTTTTATGGCACTTGAACAACCCGCTCGGCATTTCGGCGCGCGCGAAACAAAGAAGAAGCGGTTTCACACCCGTTGGGAGCAGCTCTCCGGAGAAGCTAATTTTCAGCACCGTTGGAAGCACGAATAACCATACACAGAAACGTATTTGCTGTGATGGGCAGTGACATCGATGCTGTCGATAGATACACGATCCCATTAGAAACGCCGTTAATTCTATCGAGGAAAACCTATCTCTGGCCGATTCTTGGTGCTAAATGTCATGTATCTGTCGATAATGTATAACGAATTTATAGTTTATACTGTGAAACCTGCTAACGGCTTCGTGTCGTAGGGCGTTATTACAGATTCAGTGGGGCCGAAGGCTGGTTAAATTTGAATCAGTTTTAATTTGGATCCGTTTATCTAGACCCGATGTCGACGGATTTGTAACAGAAGTCTCGCTAATTTAACAAATTCCCTGCTCATTCCTTTATGCCACCCGGTGATTTTAGAACACGAGGGCTCTCCATTTATTCAAGCGAAAGAACCGGAAACTCGGTTCACGTTCGCGTGTGTTTTCCTACAGCAGCTTCTGTTAGCACGGATCCTGGAACAGCGTGTGTACGAAAGCACGAGCCGCTAATTCAGCCGAATTAGATTCAGCATAAAAAGCCAGCGAACACGGCGCTGGCAGTCAAACGACGGCTGGCTGGATGTTGCCACTTCATAATTAGTCACCTTTTTCTGGAATTAGAACGGTACCAGGATCCTACGTCTCGTTCGTGAATTCTACGTCACGTCATCTAGATAACAATTGCTAGCGTCGCTATCATTATTCCAATAACCAGGCTCGCGACACGAGAGTTCCATACCCTTAAGCAAGATTGATTATAATTTGTACATTCATGGAACTTCATACATAATTCACGTGTATATTGCCCATTATTATCATTGGTGTGCCCGCTAAACGCGACTGTACCAATTTAGCATAACGTTGATCTACAATCCCCAGGGATATTTCCAAGGTGTATTTAATACTTCTGTTAATGCAAAAAGGATGGCACGGAAGTAGCTAGATTCCCTGGCAGTTCCTCGCCCACTGTTTCTGCCTTTCGAGGACCTCCTTCTTTGAATAGTCAGATATGCAAATGAAGGTCGCCCCACAGGACCCTAATCAGGGAGAAAAACCACTCCGTAATAGAATTAGTAACTCACTTTGTACGCCCCTGGGAACAGTCACTCTCAAAGATGGGGTTGCAATTTTTCAATCCCCACTGTTACGGGATAGCCATTTCCGCAGCCTTAATGCTACTTAGCTATCCGCAGACCGTAAACTAATCCGATACTTTGGAACCTACCGATACACCGCTAACTTCCATATCATAAACACGGTTCGGTAGAATGTACCCGGCAGTCACCGAAACGGCTAACACGTTTTCGCAAACCGACGCGATACTTCTGGTAAATCCGTGGTAATTAGTTACCGCAGGCGCGGCTCGATAGCGAAGTTGAATTCACGGTGTTGGGGAGGCGACGCGGCCGCAACTTTCTCCGATACATCCAGTGGAAATCCTGCAAACCTTATCAGTGACAGTGTTCTGTTTCCCGCGGAACCTGCCTGTTCAGCCGTGGCTGGTCGAAAGGGCCACAAAGATCAGTGGCGGTGGCATTGAAAAGACAGCTGAATGGTATGACAGGTCTTTGGTGCTGGGGAAGGGTCAGTACAGTGGAAACAGAGGCGATACACATAGGCGCACGCATGATCTGTCACGGCTAAGGATTATGCAAGTGCTTTCGACGCAACGCTGCATTCACTGATCATCCGCATAGCCCAGGGCGGTTCCATTTAGCGCATCGCCGTTCGAACGACTGCTATTGGAAGACGCGTTTAACCGTTCGCTTTGCACAAAAGGAGCCGCCTAGCGACTGGCTACTATCGATACCTCCTATGTCACGAGGATGCACGGTTAATTTGCTGTTCAGAAGATAGGCTCGATTGCACGCGGCCCGCTGCACGCAGCGGTGCGTTGCTTCGATCGTGTGTGCATTTGTTAGACCTGGTGCATTCAATCATTCAATTCTCGGGGATAACGGGTGACGCGAATGGGGATGTTTCGGGACGGCGCGGCGTCGATTTTTTTTCACGAATATCCGCTGATGGAGGCGGGTCAGTTACCCACATTTCGTTCTTACGAAATGTCGTATCCGAGCGGCCGCGGTAGCCGAAGTATTCTATTTGTTGGCATATTTTTATAATAGATTTCACTTTCCAGTTCACAGTATAGAGTTTCGCTAGCATTTGAGTTAGCTCCGAGGGTGGTGCTCCATTTATTTCCATACTAGAGATATTGAACCAACATTTGCTAGTGACACATCGAGTGTTCCATCTGAGTGGTTGATAGTTTTTATACCAACCGTTTGGCAAGATTTTGTTCATCTCTACGGACGAAACGAGGAATTTCGGTTAGTAAGGGCCTGCCAGGGATTTGTCCCCGAAACATTTATCCATCCATTTTCAGGAAAGGAACCGCCGAAGTAGGTTATGTCCCATTCTCGTCTATTTACATAATTCATCGTCGAATTGCTCGACGTGAAACGAGGATGGATACAATTCAAGGAGCTTTAGCTCCCTTGTATCGAGAAGGCGTCCATGAATTATTCACCAGAGGGTAAAATGCACGTGATAATGCAGAGAATAATTAGCGAGGACCGCAGCGGACGGATTTAGAAGCAGAAAGCCTGGAAAAAGAACGCGACCCCCGGCCGTCCCGCTTCTGACAACGTTCCTGCCGATGGTTGCATTCAAGTGAGGCACGAGCGAGATACTGTCGGTGGACACGGAAACTCGGAAATGTGCGACCGCCGATCGAAGCCTGCACGCGAAATCGTCGTTGAAATTATTTGATCAAACAGCGCCCGGATCTGTCGATGCTGAAGTACATTTACATCGAGCGTACACTCTTCTTATGTAGAATCACGAAGTGAACGTTTCACCCTTATCGGGAAATTTATGCTACGCCTGGAAGAAGATAGTTTTCCGTAGAGGTCCGCAGAGATCCCTCGAACCTCCTGCAAAATTGATAGACGTACCTGGCGTTGTTCCATGTTGTAGTATGCAAAGTTTCGAGCAGCCCTGAAGAAGGGATTAAGATTGTTATGCGTCAAACATTATCTTCAGACTTAACAGTGATTAGTTGCTGTAACCTTGGGTGTATCGGACGCAAGATGAAGGTGTCTGGCCTTTTGATGCCAGTAATTCTGATTGATGATGATTAATGGTGACATGATTTCTTTCTGTTCTTGTTGAATTTATTCATTTCATTTCAATCCGTCTACGTTCATACAGAAATGTATATCGCTGGTATTCATATTGAATCCTCTTAAACTTCTTGAAGATCTTTGATACATGTGTGTCCATTTTAATACCCTTGATCCGAAGAAAGACTGACGGGCAACTTCATATACGATTGTAGAGACCACCGACAAAGGGGTGAATGACTTTGTCTCCTCATTTGAATGAACGTGTCTCATATCTACGATGCCACCTGATGCGAGACAGCTGCATTCATCCTGAAAATTTCATTTGAGCCAAATTTACCACCTGATGCAAAGGCCGCAGAGTATAAAAGATTACTTGCTCTCTGGATGGCGAGATTGAAATTCAGTCGACTGGATGCCGTACTGCTTTCATAGCTATAAACACCAATGCAAATTTTATACGATAGAACACTGCATGAATATTTAGTCTGACTGATGGTCAGGAAGATGTAACTCAATACTGTGGTGAAGCGTCATTAATTTTTAGTCGATGTGGAAAAGTGGCAGAGTCCTCCATTAAATCATGCAAGAAAAGTATCGATTTAGCGGTGTCGTTGGGATAGGAACATAGGGAACCATTAAGAAGTGAAATTACGAAATAGGCATCACTGATGTTTAACAAAATAAAATACTCCCATTAGATTGGGCCTACGTGCGAGCTATACAAATTGACCTACTTCCGCATGAATCGTTCCTCGGCAGCGTGTTCCTGCAATATTCAATATTTCTATAGGTTGGAATTGAAGCTGTCACTGGCGTAAAACTAATGAAACTTGTAGTTGCTTGCAGGATATTTTCAAGCTGATACAAGGTGATTAATCTTGTTTCCTTAAATTCCAATTCAACAGATCCCGATACAATACATTAGACACTAAACAGTAGAAGTCCCAACCCCCTCAATTAGGGCTCCAAAAGATACATATGCACCCACCGTCCATAACTTATCAAATAATTCCTCGAGATATTCCCAACAGATGTTGTCGTTGGCTGAGTGTTCAAAGATGGAGGGGCTCGCGTTCTATCTTTCCGTTTCCCAATCGTAAATCCGTCTGCAGTCAGGTCCCTAACGGGAAGTATATTCACGACGTCGGGCTTTCCGCGCGAGAAGAGCTGTCTACGTCAGCGAAAAGTGATCGAAGGATCGTAAAATGCATTGCCGCCGGTTTTCAACGGAATTCCATCGAATTGCTTGGCCTCATTATTAAACCACTTGGCGGCACGGGGTCCATCTTTGCGATGGAAATCGAGATCGTTCCCGTATGCAAACCGCATTGAAACGTGTTGCCTGCGGAAATAGGGAAGGCCGCGCACTGCTTGGTACGCCTGGCGTCGTGTGCAGCACATGTGTCGACTCCTCGACACGGTCTATGTATCAGCAGGGTCTCGGCACGTGACCGATCACCGAAAAACGTGCATCCCCAGCGAGAAGCCCCTCAGCCAGCCCTCCTACGGCTTGTATTACGCCCCGAATGGAGGAATCGTTTCGTCGATGGTAACGGTATCCTTGAAACGAGCCGCCGCAAGCCCCGATGGCTTGATGCTCCCGCGCGGCAACGATTTCGGCCTGATTTTCCTTGTTCGTTATGCCAGCGATGAAGCGGGAAGGGATTCCGGCGGAGTGAACCAAGGGAAGCTTCTTGAAATCATTGTATACGTAGATGTTCCACTTGTGCAATGGCACGAGGTCGTACTTCATCGATCTCTGGGCCGATTAGCCACTTGGAAGTAAGGGTGATCCGTTGAGACACTTGCTGACATATTCTGTTGCAGATGTACTGGAGTTTTTGTCGTAGAATCGAATGCAAAAGTGGATATGTTGGTTTATTCCTGCTTTTATGTTTGCAGATGTAGATTAAAGTAGCCACTCGGTGGCTCCTCAGCTTGGGTTTATTAATTGAACCTCGATAAAGGGTGTTTCTGATATATTGTTTCTTTATTGCTTCATATTTTCATCTAGAAGATTGTTCCTTTTACACAGAAAGCAAATTTCCACTCTGTATCAGCGACCATCGTTCATTTGTCCACATCGAAGCTTAATTTTCGTGAAAAGCCAAATATCACGCTTCACGAATTTTGTGACGCTCGGTTCATGAAAAATCGATTAGGGACAAGTAGGGTGATTGTAGGAATTTAAACTGAAAGACCTGGCGCAGGGAAGATTAAGCTAAGAACCTGGAATCGAATCCTCTTTTAAGGGAGATGTATGATATATTAAGGGTAATAAATTTTATGTCGCTTTCACCGCATAATGATTTATCTCCCGAGCACAAGCAGTTACAGTATCACGGTCTTTTCGCATTCTTTCTAACGTTGTACGCGCACGATATCAATTTTCGTGGATAGAGACTTCAACATTTTCTGATAATGTAATATTTCCTTCTACATAGAAAGTGGAGGAAAAAGAAACTCCTTTCACTTTTATAATATTACATGAAACATTGCAGTTACAACGGCGAATACGATTGCGTCAATTCTCCCTCCTTTTAAGAGAAATTTCATTCCAGCTAACTTTACGCGATCGATATCTTAACGTACATACTTGACGCGTCTTTAGCGAACTGGCGACATTAATCCCTGCTTACCCTTAGCAATTCTGGTTAGCAGAAGTAGAAGGAACTCTAAATGCAACGTTTACCCAACGACAAGTAGAAGGAAACATTTAAACCTTCTTTCATACGAAGCGTCCCGAAAATCTCACCGATTCCGTTGGCCATTCGAATCACCACTCGGATCATTAAAATGATTCATTCACAAGCGCTGATTAACTTTCCGTTTCATCGGTTAGCCGTCGTTTGCCGGTTAAACGAAAGAATTCCCATTAAAAGTGGAAGGCTCCACGCAGTCTCGCCGGGACAGCGGAAGATTTACACGATACGACGAGCAATCTCCTGTCCCTTTCAGAAAAAGCCAGCCCGAAGATGCGATTTCTCGTCGAGTAATTGCCACTCCGTTCAGAATGAAAAGGAATAAAGCGCTTGGGAGATAAACTAACGCGATTATTCCGCGTTCGTCCCGGGGAAAATAGAGCGGTTCCTCTATGGCGATCGTCTTCTCCGTTGTTTTAACGCCGTTACAAAGTAATGGGCCGAATCCTTTCACGGCGGAAACGGAGGTGTGCGCGTAGTCAGCGGAGATTTATCGGCGCGACGACAGGAAAAATTGTGAGACACGAACCTATGAACGATCATCTGGTTACCGGCGTTTGATGAATTAGAACGTCACGGGGAAACATGTTACCCTTCCACTTTAACTACTCCGCGCCGCTACAGTTACAAGATCCGCGTATCTTCGATGATAATGAGGAGGCACCCCCGTGCTTCTAGCCCCTCGCTAATTACAGATCATACATCAGCCGGTCGTATTAGCACGAAAACAACGGAAGCGCCTAGCAGTGGCTAGTAAGAGACGATCGTATCAACGGGGAACTGGTTCAGCATCGGTCAGCGAACAGCCCCCGAACGATAGCGCTGCCGGGGCGTGTATTTCTTTTTGCCGCGGTCGCGTCTTGCAGTGCAGAATTATGCAAAATTCATGCGACCATGTCGGCCGGCGAAGTGTTACGAGGTTAGTAGAGTCCGCGCGTGGAAGAACGGACGAAGAAGAAACGTGAATTAATTCAGATAGAGTGGGCCGATATAGCGGGGGCTGCAGGGATGACAGCACGTGAGTCGGGACGGAAAGACTAGGTGGGTGAGCAGCCGAGTGGACTTCCGGTTCCGGCGGAGATAATAGCGCGTGTCTAGAATGTACTAGCGAACACGTACCAGCCTGAACTTTATGTACACGTAGCAGTATTTCGTCGTTTGCAAACAGCCATATTTCTGACTAATTATTCCTTTCGTCGGGGCACGTTCCAATTTCGCCATCGGGCCCGGCCGTTCGCCTTTGTTCGACACATTCGAGGTGGGACACCTTAATTAAACGACTAATGAACCGGGCAAAGGTACTCGGTGCTCTCCGATCGATGCTCTCTGGGCGCTCGAACATCGATGATCCAACATTCAGATCGAATGTTTCATTTTGGAGAGGAGGATCGTTCTCCATTTCAGAGGGGTCCTTCTGGCGATTTAAATTGCCAGTAACAGGGGAAATCGGCACGAACGACCAATAATGTTAATTACATGTAAAATGTTCCTCAGAGGTACCTACAGTCAGAGTTGGGCATTAGTCGAATAAATTTTTATTCGGCTAAATTTTGATTCGACTAAATTTTTATTCGAACGAACTCGAATAAAAATTTCGAATAAAGTGTAGTTATTCGAGAATAACGAATAAATTTTTCGTCGACTAAATTCTTAAGCGTGGGTCAGAACCCGAGCCGCTCCGTCTGCCAGACAAGCGTTTCCCTTGCCCCATAATACCCCTCGGCCCGACCGGAGGCCGAGGGCCACGGGACTCGAGCCGAAGCGACTTAGGTATTCGTGATACTTAGTCGCCACCGTCGCCACGGAGGTCCTTCGAATAACGAATAAGAAATAACGACTAAAAACTTAGTCGACTAAAAATTTATTCGTTATTCTCGAATAACTACACTTTATTCGAAATTTTTATTCGAAGGTTAGTCGAAGAACAATTTAGTCGAATAATGCCCAACGCTGCCTACAGTGCACGTGAAGATGTATCCGAGGCGCGACTAATTTCACTTTATCTTCCGAGCAACTAATTGATATTAAATTCCCCGCGGTGTAAGCTGCAAGAGGATCATCATCGTCGTAACAGAAACCATTCAAATGGGGGAAACGCTATAAATTCTTACGCGTACGCTTGGCTACCGCGAAAGGAGGCATTCCAGCTGTAGACCGCATACCGAATTCCGCGATGTCTGCGATTTTCATGCAATTTATGTGTGTTGTTATATTGGCCCTCGAAAGACACCCTCTACCTACGCGGCACGCTTCCTGGATTTCTTGCGTCGAACGTTCGCCGTCGGCGAATATTTTATGAAAATAACTGCGCCGTCCGAGAAGACTGCGTTCGCCTGCCGCATGGAATTCCTATTTTCAAAAAATCGCGGCCGGAACGTGTTTGCGTTACCCCACGGAATTCGAAACGGTGTGCAGGAATTACTTTTCCCTCTCTCGCTTTCTCCCTTCCGCATTTATATTTGCATTAATCCCTATCCACCGCGAGAGTAAACATGTAGTTCCTGCGTTTGCAGTCTCGTTTCCCTGCAGTTCCATTGATTTTTTATCCCACTCATTATTACATTACTGGCGAAATGCGGCACAGAGAAACATGTTGATGAAGACTGGAAGAGCATGAGAAAAATCTTGTAAATTAGACAATTTCCGTCAAGGATATAGTATTTCACGTGGTTTTATGGATTAACGAACGTTCGAATGATTTTGATACTGTCTGTATACATGCATATGCAAAGTATGCGAATGAAAAGTGGTTGAAATTGTTTAATAATAATAATAATAATTCTTTATTGCACTTTACAAAAGAAAACACAAGCAAATGAGTAGCACATAAGTAGCAATTCGTTTATTGTCGGGGAACCTGTTATATCTATCTATGCATTTGGTCCCACACATGACAACCCTTGAACGATTTCTGTTTATTCTCTGTTACCTGAGTTTTAATGACTCTCCAGTGATTCGATTTCTACTTTCCGGTAAAGGGCCCATTGTTAATTCGGGACGCCTCGATTTCGTTCCAATTATTTCATTTGTACGTCCCGAAATGACTCGATTGTACTGGCAGGGGTTGAAGTGACACTATACGAGCGAACGTAAGCGAAAGTAATTCAATCCCCCCGCGAGTAGAAATTCGCAATCGGTGTTTGACAATTTCACATATTATTCGGGTATTTTTAATTGTTCGCAGAGGGCACTACATCGGGAGAGATTGTCGAGTTTAATTCGAGTTACGGGCGGTGCAATTGTGAAAGAATATTTCTACAGAATATTTTCACTCGCGTCGTGTATCGTGCCTGTTAATTGAATCCTATTATTATATAACTGATACCAATTTATAGAGACCGTACTTGAAAATGCATTTATGTAAACGACTAAGTGTAAAAGTATTCCTGCATCCCTTTAGCTGCCCCCCGGAGCTTGTCGCCCCTTCTGTTACTTCAACCATGCTCAGACTAATCAATTTTCCATCAGAAACCTACCATCCGTGAAACTTCTTACATGAATTCCCTCTTTTATATCAATATATTTTTCTATTTCTATTTACTTCAAGATACACTTTCCCCTGACAACTTCCATTTATCTGAAGTTGTTCAATGCTTCAAACCAGAGATGGGCAAAATTTTTATTTGAATAATATTTCGAATAACGAATAAAAGTTAAAAAAAATGAACTCGAATAAACTTAACTCGGGTGAACGAACGAATAACGAATAATGTATTCGTTATTCGAGATTTTATTTAAATAAAAATTTTGCCCATCTCTGCTTCAAACCATCTCATGCTAGAAACTCCTCATCCTCAAAAATTTCTTCTGTACCTTTTCCTTCGCATCGAAGATACTTAACCATTCCTTTCTATCCCATCGTTTCATGAAAATTCACTCGCTTTGCTGCCCCGATTCGTCATGTACGAATTTTCTTACTCCTGCACTAATCGTCTTCCTCGAGTTGCAAGTCAACCACCCATTCGTTCAAGACCAGTGATCCCCTTCCTCCATTATACCTACTCTCTGCACAAAGCAATTCGTTTACCTCAAGAAAAGTCCATTGTAGTAAAGGTGTCTTGATCGATGAAGGGTTCGCGAACCTCTGTCTTGCGGGTCTTACTAGACGAAGGCGGAGGTAACTTTCGCAGCTCCGCGAGCTCGTGTATCAGACTATCAGCGAGGCGCGTGCAAACCCGACGAACCGTTTGTTTCCGCAGGTACGACGAACGCACTTTCTGCATATTCAATGAACGCGTCGCACGCGTGCAAACAGCCACCCCTCTCCTGCATTCGAAACGGAGCAAGCGTGTATTTTTAATCGCCTCGCTATTCGGTACACGTACCGACATTATCGACGACGAATCAACCCTTTCGTCCCCGCCTCGCTCTCTTTCTTCTGCATTCCGTAGCTTCGTTTCTCGCTTTGTGCGCCGCTGACGTAACAAATACAAAGTAAGGAGGGAAGAGGAACTCCTACGGAACGTTGGGTTTGTTTTGGCGCTATTAATTAACTTTGATCGATCGCCCGCCGAACGTTAAATAGGTTTTCATAAGTGCAGTGGGAACACTGTTGAACAGGGACGCGTGTTCCCATGAAGAATCAACTTGATTGGGTCGCGGATTGTGTGTTAATTAACGGAGGATTTTTGTTTCATCATGCCGCTCGATGAATTTCGATATATTTCTCTTTCATTGCGGGGTATGTATTCGGTTTTTTTTTCAGGGGATAGTGGTTGTGAAAGCCCTAGTAGCATTTCTGGTTGGCCCACAGTATGCCCAAGTTGAGAATTAGTTGGCCATCCAAATGTCAACGATAAATGCTACTAGGGAGATATGGAAAACTGATTTTGAATCTCGTTTTATCGAGGTTGTTAATGGATTCCAAGTTTCTGCTACAGCATAACGATAAGAAGTTGAGTAGAGAAATTCCTTAAGGCGCTGAGAATATTTCAATCATTACCATCGAAAACTTTGAAAAATTTCGCGTCCTTTTAACGAAACGAATTGACGGCCGTGCTTGGTAAAAGGTTTAACGGCGACTTCGTGAAGTATGTAATATATCATGGCCTGGAATTTACATTAATTCGGGGGGAAACTTAGGGGATTACTTTAGTCTTTAATTGTAGTAAAACCTTGGACCTCTTATTAACAAGTTGCATAATCCCGATACATAGCCTACAATGTTTTATAACTGAGTGTTCCTCCACTGTTTTCAGTTTCGCTACCGAGCAAATGAGCGGCAGGAGTTTCGAACTTCGCCTCTCTTTCAACCTGCCTCTAATTACTTCGCAAGTTCGCCCCCCTCGCGCCTTTTTTCCCCTTCAGAAAATCATTTCTTTTCACTTTCTCTTCCTTAACTATATTAAGGAAGGAAATCGCGACTTTAACGTCCTCGAGTGTTCTTCTCTGGCCTCCTTAGGAAGAAAGTGGGAGACGTTACATAATGTGCATAAGTAGGAGTATTGAAAAAATAATCCGCGATTTTTCTGCTCCCTTTTCCGCCGTACACCTTGGCACCGGGCTTTTCGGCTTTAATTTTCGCACTCCTGCCACTTTTCCAAGCATTAAAACTTATCCTATCACGGTGTCCACAAATTGAAGCTTTCCACTCGTGCAACAAGTGCACGAAAGTATCTGATAGTGATGCACTGTTCGCCTGAAGGCGCGGAGCGCCTGGATTTTCATTGAACGAGCTTGTATGTGAGTGCGGCAGAATAATCTGGTTGCTGGTATTTGGAATTGAATGCCTCTCGCATGTACAATGCTTTCATCAACAACTGGATGACTGTAGCTGGTGATGGGACTGATACCGTATCGATACCTTCGGGAAGTATCAAATCGGTATTGATTCAGTATAGTATTGCTTTAGTATCGATTGCAGAAGAATCGGTATATCGATAATTGCTTCCAAGTGCCTAGAATTTCGATGGGTATCGATATTCCCCATTGAATACTTTGGTATCGAATTGATTGAATATCATCAATAGTATCGGTATCGGTGCAATCACTAACTGCAGCTTTTCATTCTGGGTACAAAGTAATTTTAAGAAATGTAAACGAAAGTCTAGTTAAAATTCTAATTAACATGGAAGAATTCTAGAATAACTAGACGAAGGTAGAAACCTTCGATGGAAAAAGACTGTATCGTTCTTGGAAATGCGTTTCCTTTGAAATTGAGTGTCTTACGGTACTCAAATTTTAATTCCACTATCGGTTCTCCATTTCAGGGGGATAATTAGATAAGCAATTTCCACAAAATTCTAATTCCTATCGCATCTTGCGTCGAGACTCTCTTCCTTTTCCCTCCTGAGTACCTACTATTTTTCATATGGTCCACCGTAATCCACTAAGGTAGAATGCATATATTCTCGTTAAAGAGAAATCTTCATGTTATTATACACATTGTACTCTGCTCTTGCGAAGAGGTTGTATTAAAGTCGGTTACGTTGCTGTAAATTGAGTAGCATTCTCCTATTAATTACACTTTATGCTCAATACCCCTGTGATGGAGAAAATCCCGTTGGAAAATTCCCTTTTCTGTACGCGGGACGGACTCGCGAAACAAAATTATGGCCTTCGAATGACGTAGAATTAAAGAATGCGTTTCGCCGTGCATCTACAAACTTATACTAGGGTAGAAGCCCCAATTACTGACACATTAAGGACTGACTCTAATATTATTGCATAGTACCTGTATTTATTGACTAAAAGTATAAGTTTTTTATTTTTTTTATTGTGGTTTAATATGTTTACTTCATGAAAAACATTTTGTGGGTCTCAGAAGTTCTATTTTTATATATAAATTCATTAATCTAAAAAACATATTTCGAGATCTATTACTGACACCTCTAAAACGTGTGTGACTGAATTACTGACACCCCAATTACTGCCAGCTAACCTAATACTGTTTATTACTCATTTTACGGTTATGTCGTCTCATGTACATGAGCAACTACTGCTATGACAGTAATACCAAAATGCTTGAAACGCTTGTACCAATCACTATCACCCATATATTAATTAAAAAGGCTTAATTAATCGTTATATTACGATCGTTGTGCATTGGCGTAACTAGGTTTTTTGTGTTGGGGGGGCCAGGTCCCATTTTCTCCCCCCCCCCCCCCTCTCTCTTTTATATAGGTAGAGTTACCTACATTTAGCAGTTTAATTCTAACAGTTTTAATTCATAATTTAACGTAATAAGAACATTATTGTTTTTTTTTTATTATTTAGTTGCCCTGCATCGATAGCATTTCGGCCCAAATATTTGTTCCTTTTCAGATAGGATTTTACGAACAGACGAATGTATTTTACTTATTTCGATAGTTTCTAGGGTGAGACCATTTCGCGTTTTGGGGGGGGGGGGGGCCAAACCGCATTTTGGGGGGGGGGGGGCCAAACCGCATTTTGGAGGGGCCAGGCCCACCCGGCCGCCTATCTAGTTACGCCAATGTCGTTGTGACTTTCTATGATACTTATATTGTCCTAAAAAATTATTGTTTATTATGTAAATAATTTAAATATCGTAATTATAGCCATTTCTTTAGTGCCCTGTTTTCTCTTTCACTAGTAAGGAAGTCGCCATTTCCACTGTTGTCATCAAATTAAAATTTTGTATCGTCTTATAGAAATTAATGAAAAAAAAATTAAGTGGTGCATTTTCTAGCGTATAGATTATACGTTGAATTACATAATTCTTTTTGTGTATGACTTTACAACGTTTATTTATTCGTTATTTTCAGTAAAATAGCTTAAGGTGATAGTAATTGGGTAGGTGTCAGTAATTGGGGGTTCTACCCTATGTACACGTACCATTCCATAAGTTCAAACTGTTCGTGGCCGCGGCAATATTTCAATTTTTTTTCCCCACCAAAACAATTTTTTCCATTTCGTTTTCCACTTTTTTTTTTGCAATTCGCCGAATACCTAGTATTATCACTATGGAAACATTTATTTTTTCGCAGGATTTAATAGGTTTCCATTGAAAACCAACGAAGCCTGTGTTATATCCAGCGAAATCCACGCGCTATATTGAAACAGTTTAATACTTGATAACGTTAAATGAATTCTTCATGGTTTAAATAAAAGTTTGTGTCATACGTTGATTGAAAAAATGAAAACCACAGGCGTTTTAATAAGCCACTCTCTACCGGTAGGGGGGGGGGGGGGGGGGCATACAAGCTCAAATCGGAATTACTGTCTGCAGAGAAGGTATTGCAAATCAATTAATCAAACAAATTTGGATGGTCGTGAGCGGTGATTCGAATAAAATCTCTGCTCCTCGATGGTGTCTTGAAGAGGGATCGACAAATGGGAGAATGAAGTAGCGATTGGAGGTAAGGGAGGAAGGAATATGAAATGGACCGATGCTCCTCAAAAATCTTCCGACGAAGGAGCTGCCGTCGACGGAACATTTTTGTACGCGAGACAATTCGCCGTATCACAATGCAAAGACCCGGGAGAGCGATGAAATTTCTGGAGGGAAGCAGATTGTTCCCTTCCCTTATCGGATCCCGCGTAAAAAGAAGCAATGTTTCTCGATTACTCTTTTATTCATAGTTTCATTCTTCGAGTTCCTTCGTTTCCCCCACACAAAAGGTTATTCCGCTCAACTTTCTGCTAATTGTTTTCGATTCTCGCCTTCAATTTCCCGTTTAATCCCGCCGTTTGAAGATCCCAGACCCCCCCATCCCACAGCCTCGGTCCAATTCAGACCCGTTTCTACGTTTCGCCGGTTCCATCGACTGTTCGACTACCGAGGGAATTAATTTATTAGCCGCTGTTTAATTAATTGTAAAGATTTTAATTAGAGAACTGGCACGAGTGCTCCCTCTCAATTGTAACGCTTGAATATCACCCGTGTAGAATACTAGTAACCTTTTCAGCAGTACCATGCGCGGTGAAAGGTACAGGAGAGGTGGGCTGTTAAAAAATTGAAGCCAGATTAGTCGCGCGAACACGAAATAATTTAATTTCCGTGGAATAATCGAGACAATTCGAATGTTTCAACGAAATTTGAGTCTCCAGTGGAGTTTCCCAAAGTGGGCACTAAAAAAATAATAATAGTTTAAATACGAAAGGCCGACATTGTATATTCAAAGAATGAATTTTAAAATTCAAAATATGAATTTTCGTACCGAAAGTACGAAGTATCGAAAATCGAAGCGCAATTCTCGTAATTCGCAGCATAATAATCCGCGAGAATCTCTAAACTATCCATACGCTTTAAAAAAAGCACCGTTTCATTTACAGCGATTCACGAAAGGACCAAAAATCACTGGTGTCGAATTCAAATTAACGCGCCCTCTTGTACGGCGCGTATTTCACAGATTTTGCAACCACTCCAGCTATTATTATGGAGCGTTTTTCGTTCGAATTGCACACACTTCATGGCACGCAGAAAAACGATCTTTTTGAAGCGCGAGGCTATTGCAATCGGGTTAACGGTAAAATATACGCATCGCGCGATGGAAACGAAATCGTGTCTCCTATTTCTATTTCATCGATCGTGTTCATCACCATCGATCCTGCAATCGCGAGTCTGCCTCGGCTCGCGTGCAAATTCCACCAGCATTTTTATTTTAACGATGCCGGTAGGGTAGCTTTTGTCAGGAAGATACCGCATCTCGATATCGCAGCGCGTTTACACGGCGCGTGCTTAAAAAGTTTCACGGATTATGATGTGTTCCAGGTACGTAGACCCCGGCGCATCAGCTGTGTGACAAGCGTGGACTGACACGAGCTGAATTTCCCACGTGGCCAGGCTGGTACCAATGCAATTTTATCACCATTCATTCGTATGTATAACCATATCGTTGATAGGGGGCACGTATTGTTTGCGCGGAAAAATCGCGCGACAATTGGTCCAATGATATGTTACGCCGTTCCTGTACGTGACTATCTTTTTACGTGCCTGTTGAAAAAATATAGTAACAGCGACGGTAACGAGAATCGTTCTGCAGTTATTTAAACGCGAGGCCGAGGGCCAGAAACGATATTGAACATTTCGGCGAAGAAAGGTAACTGTGTCGGTACCTAAAACGAGACCGCACATATATCACTGGAGAATTCAAGTTCTTGTCGGTTTCCATAGGATTAATATTCATGAATATTCATCGGTAGTCAACGTTCAATGTATATACAATAATATTATTGATGGCAAATCCCTATGGGTGTTTCCATCGAAGGTTGCAGCGAAGAATTTTGATAAAATATCGCTGTGTTTACGATTAGAGTGCTCTTAAATTTACTCTGCCCCCTTGGGCATTGTTTTGTCGCTATTGGCAAATCACTTTTATTACTTTCATGTTCCCTAACATCGAGTAACGTAATCAACATGAACAGAAATCCGGGAGCAATCTTCTATCACCCACCTTCCTTCCTCCCCCGAAGACTTATTTCTGTATTCAATGAAACACGAGGTTGCTCGAAGCGTATGATTCAAACGGAATACGAAATCTGACGCATCAAAGCACCGACGTTCGCCCAACAACGTGTTTTACAATACTATGATGGTCGATGGTGAGCCGCAGTTGGGAAATGGATTTATCCTCCTCGAGGCTTTTGTGCCTTTTAATACATACATCTCACTTGGAGCGATCTCGAGTCAGGCTACTGTGACCTATAACTTCCGGTCGGGCAAGTATTATCCGGGCTATCATCGCATGCAGCCGGGTGTAAAGGCACGGGCCATGACGGTCCGCTGAAACGAAGGAAACTGTTGCACCGAAGCAAAGAAAGCTTCACAGTCCGGTGCATATTCCGTTCCCCGGGCGCGTGCTCTGTTTGCCATGTTGCGGGGTGCTTGATAGATGACGGTTTGACTTGTAATCGATGCCCTGCTTAACCCAACGCCAAGCGATGGGACCGACTCAATAATCATCTCCAAGTTTTCGATCAATACACACTCTAGCAGGGTGATGCCAGTGCTGCATGCTATCGCGAATGTAGTCATTTCCATGCAGCAATTCTGGGACAAAGTAGTGCACGATGCACGAGTCGATTGCCAGTTGCACGTATGCAAGTATGTATGTAAGTGCAGCGCGAGGAAAGAAATGAAAGTGATGAGAGTGGAAGGTAGTGATCGAAGCAGGTTAGTACCGAACGTACAATATAATCTTGGTTGCTAGAACGGAACGAATAAGGATACGTCCCAATAACCAATTTTCCTCAAATAACTCGGTCGGTCGATGGACATATATTTGAACGAAACGTGCATACGTAATTAGAAGCCACGGAGGTATTTTATTCAATGGCATCGGCATGTAACTATCAAACACATATATTCGTCGATATTTGATAGGAGATCGTAGCATAAAAATAGCAATTAAATTCACGTTCCACTGTTCAGAGAACATTCAATTCCCCGTTGCACGGGAACTCGCTACATTCTCCCCAAAATCGTATGCCTGCATTGCCTCATTCATGAATCTCCCCCTTTCTCAAAATTACCCTTCCCTTATCAACCGTAAAATTACTCTCCCTTTCCACCGAACTCCCACCCGCGTCGCGATAAGAAGAAACACACGTAAGTGACGCTGAAATGATCTCAACCCTCCGCGGTCTTCCAAGCCGAGAATCCATCGACCCGACGTGTTTCGAAGTGACCTCGAACCATGGGCGTCCGCAGGGGGGTGCAAACGGGGCAGTTGCCCCCCTGGCTTTTGAGAAAAAATCGCTTATTTTTCAAAACTGATCTTTATTAAGTTTATACTAAAAAGGGGAATATTTTTAAAATTCGGTTTTAAATTTTTAATTAAATTGCCGCTATAAAATGGGTTAAAAAATCAAGAGGGGTATATTTTTCTTTACCATCGTCCCATAGTTGCCGCCCCCCTGGAAAAAAGTTTGCGGACGCCCCTGCCTCGAACAAGGATCGATAGGAACATTAATCTAACAAATAATATCTATCCAATCGGGAAAGACAGTCGCATCGAGTACTTCGCGAGGGTAATCCTCTGCATTTGTATTCGCCCCAGATACCTGGTCGAACAAGTGGCCAAGAAAAAACGTATCGTGTTCGTGGCTGCATACGCCATACCTCTGATTTGCGTGACAACCGTGCTCGCACAGAGAGGCAAGTAATTTGTCATCGAATCGGATAGTCCATCCGGAAAGGAAATTATAGGTTCGACTGGGAATGTTGAGTGCCACCGAACGGCCACGTGATCCGACGGTATTTTTATTGTCCGCCAGCGCTCGATACTGCCACGTTCTTACGTGCCAGTGGATTGTTTAATTAGCACCCAGCCCCGAGGAATCGTTGGATTATTTAATTAATAGAATCCGCAGTTGGCACGTGGAGGTAGCGACGGCTCTTCCCTCGCAGTTGAACATCGGTGTTCCACTGGTTAGATCTAGCCGGCAGCAGAAATTCAACTACGTAAAAAGGATCCTTGGAAGCACGAGCAGAACTCTGTAGAACGACTGTTTTTAAGTCGAGTCATTAATTGCTACGGGGTGGATGAATGCCGGGACTTGTGTTTGCATCCGTTGAATAATCCCGTGCCTTCGATTGTAGAACCACATCCCAGGGACACCCAGAGTTGGGCATTATTCGGCTAAATTTTTATTCGAATACGGATTCGAATAAATTTGTGCGAATAAATTTTTATTCGAATAATCTTCGAATAAAAAATTCGAATAAAATGACATTATTCGACAATAACGAATAATTTTTTATTCGACTGAAAATTTATTCGAATAATAATTTATTCGAGTCAACGGACGAATAAAATGATCACGTGATTTCGGCGATGTATCATGACACCACTGACTGACACCCATGAAACCTTATGTTTTAGGTTAAGTAACTCTTGTCATAGGTCGCACTTTGCAGGAAGATGTAAGACCGCGGTACTATATAGAGTGGCGTTTTGATTTATTTTAAATAAAATTTGCTCACGGCAATCCATTTAAACTAATGTCCAATAAATAAACGTCCAAACGTATGTTGGACACAGTACAGACAGACTTCCATCGATAGATGCCGGGTATCACATTTAAGGTCGTCGCCCATTACGCCGAAGCGAAGCGCAGCGACCAAAGCGAAATGCTCGTCGCCGCTGTTCTGTCATATGGGCGATGCGTGGTCGCTGCTGTTCTGTCATATGAGCGATGCGTGGTCGCCGCGCTTCGGCCTAGTGGGCGACGACCTTTATTCGTCGTTCATTCAGGTCGAATAACGAATAAATTCTTATCCGAATGAATCTGGCTAGAATAACGGTACAGATTTATTCGCGAATAACGAATAATTTTTCGTCGAATAAAACCGTCATTCGTTATTCGCGAATAAATCTTGGGATTTATACGTATCCGTATTCGAATAAAAATTTAACCGAATAATGCCCAACTCTGGGGACACCTATCGTGTTTGATAGTGGCCGCGGAAGGAAAAGGAGTTTCGTCTACTCAATACGAACGTTCTTTGTCGAGATTTCGAGCTGGTGCCTGTAATTCGTTTCAATTCGCAGCTTGTCGCGGGGTAAACCATTTGCGGATTCCTATGACAATTCGTTTGAAGTGAAAGTTGAGGGCAAAGTGTAGATTGCTTCGTTGATTTTCTCGCCGAAGGTTGTCTTGGAACTTCGACTTTCTTTAAAGATAAATGCAATTGCGGGTGAAGCAAGTTTTTAACTAGATTAACGAGAGTTTACATATGCAATTCGCAAGGTGGTAAATCAACAGTCGCATTTTCAAGTTACGATTTCCCTCTGCTTAAATAAATCAGATGGCAATGTGAGGGGAAAGTCGAGAAATTTATTTTCGCGCATGTCGGATGGAAGCAGCAAGCGGGTCTCTTTTTCCCAACCTTCCCTTCTTTCCTCGTTCGGCGTGCAACGGTGTAACGGATCCACCCTCGTATTCAAACACAGACTAATCATCGTGGAAAAGGATTAGCGGGGGAAAGAATTGAGCAGGACCCGCAGGACGACCGGCGAAGTATGTTGGCTCCGCCGGGTTGGTGGGAAAGTTTGCTTTCACCTTGATAATAAACTCGGGTTTTCTCGTTCAACTTCATTCCCGATAATTTACCTGGCCAAATATCTGCGGCACTTAATTACACGTTGCCGAACTTCCCGGCGAACTTGAAGTAATTATCAAAAACTTCACGAGTGGCGCCGCGATAGCGTGGCTACGATCGCCACGAATCAATAAATTCCTCGGCCGAATTTAGGAAGAGCGCACGCAGCGGGCTACTCGTTCGAATAATTCAGAGAATTCCTGTAGCCTGCTGAAAACGTGGGAATGTAGGCGATTCTTCAATTGCACGGCCGTTCCACTGCTCCATCACCTGTACATTCACATGACAAAGCTCACTTCTGATTGCCTGCGAAGCTAGACTTCCGCCAATCATCCTGAGAATCGACCATCTGATGGCTTATTGTTTAATTAACATTTACTGAAGGAATTGAGGTCTTCTATAGTCATGATTGAGGTATGGCAAGTCTCTTCAGTCCCATTTATCGAAGGTCTCGATTAATTTTAAGAGGTCGGTGAGATCATTCCCCATTTCAAGAAACCGATTCGAATGGGATAGAACTTTCATCGGGCCTTTCTTTCTTCGTACACACTCGTGCGGAGGTAATAAGGGGGGCGTCTAATAAACGATAGGAATTAGAGGAAGATTCGGATAATTGTGTCCAGTCGAGAGAGCTTGGCGATAATTACAGGTCTCCCCTTTCGCGAAGAATAGAAATTCCGTGGCCTCCGCTCTGAGGACGGAAGTTGCTGGCAAGTTCCTTAGTTAGCGACAGCAAAATCTCGAATCGGTCAACTAACTAAGTTACGGTCAGCCTGACGCATTAATCAGTACACGACATAATCGTTCTTCGACGGAAAGTTGTGCGCTGCGGCGGGAAGTTGCTTTGGCACAATTATCATTCACCGCGCGGCACCAATTAAAATTTGTCGTTGGACAAGCCAAACGACGTTATGAACTACTAGTCTTTAAGCCTGTCTCCGATAGGCATTACTACCCTGTATAAGAAGACGCCTAAGGTAAGCACCATATCAGGTATATTGGCCTAAACAAAACCTGGAGCTAGGCTCATTTGAAATAACAAATTACTCTGGCTAAATTATCAGAGGATTTTCCAGGTTTTGGATTTTTTACGGCATCTTTGGGTGCCGAGGAAACTTCACGCCGAGTCTGAACCCTGTAGGTCATCGGGAAGTACGAAAAAAAGCCTCCGGAAAGATTTTGCTAACAAACGAACATCCACCTTAAGCGTCTTATTATGAACTATAGCAATCGCGTCTGAACGGCAAAAGCAGCCGCGAAGAAGTCGAAATCAGTAGTGTAAGAAAATTGAGAGAGGAGGGACTTGGGTCGGGATAAGTTGGGCGCAGTCTTAAAGCTACTTTTACAGTTTCAAGCCTCAGGTGCAACGTGATATTGGTTACTGCAGTTTCTGATATTCACTGCAATATTTCACATCACTAAATGGCAATAAATTCGAGTTCTCTAAGTCTGAGGCTTTGGACCTGGCAGTAAGGCACCACTAATTAAGTTAGTTTTAAGGACTATAATCTTCACTGTTTTTACAAGCATAATTTATTTTATATATATTAATGTGTGTATCCACTTATTTCTCAGCTTGTATACGAGAACGTCTAAAGTTCCTATTTGCATGCACATCTCTCCAAGATACCGTATTTGTCCCCTTCGTTGCCGTAAATTGTGCAGCGATCAATGATCATCCATATTCATTACCTTTATGTAAAAGTTTAGGTTTCATGATCAAACAACACGGACCAAGCTCCTTCATTCAATCTTGATTCAATTTCCAGTTAGGTACCTATCCTCAAACACTTCTAGTAGCAATTTATCACGAGCTTCTTTGTGCAGTGAATATCGGTCTTTTTGAAAACTCGATGCTTTTTGCCAGTAACGTTAAAACTAATGCAGATACCGGAGGATAAAAATAACTTGGGGACAGTGGATAAATAATGTGTTATATCAATTTCTTCGGTTCTTCTAAAATCCTCCTCTATAATTAATTATTTCACAATACGTGTAGCACCCCTTTAAGTTCACATGTTGAATCTTTCAGTAGAAATAACAAAATCTTCGATTTTTTAACTACTCTTACTCCGCAACCAGATACGTCGCGTGATTATTTAATTATTAATTTAGTATTATCAGAATTGCCGATTTGCGAAATATAGGCACCCAATCTTGTAGATTGTTTCCGATCCCCAATTTATGGAACACGATAAATCTCATGATCCGTCTAGCACGTGTTAAGAGACGATTATTCTTTGCCAATACGGCATCCCTGGGAAAGGGTCACTGAGGGATCTGCTTTGGGATTTGAATCCCAGATCTATTTTGTCCAAGAAAAGGACTGAACCACATGCGCCACTGCGGCCCTCCACTGAGGTTCTCGATTTTTTTTTTGGCCATGTACTTTACGCGTAGAAAAATGATCTAGGTTTCTATCAAAAGCGATCCCATTACTGCGTTAATTTGCAACGGACAATGGCGGACCATTGCGCTGTGCATTCGTTTTTACGACTCCATCGAAGCGATTGTAATCTCGATATTTATTGTGGAACGTTCAGTTTGAATAAACTTCCTACTAATTATGAAATTACGCTTCTAATATCGGAAGGAATTTGGGTATATAATAAGATAAAGTTGGGAATAATTTTATTTCTAGCGAACCAAAGATATAATAAAATTTTTAACGAAACTACATTCGAGAAAAGCAATTTTGCAGCTCCTTATATATTTTCACTCGTTCATATGGAATAATCTCCTTTTCAATTGCACGTGGTAGGATCTTGAAACATAATGCTATAGAGATAATCGGTAGGTACAAGTGATATTCAGCTATTTTTCAGTGACTCTACCTTTTTGGGTGGTTATTATACATATAAGGTAGTATATAAGGGAAAGTTCGACGATTCATCACGAACCGTCGTTAGGAACAGCCGATCCGAGAAAATCGTTCGGGTAAATTAAACCCTCAAGGAGGATAGGAATAAAATGTCATTAAGGGGCGGCGGAAAATAAAAGTCCTCGGCCTCGTTCCGTGAAACTCGACTTTAGTCCCTCGTAATTCATCTGCGTAACACGGAATCCTGTCCTTAATAGAAATTTAAACGACGCAGCGAGTGCGAACGTTTGTGTTGCCAGCTCTGAAGGTTAGATACGATCTTCGAACGTAGATAATATTAATGGGATTTCGTGGGGCGAATCGTGCGCAACTTTCCTCGATATTCGCTCTTAAAGTTTTCTGTAAAAAGTCTCGTGGATGGCAGGAATTTATTTAAACACATCAAGGTCTCGTTAGCAAAAAAGGTTCATGCATTTATACCCACCCTTACATTGCGTAAATTGTTTCTATACATTGCAGGGCGAAAAGTCTTGTGAAATTATTTTTATCGTGACTTTACACAAGTTTCGGATAAAGACGAAATTCAATTTTCGGTATGATTCCGATATGAAGTTCATAATACCAGGTGAAAATTTAAATATTATATTAAAACGCGTATGGTTAACGGTGTAGCAAACGTGCATCTCCCCGGCACCTTTTGTTGTTCAATGCATCTGCTGCTGACGTTTAAATAGCGAGTCCAGGAAGTTGGATGCAACCTGGAACTGCAGCATTGTACTGTAGAAATGTAAGAAAATTTCCAACTTTGTATTCAGGAATTCTCGTGTTTGGCTTGTCTCGCGAGTTTCAGACACTCTCCGTGCATGTCGCCCAAGCAGCAATCCTCCTTGCTAACATTTCATTTTTCTCGTAAGAAAACTAAAGATTAGGGTGACTGTACCTAATATCGCGAGGCAAAAGTTAAATCGCTGTCAATTGAATAATAATTGATATTTTTGCATGCAGTTCGTTTCAAAGTAAAGAGAAATTATTCATCTTTCATGTAGCATAAGTTAGAATCGTTGAATCCTACAGATTTTTAATTGGGACTCAAAAAACGTAAGACATGCAAAAATCGGGTCCTGAAAAAAGTGCACCTAATATCGCCCACTCAAGAAATATTGATTAATTCATGTATATATGAGTTTTTAAAGTCATTTTCACATGTGCTTTTATTATTTCTTGCTGTATAAATGTTTCTTTTATCCATCTTTGATTTTATTTTTAGTAGAATAATATAGAAATTTAAAAATATATCTAGATTTTTAACATATTTTATTTTTTACGTTCCGATGCACATATTGGACAAATAAAGTTTATTTCGGTTGCTCCGCACATTTCGAGACCTCACCTGTAACAAGCATTACATCGAAACCATTGTTCTCCGGTAGGCGGTATTGATAACACGCATACTGCTAAAAGAAAAACGCTATTTTCATTACGAAAAATATTTGACTCGATTTCATTTCTTAAGTACATCAGTAATTAGGTATTTCTAGTAGATATTCTTGCATTCACAGAATTATTAGACTTACATTCTCCGAATGCGATGTAAAATTGTGATAGTCCAATAAATTTTTACACTATTAAGATTCTCTAAAATCCTTCCCTTTCTGTAATTGTTGATCACATGATGCTGCAATTACAGTATGTCTGCCTACATATGTTTAGGTACTAATTCAGTGCATAACCGATAAATTTTAGAGCTTACTTTGCGAGATATAGCGAGTGGCGATATTAGGAACACTGGCGATATTAGGTGCAGTCACCCTAATACAAGTTGCAGAAAACGAAATTGACATAATAATATTGCAAATGCTAACACGTCAGCGATATCACAAAAGTCACTGAATATTTCGGTAAAATGGAGTTAATTTTAAACAGATATCTAATTTTTGGAACAAATGTGTCGGCACTTTACATTGCAATAGCGGCTTCGCATTACTCCCGCATTCATAGGCTAATATAATCATTCCATCGGGATATTTTTTACCTTACTCCAAAAGCTGCGCAGTAATATTTTAGGACCTTTTGTATTTTAAAAAACCAACCTTCATCTCCTACAAGCGGAAAAGATGAGCAGTTTCTGCGTGTTCGACGTAATTTTACCATGCAATTAAAGTCTCTGCATTCGAGTACCGCGAGGGCACACGAGTGTCCTCCATTTGCTCGGAAATACTTTCGCGATTCATAACGATGCTTGTATACCATTTAAAGAGACAGTCGCTCCGGAATTTTTTTCCCGAGGCCATTCATTTCCACGTTTGACCGCCGTTATCCGAGTCCCGCGAAGGCTTCCACTTTTCGAGTATTCCAGAAGCATCTTGAACGCGAAAGAAAACCGGTTGAAGAGGTACTACATACATGTGACGGAGAGGCACTCGAGGGTTTCAGTTTACTTGAAACCGTTTCGCGTATTAAATAGTCCCTTGACTACAAATGACACGTTCAGTTCTCTCGCGAATCTCGTGGATGGGATTCTCTACGTTGGGTCGTCTGCCATCTCTGCAATTAGGAACAAAAGGACCGCACCATCGTGCTGCAACTGTATTGACATAAAACTACTTCAAGAATCTTCTCAAAACTCCAATGTGACCAATTACAGAGGGTGGCCAAATTATCATGCTCGAAACATTTTCGTCAAAATTGTGTGAAAGTCGTGGCTGTAATTAAAGTAACAACATCTGGCAACATTGTGAGTAATTTTTCCACACATAAATCTCATTCGTTTTTAAAAGGGCGGGGACAAAATTATTACAAATAACACAAAAATAATAGAGAATATCATCAGAGTATGGGAAAATATTCCAAAGCTGCAGGAACTAGCCACAGAATGCATTGAAAGTAGAGATTTACCGACTAGTGGCCGACTAGTCGGTTAAGCCGACTATCCGGCCACTTTTGTAGTCGGCGACTAGTCGGCGACTAGTCGGCAAAAAAGGCCGATTGATCGGCCCCCTTTTCGTGATTATTTACCCATTTTTCGTTCTCCTTTTCTAACAAGTTTTATAACTTTGCTATTAGAGATGTACTGAATAGTGGCCGACTAGTCGGTTAAGCCGACTATCCGGCCACCTTTGTAATCGGCGACTAGTCGGCTTCTTGGGGGCCGATTAATCAGCTAGTCGGTACATCTCTAATTGAAAGCATGCCACGCCGAATCCAAGCCGTCATAAACCTAAAGGAGTCACCAAATATTGAGTAATTGTATTTCTCGTGCAATATATTCTTAAACCTATATACCTAAATGTATTTAATCTGTATTCTTAAAACCATACATATGCTAGTATTAAAAAATAATATCATAACATTAAAAACGAGACATCCATTTTATTCCGCCGCTTAAACTTACAAAATCTCAAACCTTTTTGTTTGAGTATAATAATTTGGCCACCCACCTGTAGAAATTGAAATTCATCAGGTTCCTCGTAAGATCTAAGGCCCTTTTCACACGAGACACATATCCCTTACCCGCCTGCGTGTTCGCCAAAACCAGCAACCTTTTCGTCCAGTGAATATATCCGAAATACCATTTGCGGACTGCAGAAGCGTCCCGCGCGAAAAGGACCTCGTAGACAGGGGTGGAACATTTTGCTTGTTGCTGTGACACGTGTGGATCAGGCTTTAGAGTGGCCGTTCCTCGCTGAAACAATAAGCATACGCGAATCGCATTAAAGCGTTTAGCATGCCGCGGTCTGGGCAATCCATTTTCCCGGTTCGCGGTGCTATATTGAATTTTCAGTTATGTACACACGCGACCGGCGCCCGCATGGATATGCATAGGCACTATGCGTAATTTGCGACGATAACGATACTACGGGCCCCCCCCTCCTGACACCTGGCAATGAACTGTTTCCAGTCATCAATCCGCAAACCGTATTATTCGGCCCGATAATGGTGGCAGAATGAATTCCAACTGGAAAATTTCGCCGGCCCGGGCCCGTGTCGCCGCTTATTTTTCATTCTCCCATCTCGCGAGACACGCGCGACACGTAAATAGGGGGATGCAAAACGGATTTCACGGTGCCGAGCAGGACGCGTTGCTGGTTATAAGGTCGAGACCTGCCCCCTGTGCTGTCACACAGGCTGATTAGAATGGAATGAGAAGAATTTAGTAATGCAGGTATAATATTCGCAGGAACGGATATAAACGATTTGAATTTTCAATGAAACGCTGAATTAAACGCGTTTTAAATGGAAAACACGTTGTGAGAAAGAGATACTATTTAACAGAACTCACAGGCTTCGTTTAAGTCCACTTCTGATAGTGTTCCCCACCGGATGTTCTGTATAATACAGTCCAACACCTTGTACAATCGCAACTTACAGTGGCGGACAAAAAAGTTACCAGTTTTTCGAACCACCCTGCTTCTATTACTTTTCAATATCAACTCAAAACTGCAGTATGTGCCTAATGTACATTGTCCGAAAGAAAATTAAAAGCTGTATAAAACCCAGTTACAATTGAATTTATTTAACTACCTAACAAACAGAAACCCTACATAACATTAAACAAGACAACACACTTTTAAAGCCAACAAAAGTTACCAATTTGAACATTAATAAAAAAATCTAATATTTTGTGGGGGCACCTTTTGCTTTTAGGACAACCTAAAAAGTTACCAATCGAGGTAACCTCTTTGTCGGCCCCAAAAATGTGTTATCCCGATCGATGTCATATAATACTTTTTTTTGTCAGTTAAATAAATTCCACTTTACCTGGGTTTCATACATCTTTAAATTCTCCATCAGAATATTTATATTAAACATACCAGAGTCCCAAATTTATGCTAAAAAATAACAAAAATTGAACGAATCGAAAAAGTGGTACCTTTTTTTGTTCGTTAGTGTATATTTATAGTATTAGTACATCCTAGCTAATAGTATTATGCACAATTAGGCAATACTCGTTACAACACCGTCTAATAGTGTAATGTACATATTGTAACACTGGTGGCTAATAGCTCTAAGCTGATGCGACATTAAATAAATAAATTTAAAAAAAAAATATCGTTCAATTCTGTTTGGCGAGATGTTCCCGATATCCCTTCCATATACGTGTTAACATTATCCGAAGCCTTTGTCCCAGTTACTTAAATATCCAGCTTCCAGAGGTGAACTTCGTCTTAAAAAGCATTAAGATCTCTGAATTTATAATCGAACCCTACTCGTCGAAGCAAACAGCTTGTTCGCCACGGCGCTGGCGTTTCCATCTCGTTTGCTTCACTCGTACAAAATTTTCCAACCGATTTTCCGTGGAATTCTCCGAGTTTCTGGCTATGAAAAATTTCGCAGAAAATGCGTTCCTTGCCGCTCGTATGACATCCCGTGTCACAGTCCCATTTCCCGCGCCCTGATTTGAATTCAACTTAATCGAAATTCCATCGGAAATGGTCTCTGAGAGTTGGACCGGAGGCGGACCAGCGTGGCGGTATAATTACGCGGGCAAAAATAAATTCGTTTTTTAGGGGCGTCCAGCTTAAACGACGCGGTAATTTAAAATTACTCGAAGATAAATATTCGTATCGGCTATGGTAATCCACTTGCCAGTTGCATGCCGCATGCCGCGAAATTGCAGCGGTTATATGCGTTCGTCAAACAAAGTGGATTAATGCCGCAATCCTCTATTTCCAGATTGCATTACTCACCCCCCCCCCCTTTGAACCTACTAACATTCCCGTAATTATGTTAACAATATCGCGGCACGCCCGCGGAACATTTTTCCGCGACAGGTTCCCTGAAAAATGCATCGCTGTACGTACACGTAATTTCGCCGCCGGATAGATGCAATCGTTTGAAAGCTGGCGCGCCATTCCGCCACGAGTGTAACGGGCTATGCAAGTGAATAATCGCTGGATTTTATAGCGGCGCGTTCATTGATTACCGAATTAAGCGACTCCTCTGATGGAGTAGGAGGAAAAGAAAAATAATATTCGAGTTAACCGCGCTGTTTGGTGGATCAGCCTGTCAGCAGCCTCCTCGTTTTAACTCCCCTTCGCTGAAAGCCCCATTGATCGGCAGACTTGATTGACTCGAGTGTACAGAAAAGCTTTCTCTCACGGTAGAAGTGTTTCCCTGCTACTTTATTAAGGGGGGAAGCCACTGTGACGGTCGAAAATAAAGGCTATTTTCAAGACATTCTTGAACCACCGTATCTGCGTGAATTACTCGTCACAAATCGCGACCATCGAACAGATGAATACATCTCTACCCGACACGAATCTGACCTATCCGTTCCTTCCTGTCACTCTACTAAATTTTACGGCTCCTTTTCCTATTGTTCCGCCTTTTACTATAACTCCCTACCATCTGAGATTCGCTCTGCATCCTCTTTCGCATCCTTCAAGCATGCAGTGACACTTTTTCTTGCCAATCAACATTAACGATTAATTCTTAAGTTTTACTTTTGTCATTTTCCAATTACTCGCATATGATGTTAGTTACTACTTTTTATTATGTTATTTGGCTGTTTATATTTACTTTTCATGTACTCTATTGTGTTAGTTTTTAGTTTTAAGTAGCTCTAAATGGTAAGGTTAATAACAGCTGACAGCTGTACCTCGCCTTTTGCATTCCACTACGGTCCTTATGTGCTACTCATTTGCTTGTGTTTTCTTTTGTAAAGTGCAATAAAGAATTATTATTATTATTATTATTATTATTATTATAATGGAATGTAACTTTCTACGAAAAATCTTTATTACCAGCTGAAAATACATATATTTGACTAATATTTTATGCTCGCAGATTGACAAAATTTTCGGTTGTATGGCCACAGCATACGATAACGTTAGGCTCTGCAAAAAAAAAATTACAAAACGGATGCACGTGTAACTTTCCAACATTTGATCCGAATTGAAAAATTCGAACGTTTTCTTAAAGTATATTACAATAGCTTCAGTTGCACGTACGGATTTTTTGAACGAATAATTCATTCAATAGTAACATTGAAAAAACATGTTGATTTTTTATACTATTTGGTCAAGATTTCTTCTCAAGTCCGCCATTTCTTCAAAAATGAATATTTTTTTAAATCCGTACGTGCAACTGAAGCTATTGTAATATACTTTAAGAAACCGTTCGAATTTTTCAATTCGGATCAAATGTTGGAAAGTTACACGTGCACCCGTTTTGTAATTTTTTTTTTGGAGAGCCTAACGTTATCATATGCTGTGGCCATACAACCGAAAATTTTGTCAATCTGCGAGCATAAAATATTAGTCAAATATATGTATTTTCAGTTGGTAATAAAGATTTTTCGTAGAAAGTTACATTCCATTATAAAAGAATGTCTTGAAAATACCCTTTATTTTCGACCGTCACAGTGGCTTCCCCCCTTAAATGCGAGGAATTGTCCTTCACAAACAATCTCTGTCTCCTTTAAAAATAAGGTGCTCGTTAAGGGGGAATCCTATTTTATGGAGTAAAAACATAGCAGAGGGAATTTTTTTTTAAAAAAAAAGTAGCAATTTCTTCAAACTGCAACCTATTGAAAGATGCAAAAAAGTAGTCCAAATTTCAAACGAATCGAATCGCTGGTCTCTTAAAAAAAATCCCAAATTTTGCTATGTTTTTAGCCCCGAAAAATAGGATTCCCCCCTTAAGTTAGGCATGCCACTATTAGCTGAATTCGATTGGAATATTCTATTACGTTAATAACAATTACGATGTACCTACCATTACGTTAAAAGTATACATGCTGTTAGAAAAATGTAGCCCCCGGTATCGCGCACGTGTTCATAATATCCCGTACATATCTTAATCGCCCTATGAAACATCTTCATTAGCGCGGTGTGCACTTACGACCGAAACGAGCGAAAAACTTTGATTGCGGCTGGGCGAAGCTATGCGAAGTTGGCACGCATAGATACGATAATTAACGTTGTCGCACGAATGTTTCCACCCTGATAACGTTTAGAAGTCACTACGCCGGTATCGCCCCGTGGTCACACGATAACGCCGCCGCTGGAACGATAATGGCGGAGGCATTATACAGACCGAGACTTGGTTATTGTTGGCCCGGCATTAAGCCACTGGCAATCAAGAAAATGTCGCGACGACACGACGCTCCGGTGTCATTCGGCTGTGAATTATCGGCCGAAGGGAAATCGAAAGCTGCCTGGCGACAGCTTGTCACATAGGAGCTGCTGATGTAACAAGAAACACGTTTCATTATTTCCCGTGAATGACGTTCGGCGCCAATATCAGCAGCCGCGCGAGCTTGCCGAAATGGCTGGAGTGTGTACCTACTATCGAGCGCGCAAGAAGAAATATAATAATTGGAATAACACTTATAAGGAATTATAGTAACGAAAAGCATACAAGAGAACATGTGCATACATACGCACTGCTGACAAAGGGGAAGTAAGGTCCTTCTCAGTGGGAGCGCGAAGTGGAGGTATAAGGATAAGGACAATGTCTGGGCTATTAGCCACTAACGGTCAGGCATCTTGAGGGAATATTTCTCCCTCCTCTGTACAATTCTTTTTCCTCTTTATATCAAGTTACTTTGCGCGTTAGGTTTAATCGGATCGCGAAGTTTTCAATTTAATATAGCCGATGCGAAAGAAGAAGGAATTAGATTTGGATAAAGTTGAGCGAGTACTATTTCCGTGGGATTAGATCTTGGCGAGAGCTTTCTGTTGGGTATTGGAGGAAGAAATACCGTAGCTCAACGTAAAGATCCATGCTCCGAAATTGATCCTCACTTTTCTCCGGCCAGTCGACTCGACAAAGTAGAAGCTGTGTCGCCTCAGGTTTTCCTGGAGAATAAACACTGGCAAGTCATCTGGAGATGGCGATGGTGCCATACCGTAGTCCGCTCGCCGTTTCCCTTGCTGTTATTTATGGCACCCTGACCACCCCCGTCAGTTTAAAGCCTCTCAGAGTGACCTTTCCGCTGATATATGCCAGACCACCCTCTAAGAATTTCCCTCACCCTTGCACCAACGAAAATCAAATTTACAAGGTGATGGTGGGCGATAAACTCGATAAATCTCGATAAGCATGATTGGTGAACGAATTGCTGGAACTGTGTAGCGATTGAACCTTGATAACGAATTCGTGAAAGATTCTGCTTTAAAGTTCTCTTCAGATTTACTGTTTATTTATTTATACACTAGGCTCTCGTGATCCTTGATCTTTTTCTCTAGAAATAATTTGTTCAGAGAATCGAGGAATTTTTACGTACTTAGAGTATCAATTTATAAGCTTGTATTGTCTCAGATGAGATTACGATGTAAAACCCTTAAAAAGAAGCATTCAAATGCTCTTTATTTTTCATGAAAAAAGTGGGGAAAATCTGTGAATATTCCCTGCTTCATTTCAGTAATCTTTTCAGTCGCAGTTTTATAAATCTCTTTGTCTTCTTAAGTTCATACTCTCTCGGTGTATTTCTGTTATTTAAAGCCCCCTTTCATCTCATTTCGTTCCTCCATAATTTCTTCGTTTCCCTCTCGCGGTGCTCGCAGCGCCAGCTTGTATTTCCATCAGATTTCCAAATGTTTGGGAGCACAACGTTCATACTTCCAGATTACGTGATTTGCTTCGAAATGCCGAAAGTGTTTCCTACATAATCAACTCCTCTCTGAAATTATCCGACCCAGGTATACCCTATATCGTTAATGAAACTGCATCGATTCCACACGCGTTTGCTTCCAATACACCTAGCTACGAGAATCAATAGTTTATTTTTAAAAGTAAATGCGTAAATAAATGTAATAAACGGTGCCGTAGCAATCAAGCGCGCCCCACTGCGAGCTAAAGTTCGCGCGATATTCCCGCGGATCCAGTGACTCCTTTTCGCGCGAGTCTTCCGCCAGTTATAAACTGTCGGCATATTTTTTGCCAAAGGCAGCCCGAAGCACTTGCGAAATACCTGGCATTTAAAATTAACGCTGCCTCTCGTACGGCTGTCGATCTTATAACGACCTCCAATTTCAAACACATCCGCCCCTAACGATAAAACGTAACGCGCCCGCGTTCACAGTAACGTGGCAAAACAGGTCGCGGCGCGGTTTTACTTAATTAATGCTTCCTTTGATTAAATGAAAATATTCCCGTGCCACGTGTCTGCTCCGCGCTGGCGGGCTTTTAGATATCGAAAGAGCAGAGCGTCTCGGACTTGTTACCACGGTTATAGCTTGGTAAATCTCAATCGCGGCGTACAAAGCGAATAAATTGCGTCCACAGATGCCGTCGATTCTTGGAATCTATTAAAAAGAACGAAATGGGCTGCACGGGCCCGGCCCATTGACAACCAGTGGTTCTAGAGATGATGAATGTCTTATTGACGAAACGTTGAATTAAATTCCACTTTGCAATTTTATGGTAGGCTAACCGATTTAAACGGGTTAAATATTCTGCATTGCCTGCAACGAATTGTGCGAAGTCTTGCAGTTTGTACTGACGGTTTTTCTATGCTCCGTATTGAAGTTCCCTGTATCACTTCTCTATGAGCTGCCCATTACTGCACTCGTTCCAGTGTGTACAGCACGTAGCCTCGAAATTATGCTGAACTTCCTGTTAAACTTTAACGAGTATTGCCCCTTCGTTGCGAGCAAATCGTAATCGTTAGAATAATTGTACGGGGGCGGGTGTAATTCGTGATACAACGGGGTTGGAGATGATTCATCGTTAAAGAATAAGTGGAAAACGCGGCGGAGGTTTCCTCGTGCTAGATTTCGTTCCGTGAAAAGCAATCCACGGTAATCATAAATCTGCGCTATCGTGATTCCGTCTTTGAAGACGAGCAACGCGTTGTATCTTCCTTCCGTTACTGCGATATGCCACGAAAATTAGACATTAAACCATATTTACGTGACATTGACATCCTTGCGACGCCACTGATAAGTAGATATTTTGAGTATTCAGAGGGGTTTCGAAGGGACGAGCCAGTTAGCAGCTTAAGGGGTTAGGCCACCTTGGACGGAGCAAAATTGCAGTCATTTTCGGCATTTTTTTTAGGAAGATAATAAAATGAACAGAAAATTTAATATGAAGCCTGTTATTATACAACTCTCGCCGGAAAAAAATCGTATTTTACGCAAGATCTTGTGGAGCGACGTTTTCCACGGTGTTCAATCTCACGCCTATGCCGTTTGACTTAGAACAAAAAACCAAAAAGCTTTATTTTCTGCATGCCTAAAACTATGGAAGTACGTAGGGAAATCCAGAAACATTAATTTGTCTCGAAATGGTGACCATGGAGAGAAAAAGTGCATTTTTTTTTTTTTTTATAAAAGTGTAAATTGCACAGAACATATTCAGGATATCGCAAAACCGCTACGTACTTCCATAGTTTTAGGCATGCAGAAAATAAAGCTTTTTGGTTTTTTGTTCTAAGTCAAACGGTATAGCCGTGAGATTGAACACCGTAGAAAACGTCGCTCCAAAAGATGTTGTGTATCACGGCTCTACCGCCGCCATTTTGTAAGAAAAAAATACGTTTTTTTTTCGGCGAGAGTTGTATAATAAGAGGCTTCATATTAAATTTTCTGTTTATTTTATTATCTTCCTAAAAAAAATGCCGAAAATGACTGCAATTTTGCTCCGTCCAAGGTGGCCTAACCCCTTAAATTTACCTGTTTGCTATAAATCCTACACAGGGTTCGGTATTAACAGTCAATGCATTTCGATTTGGCCAATGGGGTCAATTGCGGATGGTAACGTGTTACAGGAACTTTGTCAATGAATTGCAGCATTACAGTCTAATAATACCTATGCCGCATTCGTCCTGGTTAATAGCGTTTAGAATGGATACACGTTTATCAAGAAGGCGCGAAATCATAATTGTGTTGGTTGCGCGCGAGCTGCTAATTAAATGAAAATTCTGTTGGACGAAACGTTATTACTTGAATACGTGGTCAGAACAAGAATGATTTATTAAGAAAAGTGTTAACGATAAGGAACTAGTTCTTGATCAGGCACTAATTTTTTATCAGTTTATGAAATAAATCGTTCTTTTAAGTTTATGTCAATAAATAATTGTTTGAAATAATTACTACCATAAAAGTTGATAATTCAAAAATATATGTGTTGTCTGTGAAAGCAGTTAGTATTGTTAGTTTTCGTGAAAATAAATGTGTAAGGTAGCAAACTGTTCGAAGTTAGAGATCACCATCGACGCCACAGTCGATTTCTTTGCTGGTTGTTGCGGTATTAAAGGTTATTTTCATACATTCTGCTTACAGTAGTTTACTTTACAATGTAGCGCAAGAATTTTAGTATTATATGTATCATTTCGCTTTAAAAGTCAGTGATCATTATTTGGTTCCAAATTTTTCTTGTGCAACTAATTTTTTATCACCCGAATAAAAAATAGGTTAGGACATTATAAAATTGTGAAAAAATTAAATTTAGATGGTGTAATACTAAAAATAAGTTTATTTGGTACTTTCTTTTTAATTAGTATCCGATTATTTACATTGAATATTTATACAATAAATATCTGATCAAATATTAGTTCCTTACCTGATAAGAAATTAGTTCCCATGTATTTTAAATGATCAAAAACTAAGTTCCTAGTCACCTTATTAGTCCATATCTTATAAATAATTAAATTACACTTATTTCCAACTTTTTAAAATTATTCCGTAAAGTTTAAACTTTAATTCATCTTTTAGTATAAAAAAGTCTATGGTATAAAGTTTCATTAGGTTAGAAATAAATATTAAAGCGGGAATCCCTCTAAACTGATCAGAAACATGTTCCTTAACGGTACTAGCCTTTAGTTCCAGGAAATTTCCTTGAGCAGAAAGTCTTTGCAAACATTCGTCAAGTAAAAATCTATAATTTTCAGAATTTTTTAATTGACTGCGTTACATTGACAATCGTCGGGTTTCTTATTAAGAGTAACTATGCAATTCATGGACATGTGCCTATGTATATGGTTGGTTTGATCTGAAGCAAGAAATTAAATTACGAAGAACACTATTAAACACTATTTGAACACTATGAAATAATCGTGAAGCAGCACACTAATATATTTCGTACATGAATTCCCACGTTGTTTCCACGGTAGATGAAAGAGATTCTTGACTTTTAAGCACGCCGATTTTAAGGGGCGACTTTTTTCATAAAGCCTTTCGTTCTTTTGTTACATTCTGACAAAGCTGGCTACTTGCGTCGAGTTCCTGGCCGATACTTGTTGTACGTTACAAAGTGGATAAAAGTACTCAATTACTCCATTATGTATTTTCTTTGCCCGTGTGAACGCTATTATATTATATTTGTCAGGATCTCATGTTCCTGTGCTTCTACAAGAATCAAGGGGAAAGTTTCAAAATGTTTGATATTCGATATATCTCCCATATGATCGCTTAACAATTCGTGCAAGGATATCGAGCCATTTCCCTTTGTCGCTATAAAAGCAAAATTAGTTTACCATAAAACAATTTAACTTCCTTCATATTGTAATTACGTTTAAACTAATATTAGTGGTTAACATCGTGGCTATTAATGTTAACGAATAATATTAATTAAAGGAATTTTAATAATTAAAGGATCTCCACTTGAGTATCACAGTGCAGAGTTGAAACTAAATTCCCAGTAGGTAAATCTGCGGACAATTGCAAGAAAAAGTCTTGAATTCCTCTCCTCTGGAGAAGTTGATGCACTAGAGAATAATTTTGGCGGCGAAGACGCGAAAAGTTCTGCGGCCTCCACCTAAATATCTCTCCATTTGGCAGACGCGCGCTTTGAAAAACAGGCCCAGCCTCTATTCATTATCTAGAGTCATTAACGTGAGCTTCTTCGATTTCCGTCGGTCGCTCTGAAAACGTCGCAAAGAAATACTCGGTTCACAGAACATAAGGGTATGCGCCTCGTTTGCACGCCCCAAATATGAAAGGGCATCATCGCCTGTAATCTGAATGCCTTTGAAGGAGGACTTGATGCGACGCTGCAGCGAAGAAAATCAGACGCTCTGGTTTTATTGAAACCTTCCATTTCCACGATACTCTGCCATTTACGAAATAATTTCTGATCAACAATGTGCCTCATTCCGTCAAGTACAATTAACGTTCATTACGATTCTGTAAACAGCGAACTCGTTCCTTCTTGGATAAACCTATCAACGGCGAAGGGATTCGCATTAAAATCCAAAATGCGTACAACTGCTTTTAAATATTAATAATTGCATTCAATTCAAATTCTTGCGTCCTTTTCTTGATGTATTAATTCGTGAAAAGGAAGAATCCTTCTTTATGACAGAACCTTCAGAAATTATCTTCAGTACTCGCCAAAGGGGAACGTTTCATTGCAACATTTTCATGCGAAATATATTTAACTAATATCCAATCTAATCTTACTATGGGATTACCGATTATCCGCTCGTTCGCATGGATCCCTCTGTCTATAGCCTCCGCTAGTCTCTTCACTTGTTGGAATCACCCGAATGAACCGTGCGGCACGCAGAATATGCGCGCCGAGTACCTGCGAGAACCCCGAACACAGGGACAAACGAGTTTGCTGTAGCGTCTGAAAGCCTCCACAGAGGAGCAAACGGATTCGTTGAGCCCCCAAAGCGTTCATAGCACCGAAAAGCTTAACAGCTGTGTTCCTTGTGATTAAGTTCGCCAGAGAAACCCGCAGACTCCAATTTTCAAGGAGCACCGAGTGTCGAGTCGTCGACGCAATTTCGGTTGATCGCAGTCTTAGCTATTTCAAACGAGGTTGCCAGGCCTAAGGGGTTCCAAAGGGCATCCAAGTAATTCGGGTATTCCCTTAACGAGTAAACGTGCCCGCGTACCTCGTAGCGTACAGGAAATTTAGCAAGAAACCAATGACATTTCTTTGTATCGAACCATACCACGTGGCGGACAAGTACTGTCCATAAAAATAAGGCGCCTCCGTTGAAAAGCGTCGCAACAACTCACGGCCGATAGCCAGTCCCCACCGCCGCAAAATTCCTGACGCAGCAAAAGTTGCTCGCCTTAAAAGTAGAGAAGCGAATATTCGATTCCACCCGGTGATCGAATGTAAAAAGAAGCCCGGCGTCGAATTCGATTTAGCCAATTGCACGGCGGGAACAACGGACGTTCGATTAAACTTTCACTATTTATCTCTATCGTCCGGTGGAACTTCTTCATACTAACTCAAAAGTTCCGCGGGCGTAAAGTAAGCGACACGGTTGACCCCGCTCGCCCCTTAGAGCGGGGCGGCGGGGCGCGAGGGTGGCGCATAAAGGGTCGGAATATACATTTCCGTTGGCGAAATGGAACCGTCGTTGTCGCTGTCGGACGAGAACTTGTCCCGCGATAAATCGGCAACTCCGATGATGCGAATAACCGCGGGTTAAAGTTGGCGGCTTTCTCGCCGCCATGATTCGCGAGTCCACTGACTTCCCGAGAACGGTCCTGGGAAACAACGAGTTAAAAATTCAGCGGGGGCCCCGAGACAATTGGCACCAGGGTTGACGGAATAACAAACAAGTTTGTAATCAGATTATCGAGGGTAGCTTTCGGGGGGGGGGGGGGGTGGATTGGGAGTAATAATACAAGTGGAAGCAGAGCGAACGAGGCGGGAATTATTGAGATAAGAAAAGGCGCGTGAAAGTCGAAAGTGGAGGCGAAGATAAATTTGCCATGAATTCGGCCAGATTTCGTGGATCCCCTCCGAATTACTTAAAAATAGCGAAGCTTGCGCGTGGCCGGGGAGAAAACGCGGAAAGAGGCGGAAACGAGATGCAAACGATCCGCGGAAGACAATTTCTGAAGTTTGAAACTGGGGATGGGGGTAGGCGCGCTTCATACGGGTCACGTTGGACGTCGAAGTTCCGCGGAGGAAGCGGCATCAGCAGAACGATAGTTAAATAGGAGTCGTTTCGGTCGATTAGTATCAGGAAAATCGGGGGAAACGGAGAGACGTGGATCCATGAAAATGTACGTCCGCGTGCAAGCTGTTTCGCCCCGGACGAGAGAATTTTATTGGACGGCTAACGTGTTTGCTACTGTTCTGAACGATTTATCTCCCATTTAGTACGGGCGATTAATTGATGGAGGGAAAATATTTGACGATGTGCAATTATCGTGAAAGTGGAGATGATATTTTCAGCTGGTGTCGGTGTAATTAGTCTTGGAATGGGGATGGGGTGTGTCAGTTTTTGTCGCTCACTTCTTTTAGCCTCTTCCGAGGCTTTTCAATCATTAACCACCCTGCGAATTCCGTATCCGTAGAGTAGATTGCTGGGTGGAGCTGGTTTCGTTTGTCGTATGAAAATTACGGAAACTTTCAACTTTTATTAGTGCCGCACAGTGGTTCCAAATCGCAAAAAAGCGGCAAAACCCTCAAAACGCACTTTAATCTTGTCAGAAATTGGTGGTCGGGGTTTTTGGGGTCGCTGATTACGAATCTGAACTTCAAATTTTTGAAAACAAAATGGCGAATCCAATATGGCGGACGTGTATATTAAAAAATTGATAGATCTGCACGAAAATTGGTATCCTACTGTTCTTCGGGTCGCTGATTACGAATCTGAGCTTCAAATTTTTGAAAACAAAATGGCGAATCCAATATGGCGGACGTGTATATTAAAAAATTGATAGGTCTGCACGAAAATTGGTATCCTACTGTTCTTCGGGTCGCTGATTACGAATATCTTGTCCAAAATGCCAATTTCAATATCGCAGACCTAATAGCATTGGCATAAACCTTTTTTTTTTAATTCATTTTTGCGGAAATTGTGATAATTTCCCAATATTCGCCTAAAATTATATAATCAAAATGTCGAATTTAGTATGGCGATCTTAATTTTAAAACATTCTTGAAATTAATTACTGTGAAAATTTTATTTTTTTTTATGAAAAATGCGGCATTCCTACGTTTATAGAAGATTGCATAGTTCAAATATGTGGTTGAAAATAGTAATAAACAAAGTTGGAATTATAAATGCTGTTTGAAATGAAAAGGGTTCGTTCACGGAGAGCGTAGATAGATACTAATAGGCACTTTAAATGCGGATATCTTAAAAAAGCGCAAATATGCGCAAGATTTTTCAATTGGATCTCATACTTCACATGTTACTTTACGTCAAGAAACCTTTAACTGTGTGAAGTTCCGTGAATAAAGTAACTATTTTCCTTCCGTTGTACTAAAATATGAGTAGGATTTAGGACATTTTGAGAAGGGAAATACAAGAGTAAGTTCAAAGATATTTTGCATTATTCATGTGCAAAATGTATGTTTATAACACGTATCTTAATGGTAAAATGTGTTACATATGAATTTTTTAAAAATAAACTTTGCCTGATACATTAAACATGCGAGCGTTTTCAAGCCATCTAAGAAGTATGAAATTTCGTCAACTTTGACAGCCTATATCTCATTAACCAACCACTATATTTTAAATTTTCAAGCGGCATTTGTTGCACTGATGTATATATATTAAATGTACCATACTATCGACAAGCTGCTATTCACTTCAGAAATTGACTTTTGGCCAGCTTTTCGGGAAAAGGCACCACTGTGTGCCGTTCACAAACTACTTTCCGTCCCTTCTGATTTTTCCACTCTTGCGTTTATCCATTACATAGAATATAAGTCCAAAATATGTCCGTCACACTGCACGCCAAAACGAATTGGAAAATAATAATAATACGTATTTATTACACCACCAGTTTATGATACATATACGAAATAACTACCCATTGATAATGCTTCGCCTCGTAAGAACTGCGACGCGTAGCTGGAACTTTGGCGGTGTCTTATTCGTCGTAACACCGACCCCACGCAGTCGTAATTGTTTGGAGCATTGGCGCGCTGGCGAGCGGGCCGCTTAATCACCAAATTCCATTACGTCGAATGCCCCCTCGTAAAGGAAACCAGCCCCGACGGGGTTGAAATCCGTGGAGAATCCGCGTATAAACTGCCGATGAGGCTGCGGGAATCGCGATTTCCCCGTGAACGATTCGTCGGCGTGGGGGTTCGCCGCGAGCTGAAGGGATAAAAAATGCAACGAGCCACGGCGTGCATGTAGGAACGCGGGGTTAGCAATACAGAGGAGACGAAGCTGGGGCGGGAGGGGCAGCGAGAAAGTGGAAAGGCCCGAGGAAAAGGCGAACCGCCGGTAAAGGATTGTGGGGGCCGTCGGATAAAGGGGTTGCCAGAAGGTGATGGTTGATGAGAAGAGTCGAGTGAAGAGAGGCAGAAAAGAGGGACGGTGGCTGGGTACGAGGGGCATAAAGTGGGGAGAAAGGAACGCCCGTGGTTAGGGGTGAAAGAGGAACCGGAAAGACGGAGGCCGCGGGAAGAAGAAGAGCAAGTGGGGCAGATTTGCAGTTTTAATTCTTCGCGCCTCCTTTGTACGTGGCGTAGAGGATGCGTTTGCTTGGGTAATTGTTCGAAGTGTCCGAAAGTCTGAGACGAAAGAAAAATTCTCGAGCGTAAGAAACGGGTCAGCTCGACTCATTCTTTCTTTCTTTCTTTTGTTCTATATAAGATATTACGAGGTATGTGGGTCACGGGGATGCTTAAAAATCTGTATCTTCATATTGAAATATGGGAGCGGTAATAAAAGAATTGGCAAATGTAGAACGAAGGAGGATGCTTAAATATTGATCGTTTTTGAAACATCCCTTAGAGATCTCTTAATACTCTTTAAAACCCTCCCGCTGTTATTATACAATTTTTTTAGGCAACTCTGGCTTTCGCTTTGATGTTATTTCTCTGCATCATTCTGTGTACCCCCCTAATGGAAGACAGAATGCAATTTCTAAGGACAAAGAAACGCTTTCTGAATATTAACCGTGCCATCTCACGTTTTTCTATATTTTTTTTTCGTGGACGTACTAATTGTCGTGGGAAAGTGGCTTCATAATTATCCCCGCAATTGTCTCCGCGGCTCCCCCCCCCCCCCCCCCCCCGGGCCCTTAACTATCGCACACCTTTGGTTTGTCAAAGAAGAAATGCCAGAACCTTTCTCGAGGCTTCACGGCCTCGTTGCGTCTACGAGTCAAGTGAATTGCGACCACTTTCTTCCGTTCCCCTGAATAGGGGCGTTAGGGGCGATAGAACAGCGTTCCCCGTGGCCGCTGTAAAAACTGCAATTTACCGCGTTGCGTTTCTTTGTTCGTTAAGGGAGTAAATGAAAGAAGAAACGCTGGCAAGAAAATATAAATGCAGCCTAGGAACGTGTACACATTTCGCGAGGCACATGCACCGTAATGGCGTGATAAAGGAGAACATTGTTGTTTGATGACACTTCAGGGTGGTGTATTTACAGACACTTAAGCCTCCGAGTTAAAAGTAACAAACAGAGATTGCGGTTGGTTCGGCGAAGTCGGGAACACTTTGTTTTTTACTGTTCATTAGGAAGGTTCTACTTTCTTCTTCTTAGAACTCGTTGATCTCTTTTATTCGATTTTCAAAGATTTTACTGACCACCTTCCGCCTTTGACTGGTTTCATTTCGACGGATTTTTCAGCGAACAGGCCGATCACAATGCGAATCAGCGGAGCTCGAGTAATTTTGAACGTGCACCATCGGGAAAGTAGAATACTGGCACGTGTCTCGACGCCGTGCAAGTAGAACAACTCAGCGAACGGTCGGACCCGTGGCATAATTTTAATCCGCCGGCTTTGTTACGCGAAGCCTAACGAGTTGAAGTAACTGTGATTTTATCGAAGTTTCGTGAAACCCTGTGGAACTTTAATGGAACTTCGATTCCCTGATATTTAGTGGATGAAACGTGCCTTTGACCATTTCTGACCACAGAGTCGGGCGAACGGCAGTCGTGAATGGGTAGAGAGAATAAATTGAAAATTTTAAACCATTAATATTTCCATGTCCGAATATTTGTGGCAGCCCACCGGGCAACAGCAGAGTTTACCATCTACCAATTCCACGGCGAAAGGGGTTAAAGTAATTAATAACTAACTGATACAATTTACGCATGTCAAATACAATAGCAAATTTCCAGCTGCAGAACCGCATTCAAACATCCCGTACCTATTGTCCCGAATATCGCGCATGCTCTTCATTCATTTGCTCGGTGATGGAAACGCTTTCTCTGCGCATAAAGAATTAAAACGCTGGCGGACAGAATACATCCACGGTTGAGCGATGTCAAAATCGAATCGTTGGCACGTGGGCGATTAATTAAACGTGGAGGGAAAAAATGGAGGCCATTAAAAAAGAGCCGCGCTGGCGCGAAGTAGTGTGTGTCTGTCACTGGTCAGACGGGCCGCGTACTTCAAACCCTGCTCGCGGAAATTTCCACGGAAATGGAAGTATTACTTTGCTGTCGCCTAGGAAATGCGCAATTAAGTCACTTAAATAATTGCTGACGAGTTACTCGCTACGTTTCTAATAAAACTCTTTGGCAGACACCGCCCATGAACAATGTAGCAAAATAACTTGCTTGCTCATTGTCTGATATTATTTGTTCGCGTTCTGACAACGAGGAACGACAGAACTCTGGAGGGGTGTAATATTTGCCCGTAGATCGACGAACGAATTTCCAGCGATTACCTCCACTTTTGTTTCACTCACCACTTTTCATTACACGCCTGTCCGGCGCGCCCCGTAAATATTAATCAAATAACTCTCGATAGCTCGGCCGGTGTCGCGTTCGCTCGACAATTCGGCAATTGGACGATGTTTGTTCCGTCGACTTGCCCATAGTAATTTTATTGCAGGGATTCGGGCGCAGTCGACAAATGTGACGGCTGTTAATCTGTCAAATACAGTTAAACAGCTCGTGTTTGCCGCTCTGTAAAACGATTCACCCCGGGATTCTGTTTTGCCCCGGTATCTGCCGCCGTGATTTATTCGGCAAGATTGAAGGATGCCGTCACACGTTTTTAATCGGAAGCGTTTCGAAGCGGTGTCGCCGGTGTTGTCAAGATACACGGGAAAGGAGGATGGTGGCGTAAACACCTCGCGTAAATGAATTTCGTTAAAATGAAAACGCAGGATGGTTCGATAAAACTCGATCATTCTCGGGCGTAAATTCTCTCTCTGTAAATGGAACGAATGATATAAACTCCTATAAATTCGTACCGTGAGACGGAAGCTCTCTTCTTTAGTGCAATATGGAATAGAATCATGATAAATTAGAAAACTTGATGGAATTACAGAGGAATTCCGCTTTATACAGAATCACTGTTTAATTCCAACTCAGCGAAGGAAGCACAGCTTTCATTTAAAATTATTAGATATCTCTACTGTTTGGAAAGTTACGTTCTAGGTCTGGGGGGCGATAAAATCGTCGTTAACTTATTATTAAACGGTCGGAAAGTCTCCTAAGGATGGGAAATTTTTTCTACGTCATCTGGCCTGATCTCGGGCTATATTGCGACTAGGTATGGGATTACCTCGCGAACCGTGTAACGAGATTCCGGGTGCCATTGGTCCCTGAGAATAAATGATACCAGCTCCGTCATTGAAAACGGCTGTCGTTCGAGCTGCTTCCTCCCGGCGTGCCGAATCTCGTGAGGTTTCATTTCACTCTTTGTACGAGGCCAAGTGTTACAGATTTCAAATCGGCACCAAGTTGTTCTTCGAGGGACTCAAATAGCTTTCGTAATAAATAGAAATTAAAATGTGTCTTTTATACGCAATTTCACCGTGGAGAAACCTATTCAATTATGCAGCATTTGCATTACAAACTCTCATTCCCATGAAAGTACTATTTCCACGACTAACACGTAATACATTTTTCGTTGACGTAAATTATATAACGGATGGAACGCGAATTATGTTCCCGCGCTTTGCCTTCACAAATTAATCTTCATTCCCGTAGATTATACCCTGTTTTATATAAAGAATTAATACGATTTCCCCGTGCTATATTCGTTAGAATTGACTTTATTTTTAAGTGCATCCATTCGTCGACGAAATTAGAATCCTCTGCTCTTAAATTATAACCTGGTCGCTTTTATCTCTCCAAGAGTGTAATCTCTGTTTTCGAGAGCATTGCCCCTTTTGTCAGGCCGTGAATCTCTATTGTGGAAGACTGAATGTCACTTCGTCCCTGGTTTCGCGATTAATTCGATGATTTTATTATGCGACCTCCGCGTGCGCTGAATCGCTAAATAATGAAGCAGCGCAACAACGTCCGACTCGGTTTTCAATTCCTATTTTCCTGGCCGTGTCGATGACGAATGGACTTCGCAGTTACCTGGGCGGATTATCCACCCGCATCAGCCTGCGCGGCCAAGTTTTAGCTCCGCCACTTGCTTTGTGAGCTCATGATCGATCGCTCCCGATTAGACGGCCCCAGTCTTGCAGCGAAAGTTGCTCTATCACATACAGCTTGCTTAACCGGCTCTCTGAAGACTTAAATAGAGACAAGTACGCTTGACTTTGCCAAGGAATACCCAGTATCGAACTTCAAAGAGAGCAATCTCCTGGCCGATTTCATTGCAAATCGCTTCTGAGTTTCGTGGCCCGCTTGCGTAAAATCTTTAACGAAATTAAGTCTGCGCGAAGAGCTTCTGGGATGATTCTTCTTTTCCTCTTTCTGCTTAATAAGTTCACGCTTCCCTTCTAAGTTTATGCAAGACAGAAAAGTAATTTGTAGAGAGCGATGAAATTGAGAACTAGAGCCTCCGCAGGGGCGGAGAATTAGCGCGCTATGGAGTAATTAAAAGCGAGACACGTACTGGAACAGAAACATTATGAATGCTACTATAAATTCAGTCGACTTGTTCGAGTAGAAAGTACGAATGCCCGCCAGATTCGTCACCATCTGGTTAGAGTACGAGCCGGGGTACAAATTTTCGCGAGCATTTCAGAGCCATACTTTTATCAAGTTCCGAAACTTTCGTTCGACTTTTCTTTCAAGGGAAACTTCACGGCTAAGTTTCAGGCGGCACGAACAGCCAGTTCTTCGCTGTCTGGAGTTGAAAATCACCTACGTATCTTTAGTTCCTCGGTCTTTCCAAACAACTCGCGCATTGAAAGTATGAATTAATTGAACTTCCAAACTGTGGGTTTACCTTTGAATCCGGCTATTACCAATGCCCCCACCTTTCTGAGATACGCATACTTTATAAAGAAACGCTGAGGAAATAGTAATATTATCCACTTCACTGTAGTAGGGGATAAGTGCTATAAAGGGGACACGTCTTAAATGGGACAAATCGAATCTTCAAAATTCTAAACGCATTACACATGCAAGTTATTTTCCTGTTTATGGCAACACTAGTGCCTAGTCATTTGACGTAAACTTCACTGAGGTCTCACTTGCAACAGAGTAGTAATCCACGGTTGATGTTTCTCGGCAGTGAAAGTGAAATTTTCATTGGTTTTCTGTGTCGTTTTCTGAGATTAAGATATACACAAAGTGTTAAAGTGTTATATCATTAAAATAGCCTGTATTCAACTGAAACGAAAACGCTTAACAGGTAAGCTTAATTAATTGTTTTCTTTGTTTTCCGGTTATTTTATATTAAACTCACTTATAGTCGTAAAAGGGACAGCATAACAAGTCTTAACCCTTTCGCACCGGACGGGACATATGCTGTCCCAGTCTGGAAAATTTTTGATATTACGGCTGGGACAACATATGTCCCAGTTACTGAAAAACATCTAGGACAGAAAATAACGCCAAGTTGGGCCTCCAAACTGATTCTAAATTGTTGATGGTGCGCTGTTATGGGGACGTTTATGTGTCTCCAAGACCTTCAACCTTTTAGGCATAAAAGTTATTTTATCCAATAATCGCTTGGAGGAGAAATAACTGATCCTGGCAATGGGGCGCACTCGGACTGATTTTTCGCCGTATTGAAAGGGTTAAATGGGACGACCGTTTCATGGCTGTCCCTCTCATACACATGTACTGCTGGACACTATATGTAATCTACTTTCCTGTAAAGTTATTAGTGTATCAACTGATATATAGATGACATTGTTTTAAATTATGAATTATTAGTTGATGGCGTATTGTTTCAAATTTAACAATTAATAAAGTGACTATTCAAAGCGACAAACTTTATCGTCAAGAAAATGTGTGGCAATAAATTAGCCCTCGTTATAAGTTATAAATTTGCTATAGTCAGATTTCAATTCCTGATTTGGATTCTTGTGATGACTGTTCTGACTCGAGGGACATGGGCTTACGAAAATGAGCGCGCCTATTGACAAATGATTAAAAAAACGATCAGTGCTGCGTTTGTAAAGAAGAACTATGTTACCAGTAAGGAAGATTGGTTCCAATGCAAAATTTGCGGTAAATGGGCCAATGGGTCATGCGGAATAAAAGGCACATTCAATTTTTTCTGTGCCATGTGTCATTAATAATAAAATATTGATGATTTATACTACAAAGAGTTAATTTTTTCGTAGATTTCGTTGTTTTGTATCATTAAGATTTAGAATTATAATTGTAATACTTAATTAGTTTATTTTTATTAACGTGTCCCTTTCATGACTTATACTGTCCCATTTAAAACCACCTAGTCGTAAAAGGGACATTTCCCACTTTTTTGAAAATCGAAGATTTTGTTATTTTCTATTACAATTGACGAGTTTGAAATATACTTTTATTGAAGGGAAATAAACACGCTTTCTTGTGATGTGGTTGTTTTTTAAATACCTACAACGACATTGTCAGAAATGGACGCTAAACAAAAGTGTCCCTTTTATAGCACCTCTCCCCTACATTCTATAATTTCTCATGAAATCGCATATTCCGACGTTGTCAGATACTGTGGCACACAAAAGAAGCATTGATTCTGTCGCCATCGGTCTTCTCTAAACATAAGATGATACGGACAGGGAGCTTCTGAGATGAGAGTGAAGCAGGGAATTCCTCTGAGTATCATCAAGCCAATCGACCGGACTGTCTACCACGACGTAAGACCCCATCACGAAACAGCTTTCCATTTAAGAATTAAGCTCGCCACGGTCTCTATTATCTTCCGCTCACTCTTCGAACCCACCGAGAGGGCCAACAGAGACAACGGGGGAGGAAAAAGACTGCTCAGGCGGTTCCCAGTAATTCGTCTAAATTTCCCCGTGCCGGTAATTTGTTTAGATTCGCAATAGCTTCGGAAGGCCAACGAAGAGGAAGCACGCGCGCTCCAGAAGTTCCCGAACAGGGGAGCTAATAAATCTGATCCCGTTTCTCCACTCGACCAGGGAAGAATGTTCTGCATTACTTTTCCCATAGTTCCCCGGGCGTGTGTGCTCCCTGTTTCGTGGAACCATGGCATCGCTTACATCTATGACGTTCCCCGAATGTTTGACGAAATCTCCGTGAAAAAAATTGTATTCGAGGCTGAGACAAGAAAATCGCATGGGGGTAGTTCCTAGCCAATATTTCTTGCTTCCGAAAGAATCAGAATTTTCATACATTTTATAACGAATATTTGATGGTTGTACGAGCTTTCATCTGAAAAATTTCACGGTGAACCGAGATATTCAATAACATTGCTACTATATCAGAAGCTGCACGAGATGGAGTCGCTGTTATTTAAAACATGTCGCTGCCCGTTGAATGGATCTGAATAAATACGACGGGTAGAAGCTTTTTATAAGCCTCCGCCCCACGTTATCCGAAATAAGCTGACGAATTTTCGAGGAGCGGAATAACGGCAGTCGTATATAAACGAGGGTGAAGACGCTCTCCCGTGAATTCTCGTGCTCTAGACGTCGAGAGAATGCGGGCATTGTTGCGTGATATAAAATGAAACCCGAGACACTAGGAATTCACCGTGATAATCTTTTCCAACCGTGCGTCCGCCCGAACTTCCATTCTTTCCTTGTTCGTCTGGGCTATCAAATAAAATTATGGTAATTATGCCGGGCAACGTGCATCTCGTTCAGACGGGGCAGTGATTATCCGTTTCCTTCGTTAAGTGTTTATGTGATTGCAAATACTGCTGGGCAGCTTTAAATCGATAAATATACACATTACTTTTTTAGTGAAAGAAGCTAATAGTAATACATTAAAGTACTAAAATGAGTGAAATACTTGTTGATCGAACGTATCCAGTTGATAGGAAATTACTGTGATAAATTATTGTTTCCTTAAGTAGATTAACAAATTTGTTTGCAGAATATTTATCGGTGAGGAAAGGTTGCCAATCCTTCCAAGATTGATTACATTTCGGAAATGAACGCTGCACGAGAGTACACGGAGGATTATTATGTTCATATCATTGAAATATTTGTATCGCGTTATAAATCATAATGTGTCACTGATCTCTGATTGGTATCGAGCTTCTGATTGCAGAATAGTATCCTCCTGTCCAGCTCGATTTATTTACGTACAAATGGAACGGATGCATCGCTACCTTTTTAATTTGAATCTGAATTTAAATGAATATCGTGTCCAGCGACGTTGCATGCGTGTACGAAAAAGTATACCAGCGTAGATTCAGAACCGTTCTCAAAGATAAATTCAAATATAATCTGTCGTAAGTTCAGAGGGAATTCATAAAAATGGATGGTGAAAAATTAAAATTTCTTTTTCCATTCTTTCCATCACTGCTAATTACTCTGACAGAACAAATCTGTATAATTAATCAGAATTGAACCAGGAATTAATAACATCAGTAAACACACCAGCAAGACGTACCAAAAGTGTCTTGTAATTAGAAAATGATCAAACTCGAAGGCTTGATTCAACTTCATTTTAACGAGCACTATAAGCGTGCAAAGTTTGAATTACGAAATTTCTGAATAAATAGTACGACTATTGTAAGCAAACATTTTCTATGTTACATGGTAATGACTATTAACAGCGAAGAATGGAGTATTACACAGGTATAGAATACTATCGAAAGCAGAATGTTTCTAACATCACCGAGGCACCAAAAAACTGATTTTCTCTCCTCGATCTACAATACAAAAAGTCCTTCGACACTTCGCTGAAATCGGGTCTTGCATGCCACCGTTGCCACCGGAATTTCCGGTCACGTAAGACGCCTTTCCACGGGGCTAGGCGAAAAAGAAGAGCATAGCCGTTGAATTTCCGTCAAAGTTAATTTAACCGTGTGCCAGCGCAAGTGACAGTCGCCGTACAAAAAACCCGGACACGATACTGAATTTTTCCGAACGCCTTCTGCCGCATCGCCTAAAAGTATCACACGATGATAAGTAACAAGAAGTACCGCGATAAAAAGTCCTCTGTTGGTACGAAATTAAACAATTCCCCAATAAAAATCGACTTGCACTAAAAGAAGTTTGAAGTTCGTTGACTAACCTTCAGATTTTTCTTTTCGTTCTTCCCGAAAATAACACAAACGTGCCAGAAGCCCGCCTGTTTCCAAAAAGCAAGATAGACATTAAATTATCAGAGGATTCGAATCCCGGAAGTAGATTCTTGTCTTGGTCACAAATCTATGCCAAGCATACCGGGAGAAAAAAAAACCTTCACCAGGGAAATCTGAGAGAAAATCATTGGAGAATGAAATTAGCAATCCGTTGTCCGTCATCAGAGACCTCTGAGCCCAGCCGGCACTTCGCTGATCGACGTTTAATCGCTGATTATGAAGTCGCAGGCCACGCGGTGTCGCACAAAGGCGAGATTAATTGTTTACCCGGGAAAATCGCGTGGGTAGCGCGAACAGATATCGAACGTTCACTTGCGCGTCACCCGTGCTTAATTCCTCTTTTCATAAACGCCTCTGGAGAGGCGTTCGGGGGCGGACGGCGGCAGAAGAAGTGATAGTGGTGAAGTAGGCCAGGGTGGCGGCAAGCCGCGCGAATATTTATCACGTAATCCCTGGACATTATGCTTGGCTACTCGTGATCATAAATTATAACCTATGGAATGGAACGAGTATACATTTCGGGGTAGACTGGCACGCGCAGTTTGTCCTTAACGTATTCACCTCCGCGGTGGGAAATTCGTGACGTTGAGTAATCGTTCGGGGGGCCTCGGGGGAAAAAATATTCGGCCGCGATGCGAGCCAACCGATTCGACTGTCGCGAAAGCGTGGAGGAACGGGGATCCTCGGATCGGCTCGAGTCGTAGCGGAGATCGCGAGGTTCCTTCAGCTCCACTGGCTTCGAAGCATTCGGATCTGCGAGGGTGCCTGTGATTTTAGAATTCCGAGGATGATTGGGATCCTCATTCGCGGCCGGCCGAGGCTCCCAGGGAATTAAGGACGGTCCGGAAGCCGAGGAACTTCTGGGAAAGAAGCTAGAGAAGAAGCTGAAGATTGGAATAGAATGTCCGAGTAATGCGAAAAGTCAGGGGCTTTACAAGATTGTGAAAAGCCTGTGTACGATAGCTTAACGCGGAGACTGTGGACTCCTGTTTCCTCTGCGCGCCTGCCGTGGCATTGTTTGACGCTTCGACCTGGTGTTTCGGGGCCCATCGCGGAACTTTCTTGTACTCGAACCGTTTCAGAACGATTGTCCTCCGCTTTAATGATAGAGTCTGTCAGTTAAAAGTTTGAAAAGGGCAGGGAACGTCGTCGCTGCGACGCTCCGATCCTCAGCCGCTCGTGAATCGCTCGAGACCTTTGGAGTTTCGGCGCGGTGTTTAGAATCTCGTACGAGCCGTTGGACCCCAGTCGACGGGAAATTGTCGACGAGCCTCTTTTATTTTAATGCTGGGAGTTCGTCAAAATTTATCAAAGTTCCGGTGGCCCCGGAAAGCTGTAACAGTCGCGAAGTGAAATAACGCCGGGCAAGAAGTGACCCGTTAATGTTGCGCGGATCTTGGAACGGCGGAAAGTTCCCGAAAGCAACGAATTTCGGAGCTGCGAAAGTTTCCGGGCCGCCGGTATTTCGGTAATGCCTGCATTATCCGAACTTTTGTGCGGCCCAGCCGAGCCGTGAGTAATTTTCACTGAGCCAAGATCATTTCGACTTTTACGCTATCCCCATGTTTATGGAAGGGATATTCCGCCGTCGTAACTTTCAGGCAACTTTGAGGTTCTCTGGTACAAGTCCACCGAAATATGCCCCAAATACCTTTTAACTGCATTTCACCGTTTCCTGTGAACGATAGAAACGATTCTTCGACTATTCCGCTACGCGTATTGCCTTGCACTGAATTGTTCCGCCATGTAGGTATCTTAATACAAATCATTTTGGAACACTCGGCAAAAAAGACGAGTCACTTAAAGTACCTATTTTCATTTTTCTTAGCGGCCCTAACAGTTTCCCAGGCCAGGAAAATTCCTTCTCAAAACTGCTGGGGAAATACAGGGAAATGGAGTCGAACACCGCCTCGTTGTATCTCGTTTATTTAATTCTCTGAATCAGGGAATTGAAGCGTTTAATGCCAGCCTTGTGTTTATCTTCTTATGTGACGTTTATTAGGAATTATACGACAATGAGGACGGGGCGTCGGTGCTGGCGAATTTCTGCTGCATGTCGACGCCATTTCTGCACCGGTACACACACCCGGGATCCACGTCCCGGCCTGTGTACCGTGCCCGTTTGTTTATTATCAAAGGGAAAGTTGAGTTGCGCGGGACGACGAACCGCCAGCGACCTGGTCGATTCCTATTAAATCCCCGGAAGTCTACTCAGCTTTCGGTTCTTCCGTAACAATTCGAGGCCAACGAAAACAGAGACCGACCATTCTGGAGATGAACCACTTTTTTCCAAAACAGCGACAAGTGCATTTTTTTCCTCGGCCGGCTTTAAAGCTGCACGATTTTTTTTTTTTTTTTAAAGCGTGTTCGCCGATGCAACGGCAGGTGTGTGCGTAGCTGCGCGTGCTTTTACTGAAAAACAAAAACGGGTGAACTAAAAAGTAGAAAAATGGAAGTCTAAAAAAGGGGGCACGGAGAAAAGAGGGGGGGGGGGGGGGGGGGCGAGTAACCGATAAAACTTTCGACGTTGATGGTGAACCCAATTTTCACCGTGCCGTTTGCGGTCGGGCCAACCAGACACGAAACTCGACCAGTTTACGGACGAATACTTGGGGAAATTTTGGCTGTAGGGTAAATGCGCGGGAAATTTGATTGCATTCATAAGTGTTACAATAGCTGTCACGAGTGGACATATTTTAACGCAGATGTCGGCTGTCCAAAGACTAACGTAAATTTGATTGTTAGACATATAGAAGCACAACTGTGAGATATCACACTTGATTACGTTTAAAGTCATTTAAATATTATTAATAGGCTGGCGAGAATCGGACCTCGAGCTTTTAAACGTCTGCTACCCCTTAAATATTCGAGCAGGACTCCGAAGAACGGGGTTCAGTTGTTTTCATAAACTGTAACGTGCAATTAATCACGTTTTTCGTTGACAGACATTATTATCAGCGTAAGAACCGTACGAGAGAGCATGACGACGAGCTATTTATCTCGAGGAGAACACGGCCCGACAACCGCGTTTCGACGAATACAAAGGACACCAAGCTCATCAGCGGCCTCGTGCTACGCGCGAAGACGCGCAAAAGTGCTCTTTTGAAATTTAAATTCTTGCTAATGAAGTGTTCGCAATTTACAGCGGCCGTTTCGTTACGTCTTTCGCTCGAAATTTCCCACAATGCAAAATTTCTCATTGGCACACGTCGGCCGGCAGAAAGCGGTTCCTCTTCTTTTTTCTGTTTCTTTTTTTATTCTTTGCCTCTCATCGCGGCACTCGACTTTTTTCCTCGCATAACGCGACGTAAATTTCCCTTAATTCCGGCCGACCTGCTTCCGCGCCCTGCCATCTTTGCGTAGGTTAAAATAATCGTCGCGATCGATAACAATTTCGCAACTTGTCAATTAGATCAATTATCTGCCTCGCAATATCGCAGCTGCCAGTTCAGACTCTCTACTTTAAATTCTCTGACATTTTAATAAAGCTCTTCCTCCCCTTGTAATTCTTCTAATATTTTTCTGGACCGTCCTCGCTTCCTTTTATTTACGCTAGCTTATTTATGAACATCGATTGATAGAATGTGCGTCAATTATTTCGACTTTTCTTCGATGTTTGCAGAACGAAAGCAGACCAACAGGTCGTGCGCTCTTAAAAGTCCACGATTAGAAGTTGGCTTCTAAAACAACCGACCGGTTTCAAACGAAAATCAAACACGGTTCAGCGTGCATTAACAGATTGGTCGCTCTTAAGGATACAAAGAGCGCACGTGCGTTTGTTTCGCGAAGTACATATTTGCGATTCATTTAAAGCTTGGTCTCTCTTTTATCATCTCCTCGCTGTGAGTCCGCGAGACTTACTCGAGAAACGGGATAGAGATAAAAAGCAAATTGCGATGCTTGCAATTTATGCTTTATTTATTTGGCGGTTAGAAAGGGATAATAACGCTCGAAAGGAATATACGTTTTTCCTCCCCGCCTATAATTGCACCGGCTACAATATAGCTTCCGCTTTGCCTAGCAACATTATTCAGTATCACGAATATTTTTTAAAATATTCCCTCGCCCGAGCGAACTGTAACTGTAACTGTTGATTGTTTCAGCCTTACATAGGAAATACTACTCGCCCAAATTTAATACGAAATTTCATACATAATTGCCTGGGAATTACGCGTTGCATGCGGAGTTAATTTACATTCATTTACCTTTATGCGTATGCGCCACGTGGAAAGGAACAACAGTGCAAGTAGCGCAACAGTATAACTACACGGAACTCAGTGTAAGCCTTCTATTTTCCAATGATGCAAAATCATGAAACTTTCATGCGGCATTTCAGAAAATACTCGTCACGTATACTGCGGCACGTAGAACGTGAACGAATGCAAGGGAAATGAAACGATGCGGCGGGCAATGGAATAAAACGCGTTTCAAAAATGAGGACATACGGAGCGGGTAATGGAAGCCAGATTTTGAAACGGGGCAATTTCAAAAGTGTTGCAGATGATACAGAACGGTCGCGGGGATACTGGGGCCAATTTAAAAGTAGTCATCGAGGTGGCTTCTGCCGGGGACAGCCACTTCTCTGCGACCTCTGCTACGCTTCCATGAATGATGGTCGATTGTAATTCAGTCGCGAGCAGCTCGCGTTTCTTCTAAATAAAGCAGTGTATGCACATGTCATAGGCACTCTTTTTCACACTAATTTATCATTACACGATGCAAGATTAGTTTTTTTTTATTTATTTCTTTATTATTTTTATTAGATTACACGATCAATTTTCATCAAAGTAAAAGCCTGACACAGTGTTAAACTTGTAGCAATCAATTTAATTCTTGAAGTTTCGAAATGGTTCATGTGTTCGAATATATTATCACTGTTTACAACTATCTTTTCTTACTTGTTTAGTAAAGCACTTTTAACAGTAGGACTTCGTGATTCTTATCTCTGAGACAGTTTCGTAAGCGTCGAAGTATGCACGGATCTGGCATTGTTCCCTTCACGCTCCATTCGCGAAGCTTGAATCGCAAGTTTCTGACAATCGTAATTTCGTAATCGGCACGATGCTTTCGACATATGATAGCCTAAGTGCGGGGGATTACGGATTTATCGTCACGCCTGGCGTGAAGTCGGATCCGACTGGAAGTCAAGAAGCCAATAACGCTAGGGAACGCGAGATTATCCCCGTGCTCTCTCTCAGAGACGACACTTTATGACCGCCATTTGCGGAGTTATAGAAGTCGGAAGTTTTTGAAGGCTCTTGGCATACATAATCTTCGGAGAGCCGGGTTGGAGGAGGGACACGCGTCCTCGGGTAAGAAGCTTCTTTACAGACCGCGGAAACTGATGTTCGAAACGAGTGGCGTGTAATTGTGCTCGGATCGTAGCGCTCACTTTACTCGAGTTTTAACCTGGATGGAGTGTATAAATTCAATTGGAACCTTTCTGACAAACTCACGCTTCTTCCTCTCCCTTTGTGGTGGAGAATTTTCATATCCTGAGTTAACAAGCAGTTGCGAGGGACGGAGAAAAGATAACTAGCAGTAACAGCCACAACTTCAACTTTGTCTTGTTACCTGTATTATCTCCAAGATATACATCCTACAACCAGCTAGTTCCTTCAATTCCCATTAAAACAGCTACAAATACGATCTGAATGATTCATGAAATCTGAATAATTTCTACAAATTTGAACATTCTTCAGTCTTTCCCTTGCTTTACAATATTCCCCGCGCGAACGAGAGAGATACTTTTGTTTATAGAATTAGAGTAAAGTAGCCGAATATGAGACCCATTTCTTGAAAACATCATAACTCTTGACTAAGAACACTTTTATTAAAATTCGATACACCTTTCAAAAGTTGAATATGTATTCTTTAGCAACCTACTGGAAAATACTATAACAAGGATTCGGTTTCTTCATAATAAAATAAAAACGAAAGTCACTCAGATACGCAGATAAAAAAAATTGGTTCCTAATATGAGACCCAGTTTCTTTTCTCATGAAACTTATTTTTTCTTTCTTTTTTTATAAAGTCGGCATGTGAAATCTATTTCTTCACTGCCGCAGTCTTCGTGGGCCCACCACGCTCATCATAACACTTTATACGTACACTTAACCCATTGTTCACGTAGCACATCTGAAGAATAAAGACCTGTGCAAAACAAGCATACTGTATCATAATTTTCTTTCTTAATCACCTTCATCATTCAGAACAATTTCTTCTTCACTCTCATTAGTTGAACATTCGCGGGTCTCGTATTCGGAAACAATAAAATGATAACTATTAAGTGGCTTCTAAGATAATTCTTCATCATTTAATGATATACAACTAGTAAACCTTAAAGGCCATAGCAAGCACTATACAACAGTATTTGTGCAAATCGTTATACACTTACCACTTTAGAGGTATTTGTAATTTAATCGAACCACTTCAAAAACTTACTGCAACGTATTTCAGAAATATGTGCTTGCTCAAGAAGCTTAATTTATTACAACGCCACTGTGCCGACAAAACAACAAATATACGCTTAGTTAGTAAAGAAATATCATTGCTATGACATTCAAGTTCTGTGGCGGAAATAAGCTGGGGTCTCATATTAGGAGAGGTCGTCATATTCGGCTGCTTTACCCTATACGACTCATTATCCCAATTCTGATCAATGTATCATCGCAAATCGCCTCCGTCTATGCTTGCACGAACTTCAGTATCGCATCTTGTTCCGAGTGCTCGCGTTCCAGCGGATGCAGCTGCAGCTGCCACTGCAGCTTGCATGCCACGTGAGACGAATGGAGGACAGCTGCTTAGTTACGTACTCCTTGAAAAGTGGTTCGGTTAGAGGGTGCTAAATTCATTATAACGGCCGAGACTGTGATATCGGCAGACTGCCAGCCGGGTCGCAGCTGATCGGGATGAATTTGAATTTACTGGAACGCCTCGCAAACTTTACGGGCCGTTCAGATGCATCGGAACGGTCTGGAGGAGGAGGATCCTCCGCTCCAAGGATTCCCCGTACACGCTGGATTAGAGGTTTGCAATCGATTAAACGGGGTGCACTGTCGTTTCCCTGTTCTTGGAGGGGAACAATTTGACGGACCGCGACGGCAGAGGAAACTGTGAAATGCTGAGGGGAGTTCGATCGATCTGATCGTGGCAGAATCAGTGACAGCTGATCGGAGATCCTTCCGTGAAAACGTAGATATTCGAAATTGTAATCAGAGATAAGAATGGCCTCCTAAAAATTAGTCTTCCCTTCTTTTCAAAGAAATTGTTCATCTTTGCGTCCGGACTGACTAGTCACCTTACGCCTGACACCTATGGGACCTTAATATTTATAATTACTACCCAAATCCATGTATCGCAATTCAATCTTAAACCTTAAATATTTTAAATCTTAACTTAATTATCTTTATAATTAAATCTAGAAAAGTCTAGAAAAGTCTTCCTTCAATCTTAACTGTATTCCTCGAGTTCAGGGGAACAACTTGTTCCGGGCAAGTGTACGTTGGTACGTCTTTCTAAAAGAGGCTCGACAGTATTTAACAAAAGGGCAGTTGAGAGTGAACCATGCAAGGAGGCACTTACAAGAACTGCTACATAAAGTCGGGTGCTGTGTGATCAGAAAATACACCATCGCCTCTCTGTATTTCCTATATCCTACAATATGCATGCTTAAAGGAAGCTTAACAATCACAGCTGAACGAGGATTGCAAAATCTAAGAACACTTCCCTGGAAAACCAAAGGAAACGCTCGAAGCAGGTATTTCTTGCCTCGTAAACCGTATCTGTGTAAGTCCAACGTGACAGTCGCAGTTACAACGGTCGAAACATGTCGGGGGCGTGCTTGCAGAAGCTCAGGAATGCCGGGATTTCCAGTGTCCAGAGGGCTGAGGCGGCATGTTAGCCGGCAGACCCTTAGAAGTGCCATGCAGCAAGTGTGAATACACTATGCTGCTGCTATGCAACGCGAGCGAGCGCGCGTCGCATTATGTCGTCGGGCCGGCGGTGCCGCTTTTCATTTGTCGGCTGATTCATTGACCGCCACCACTGTTTCGGGGTGGAGCGACGCAAGCGAGTCGCGCCGCGTACTCCACGAATATCGTATTCCACTTTGTCCTGCCCGACGATTGAATTTAGAATGGGCTGTCGTCGACAAACGCTACACAAAAGCGTAAACTAAGGGTCCACTCTGTTTTTTTTTCGGCACGATTCGATGGAAGTCGATGGACCATTTCGGTTTTGACGAACTTGAAACTTGGTGGCCGCATCGCTGCGGTCCGTTTGGCCCGGTTCGATTCTTCTCACGACAGGTTCCGTCAAATATTTCTGTCCAGCGAGTCCTACATTCCTGTCGATCTCCATTCCCTTTGCTGGCGCATTTTTATTATCTTTCTGCTTGCTCGAATCTGGTATTGTCTTCTGCTGGCCAGCGTTTTTTCTGCGAATTATTCGGAATATGCAGATTGTTTGTAGACGAAGCTTATGTTCGTAGAAATGGTCGAGTCATGATTGGTTTTTCTTTTATGCTCCAATAACTTGTATTTTCTTATGGTACTTAGGTATACGTCGAATGATTTATCTATCCTTTATCTGCTGACGTTTGATTGTTGAGCTGTTTAAATTACACCTCCATGAACGACGAAATTATGAAAGCAGCTACTTTTAAAAGCGGCAGCTAGCAAGGTTACCAGAGTTTTCAACGCCAGCAGTCTTCTCCCCGGCCAATGAGAAGCCATCCCTTCCGTAGTCCTTTCTTCGCTTATTTAATAACACGGTTTCATCCCTCCCTTTCGCATTGTTCGCGGCCACGAAATCGTGCACGGTTCACAACGCGTTTACAGTACGAGTTCTCGATGGAAATAAGCTTCCCTTTCGCTTTTTAAAAGCTCACCGCGCCTCGTTCCGCGCCACTGCCACAACCCTCGTAAAGGAGGCAACGGTATCAGTGCAATTTGTTGCACACCCTGCAATTATTCTTGCACACGTAACCGACTCTTATCGCCACGCGTACGTGTTTTGCTCCTCGCGCATTTTAAATCAGATTTTGTATTATCTGGGGGCAGTTTTTTTTCCTTACAATTAGTTGCGCCTCTGGAACGGTGGTATCCCGCCGAGTCTTTTTAACTATGTAATACATTCCTCGTATCCCATTTTTTACACGTTTCCATGTACATTTTCATTTTACATGAATATTATATTTTAATATTCGTTTTCCGATTTCTTCTTGCTCGAATACGAAAAGTTTGCTTCTCCTTTACACGCGAAATTCATAAGCGTCACTAATCATAGATGCTACTATTATATGCGAAGTTAATGTTAATACAGTAATTCGTCGTTATTGTCCCGGTTTTACCATGCGTAATAGTCCCGCTCACTATCCCCACCATTTCTTGGAATCCTTCAGTCGAGAGTGAGAGAACGAAAGAGTCGACGGCAACCGTTTCGTTCCCTCTCGCTCGCTCTTCGAATTTCTCGGCCGGACGGAATCGTGTCCACGTCGCGACGTACGCCCGCCGCCAGCCCCGATCGTCGGGTTTATATCGACGAATTGGGGAGTTGACAAAATTTTTAAAAGTGTTTAAAACTGTTCATTATGATAAAATATGCTTGTAAAAAAATATTAATTTTTTGCTACACCTCTAACATGAAAAAAATGTAATTTTTATTTTAAATAAAAAAATTGCCGCGAAAACGCACTGCATGGTCACGTGACCATTTGTGACGTCAACGTGCAGTAAACAACGAAAGTTGTGGTTAGGGACAGTAAGGAGTGAATTTTTCTCAAAAAAAGAATGGATAATAAAAATTATTATCAATACTGTGCTGTTCCCTGTTGTGAGAACACTTCAATACGGACACCCAAAAAGTTATTTATTCATGTTCCGCTGGAAACAAATATGCGCAAAAAGTGGCTAAATCTTGCGAGAATAAACCAACAATTTTCTTCAAAATCTAAAATGTTCAGGGCACATTTTACACTTCACCGTACACACACCAGAGTTACGATACAGTTGTACATAGCCAACTGCATCGTCGCCGTAGCTTACTCTTGAAGACCTATACAGAGAAATAATACAGTAAGAGTACATAACCTCTTAGGTATTTAATTTCTTCTAAACAATCTAAAACAATATACTTACACAGAAGTTTTAGCATTTCTGTATTCGGCAGAACAGAAGTCTGGATTTTTAGCGAAATAGCTAACTACCATAATAGCGTCCACTTTGGGTAAATTTGTACTGTCAGCTTTAACGAAATTGTTTTCCATTGTGCGAAGTGTCACTCGTCGCTATATATAAATCGCTGTTTACTGCACAATGACGTCACGCGCCGTGATTGGCGTTTGAGATCACATGACTCACAATTTAAAAACGTCAATTTTATTTATTAATTTTTGGTAAAACGAATAAGTGTTTTATTAATATTTCTATCATTTTTGGCTTTTCATTAATAAATCTGTAGATTTATCTACTTTTCCCTTTTTTTTTTTTTCAAATACTGGCAACACCCCAATTGGAGAAGGAAACTGTAACACGGATATCGATAACAGAGAATGTTTTGCAGTTTGCAAAGATCTGCTAAACACCCAGCATTCGCGCCAAGGCTCGCGTAAAGAGCTAAAGGTGCGATGCATTTTACCAGCCGTTTCACCCCTTTTTTTCTCGCGCTCCTCTTCTTTTCAACCCCCGCCGTGCCTTCGCGTTACAGGCATTTACGAAGTCAGCAACTGTTCAATTACCATAAACGCCAGCCACCACTACCACGCAACTCTGCATTCATCTCGACGCGGAGCTGAGCAGAGAAGTTTTTCCGAATACAACGCAATTGACACAAATTGGCGGCCGTTATTTTCCGCTGCGGTGGCGTGTCGGTTACTGAGGCGAGATAGTTAAATGAAAACGTCACTTCTCACACGTCTTCAGTGGACGCCACTATGTCTTTGTTTTCCTCGAGACTGATTTATGAATACCACTTCTCATGTACAACTATATGTATATAATTCTGTACGTGGCTATACTGAATCGCAGTCTTCGTGCAAGCACCATTCCGAAAATATATTAGGTACCGCTTCGATAACAACCTCTCCGCTCGCCATCCATCTTTCATTGCCCAGTGTTCCCTCGTCGCTGACGGGAATTATACGCCGACGTCTTATTTACCCTCCAAGACTCTGTTTTCGATGGGAGAGCAAAGAGCGCGTAGGCTTCTTAATATTTAAAATATGCAAATTTATTCATTCGCCTCTTATCCCTTTGCTTAACAAAGCCTCTCGCGCAAAGTCCCCGTTTGAGCACGCGAAAAGGCGAGGGAAGCGAGCCGTGCACCCGGACCTCAACAGTTTATAAACAATCGCGTTTTAATATTTACGGTTCGATTAGTTGCAACGAAAGCTGCTGGTTTCACTTCTTTCACTCGACGCACAGTGCGTTGAATCAATGGGAAGTCGGAACAAAAATCATAACTTCTGATCTAATCAGTTTTCGACCTATATAGCCCAATACTTCTTTAACCAGAATATATAGATGCATCGATTGGTGTAGAAAAAAATGTACAGTTGCATTAAAAAAAATTGAGGTGATCTCGATCTTTTATTGAATAAAAAGTTTTTTATCAATATTTACTTTTGCAATTTGTTGTCAACTGAATACTGACTAACTTTTGTTCAAAAATTTTTTTTATCAAATTACTTTTATCACGTGCATTTGAAGTTAGAATTTTTTCAAAAAATATATTTTAAATATATAAGCTTATTTAGACTAAAAAACAAGCAGACTCTAAATACGTTAACGTAATGTATTGTTATTATAAACTTTCAATAGTAATATCTGTTAATTTAGTTTAATAATAGTTTAATAATAATAATAATAATTTCACAGACATTAGAATTCTTTATGTGCACACTTCTTCCTAAAAAAATTTATTTCTCAAATAATTTGGATCAAATAGCATGGATTGGGAACGAATTTTATTTCCGAATTCATATTTAATGTCGTTAAATATTCAACATTGGAGCTGTTAATCTTGTAGAACTAATGCTTCCAGAGTGCTTTCAATTTTGACTCTTCGCTTTGTGAAACACGCGCCGAATGTTAACCGCCTACATACAAGAAACATTCACTGCACTGAGTAAATACGTTTAGCTTATTTCACGTATGGGAGGTTTCTCAAATTAAAAAACATCGAAGTATGGAAGTTTTGAAACTCGGGGATACCTTATTGCTCCCGCGGGACCGCCATGGCTCTTACTTATCTCACGCAGTTAAATCTTTAAGAGTTCGTGGCTCGGGCGCTTATCGTTAATAAAAATGTCAGGAAACACTTTAGCGCCGCGATTCTTTCCTTCGTCGAGCGTTAACGTAAGACCGAAACGGTCTGGCATTCCAAATTCCACAAATAACTTGCGTATTTATGAATGTAACATTTAAGCCTTGGACGATATGATTTTTGTACAGTATTCCACGAATTCTTATCCCTCCTGCAGGTATTAACACATTTGCAGCGCTGGTAACGAGCACACGCGAGATATCGAGTGGTTTAAGACCTTTTACGAGGCCGTTAACGATTCAGTTAATTAAACACATTTGCAGGGTAATCTGAGCAGAAGTGGTTGTTAATATTTCCAGGATTATCGCGGGTGTGCATTTGTTGTTCTTCGATAATAATTCCCATTATGCCCAGCGGCCGCGGTGCCAACGAAATCCCGATGTCACTACGGGCTTTGTGTTCTTATTTCGACTATGGATAATCTGTTTTGGTCGGGTGCTTGAAGCTGGCAGATTATTCGAATTCAACGCGGCGGATTAACGTAATCTCCCTAATTCAACGAGCACCGAAAGTTTCATTATTGTGTCAGCGATGCTTCAATGGCCGCCGAGGCGCGCGCAAAATACTACCAACGTTCGAATAACGGCCGATTCGCAGCGTGCAATTTGTATTTTTCTGCTTTTTCCCCCGCTTTGCTTCCGTCCAATTTCGGGGTGTTTCGTCAATTTCGATTGCCACGCGAAAAGCGAGGAACGACCCTTGCGGCGTGTTTTTAATTAATCGATCGTTGTCCGCCAACAATTGGTTTTTTTCAAGTGCCCCGTTCGGTCAAAAATAGGGATCTGTTACTTGCGAAACGAAGAATACGCAACGATGCTGAATGGAAATTCTGAAAGTCTGTCCAAACATCCAATGAAATTTCATGTTGGAAAAAATGACGAAAGAAACTTTATAAGGCTGGATAAATTTCTTGTGTACGCGACCAAAAGTTTCACGTTGTTGGGCAACCGGGGCACCCGGGTACCCCATGCGTCCTGTTAAGATAGATTTCAAATACAGTATATCCTCGTTTGGAGCCCGTTTCTACCACGCGTTAGGAGCCCGGCGACTATCCCCACCATTTCTTGGAATCCTTCGGACGAGAGTGAGAAAACCCAATGAGCGAGCGAGAGGAAACGAACGAGTCGACACGAAGTTGCCGTCGGCTTTCGTTTCCTCTCGCTCGCTCATTGGGTTTTCTCACACGCGCCAGTGCACAGTGGTCTGGAAAGCGGCGTTTTGTGGCCAAAAGTCAATTTTTCAACTTCAATGTTTACAGAAATTTTTTTTTCCTATGTATTGATAACCCCCGAAACCTTCAAACTCCGATCATATTATATATTTCAGGCAATTCTATAATCAGATATAGTGTTATAAAGTGTAAATCATGAAATTTTACGTGAAACTAATTGTTGTAATTACTCATTATAGAACATCAAAATACGTGTTTATATCATACAGTTATATAGGTAAGGAAGTATATTTCAGTTATTTATATGTGTCATAGGCATTTTTTAGTCCATGAACAAATAGTGCAATGTTTATATGAATTTAAACTTTGAGAAGGCTTATAAAAAAATGATTAAGTGAAATTAACATCGGACTTTTTTTACATGATAGCTTACACAATTGTTAACAAGAGCATGTTAATTTCAAGTGCAACCTCCTGCAACCTTCAATTTTATGCAGACTTTTAGAAATGACGCTCGAGGTGTTTGGGCGTCCCGTACGCGTGTATTTTTAATGTTTTATTTTTTTTAAGTCAAAGATAATGTTAGAGCTGAATCTTTTTTCTCTTTTTTCTCTAGTACGGCTATGATTTTTAATTTTGACTATAAAATACTGCTTTCCAGACCACAATGCGCGCCATATTGAATCCGCCATTTTGAATTTTGAATTTTTGGTGCCAAATTCGTTATCAGCGACCTCAAAAACCCTTAATCACCAAGTTTCAGAAAGATCAGAATTTTGGCCACAAAACGCCGCTTTCCAGACCACTGTGCAGTGGCCGCGCGGAATAGTGTCCAGTCGCGTTAGGAGCCCGCCACCAGCCCCGTTCGACGGGCTCCTAACGAGTATTTACTGTACAGCGATAATTTTACTTTCGTACTTCTTCGAAACACTTAGTTTTCCATTCCTATAATATACCAAGTGCCGTTTTAAACAATTTGAGCGGATAATTTACTCGAAACTACAACATAATTCGATGCTAAAGTCGATCGACCATGGCATTTGCGGTTCTCGACTCTCTACGAAGATGGTTGTCTCTGGTTCAGTGGTGAACGGAACGTTATCTTGTACATATAAACAAATATACGCACCCAGGGAACGAACTAGAGAACGAAACGAAGAACTGAATCAGTTTACGTCAGTTCTTGGTTCGTATACGACGTGCATTTTTGAAAAAATTTCTATGGAGATGTATTCTAAAACGTATAGTGTCTCCGTGAAGTACAGCTTGCAATTTTTGGAGGTTTATAATTGTATGGCAAAATGGATGAATTATCAGCAGAAGAATTTTCAAGGTAAATATCATTCTTACATACAATGTCTAAAAACAATTGTGAATTTTGTAAGACGGGTTTTTCTTACAATAAACAATAACGCACGTAGAATCAACTATCGATAACACTCTGTGATATATTCTACAAGAACAGGGCGAGTCGTAACATAGAACGCGGAGGGCTTCCTAAATGGCGACCAGCGTGTCCCAAATACCGTAGAAGAGTGGCCGCGTCTTGGCGATCAAAGCGTAGCGTCCTGCCCGCGACGCATCCCTTGGGCCTGGGTTTTCCCCAAGTTCTCCCGCGCAAACGGTCCCAGGCGGTGTATTTGGGCTTCCGGGCGGCAGGCCGCGATTCCGGGGCGCCATTTGAATCTACGTCTATCGGATTTTCTTACAATTTAGTATATTACAATGTGTGAACATTGTCCTCTTGTTTGCTAATAATATCTATATTATTTATTTTAATAAATAAACAGTATTCGTTAAGAATTTTGTGTCCTGTATAATTTCTTTAGAAAACTTCCGTTCATAAATCATCCAACTACAGCCTGCCTTACATGGGCACTCGGATACCCCGGCTACCCAACAAGCGTATACATAAGTTTGAAGCTTTACTATTTAAAATCTTTTGCATAAATTTTTATTTCAAAAACGTATGTCAGGGCAAAAGACTTCAAAGAATGGGGATCCGGAGCGGTTTTGCGATATTTTCACAGGAACATAAAAAAGTACTAAAGGAAACATAGAAATGGGTACCCACAGTTCTGTTGCCAGAGAAATAAAGATTCTTCTACTCGTGACAGGCAATCTTCGCTATTATCAAGTAGACCGATCGAGCACAGTGATAATTGAATTCTCTAGAAAATACAGCGAAGTTGGGACAGCCATCTGGTTGCTAATTAAGGATTAAACTCCGGCGGCCGAACTTCGGTGGAATAGAACATTCGTTAAAAAACATTCTCATTTCCCTGCTGCATTTGAGGTTTTGCAATTGTGTAGTTTATAAAACGCAGGGATACTCAGCGGGACAATTCTACTGGCACAGTTTCGGCCGATGTTACAAAATCGTAGCCGTCGGCACTTTAAACTTACTTTATCACGGATTCGGCGCGTAAATAGCGATAAACGAGATGCGTTTCCTGTAAAAAGTGCTTTCAGAAACACCCCGAGAACGGCTCGTGTCGCCTCGTCCAAAAATGTCTGCCCTACACCCACGCATATCGCGCGTTTGTATATTTTAAACTCGTTTCAACTTCCGAATACACACGGTTCCTCGCCTGTTTTCCCTCGCCCGCTAACATTTTAATTGTACTTTTAACGACGCCGAGTCGTGTCAACAAATAAATTTCCGTCAGCTGGAAATCAAGTGGAAAAGCAATCACGGAAACGGTTCCGAGAGTTCCAACAGTTGCCCCGTAATGAGGTGACCCCGCGCTTGCTCGTACGCTCTCCTTTTTTCCCCTCTCCAATAAATGTCGATCTTTTTCTTCTCCGCTCTGCTTTGAAAATTCCTTCCACATTCCATTATCATATATCTGACGCAAGGAAACCTGAAGCTTCAAACACTAACGGTGTTAGTGATTCTATATCTGTCTTCCTGTTAAATATTCTATTCCCAACTGTTACACGATGGGTCGCTGCCTTAACTCTACATCCCTCACCCTGAAGATACTATCAACTATCACGTGGAAGACTGCTACATTGACAGAGTTGATACTATATCGCCCACAAAGCCTGTCGAACCGAGCAGCGTAGTGGTTTAACAGTCGATGCAGTGAAAACTGTAACTGATGAAGAGTTAAACGCCGAACGCCCTCGTTCCAACACGTTTCCACGTCAATCGCGAAACTCCCAGCCGACAGTAGCAGTTGTTTTTCCCCGCTCTTGGTAGCAAACACGGGCATTAAAATTGAATATTAAATCCATGCGGTCGACGGAAAAACACGGGTCGCCCGGCGACGTTTAATCCGTGAAATTGCTATCACGATGTAATTACATTAAAACAAACTTGAATGCGGCGTGCACCGATTTTTCCCCCAACTCGTATACGCGTAACGTCTATTTAATCCACGTGACGAGTATGGAAGCACAGTTTCGCGCAATAATATCTCAGACCGGTGACGGAAACTGTGCCAATATTCTGACTCCGCCCAGAGCCACAGAGAAATGAGACATCCTCCGTCGATCTCGTAGATTTTTAATGCTAAACGCAGAATATAGTGTTCCACGCGCGTTACCAAGCTTATTACGAGCTGCCTTCGTTTCCCCCCGCTGTTTCTCAACAAACACCCGTGTTTCGTGTTAAAACACTGTTCCACACTATCGAGCATCTACCTCGATCAGCCAGGAAAGGCGGGGCCATTCACCGTCAAGTATTTTCCCGACTTAATTCAGCCGTCCTGCGGGCAGAATACGCCCGTTGAAAGAGGGTGGGCGAGCGCCCTTCCAGCAGAGTATAAAACAGCGCGGGCGTAGTATCAACGGATCCCTTATTAGAACGCGTTATCACGGCCGAACGCCCCGCGTCGCGTCTGTTTACGTGGATCAAGATCAACGAACGGTTTTCACGAGCAGCGCAAGCCCGAGCTTTTCCTCGCCGCCACGCCCGCGAAACACGGCGTCGATGGTGCCGGTGGGTGTGCACACAAGTCCCAGGGCCGACAAATATCACGTCCTGTTGCACGCAAATCCGCGGATCTACAGACCGCTGGCATGAATCATTTCTTTGTTTGCCATCGTGTCCCGCCACAGCGCTCGGCTATTTATTATTTATCCATCCTCGGTGGAAATAACGTCAACGCCGTAACCGCGCGATTACTTCGAAATTTATGCACGCCTGGAGCAGGCAAGCTGCTTTAAATCCCCGTCCCGGGGACATCTGTAGTCGTCTCCAAGTATCGGCGGAAAAAAACAACGAAAGAAACGAAAACACCGCCTTTGGAAATAATGGTCTGCGTGAGCGGTCCAGCGGCCACTCGGAAACTGTGTTTCTGCATATAGAACTGTCGGAGATAGTTGCTCGACGAAGACTCATCCACGTTGGACCTATACTGCGAGTTTCGTATATTTAACGGTTTGAAAACGGTTGGACCGGGATACATCGGAGCGACATTCATTATTCAGCGACCCAACAGGAGCCTCTTCTGCAAAACTGTGATAAGACAACATCGGGGGAGCTCGGCAGCCCAGTTTGAACCGGCGAAAATGTGGGTCAGGTAATAGCAGATGCTGTACTTATTAATCATTGACTCGGTTTTCGCGCGAGCAAAGCGGAAATTCCATCGCGCGGAAGGAAAAGTCCCGGCGGCTCTATTGACCTCTATCTGCAACATTCAACGGCCACGCGTTCAAGTATGCAACGAACTCAAAGTTGCATCGTTGCGTACGTTGCTCCTCCGCGCTCGTATAAAAATGCACACGCCTCGGCTGGCATCCGACTCCCAGCTGCGGCATGCACACGGTCTAAGGTTGCAGTTACACTATAGAGTTATGCTGTAAGGGACGCGGTCAAATGCGCGCGTTTGTATGCAAGTGTACCCGGCGAAAGCGACGAGTGGTGAATTGAAAAGCGAGCGCCATCGCGGCACGGGCGTAGCGCTCGGCACGGTGGAAGGCGTAAAAAGCACGCGAGCTTCGCCCAGCAGACTTCGAATATTGTCCCTTTCATAATTCTCCAGAGAAGTTTGACGCTCGAATAGGTATATCACAGAGCGATGAATTTTTCTTTCAGCCGTTTGTCCGTCAGAGAGACTATGGCGCCCGGGTCGAAGTACAACGCGGAGCGAATAATAAAGACGAAAGAATGAGTGTTTTCGACCGTACAATGCAAACAAGTTTTTCAGGAGTGAAGTCTTTGCGGATAGTTGGGGGTAACGCTGGCAATGCTCACAAAGTTAATGCGAACGTTTCGCAGAAAGTGGTGGAGTGTAACGAGGTTTGCAAATGAGATTTTAAAGGTGAGAAGGTGAGGAAAATTGATGGAAGTTGCGCGAGGTGTGACTGTGGCTAAATTGGTAGGGTATCTTCTAAGGAGTAACTTCGCGTTAACGCGAGAAAATATTAGGATATACTTCCGAAAGGGACCGGTGGCCGATCGAGATGAGGTTTTGTGCGAGGGGCGGGGAGGTGGTGTGAACCCTAAATCTAAAATTGTAGCTTCGGGTATTTATTAGTTTCCGAAATATTAATAAAAAATTGTTAATTTTTTTGGAAATTTTTTTTGGACGTTGGTGCAGGCCTCCCTACCCGGGAGCCCTTCCGTCCCTCTATTTTTTATTTTTGAAATTTTGTAATCACAGTCTCATTTTTAGCATCGCCAAACTCACCTCAGTTCGCTACCCATGCTTTACGGGCCCGCGCCCCCCACGCTACTCTACTCCCCACCAATACTAATACCCGGGACAAGTTGGGAAGTGGAATGCGTTGTGTCGGTATAAGTCAACAGAAATATTGTTAATAGGGGGGACCGTGGTAAAGTGATTAAAAAAAAATCGGTAAGGTGTACCCGTTTATGCACAATTACCCCAGTATCTTTTGAACGCATTAATTGCCGCAGCTATAATTTTATATTTCGGTTCTGTCCACAACCCTCGTAATACCCACCAAGTTTCATCTCGATCGGCCACCGGTTGGGGCTAGATTAGTGCGGAGGGCGCACGGGCGCGTAAAGCATGGTAGCGAACCGATGTGAGTTTGGCGATGCTAAAAATGAGACTGTGGTTACAAAATTTCAAAAATAAAAAATAGGGTAACGGAAGGGCTCCCGGGCACGGAGGCCAGCACCAACGTCCGAAAAAAATTTCCAAAATAATTAACAATTTTTTATTAATATTTCGGAAACTAATAAATACCCGAAGCTACAATTTTAGATTTAGGGTTCACACCCCCTCCCCACCCATCCCACAAAACCTCATCTCGATCGGCCACCGGTCCCTTTCGGAAGTACAGCCAAATACAGTAATTGGGGTGTTGCCAGTATTTGAAAAAAAAAGGGAAAAGTAGATAAATCTACAGATTTATTAATGAAAAGCCTAAAATGATAGAAATATTAATAAAACACTTATTCGTTTTACCAAAATTTAATAAATAAAATTGACGTTTTTAAATTGTAAGTCATGTGATCTCAAACGCCAATCACGGCGCGTGACGTCATTGTGCAGTAAGCAGCGATTTATATATAGCGACGAGTGACACTTCGCACAATGGAAAACAATTTCGTTAAAGCTGACAGTACAAATTTACCCAAAGTGGACGCTATTATGGTGGTTAGCTATTTCGCTAAAAATCCAGACTTCTGTTCTGCCGAATACAGAAATGCTAAAACTTCTGTGTAAGTATATTGTTTTAGATTGTTTAGAAGAAATTAAATACCTAAGAGGTTATGTACTCTTACTGTATTATTTCCTTAGAGCATATAAGCATGGAGGAAGCATGCAATAGGCGAAAATGTAGAGGGCGATAGAAAGAGAAAGATATACATGTGGGACACCCCCTCTCTTTCTAACGCCAGGGTGCCGCCTGGCGCTAGAAAGAGAGGGGGTGTCCCACATGTATATCTTTCTCTTTCTATCGCCCTCTACATTTTCGCCTATTGCATGCTTCCTCCATGTCTATATGCTCTAAGATTATTTATCTGTATAGGTCTTCAAGAGTAAGCTACGGCGACGATGCAGTTGGCTATGTACAACTGTATCGTAACTCTGGTGTGTGTACGGTGAAGTGTAAAATGTGCCCTGAACATTTTAGATTTTGAAGAAAATTGTTGGTTTATTCTCGCAAGATTTAGCCACTTTTTGCGCATATTTGTTTCCAGCGGAACATGAATAAATAACTTTTTGGGTGTCCGTATTGAAGTGTTCTCACAACAGGGAACAGCACAGTATTGATAATAATTTTTATTATCCATTCTTTTTTTGAGAAAAATTCACTCCTTACTGTCCCTAACCACAACTTTCGTTGTTTACAGCACGTTGACGTCACAAATGGTCACGTGACCATGCAGTGCGTTTTCGCGGCAATTTTTTTATTTAAAATAAAAATTACATTTTTTTCATGTTAGAGGTGTAGCAAAAAATTAATATTTTTTTACAAGCATATTTTATCATAATGAACAGTTTTAAACACTTTTAAAAATTTTGTCAACTCCCCAATTATACCGCTTCGATTAATTTTTTTGTGGGAGATTCAGTGTTAAATTAGTCCCTCGTGAAAAATTGTTGTTTCCCCAAATCTTCTTTATTTTCAGTGTACAATATTACAGGCGAAAGATATATAACCTCTTATTTTCCATAAACTTATGCCGAGGATATTGGAAAAGAGTAATGGAACACCCGCTTGGCTTCAATTTTATAAATTAATCATTGGGAGGTTTCGTGTGTCTTCTTTGATCGCTATCAGAAAGCTTTCCCCTCTGCTTTCTATCTCGCTGTGCAAGTAAATTCCTGTAGTGAACCCGAACATGCTTTCTCGATCGCATCTAAACGATTGTTCAACGCTGATACTCTCATCCTCGAAACAGTTTCTCGACAGCATACGTCGCCATCGCGTCCGATGAACAGTCGAGGTATTTCATTCTTATCTAATCCATTAGAAAAGAAAAACGAAGGACATTCCGTTTGCTCGCCAGCTTATCGATTGTGTCCATTCAGCCAGTGCTATGAGCCGGCGCGTTTCTCTAAGGATTTTATCTAAATGAAATTCCTTTATTTGTGGGCATTTTTCCAGGCATTCGGTCGCCGACTCTTCCTTTGTGCGTTAGCTAAATAAACAATCTACCTCGATACTTCTGCCGGTCCGTTTATTTCCTTCGTATGTGGCAAATTTGGGGTGACTTTTCTGGCGAATATTTTTCGCTTAAAAAATTCACGAACATCACAGTTGGCCACAGAACAAATCAAACTTAAATCGATAAAGAAACCTGTATTTAGTAAGCTACAATTTCCAACATCCCGTCATCCATCTCTTTCACACAGCTACCTCGAAGAGTAACAATTCCCTCAAGCAGTCCTGACTTTTTGCCGCGTTCCCCAACAACATGCAGTCGTATTTAAATGTTTGATCGAGCTACGTGGCCTGGAACCATCGCGAACGTCATGCTGCAAAAAGTGATACTACCTGCAGCCCCGCATTTCCACGCATCGACGAAAGAAAGGGGCGCGTATCGTGCAGCAACGTGCAGCTTTCTCGATAGGATGTGTGGCGATTCGAGTTTCCAGGCGTTAAAAGGGTGTCAAAGAAATTCATTCGGTAGCCTGGGCGCGAGCAAGGCGCTGCTCCGGGGATCCAATGAAAATGGCCACGGCTGGCTTAGAAGAATACAACAAAAACAGCGGCCAGTGGATCTTGGGGGAAGTCGAGCGGGATTTCTGGAAAAATAAACTGATGGAAAGTAACACAATCCCGTGTCGACTACAATACGGACGGATACCTATTGATCCGCAGTCTGAAATATCAGGAACAGTTTCGTGCACACACGGAATACAAATAACCGAACGATTTCTGCCCTTCGACAGGCCGCTACGTGTCCCGCCACGTTATTTCGCGTGTCGGTGCCCTTTTATCGCGAAACGCCCCGGCTCCGTTGTGCTAACGTGGCGAAATAAAATTTCGCTTAAATTGCTGCCATATTGTTAACGCTTCCCTCCCCATCGGGCTATTCTCCTTTCTTCTTTTTTTGCCACGAGCCTGCGAAATTTCGGCACCCGTCGAAGGATGAACGTTCTATCCTTTGTTCGTTTTTCCAGATACGTGACCTGACCTCCTGCCTCCGTTCCGATATTTTCCACCCTTTGTTCGAGTTACTGGCTGCTTTATACTGCTCTCATCGCGAGTCCTAGGATATTAAGAGACTGTAACAGAACTGTGTGCTGTATTATTGCAACGTGGATTAGTTTTACGCTGTTTTACACCGACTTCCAGCGAAAGAAATAATGATAATCTTTCTTCTGTTTCAGGTAAGGCGACGTCGTTCAACTTAGTTACTGAGGCAATCGCGATGAGTGTCGACTGATTCATTACGCGTAAGTTGCGCAATCATTTGAGTTCTAGTATTAAGTAGCCTTAGCAAAAATTAGAATGAAATCGTTGAATAGTGTAGGTTCTTAGTGGATGATTTTGGGACAGTGATGGGCAATCCGCGGGCCGCATTTGGCTCTGCTGCGACTGACCTGCGGCCTGCATTTGTTTCAATTGTAAATCCATATTGCAGATGACAAATTCAGGCCAGAAATTAAAATTCTTTGATTAATATATTTGAGTATTTAATATTGCGGCTCGCGTAAGGTATTCGGTTTCCACTTTTATCATCGCTGGTTCAGGACAAGCTGGGTAATTAAATTAAGATAAGATATTACATATTCCATTCGATATGAACAAATTTAATTTCATATACATATCCTGTTCCTACAAACCTAAATTCATTCACCTGTCAGAAAGACTAGGTCAGATATTTTTAAATATTTCTCTGTATGTCCATTATCTTTTTACGTATCTTATAACAAACAGCAGTAATTGAAATCGTAGTTGAAGAATATATTTCCTGCCCATGAATAGTGTCTCGATATGTGCAAGATTGTGTACATCGAAATGAATTGGATCTGCACATGGCCCCGCCTCAGAAAATCGGAAAATCGAGCGACATCCTGGCCCTCGAGGCGACTTGTCATCCGTGCGCCGTGGCTATAAATAAAAAATTGTCGGCAGACATTGAATTTTAAGCCAGGCTTTAGTCACCGGGCGGTGTTGTAAGGCTGTTTAAACGAGTCAGAAGTTGGAATGGAATTTTAAATGCAGTCGTTGCTGGCTTTTTATCGTGCCAGAGACCGCCGAGATCGTTGTCGAAAGTTCACCGTTAAATAGTGGAGTCTGCAAAATTTGAAAGTTTCATCCCACACAGCAGTTACCCATAGCTATTATGCTTGAATCATGAGTAATGATGACTCGTGCAATTTTCCTCAAGTTCAATAAATCTATTAATTTCCATTACTTTCTATTAATTTCAATTAATTTCAATTAATTTCTATTAATTTCTATTAATTTCTAATAATTTCTATTAATTTCTATTATTTTCTATTAATTTCTTTTAATTTCTATTAATTTCTATTAATTTCTCTATCCTGTGTAATATCGTGTCCTCTGCTAATTATACCTATAGCGCTGCTAATTCCACTAGGCGCCATATTCGTCTATCGTCCACCCCTACTTCAGTCGAAGCAGTTACCTTTTCTTCTTTCATCAGACTCTCTTCATATTTCCGAATTTTATTAATCCACCAATTTACGTAGTCCTGCATGACAGGTTCAAACAGAACTAACGAATTTCACCAGTTCCCTTCGATTCATGCAACCGAAAATCATCAGCGAAATATGAGCACCGCGATCGTTCAAAACCGAACTATAAACGATAATTCGATAGTGATTGCGCGTAAAAAAAGGATGTATAAAATGGCCACATTATGAACACCTAGGCGCGAATACTGTGTAATGTGAAACGAATGAAGTTTCTGGTTCGTTAAAAGGGTGAAAATTTACTGCCTCCCCCAGTTTTCGTTATTCCTGACACATTTTCGTGCGGGAACGGGATGCACGGCGGAATTCAGTGAATATCGATAAAAATAATCGTTTCCCGGCACACCGACAACATTCGTGCATTGTCACGCATGCCAAAACCATCTGCACGATATTGGCTATCGTGAAACGCGAAATAAATTCGCGCGGAAATATTTTCACACGCACGGCGAAATAACTAATGATTTATTCGACCGGGCGTCGACAGTTCGATGATAATACTTTTAACGACGCAAAATGCCCCCCTCCGCACGCACCGCCACCCGCCGCCCCCTGTTGACAAGGTTTTGCCGCAAATATTGTCAACGGCTGTGTAATTTTCCATGAAGCGGAGGAACGCGATGGAAAATTAATTTCACTGACTGCCCACGAAAATTGCGATCACAATTGCGTAGCGTTACAGGGATCACGTTTAGCTGGAGAACGGGCTGTGATGGGATCTGTCAAATTATTGTAAATATTATATTGCAATTTAGTTTGCAAACATTGGGCTTGCTGATTGCATTAGACTTAATTAATAACTATTGCGTACAGCGTAGAGGAAGTATATTCACACATTTCATGGACCAATCTACATGTCTAAATCAGTGGATATTAACACATTATTTACCGGCAGCCGATTAATGTATCCTAAAAATCAGGTGTTTTTTAGATCTGTTAACGGCGGTAGTAGAAACATCGTTAAATACATTCACATTCGCACTATCAATAATAATTAATATCAGTACTTTACTTGTTCTTTCAAACTTGTTATAACAATTTTAACCCTTCAAATGACCCTCAACATTTCCTCCACACAAACCCCCCCCCCCCCCCCCCCCCCCCCGGTATTAGCGAAGAGTTCGAGTTCGAATTGACCGGTAATTTCTATGTATCCGCTTAATTCGCTGCCGACTATAATTAATGTGTTAATTCAACCTTCGACAATGAAAAATGTGACGTCAGTTTCTCTGTACCGAAATTACGAAAATATGACACCAATGAGAGTTGCTCAATTTAAAGGTGAAAATACGATGATGAAGGGGTTGCCCTTTTTTTGCCATTTGTTACCAAGTTTCTAACGTTATCAGTATTTGTTCTTTTATGGAACCGTATGTTCTGTTAATATGACTCTAGGAACAAGTTAACGATAAAATCAGAAATTTGTGTGTATTCTGCTGTTTACGTTTACACGCGTCCCAAGCTGTTTGATATAAAGTACGTGGCAAGATGAATATCCGACAGGCAATCGCATGTAACGAAACAATGAAGTCGCTACGTATATTAGGCAATATTTCCTACAAAACACAAGCACATTCGCTCACTGCTGCCACTCAGTTACCCTCAGGCACGCAATAAACATCAATATTATTCGCTAGACATCATGCTATCTCAGCGTTCGAACGTTTCTTTCACTTCTACTCCATTGATAATTCCGCTTGTATATGAAGTAAACAATTGCAGTGCAGGGTTTACTTCTATTAGATCTATGATATATAATTTAGCTGCTATCATTATTCCCAGATAGGGTAGAATTTCAAATCAGAGTCAGATAATAAAATTCGCAAGAAGCATCTTATTTACTGGAGTGTTCGTAGGACGCAAAGGGACGCTGTCCTTCGTTAAACATAAATGTATATTGCACTTTGCACAATGAACGCGTGCTCTCCCTCTGCGGAGAGATGCCGCGCATTCTCCGCGGCTTCTTTTTGATCATCATATGTCCCTGGCATGTCATCAGGCTGGTCTAAATGCAGCTCCGGGCGCAGTCCTTTATTCTTACGCCGAAAAAAAGCACCCAGTTTTCTCGCGACGGCGCTGAAAAGCTACGCCCGCCGAAGTGGCCAAATGTCCGAGAGGGTTAAAGGTTCCTTTGCCGCCTCCGCGTAAATACGTCACGCGGCTGCTGAAAAATCCCAGTTTATGACATTCTCCCGCGTATAATTCCCGAGGCTCCGAGCCCTTGGCGACACCGTGTGTAAGTATAGGGTAAGCAGGCCAGTAGATGGACAGTTTAGCTGATTCCGAAGTTTACATCAAGGTGTTTCTTAGAAATATCTGTTGTATTAAAAAAAAATCAAAAGCTTTGCACGTAAAAATGTACAAATTTAAAGAAAAAAATAACTGCAAGTAAAAAAATTAATGTATTTAAGGATTAGATGATGAAAATTCTACTCATAGCCCGTATCACAAATAGATGGACGATAGGGCTAGCAGATGGACAGTTCAGAACCAATAGATGGACGGGTGTCTGGCTAGACGAGTAAAAGACTTATTAGCTATTGTAGGTACCTAGATTAAGTTATTGTTTGTTAAAATATAGTTTATTTCATCAAAACTAAAAACGTATGGAGTCTTCATTGCCAGAAACCGGTGCCACAGGTTAAGGGCCCAGGCCGCAAATAAAGTGAGGTTATGTCTAACCTAAAGTGGCCAGACGTCGCGGATCGTGTGGGGCTGTCTCGAATTTGAATTGTTTGTCCCGCATTGAAAACTGTCTCGGAAAGTGTCCCGGATTGGATATGTAACCTTTTTAACATTTTCTTAGTGGCACAAAGTAAAAATATATATCCGCTCGTTCCTTTTCTAATATCATCCAAGACTCTATTTAGATCATTACACGTATATTGATGTACGGTATATTTTTTTTAATGCTTGCCATCTAAATAAAAAAGAAACATAAGATACCTACAAGTAAATGTGTAAACTGTTCGATTATTTAAAAAAACGGCTTCAAAAGGTTTAATTCCATTCTGTCCATCTACTGCGACAAGGTTAGAAAATCCACATCAGTACATGGACAGTCATTTTTATAAGTTCTATCGTTTTATTTTTCTTTGTTCACGCGTTTATATATAAATTGTTAATATTAGAATGCAATCATCTATTGCATACCTCTGTACAATACATCCAAATACGTTTTTTATTAACTTTAAGGCACGCGATGCTGAGCAATAGCTAATAATAAAAGAGTGACTCGCGCATGGTGGCGTAAAATCATACATACAAATACATTTTTCGCATACAAAATTTTTTTTTCGATAAATATGTTAATGTTTTATAAAACAACAAACGTTTTTTCTACAAAATAAAAAAACAATAATATAGATTAAAACTCTAGTTCTTTCAATATTAACGATTAACCAACGATTCGTCCATCTACTGGGCCCCGTCCATCTACTGGCCTGCTTACCCTACGTACGACTCGCATTGTGGCTATCCGCCCCACCGCGCTACCATTGCGTATTCGCGGATTCGAAACACGTAGCGGCGCAGAAACGCCGAAAGAGGAATTTTCAGAATTATACAGTCCGCGGCGATAATGGCTGCGACGTTACGTAGCCGGACGCAGAAACGTCAGCCTTTGAACAGGCACGCGGGGAATGAGATTTCGCCAGTCGCATCGTGCACGGCCGCGAAGTCACGCGTGTCCCTTCGTAACGTGACTCGTCGCGTTCCTTATCGCCATTTTCTCGACAGACCTGCGCGTGCAGCGAAATCTCTTTTCCCGGCGCGAGAATAAATGACCCCGCGAATTACCGCGGTCCTAGTCCTTTTTCCTCTCCCCCGTCTCTCGTAGTTCTCTCGCGTTCGCACACCCCTTTCCTCGCGCGAGCGATCGCCGCGATAAGTAATCCCCTGATCCAGAACAAAGCAATTAGGAAAGTTGTATCGTGTGCCTTTCATTGTGATCTTTAATTAAGAAATTTATGTAATTCGGCGTGTCGAGGTTGTCCTTGATCGTATCTTGCGCAATCATACGGGAATCACGAAAGTTCGTTCGCTCCTTTCTTTCAATACTCCAGCCCCACGCGATGGGGCGGGTGGGGAGACGCGATTTCGATGATTATAAGGAAAATAAGACTGGGTATAAATAATACATTGACAATTTTTCAATACCGTTAGGTTGTTTATTTGTTGGTTGCAAATCAGTCGATCATGTCACGTGAACTTTTCATGATAAAACGCGGATGGTTCGCGCAGGGGTAGTTAGGTGTTCAACGTTACGGCTCGGCAGAGCGTTAATCTCACTACCGGAAATCAATTTGCAAGTTCTTCGTAGCGTCGCAAGTCCAACTTGACTTCCAAAAGCTGGCATAATTAGGGCGCAAACGGGAACAAATCATATTGCCCTGGACATCGTGAACTGCTTCCTTTGAACCTCGCATTAACCCCAATTACGCTTAATATCTGGGATTCGCCGCTAGAAACTCGTGACTCAGTTCCTCCTTCAATAGAAATTCTTTGATGATTGTAAATATTGTGTGCAACTTCGAAACACGGAATTCATGGGGCTCTATTAGCTCTCCTTATTTTCGTAACGCGACTCCTCACGGTTTAGGGAACCTACGTCCGATCGGCGTGCAAAACGATATTTATACACCGCCGCTATCGATTTTGTATTTACCAAGATTTATCAGTGTTAGAATTCCAACGATCGTCGATAATGAATTCTGGACGTCCGGTAGCCTTACCCGGAGCTATTAGCGGCTAATACAAACGTGTCCATTAGCCGTGCACGAATTACAGTGGACCTAAAGATAAATGGACCACCGTGTGCGCGAATGTGTGTCGATGCTGTCGAAATTTGTAATCAAATTCTGCAATATTCGATCGAACCTAGCACGCACGAAATTGGCAATCCTGAGATTATTATCTAGCAAAGAAACTCTTAACGTTTCATCAAGCCTCAAGCATGAAGGGAACTCCTTTCCCTCGCAAAGCAATGGGGAATGTACCCACCAAATTTAACAGAGAAGAAATTACGCAAGCTTCAACTAATAAATCAGTGTTTTCACCGACCTTTCTCGGGTCACAATCCCTTTTTATAATATTTAATAAGGAAAAGAAAAATACGTATTCCAGAATATAATTCTAACTTAATAATATTAAAAAATAAACCAAAAGAACCGTGGCGACTCCCCAGAAAACACTTCGTGACCCACAGATTGGGAATCACTGTAATAAATCCAGCGGTACCAAGAATATTCCGTTAAACAATTAATCACACGTTGTCCTAGCTTCGCATTAAAATTGTGCAGAGCTTGGCTTTTATTATTGAAAGTATAAAGGGGGTTTCTTCTCCCCAAATTCTGTCTAATAATACCCCTGCCCAGAGGACGTTCGCGGGGGGGAAGAGGAGGGCAATAACAAGGACGTTTCGCGTTATTGCAGCTCGAAAACCGGCGGGGCTACAATTTTGAGTCCTCGTCGAGGCCATGGGGAAAGGTCTCGAAAGTCTCGAGGAACTCCTCGAAGTCTTTCCAGTCCGGGTCTGAAGCGCGCCGAGCTATCGAATGCCCTCGCTGCCAACGCTGGCTGATTGTGAACGCGCGAAGAAATGAGTTCGACACGAGTGGATCATTAAAGGAGCAAGTGAACGACAGGTAGGAAGTGTCGCGCCGGAAAGCAACGAGGTGAAAACGGAAAATAGCAGGGTAACTGAACGACCGGCGAACGAGGACAAAGAGGAGAAGCGTGGCACGAGAAAGGGCGAGGGACGCAGTCAACCCTAACTTTCCCGTTGGTCTGTAACGATTGATGTTTCTACACCGACGGCTCCTGTTTCTTCTGCCTCCGAACGAGATTCCCTGCTGTGTAATTTCCTCCTTTTCTGTTTTTTAAACACGCCCCCGATGAAAATAAAAATATCCCTCGCTGCGACGGGGAGTAGGGAACGGCTGTGAAGTGTGGGAAAATAATTGGAAACGAGGGGATGCGGGGACATAGTCCTGCTGCTAAATAAACACGGCTTCGATCCTTTTGTAGCGAGCGGAGGAACGGCTTCGGAATCATTTATCTTCGAGAAGAAGAGGAAGACAGTGCGCTCGGTAATGTTCCGATAATAAGTCTAGTTACACTGCGTTCCACATTAGGGCATCCCGACGCCCCTACCGATTTGCGACCGATCTGCGCAGCCCCCACTACTACCCACGGTTTGAACCGCATGCGATTGGTCGTGGTAATTTCCAAGCAATAACTGGTACATCCCAAACGCGGGACCTGACCGTTGTAAACGTAAACAGTCCCGCACGAAAAGTGAACAGAGAGAGAGTAGAGAAGGCCGTGCGACGGAGAAAAACATATAGTCCAGTGAAATTATGGTAAATTTTGGTATGGGCCTTTATTTGGTCGTTTTAAACAATATGTCAAAAGTCCCCATCGATCCGAGTGCCGCTAAAAATTTTACAGAGGGTTGAAAAAAAAATAACAGTTTTTCGCGAATATCTCGTTATTTAGCAGTTTTACGACAAAAATAGGTCTTACACAATTTATAACCTAGGAAATTCTCTACAAAAAAGGTTGTATGAGTTTTTTTCGTAGGAGTAACCATTGTCATGTGTGCCGGGTTACCAAGTTTCAACCCCCATACTTTTGACAAGGGAAGATCCCGAACCCGGAAATTCAGAAAATTATGAAACTCTGTAAATATGTAGCGGAAGTCCTGCTGAGTACAACGCAATTTCGTTTGCTGCCCAAATTCACTCCAAGAGGGTGCAATTGACCCCTGAAAATTTTTTTATTTTGTATTATTACTCACGAACTGTAGGAGATAGAAAACAAGTGTTCCGGAAAAAGTTACTTCTCTTAATTAGGACTAACATTTGGTAAATTATAGTTCTTACAGTTCTTACGATGCGTGAGTTATAACACAAAATCTTAAAAAAAAACGGATTTTCAGGGGTCAATTTCACCCTCTTAGAGTGAATTTGGGCAGCAACAAAAATTGAGTAATACATACCTATATATCCTCTACTTATCCCCAAAGATTAAAGTTTAAATTTGTTCACTCGAAGGGGGTGAAATTGACCCCTGAAAATCCGGCTATTTTTCGATTTTGTGTTATAACTCACGAACCGTAAAAACTGTAAGAACTATAATTTACCAAATGTTAGTCCTAATTAAGAGAAGTAACTTTTTCCTGAACACTTTTTTTCTATCTTCTACAGTTCGCGAGTTATAATACAAAATAAAAAAATTTCAGGGGTCAATTGCACCCTCTTCGAGTGAATTTGGGCAGCAAACGAAATTGCGTTGTACTCAGCAGGACTACATATTTACGTAGTACATATTCGTACATATTAGTACGTAGGACTACATATTCCGCTACATATTTACAGAGTTTCATAATTTTCTGAATTTCCGGGTTCGGGATTTTCCCTTGTCAAAAGTATGGGGGTTGAAACTTGGTAACCCGGTACACACGAAAATGGTTACTCCTACGAAAAAAATTCATACAACCTTTTTTGTAGAGAATTTCCTAGGTTATAAATTGTGTGATACCTATTTTTGTCGTAAAACTGCTAGATAACGAGATATTCGCGAAAAACTGTTATTTTTTTTCAACCCTCTGTAAAATTTTTAGCGGCACTCGGATCGGTGGGGACTTTTGACATATTGTTTAAAACGACCAAATAAAGGCCCATACCAAAATTTAGCTAGCTGGGATTTATTCCGAAGATTGGGCAGATTTCCGTCTAATTTCACTGGACTACATAGGCCAGCGATGCCCCGATGGGCGGCCCGAGGGTACGAGCATCCATCGCATTTTCCAAAGCTCGCGTGGAAGGGGTCTCGAAACCAATGAAGTTGCAGGCATGTAACGTATGAGGAAAACTCTAGTAGTGTGCGTGTAGGCTCGTACCCGTAGGCTTATATGACTGGGACTCTTGGAGCCCCAGTGTTCTACATTTTAGGAATTGGGAAAATAAACACGAATTGACTAATGATTAAACAATATTATGTAATTGAACGAAATAGACTTGAATATTCCCACTTACACCTCTGATTAACAAAAAGTTTCTTATTAAACGATTTTTATTCAGCTTCAATCCTCTGTTTGTGAGTTTGTTTGTATGTATGTTTGTTCAGTTCAAATCTAGAAACTCAATTTTAACCCACCTCCAACTATCCAATAGACTTGAAACTTTGCAGGCATACGTAGTTTGGATGACAATACAAAATTATGAAGAAAAAGAAACCCCCCAGGGTTTAAAAAATTATCCTGTCATCAAAAAATAGAACCCATAACCGCAAATCCAAACGACTTGAAATCAGCCTATAACCAGAAGTCAAATCAATTTAATGGCAATGAAATCAGCATGTGACGGTTACATGCTGATTTCAGGGTACGAGCCTACACGCACACTACTAGAGTTTTCCTCATCCGTTACATGCCTGCAACTTCATTGGTTTCGAGACCCCCTTCCACGCGAGCTTTGGAAAATGCGATGGATGCTCGTACCCTCGGGCCGCCCATCGGGGCATCGCTGACATAGGCGGTTAAGTGGGGAGTCGGCGTAGCAACGTCGCCTGAGGGTCGTGCCTGCGCGAAATCTGTATGCTCTAATGTGGAATCAAGTGTAGTAGCAATTGGAGATGCACGCAGATGTCTATATTTTTAAAAAGGCATTGAATTTCGCTGGGAATATTGATGAGGGAAAACTGGCAAAAATCCTCCGGTGAATGAATAATTATCCAGAACAGGTCCGCGAGCGAGTATTTTAAACATCCCATTGAATGGCACTTTACGTTATGGCATCCCAGAAATCTCGCGCGTCATACACTCGTAACATCCCGCGGACAGAGCGCGACGGGACAACGTTTAATCTGCAAAACGATCCTGCCGGGTCTCCTAACGAACGGGAGAAAAATTCCCGCCGATCCGACGCTTCGCAGCCTCGTAATTCCAGAAGTGAATTAACGCTCGTGGCGGGTCGTCGCGCCCGGCCGCGAAAATGAATCGATCCGTGCGTCACGGGCCGGGTAACAGCCGCGGTGAAATTAAAACGCGAGCGTGCAAATAATTACACGGCAAATAATATCCATGGATCGTCGCGCGGGAACGGCGGCGGCTCTCATTGTCCGTCAAACCGGGAGAAACGGTTACCCCGATCGTGTCCCCCTTTGATTAAACTCTTAGCCGTCGCCGCGAGCGCCGCCGGGGGAGTGGAAAAAAGAAAGCACGCCAATTAGATACGGGGCCCCTCCCCATCGCGCAACTCGCTAAATTGCAATGAGCTTCGAGTAGGTACATCAAATTAACGGCGCGAGTTTATCTTGCGTTTAGAAAAAGCGGCTGCAAATTTCCCTCGAAGGGAAACAACCCCCCGCGGAAACGGATTTTTTACCGGTGTAGTTCTGGGCGCTGTGCGGCTCCGTTGTTATTTAAAGCGCTGTCTTAAATCTCCCCGGCCGAAAGGATCCACTGTCGTAAGAGTAATTCGGGACAATCTATCGTTTTAATCTAGTTACCCGGAATTGCGCGCGCCCGCCCCGTCTTTCGACCTTACCCCCACAGAGGTCGGAGCGCCGCTTTTAACAATTTCGCATAACACGGGAGAAGGGAGCGTGCTTCCGCGGGGTGTCTAGTATATCGTTGTGCAAATAGTTGGTAGAGTAGTTCCTCGTGGAAATAGAATGGCTGTGTATAGAAGGATGTCGAAGCGCAAAGGAATATATCCAGACTTTTGACAGTAGTTTTCTACTGCGAGTCCTCTCGGTGTTAGGGTAGTTTAAATTATGGATTCTGTTTTATGGGGCATGCCTTGGGTAATTGAGTTATCGAATCATTTATTTATTGCCGATTCAGATGTATGTGGGATAGGGTACACGGCTGAACAATGTGGATTCTAAATGATTGAAACAGTATACTGTTTGCTGGCACACGCTGATTAGTTATGCGTAGATACGGTTATAATTACTCTGAAATTGCTGGTTGCTAGCAAGCCGCAGCAGGGGAAGGTTCACAGGAAATTAACAGAAATCGAGTTAAAGTCAGTGTCCACGGTGCAAAATAGGTTTGTTGCTCTCGAATATCGAGTTTGCTAACTGCGTTACAATGATAATCTTGTTCAGAAAGAAAACAGATGCTGGGTGAAATCGTGTCCACTTCGGCTGAAAAGGAATCAAATATTAGCAGAGCAGGGGAAGCAATTAATTAAACTGTAGGTAGGTACTCTTATCAAGCCATTATAGGATGAAATTACGACTTCCCTGAAATAGTACGGAATATCGAATGTAAATAATTTGCGCTGCGACGGAATGAAAACGAAATATTCTTAGCGAAGCCCTGAACGGTAACGTCGCCTCGACTCGCGCCGTAATTTCGCGCAAAGATATTTCACCGGGTTTTTATTAAACGCGTAGACACGGAATTTCTGTTTCCATTTGTACGTGCACGCCCTCTGTTTCCCTGCCTCCCTATCTTACCCCATTCGTTCATGCGCTAAAAACTCTATCACCACCCCTCCCCCCTCCTGTCACCCTCGCGAAGTCTTTTTTCGAGACATCCCTTTCCGCGTGACCGTTTATCTCGATGTGTAACTACGGCCAACGACACAGGCCCTTCTTCCTCGAGTTCCGTTGTTTATATGCTCCCGAATCGTCCCCGGGACTCGCCCTGAAATTCCTCCACGCTGGGAGTTTCCTTTTGATCGATTCGAACCGTGTAACTACATCCGGTAAATTGCTTCGCCGCCTGTATTCATCCCTTTTCCTCTATTTTCTCTGTCAGCTCGGTAGAATTTCCTGCTCCTTCTTCTCTAGCAAAATAAATATTTGACTCTGTTTACTAAAGTGAGATTAATTGCTGTCGGCTAGGTTTCCGTTCGATAGACATGGATTTTTAGTGAGCATTTCTGCAATTAGTCAATACTCTGCTCCGCCTCGACGGGCTTTAAGGTTGGTACACGGGTATTTCGGGGACAAAAAATCGGAAATTTGTTTTCCGATCGTTTATGGTAACCACTAGTCTTAGAAGTATTTTAAAAAAGGTTTCATTGAAAAATTCGAAAAATTGCGAGAGTTACAACGTGAAACGTAACAGATGGGCCAATGCAGGTAAACGCGCCGCGCGGCAGGCTTTAAGGCAGGATACCACCTTTGACTGCGATTTTGGAGGCGTTTTTCATGAATTTTTTTTGCATACAAAGAATGCGCAGCAACAAAATCGGTTTCAGTCATTCATTAATGTAACTTTAATCTGTAATTACACATTTTTTGAAACTGAAAAAGTGAAAAATAATCTCTTGTAGGTGGCGCCAAAATACACTCCTTTGGAGGAACATCGTTAGACGGCGTGTCAAATTCCGCTTTGTACGTGGCTCTTAGAAAAAAAGCCAAAGAATGTCCCTATTAACAACAATATTTTTTAATGCTGTACGTAGGGATTTTACGAAATTTCGATTTTTAAGAAAATGGCGGTCGTTTTAACAAAAAGGTCAATTTTTTAGGGTAAAAAAATTTAAAAAAGTTTATAAAATTGTGCACCAAAAAAAAAATAACAACGCTACAGCAAAAGTCCTACGTACATCATTAGGTTATACCACGGGGAAGAATTGTGCAAAGTTTCAAGTCAATCCGATGAAACTTTTAAGAGTAATCTGACACGCCGATTTGAAAAACATCGTTTCGAGAAAAACGCGTTTAAAGTTTTATATAGATTTATATATCTGCTCCAAACCGGTTTTTACACAAGAAAAAGGTTTCGGCCACCTTTCTAATGAATGAATTTCGATTCTATACACTTGAAAGAGTACTTTAAGATAAAAAAAATTTCAATTTTTTTTAAGAGCAAAGGCGGTATCCTGCCTTAAAGCCGTTTCTCTCAAAACTATGTTTCTCAAGACGGTGAACATCGTAACTCGAGAACGGATCGATATTTTTTGTTGAAATTTGAACCGACACTACAAAAACACTTTTCTCCGCGATGTGGAACTCGCTCAATAAGATCGCATAGCTCTAACAACATTTAAGACAACATTTATCGCAGGATTACTTCGGTGAAATCCTTCAAAGTTGATATTCGTTGTATAACTCAATAACTGTGAATTTTTATTGAAATTTTTCGACCGACTTCCACATCGCGGAGAAGAGTGTTTTGCAGTTTCAGTTAAAATTTCAACTACAAATATTGATCCGTTCTCGACTTATGATGCTCACCGTTTTAACGCGTGCATTGCGCAGCGTCCACTTTGACGCTTTGTAATTCCTTTAATTTTTAATATTTTTCAGGTTTCCTGGTCTTAAAATGCGTGTTATATCCACAGTAAAGTATCGTAAAACGTGCAAATGGTATAAATTATTAGTCGCCCTTGAATCCAACCCAAAAGGAACCGTTCATTTTAACCGTCTAATACCCGTGTACCCCCTTAATCTTCATTCTCTTTTCACAGGGAGAACCTTGAATGTCTACAGATCTTGGCAAGAGAACGCATGCCTAAGAGAGGGAATCAAGCAACGTTGGGGAGCAAGTTTTCCAATATTCATACTGTACGGTCTCGTGTCATTGAAGTGCCCTAATTCGGATTAATTCAGAAGTACGGAGGAAAGGTTGTACGAGACAATCGAGAGGATGCTCTTCATCCAATAAAACATAAGCCTGGCAAAACTTTCTCGACCTCCGGTTTACTTAAGCACCTGTTTCCGGTTGCCTAAAGTAATTTGCGAGAGTCGTTCTTCCGGCTTAAAAGAACCTCCATCCGCACGGCTAGTGCGCCGGCTTCTCAAGTAATTCCGTCTCGCAGAGTCGGGGGAAGTATGAAGACGTTAACCACGCATCGATTCCGCGATACTCCCTAAACACTTGCTTTTCCCGAAATTCGACTCGCTTACGTGAAAAACTTTGTACATAGAAAATGAGCGGGATTCGTTCCTTTGTCGCGAGACGCCATTGATAAGATTAAGGGATCCAGCTTATTGTCGGCGTCGCGAATACGTTCCGGGCAATGTGCCCAGACTCTTCGAAAACTCTCCAGCCCCCGTTGCCAAATTATGCTTCTTTTAAGCAGCAGCGATATTAGGTGTACTCGTCGCTGGAGTGGCAGCTATTTAAGCAAATTTTATTGCGATCCCGTGCCCGGAAACCCTGATCCTTTGAACTTAGCATGCTCCTTTGAAGCTGGCAAGTTGTCACGGAGGTCCAAGCAACACTTTGCCAATGATGCACTTAAAAGTTCGAACAGTTCTGTTTCCCGGCGACGATTACGTGACTCCGTTTTAAACTGCAAGTAGCGCAGAAGTTCATTCCTATTTTTTTTAAAGAATCATTAACCAGTACCACCAATTAACAAGCACAACCATCTTTCGGGTTAATTCTATATTCCATTGGTATAATTGTGCCAAGTTTTGCAGAAACCTAATAGCAATCCTCGAAACGACAAAAAAATGTTTAAATTAGTCTCATACTTTTGCGATCTTCATTTTGCAAAAAATTACCAACCCATAGAACAACTCTTACTATTATACAATTATTAAAGCTACCAAGCTATAGTTCCATTTCAGGGTTAAGAAACCAAAACTGCAGAAAATTGAAAAGAATATTAATTATAGTAGGGGAGACCGGGGCTAGTTGACTAACGAGGTTAGTTGACTAATTCCCTTTAATTCTTGTATTATGGAATAAATTATGCTGCGATTCGCAATATTGGAGCATATGAATGACCAGCTTGCCACTTAATGTGTCGCCGTGACAAAAACTTGCGTGTTCTGTCAGTGAGAATGAAAAATCTAAAAAGGTCGGCTGGAAGTAAATATTTTCGTTTCGACTATTTATGAATTTTTGTCCACTAAGTACTGCTTGATGTTATTTCATGAATATTTTGTGGAAACGTGATACCTTGACTATAATTTACGGTATTTTATTTTATCCGGTGCGTGGAGGTTTTGTACGTACGACCCTTAACATGTTAACAATGTCGGACGGGGTTACTTGACTAAGCATAGGAATACTACTAATAATTGCATTTTTTATCCTCAAGATGCAGTCGAGGCATAAAGTTTAGCTGCTCAAGTCCACTTCCCCCACCACAAATCCTTCCAAACTCACCCCTACCAGTTTTACACCCTATTAGAGCTCTTACTTTTCGCAGGTTTCCGGTTACCCGGGTACCCGGTTACCCGGGTGCTACCCGGGTTTGCGGGTAATACGGTTACGATTACCCGATACTCGTGTTATACGGGTAATCGACGAAATACCGGTTATTGCAGTGGATCATAACAAACCTCTTATTATACCTTTTTGTTTCATGAATATTGTTAGTTATAAATTATTAGTAATATTGCAAGTTGCTTCTGCGCTGTCATCCTCAGTTTTTGAGAAATTCGATTTTGAAAAAAAACTGCAAATTTGCGCAAACAGTAATGAATAACTATTACTGTCTCGACACTAAAGATGTTCAACGTTGAAAATTTGCAGTTTTTTTTTCAAAATCGAATTTCTCAAAAACTGAGGATGATGGCGTCAAACGGTTTGCGGATTCGTTTTCAGCGCTCCAAAACATATAAGAAACGGCTATTAAATGTTACAAGTCCAGATGGCTGCCGAACTGTGTTACCCGTATCATACGGGTATCGAGTACCCGTAACCGTATTACCCGCAGACCCGGGTAGCGCCCAGGTACCCGGGTATCACCCGGTTAACCGAGTGCCCGGGTCACCGGGTATCAAGAGCCCTACACCCTATCCTCCCTCCAAACTCTCAGGCCTTCCAAATAGACCATAACAAACCAGTACAAAATAACACTGTGGAGGAGTGAAAAAAAATAAAAAAATTTATTGGTCGTAGTATACATATGTACGCGTTTCGTATACTATATTGATGGATTTGTCAGCGTATATATACGTTTTTCACATTATATTGATGTACCGTGACAGTGTTTATATACACCTTTCGCATGCAAAGGGTTAAAACTGAAAAGTAAATGTCAAGTCAACTGACCCCATCATATTTGTCAACTAACCCCGTAGCCGGGGTCTGTTGACTTATTCGTCTCACTACTCTAAATACAATAAAAACTACAACCTAGACTCAATTAAAACGATTTTCAAAATTATGCCTGTATACCTAATGAAATTTGGAAACTTTTGGTATGCAGTAAGTCAACAAAATACTAATGGTCTATTTAAAAAAATTAGAAATGTAAAAAATTAGTCAACTAGCCCCGGTCTCCCCTACTCGCTATTGAATAACCCATTAAAAAGCATTGTAAAACAGTAACAAAAAATGGAATATATCCGACAGAAATAAATCAACTTTTCTTTAACAATTAACATCTTCAAACTAAACATAACTTGATGTTATCCATGTTCCTGCCAACCTTTGAATAAAATACCTATATCCTCGCTTGGAAATTCGAAGACGGCATTTAATTTTATTTGCCGCGGAGTCAAAAGTGCCGAGATAACGGGCCCCTGAGCAGAATGAACAAAGGGGGAAAGCAAAAAGGGAAGCAGGAAAGTTTGTTACAGCGCGTGACACGGGTTAAAAGCGAGGCGCGCGGTCATCCATGCTTAATTACGTATGCAAGCAACACGAGCGGGCATCGTGTGTGACGGGTAGCCTGACGCGCAAGGGTTGCAGCCAGCGGTCAGGGTCATAAGAGGAGAGATTCTAATTGAATTCGTGCTTTGTGCTCGCCGGCGGCGTGGCAAGTATTTTAAGTGAAACAAATATTTTCGCGGCAGCTAGCGCGGGTTCATTTCGCTTCCGCTCTCTATGACATTGCTGAATCCCGGTGATTACGACGCGGTACGCTTTGATGGGCCATGGCGAATATAGTTGCGAGTATGTAATTCCCCAAGGGTCTGCAATGTACGAGTAATGCGGAGGAATTTCAGTCGTCGCCGCTGCGGAAAGTAATGTCGTTTCATTGAAATCAAATGGTAAATTGTAGAAAGATGTGTGCGATATGTCACAGCATGACAAATGTGATATTGAAACTGATATCGATGAATTATTCAAGAACCACGAGTTTCCATTCCTTCAAAGATCTCTTTGCGTCAAGAAAAATTGGTGTAGTCTTCCAGGAAGTCACCACTCATAATGGATAAGTAAGTAAGTCCTTCGGAAAGCTTGCCTTATATCCTCAAATTTCCTCCCTCCAGAATTATCACATCCCCTCATTTCGCACCAGAATTGTACGGTTGGATGCAAGAACAGCCTCGAAACCCTCAGGGTCTATTTGCATAAAACGCATAATTAGATTCCGCATTCTTTTCTACGTATGTCCTCCAAATTCCTTTGCCGTATCTTTAGAATTGACAGAGCTATGGTAAATTCTGTGCACCGATGTTGACCAACTGACCCTAACTTGTACCTAAGCCATTTCATGCAAGAATTAACCCTCTAGGGACGACTGGGACTCCAGAGTCCCATTCAGATTAACACATTTTTATTTACGTTCCATCAATAAGATCGAGATTTGATAGGTATAGTGACCTTTAGTAGGCAGAGAAGAAACTGTTGTACCATCAGAACCCGAAATTGAACTTTTTTTGTTATATAGTTATAAACAAATTAAAAAAAAAGTTAAAAAAAAAAACTAACGAGTAGTTTCCAAATCCGAAGTATAAAATAGACTATTTTAACGCTCAAAAAAATTCTACGTTAAGTTTAAAACATCCCCGTCCCTAGAGGGTTACAATTAATTTCACTGATTAGTTTATTACAGCATATAATGCAACTGCAAAGGAGATGTGTCAAATTTTTATATATTATAGACAGTTTTACAACAACTTCACTATGTGTAAAAAAATATCTAACTTCGTAATGTTTACAGATAGTTTTCTGGAAACTAACTTTTGCCACTGAAGCCCTTCGTGCATCCAACAGTACAATTACTGAACAAAGAAACCAAACAACAATTATGTATAAAACCTGAAGACGCAGGTTAGGTGTGGTACTCTGACAATTAGGTGCTCCTCTAAACTTATATGAAACAATGCTGCGAATCACTGTATACCCTAGAGTGAGCGAGACGCGGGAGCGCGCGCGCCAAAGAAGAGATGAAAGTTTCTGCTTCGATAGAAGTAACTGTTTCCCTCGAGGCGACGAAACGAGAATATCATCTCGACCGCGGCTCTCTTCCCAGCTTGATGATCGACGCGGAGCCCGATATGGCCCGCAAACCGAGTAACTTCCGGCGGACGCGCGCTCGCGGAATATTGAAAACGCGTCGCGAGATTCCATCGACATCGGCAATTTGGAAAGTTCAGAAACGCGGTGGCTGAAACTACGAGCGTCGGTCTGGAGTTTCGCGAACCGTTGTTGCGAGCTGGAAAATCCGCGCGTCCAGTCGAGCGTCGGCGAAATTCGTAAGAATTGTCTTGGCCGCGAGACAAAATACTCTACCAATTTACCAATTTACCAATTTGCAAATTAAGAAAATCGAAGGCGTATTGGACCCAATCTTACCTTTTTCTGCGCTTTCTATAAGAAGTGGACGTTCTGCTTGTCGGTAGTAGTGAAGTAACTGTGGTTGATAAAGCATTCTGTGGGAAATGGTGCACGTTCTTGTGTTCATAAAACTGTAGGCGAGAGCAGATAGGGTAGATGAGTAATATAAAGTTCTTTTATTATTTTCGTATGCTACATTGATTCTCGAAGTTACGTTCACATTTTATGAAACGCTCCGGGTGCTTGTATTTAGGGATCATTGAGCCCTAAAAGCGCCGACGCAAGGGCGTCAGCCTCTTATGATGGATTATCTTGCCAATGGCCTCAAGAAAGGGCAAAGAAGTTGCCCTATCAAATTTAACATCAAAAGTCTACAGTTGTTGCCCAATGCAGTCGGGGCTTATCTTGAAACATAAAACAAAGAGTCGATGCTCCTGTTTCGCCCGGGATAAGTTCCTTTTATCACTCACAGCAACAGAGTTCCTCCTTCATCATTCTTTTAACAAGGATTTCAGCTTATTTAGCTCGCATCGTACTTTCGTAGTTCAATTCTTCACCTCTGTGCCCTACAAGGTAATGGACAGGAATGTTCTAATTTCTACTCGACCTTTTACAGCGATCCGAACCCCGATATCCGGGGTTCCCGTTCGAAGGTGCATCGAATCAGTTGTTGAAATATTCCAAGACTTCCTCGGAGCCATTTAACTCCGTTCCATTTTCCCCTTTTCAACTGAAACACTGCTGCGAAAGTGTTTATTCGTTTTTTAAAGCTCGCTCGCCATACTTTAAGAGCACAACCGTACTCCGCCGTAAATTCTCTTTCTACGAGTTCACTGACGTTTTTAGTGCTGAGAAGTTAAGTCGTGTCTTCGCTCATCTTACTCTTTATGGGAAGGCATTTGCGTGAGCTGCTGCCTGAATGAAGCAGGGCAGATCAATCAATGGCAAGTTGCTCTTTCGTGTGCTGGCTGATAACACATTGTCGGCTGTTGAATATTTATAACAGAATCGTAAATTGTCGGGCTTCTACGTCGAGACTGATATTCTTCCGTTTCCATTAATGTCACGAGACATGAATGTCACTGTGCTTGTACAAACTGCTCGAGTTCAACTATTTTTAGTCGCTCTGTGAATATGTTTAATAGAACAACAGAAGATTCTACTTCGCCTGAATTCGTTTACTTCTCGAATACTTGTTCGTAATTGGGCTGTCCAATCCAACGAGGAGAAGCTGCTTCCATTTATATTTAATGTAATGAAAAGTTGGCAAAAAAGCAATGCTTTCAACTTCACCTTGAATCTACGAACGGGAGGTAGTCTGAAATTTTCTGAACATGACCTCGTTATAAAATTTCCTTAGCCACGATGTGAAAAGATCCTGATTGTCGTGGAAAAGACTTTCTTATTAAAAAGAGTGTCTAATAGCATCACAGTCAGACGGAGCCTTGAAAACGCGAAGAACATAATAGTCTGAAATTGGAGGGGCAGCTCGTTATAAAACTTCTGTAAGCACCTTATTGTTAATAAAATCTGATTGACACAAAATAGGACCCGTGTATTGAAATATGTGACTCTGCTCTTCGCCACGAGAATAAACGTCGCGAGGTTACGTCATTAAAAAAGAAAGAATGTATCAAATACTAACGACGTTCTAAGAAATGTGTCAATCTTAGCTTTTCGTATTAATTTATTACAAAGTATCGCGGAACAAAGATGTTAACGATACAATTGAGTACCGTCCCTATTAAACGTGTCCAATTTGCTAGCAGCTCAGCTACTGTCCAACTCCACAATCAGGCATGAAACACCCTCGTAAAATTTCTCTAAATAACACTATTAAAAGGAACGAGGATCGTTTAACACCGGACATTACCGCTCAATTAATGAAACCGTTCGATCCGTCAGGGGAGCATAAAAAATTACGGGATTATATCTTGCAAGCTGTTAGAGAGTGTCGAGAACCCCTCAAGTATTTCAAGTCGTTCCAGTGCGTTGCGAACAATGCCTCGAGGTACTGGGAAGGGCCGACGATGATCCACGCGATGCTCGCGGGATTATGCATTCGATGCTCGTCCTTGGCTCGAATCCATCCCACGATCGGCGTGTCCAGATTTTGATGGTGGGACCGTATCCCAAAGGTCCATCGATCGCCGCCAACTAATCTACCATTCATTACATCGTACGGCGGCAGCAGAATTAATTCGATACCCGTCGATTAATTTCCACGCGGCTTTAAAGCGCCGTGAAAAAAAATTTAATCACCGATATTCCGAGCGCCAACGGGAACCACGTTGATAAAATTGCACGCCACTGTAATCGCACGCCGAATATTATAAAAAACGGGAAAGAAATTATTTGTGAGTTTATCGAGCAAATGGGTGCGCTCGACTTTAACGCAGCCAGCTAATTAGTAACCTATGAAATAGAAATGGGTTCAAACCGATTTTATTTTCTCTGTAGTGTGTTTCTGTTCGAACGACCACGTGGGAATTCTATAGCCCCCTTTCGGAAACTGAAATTATTCAAGTATGAAATACGATTTCCGAGAGTAAATAGTTGTTAGTTATTAATCCATCCTGATTACCTCAGACCTGTCCGTGGTACCGGCTAGAATCTACTCGAGTACGTTTACTTATTCGACTTCATATTTGAGGCAGTGAGAGCGCCAAAGGGTCAAACCCACATTAAAATTTTTTTTTTCTATTTTATACGATTAGTAGAGCCTATATTGAAATACGTTATTGCTACTGACTCAATTTCGATAAAATTGTGGGTTACTCCGTTGTTGCTGTCACTGCCTCATTTATAATGTCGCCGCAGACGTATGAAAATGACGCTCTAATAAAAAATCGTGTGCCTCCGATCGCGACGCGGTGATCAGGATCGGCTGACGAGAGGGGCTCGCACGGCTACGTTGAATATTTGCGTGCCTGCAAACCGAAGGTGGACGAGCCGAGGGATCGTCTGTCGCCCGATACGCGTAAAAATTCCGAGCCTGCTCGTTCTTTGCTTATGCATGCATTCACGAACGCTTACGACCGTGTCGTTAGCTAATATGATCGATGTAGGCGGACACGTCATAGCCGTTCGATCGATGCATATCCGGGTCACTTAAGGGAACAAGACGATTCCACGCGATTTGAATCTGATATGTCGTAACCACCAGGGCCAGGAGGGGGGAGGAAAGTCCGCTCGGATCGAAAGGAATGAATAGTGTTCGTGCAACGTCGATCGGTGCAATAAAATGTTCGCTGTTTCAACGATCGTTGAATACGAATCCCTAAATCCTGTCGCATTTATTCCTTATTAAAGTACCCGGCGTTGCCCGGGTAAAACTTCGATTATCAAGAGGGTGAAATAAGGGGGAGGGTGTGGGATGTCCAGATTTCATGGTAGCCTATATTTTCCGCAGGGTTGCAGAGATTATTTATGAAAAATTTTGTCCAGATCGGTTAAAAACATCGGGATAAAAAGTATTCTATATGTTATTCCTGGTCCTAGACTACGTATGTACAAATTTTCAGAAAGATTCGTTGCGTAGTTGCGACGTGATTGAGTAACAAACATCCAAACATCCAAACACAGTTTCACATTTATTATATTATTATATATATATATATATATATATATATATATATATATTATATTATTATTATTAGTAGGATTAGTAGGATATTATTATTATTAGTAGGATTAGTAGGATAGTAGGATTAGTAGGATATTCCTTCTCCTACAGGAATTATGCAATCAATCGAGATAAAAAGTATCCTATGTGTTATTCCCGGTCCTAAACTACATGTATACGAAATTTCAGAAAGATCCGTTGCGTAGTTGTGACGTGATTGAGTAACAAACATCCAAACACACTTTCGCATTTATTATATTAGTAGGACTGTCGGCTGTGGTACTTGTGACTTAATTAATTACTGGTAGGGAATGACGTTATTACCAAGTGTTTTCTCGTTGTCGATTTGGGGGAAGATAGAGTATTGTGTAAGTTGAATAAGCAGGGGATTATAAGGAGCCTTTATGTCTTTCATCTTTGGTTCTATTTGCTCGCAAGGGATTTAGTGGTTATCCATCGTTCATAAGAAATTTTCATCAATTTATTCGTGAAAATGGAAATTTCTATTCAGGCGAAGAGAAAATTCAAGCTGGATTTATTCTCGCTATTACACGTAACGCTGATAGGAATGAGTTAGCTCTGTTCCTCGTTTCTATAACAGAAAAAAAAAGAGCAAAGGATTCGCTCGCGATCCACAGTCGGCGAAATACCAGAGAACGTCACACTGAAATTTCATCTCACACTAATTTCACAGCTTTCCAAATTTCGTTTGCTATTTTTAAATCTGTGCCCACGAGACAACTTCTTGACCACTCCCGACGAACGTACTATTGATTTTACACTAAATGAATACTTGAGCATCGCCAGTTTCGCGTAGACTGGAATAGCCCCTGGGCGGGAAATTTGAAAACGTCTGATATACCTGGCCTGAATTCGGAATCGGGCGATTCAATCCAATTCGAGGGTACAAAAGTCCGCGTTTCGATCGACAATTCCAGCGATAAGGCTCGTCGGCTGGCTCGATTGGAAAGTTACAAGAGACAGTATTGAATGCCTGTCAGCAGATACGATCAGTCATTCAGCTGCACAAGCAACGTGGCACGTGTAGCTTAAGGGGCGCGATCGCATTGTTCGCTAATAGCTCCAAGTAAGGTTGTCTGACATCGAAAATTCATTAGCGACGCTTGACAGGCCCCTGATACTGATATATCTTGCTTAATACCCGTGACAGATTCCATTGTTGAAATCGGACGTCTTACATGCGAACATGGCCGTGCGTGTGCGACGATAACTGTGATTCCCCGAGGATTTCCGCCTTTCAATCGAATAATTACCACATAATTGTGCGAATTTTCAATCGGAGACACATCTGAGATCAGAACGAAACGATCGACGCGCAATGTACGGCAAGACCGCTGAATCGTATCGTAATTCTTTTTTAAAATGAATGCCACTTCGCCGTGGTAAACTATAGTAAAGTTGGAAACTCTGAACAAGAGACGTCTGTAAACTTGCACATTCTGCTGAAGCTTTTATTAATCCCAGACAAGTTTTACTGGAAACAATCTCCCAGAATAATGCACGCGTCAAAAGTTACAGCGGAGTGTAGTAACTGAATTAGATACACCGACCCGAGTGCGAGGAAGTGGCGCGAGTAGAAATGGACTGCCCATAGTCAGACACATTGCCAAACCAATATCTTATAGTATAAGACTTATACCTTCCTCCAACTTCCCTTACGATTTTCTATCAGCAAATTATTAAACACAGCCATATAAATCGCAATCATATAATCGATATTTGAGAATTGAGGCATTTGATGGAAAAAGGGCACATAAGCCCTATATGTGCCCTTTTTCCTTAAATCGTTTAAATCGACTGAGGTATGTGTTATGTATATAATATATATCAAGGACATTACTTCTCTCGCGTTCAGATTAGCTAGATGCTGTTTTATCACGTAGCGTGATCGACTCGCAGCTTCATAGTCGCTGAGCGGTCGCGCAACCGTGCTGTCATGCAATAATGGTACTTTTGTTTCATAGAGGATTTTGTGTAAGCGAGGAAATATGGAAAGTGAGGCGAGTATCGAATCCGCAAGGAAAGAAGCTGATTTAGGAAAGAAAAAATTGATTTGTAAGACAGCTTGCTGCAAAAAATCGAGGAAACTAATACTTACTTAAAACATTACATTTTTTGTTTATTTTTTTGCTTCATTTTGTATATTCTATTTAAGGAATGTAGAAAAAATGCGTATCGAAGTAAGTAAACAAAATCATATTTAAATACCTAAACAAAGAAGCAATGTTTTTACGAATTTACCATATTTACGGAATAAGGGCACATAAATCACTTGCTTGAAACTTATAAATAAAGACACATATCATTTTCAAATCATGACTTCTGTTTTCAGCTCGTTTCAAGGACACGGTAACTACATCCTTAAAAAAATGAATTTAATTGCATTACTTTTTATTAAGTTATACTGTAATGAAAACTTTGAAATCGATTTTCTTGAAATGGCATTTTGGAGTATGTGCCCTTTTTCCATCAAATGCCTCAATTACCATTATTTCAGGCTGTAAAATTTTTCAAACTCAATTCGAATATGCAGAGGTATAAGTAATGCGCATAATCCCTTTAGCCACTTCCCATATAGGACTTTTAGTTAACTGTATTTCGTACCGAGGTTCGGTATGCCATTTTCCAAGCATTTGAGGAAAATTCCGTGCTCGATTTAAATATATGGTGGTGGAACGCGCGCAGCTTTTAGTCATCAGGATTTTTCATCCAGTAGATTACGATGGACGGATGCTGAAAGGCAGCAGCGAGCACTGAACTTGACACTCGTTCCCCGAGCCGATCTTGTTCGATCCGGATCCACGATGTCCGCTGGAACGTAACGAGGGAACGAGATTCAATGATCGAGCCGTAGTTTTCTGGGTTACCGGGGAACGTTCCGCGGTGATTTTAATGAAACTTCTCGCTGATTAATCAGTCACTTCAATGGCGCGATACGATTGCTAATTGAAGGGACCGCAGGCGAACGGGGGCAACTCTATTTTTGTTCAATTTCCAAGTTACGCCGCGCACCGTGGAAAATGCAAATTCTCCCCCGCCGAGCCACGGTAATCAATGGATTTAATACTTGGCTGAGTTATCGGCCATTCGTTGAGATATTTTTTACACGTGTTAATAAACAGCATCGCGCAGAAATGTTCGATCATGCGTTCATGGGAATTAAACTGATTGATCTTTCTTCCTGGTACCATCGCGCACCGAGTATCTTCCAGTCCCTACACAGTACTGTAAATATTTCATTTCACTTCCAGTTTTATTGAACATTTCCAAACATTCAGTTTCACCGAGTTTGATATTCCTGGAGTTGTCTGTGTAACATCGGTTAACGACGAAGCCGTTACGGTTGTTTATCCGAAAATATGAGCGAATGCGAGCGATAGTGTTTGATTACTATATGTTACCCTGAGTATACCTCTCGCGTTTATCGACGACTATTCTCGCAACGGAAAGTGTACACGGAGCTTGTCAATATTTTCCTTGCAAGGCTGTCGACAATTTTATAGAGAGGATAAACGTTTCGATTGAACGTCTGAAAACACCGTTGTATTATGTATCGTAAGCTTCGCCATTTCTTATTGGAGTAACGTGGGAAAGCACATGCTAGAATTGCATAACTCGAGGAAGGAAAGCATTATTTTCTTGCAAAACATAGGCATACTGAAATTGAATTTGAATATCTAGCTATACATTTCTAGAGAACTACTTTATCACTCATTGCTATTTTCTTTTTACCTAAAAGTTTTCCTCCAGGGTGACAAGAGACAATACCAAGCATCCAGTACGATTTTATTGAAATCATAATAAGAATAATCGACTTCTTCGCGTATGTTTCATTTTCCATTGATATGTACTACTAGATCAGCGATGCCCCGATGGGCGGCCCGAGGGTACGAGCATCCATCGCATTTTCCAAAGCTCGCGTGGAAGGGGATCTCGAAACCAATGAAGTTGCAGGCATGTAACGGATGAGGAATACTCTAGTAGTGTGCGTGTAGGCTCGTACCCGTAGGCTTATATGACTGGGACTCTTGGAGCCCCAGTGTTTTACATTTTAGGAATTGGGAAAATAAACAGGAATTGACTAATGATTAAACAATATTATGTAATTGGACGAAATAGACTTGAACATTAACACTTACACCTCTGATTAACAAAAAGTTTCTTATTAAACGATTTTTATTCAGCTTCAATCCTCTGTTTGTGTGTTTGTTTGCATGTATGTTTGTTCAGTTCAAATCTAGAAACTCAATTTTAACCCACTTCCAACTATCCAATAGACTTGAAACTTTGCAGGCATACGTAGTTTGGATGACAATACAAAATTATGAAGAAAAAGAAACCCCCAGGGTTTCAAAAATTATCCTGTGCATCAAAAAATAGAACCCATAACCGCAAATCCAAACGACTTGAAATCAGCCTATAACCAGAAGTCAAATCAATTTAATCGCAATGAAATCAGCATGTAACGGTTACATGCTGATTTCAGGGTACGAGCCTACACGCACACTACTAGAGTTTTCCTCATCCGTTACATGCCTGCAACTTCATTGGTTTCGAGACCCCCTTCCACGCGAGCTTTGGAAAATGCGATGGATGCTCGTACCCTCGGGCCGCCCATCGGGGCATCGCTGTACTAGATCCACAGATGCACCTTTGGAAGCGTTCTTACAAAATAATTTCATACAGCACTTTTATCGAGAATATAAATCTTTGCTCTTACAAAGGACTCCAGTAGTGACCTTGTCATTAAAAATTTAAAAATCAACTTACATCACAACTTATTTTAATGGGCAGGCGAAAGGTTAAGGCGAACGCCGGAAAAGCAATCTGGCAGTCGCATCTTAAATCAATAGTTCCTCAGCCAGCCGGTTCAAAATTTCATTTTGTCGACAATTTGCCTCAGTGTCCCTCGATACCAGTCTGCCCTCCCATAAAACACGAAAACAGCCGGAGCCGAAATTTACCGAACGTGACTATTTCAAGGAACACGACAGCCGCGTCGAACGAAACTTAATTGCGCCTACTTGTTTACGTAACAGTTACACATAACACCCTCCGAAAACGATTTTCACAGAATCGAATAACAACACCGTCGACCCATCCGCACCTACACCCCCGCCCTCCTCCCTCCATTGACGATCTATTTCACGAGCATAAATATCCTTTGTTTCGATACGGTTCAACGTCCTTCGCTCTCGATGCATTTCATAATTGAATCCCACGGTTTTCGCTGCTCGCTTTCAGCACCGTCGAGCACATTATTCCTCTCTATCCAGGCTGATCTCGTTATTTTTGTCGATTCGTGCTCGCGTCCTGTCGCCTCTCATCGTTCGCTGGTGGAAACCAATGTTCGCGGGAGCAACGTTTACAAGTGTCCTGATAAGAGGAGCGGACGAGGTTGCCGGTAGATAGTTGAGAATTGCATGAAACGCAGAAACAAAGATGTGAAACGAAGCTGCGTGTATGCATCCGTCTGTGTTAATAAACGTATAATTGCGGGGATACTTACACCGTTGGGGATAAGATTGAAAAACACGCGGTACGATGACGAATCGGTGATTTCTGTTGGATAAGATACAATGATAGCGTGGGTTATATGTTTTACCAGACCCATCATTGGCCGGAAACGCGACGAAGCATGCAACCCTGAATTTACAACCCGTAATTATTGGTAAATGAAATTTTAATTAATCAGCAACGCTAAAATGTGAATAGGACTCCGAAGGGTCGCCACTCGATTGTGTGCGTTAATGTAAATATAATTGTATAGCTACTAGGGTGTGCCAATTTTTTTAATGTTTTGAATTTAAAAACGACTGGTGGAAAAACGGTAGAATTCCAGGTTTAAAATTAACCACTACCTTTAAATTCTGTGTAAGACATTATTTACCTAGTTGGAATTTCACTTGAAATTATAGAAAAATACGAAAATTAATAAAATTATTAAAAAAAATTTTAATAATTGAGCTTATGAATTGCAACAGAAGCAAACAAGATATCGCTTCTTTGGTGGACTTTGTTAAATAGCATTAAATTTACTACATAGATGGCATGTGGCTAGATCTGTTGCTATAGTGACATATATTTTTATTTTGTAATGAATACAAATTTCCATACATTTTCATGTAAATGTAATAAATACTAATTTCCACACATTTTTATTTTCATTTTCGTGCTTTTATGTAAGCAAGACTCACTTTAAGTAGTATATGGATATGTAATATGCAGTTGAATGTCATTTAATTTTCACTTTTTTTCAACTGTGATTTGAAGTAGCTAAACCTCACTAAAATCAATTTCTGAAGGTAGTTCCAGATTCGGGATTAAAAACAGCATTACTTTGTCACTAGTCGTATTAAAATTTTCAAAAATTTTAAATTTACCCACAAAATTGACACACCCTAATAGCTACGTTATGTTGTTTTCAACGTCGGAATATCTATGACCAACTACTATTACTTTTAATCGTATATAATCACTGATAAATCCGCTCAACGTGTACTCCAACTACCGAACTCGTTGAACGCTGTAATTAAATTGGACGGTCATTGATGAGTCTCTATACTTTCGAGTCGTTGATTAATCAGTGTTTGTGAACTTTGAAAACTCTCGTAATATACCTTGGACATCGATGTAATTTACAAACTCCAAGTGTCCCGTTCAGCGGCCTGCAAAAAGGCGCACGCAAGGGCAACGGAGCGGAATTTAGATCGATCAGCGCGACAGTTATGTATCCGCAATCTCGAGAGTTTCGAACTTGACCAATATAATAATGTACCGAGTCAACATTCGTAATTCGACTCCCTGAAACGTGCACCTCTTCACACTCCCGCGCGGTGCCGCTTTATACGCAGCATTTTTAGTGCCCCAAGTTCGTTAACTTTATCATCAATCTCACTTTATCTTCCGCTGATACAATATTAACAGACCGTAATTGACCTGTGATTAACTGACGCCGGGATTAATTAAAATTTTACTCCTTCGCTCGAAGACTCTCCGCCGAGTTTACATCCACGCGTCGTTCCGTCGACGTTGCTCCTCTTAATTGATGCTTTCTTTGAAGAGGCTTTATGGTCCAGTGTCATTCAACAATTCTCTTTTAATTATTCCTCCCTCGACAGGACAGTTCTGGTACTAGAATCTGTTAAGAATATAAATCCTCCCTGTTTGCGACAATGCTGAGGACCTGTCACGCGAAGGGAGGAAAATTCATTACGCCGAGAGAACCTAAGGCAGAAAGACTTATCAGGGAATATTTAATCAAAATTACATTTTACGTCGGACCTTGGTAAAACTTTTAAGTAGACTAATCCGCCGCGCGTAGCACTTGTATGGAATGGCTTCGTACACTTCATTATCTCGGCTAATCTTGGGAGACTTCTAAGTTTTATGGCGGGGAAATATACACCGAGCTATGGACACAGCTTATACGTCTCCACGCCGCACAGTGGGGCAAACGTGGACAAAAAGCGGACAAAATTCAATATTTTTTAAACTAATGATCCTATCGACACGCAATTGGTTTCTTTCGATTCAGAATGAATTTTTACCAATATTTACTTTTTACCATTTGGTCGTCTATGGGACTTTGGGACAGCAAAAGTTAAAAATAAGTAAACCTTTTTTTTTTACTTTATTTATACAAAAAATAATTATCTTCAAATATTAATAATCCTCTACAACAATACCTTAACTGATTAAATTAATAATTCCAGAGCTGCGTCACGCGCTACGCCTTGACCAGCGCTCATCGGCATCCCATATAAATTCCAATAATTACCGAATGTGCAAGAAAGTGCAAATAAATTTTTAGGTATATATTCTCTGATACTTCCCGGCATTAAATCCATTAACGGCAACTTAAAGCGAGATAACGCGTTAGTTATTCAGTTTTTTTACGGTTTTGGTCATTTAATGACCTTTATGCGTCGGCTACTGTTACAAAACGATACTTTTATAGTATAAAAGTGCGGGTTGTAAAATATTGACCAACTCGATAGTCTGTAACAAGCTTTAAATAATAATTAAGGACAAAATAAATTATAGCTACAAAGGAAAATTTTGATAATTTTAGCTTTATAACATTTTGCTTTTGGAAAAAGGGAAGAGGTTTTTATTCTTTGACTATTTACGGATAAAATACAATAATAATTTTTTCCAGATACGAACTTTAAATTTTGGATTTTTGTCCGCGTTTGCCCCACTATGCGCCGTACACCTTACTCGGCTCGTAGCCTAACAGGTAACTTCGAAGTTATATAAATTGCCCTGTGAATATCGCAGAAAACAAAAGAAAAGGTTTCACTGAAAGAGCGAGTCACTTAAAACTTTATCGTTCTATTGTTCTAACGAACTCCATTAACAACTTCAGTTACTCGCTATGATTCCGAAACATCTGCAGCATAGTTCCGTGCTATTAGCCATACATGTATAAATTTCATGAACCAGCTCGTCAAGTTGTTATGGAATACGCGAATCTCACTCAGAGAGAGAGAGAGAGAGAGAGAGAGAACGGGAGAGCGAGAGAGAGCAGCCAGGATAGTTTCTACATAAGACAAGAGGGAACGCGTCAGTTTTAAGCCCCGAATAGAGGCTGCAACTGCGGCCAAACTTTCTGATTAAACCGTTGGTCCAGAACAAATATGATTATCCGACTCGCGTATGTCGCGCGAGTGTAGTTCCCCGTGACGTGTACACCCACGTTCCCGCCGCGTTTTAATAATCCTCGCACGTAAACCATGGAAATCACTTCGAATTCGTGCGTTCTTCTAAACTTATTTGCAACGGGGTCGCCCGGAATTCGTGAGTGGTATCGATTCGGCGGGCACGTAAAAAAGAACGACAAGGAGGACGAACCGAGCGTTTGGTTCGCAACGAACAGGCTGATGCGTAAGCAGTTGGTAGATGAAATATCAGAGAGCAGAACAGTTGTGTGTACCTGCAAAGATGTCGCGTCGAAGCACGCGAGTGTCCGCGACAGGACGCCATTCTTCCCACAGCCTGTGTCTACTCGGAGTTGTTTCCGGGGAGCCAGAGGGAACTCGAAGGCGAACGAGCGGAGAGAAGCAGTCCCCCGTCCCGCTAATCGTAGGATCTTCGGTCAGTCGACTCGCCGATAAATCGGGCACCGTGCTGCCTGGTCCCCGATTGAAGCGCCCATGGAAACGGGATTCGCCGGTGTTTACTACACACGTAGCCGGCCGGGGTAGCGGCGCGCGGGAGGGCAGAAAAATCGCCCGCGACTTAAACGCATTACTCACGTAACCCGCGTTTCGAGCCGCGCTGGCGGACATTAGTCTGCGCTTAAATGTAGTTAGAAATCGCTCGAAATCACGTTATCCCTTAAATCGTAGAGAGCACCGAGCAATGGACGGTTAACTGGGTGGCAGATAGAAGGGTGAAGCACGGGGCGCAAGAGTAGTTGGGGGGAGCGGAAGTGGGGGGGTGGCTGTTAGGACGAGAAGGAGATGGCCCGACGCGGGCCAGAGGAAAATAGGAGAAAACTACGGGGCGAACGAGGGGCGGGAAGGGTTAGCGATTAATGGCCAACATTGTTTTTCGTATTTATTTACCCTTTTGCCATAGCAGCTTCGCCGGAAATCCGACGTGGCCGCGCGATCGTGGCGCCATTCTTCTCCCGGAACGCCAAACTGTTTATGTGGAAAAATTGATGCCGATTTACCGGGAGCTTTTCGACCCGTGCTCGGCCTCCACCCCCGCATGGTCGATTGTTTGGCAGTCGGCGGTTGTTTCGCCGTTGCGTCCATCCCGAACACCTTGCGCCGCTCGTGCCTCAACGTCCGCTCGGTTTTTAAAGCGCGTAGTTCACGCGGACGTCGCCCGTCGGCATCAATTATGCACACTTTTATCCGTCCCTTCGTGCTTCCCGGCGAGACGGCAGCATTGAGCTTCCTTCGTTACTGTGTCGTCGGTTCTGCAGCCTCGAGTTCCCTTGAAACGGGAGGGAAGTGTGTTACGGGACTCTGCGCGTGGAGGGGTGGGAATGTTCCACGAATTTCGAGACATGGAAACGTTTCTGGATAGGGGAGAGTTGGTAAACAGCAATGCTTCGTGTTGAAACACTTGAAGAATATTGTTCGCGGCAATTTCTGGATCCTCGCGAAACCGGGATCGGTAAGTAGCGAAGAAGCACGAACGTGCGGGTTATAAAATTAGGGGTTACATACACCTAGAATGTCACAGACCCGTGGTGCTTGGTCGATTCAAGTGTACATTCGGTTTTAAATTAGTAAATACCATATTAGATGGACTGGTATCATTGCTAGGACCATTCTAGGCTATACAAAAACAATCTTCAAAAATTACATCAAACACAGCTATGGCCATCACTCCCGAACAAAAATTGACCATCTCTCCCTTAAAGCCCTGGTAAGATGGCCATTCCCATTTCACTTAGACCAACAAACGCAACCCTGAATACTTTAAGGTTAAAAACACTGTAAACAATACACTATCCGAACTCATCTTGAGAACTAAAAATATTCAGCATAAATAACATAAATAAGGTGACCACAATATAGACCAAACATTTTGAAGCACTAGCTTAAATTTCACAGTGGATTTTTCAATCCTTTAAAAACGTTCTATTCCAACACTGTGAACTGAGAATGTTGCTTTTCTATGACACTTTGTACCCACGTGGAGGCTGCGCCGTCAGGCGTTTCCTTCTAAAAAATACTGTCACTGCCCATCTCTCCCGTATGACCATCTCCCCCTGACTTACCCTATAAGCTTTCAAGTGCATATTACGATTTTTGATTAATAAAATTACTTACAGATAAAAAATTCATAAAAAGCCCCCTTTTTTCACGGTCCTAGGTGTACGCAACCCCTTCAGCTGTTTTATAAGGGATATAGGAATAGACCTCGATTGGAGAATGGGAAATTACTTTCGACCGGATCTAATGATACATTTTGCCACGTTAGCTCAGCAAAACGTATTTCATTGTGGCGCAAAGGTTTAGGGAAATAAGTAACAAGTTTCGGTGCGCGTCGGGAAATTTCATTTCCACGTTGAAAAGTTACAGGGAGTTTAGGCGCTTAATTCAATATCATACGCAAGGTTTTAGCATATTCTCACTTCCCTGTCTCTCTCTCTCTCTTTCTCTCGCTCTGTCTCTCTTCCTCCCTGTCTGTCCAATAACACCGGTTCGCACAGTTCCGCCGTGTATTGTATTTCAGACACGATCGAGCTTTGTTCTTCCGCATCGCGCCGTAAGCTCCCAAGTTTCTGTTACATCAACCGCGGCCAGGAAAGCGTCCGCGAATTTGTATTTATAAGAAATGAGTTTCCGGCGCCACTTTACGCACACTTGAGTTCATAAACTAATAAAAACTTCTTGCTACGCTGTTGAACGAGGAGGGAAATAGGGCGAGGAGGGCGGGAACAGCAGGCGGGTGAAGCAACGCGAGATAAAGTACCCTTGCAATGAGACGCGATCGCAGCTGATATTAAAAATTATAATTAAGCCGGCGATAAAACGCGTAAATTACGTTCCCTCCGATCGCGCCGGCGGGACTGAATATTTGATGAGTTTCGGCGTGACGGATGCGCGGGGGTGTAGACGAAGCTCCACTTTTCCAAATTTCCTCGATACTCGATTATTCAGATCCGCCGCCGTGGACATTAACTTGACGTCTCCAGCAAGCCGCTTACAATATTTATATTTCAAGTATCACATTTTGTCGCGCTATTCCGATAATACAGAAAGCACGACGCTGCGAGATTTCGAAGGGGAAGTTGCAAAGTGGAAAACACCATCGTATAAAATCATAATGCACGGTAATTCGAATTCTATCGGTCAATCAACGGTTTACTGGTCCTTGAATGAGGATTGATTGGGCTGCTCACGGCTTCGCATTAAAAATACATGCGTGTGACGCTGAATAGCTTTCAGCCCCCTCGAATTTCAGATATTGGTGTCGTAAAGCATTGATAGGAGACAGGCGGGGGCAGCAAATTTCGGGCGTTTTATAGGCGAGAAGTTGCGCTGAAAATTGTCCCCATTGGCGTTGGATTTTATGCGCCGGAAAATCAACTCGATTTGTGTACTGGATTCTTGAGGGCGAATAATGGGGAATTATTTTTCGAAGAGGTTGCCACAGGTGGCGGGGATAGATACATTTCATTATTTATTACGTTGTTACAAAAAGGAAGCAATGAATTTTTGTGAGGAATATTGAAATTCTTTAATTCCGGGTTCTATCTTTGCAATACAGTTTAAAGTTTAAACTAACGTCTGGTGGGAACTATTGATCTTACGTCTGATCACATGCCGGACGTTACTACTTACCCGCCTTACCCAGAAAGGAAGCGGTGCACGAAGAGAGTATAAAAAGAAATTTCTCTCACTTTTCACTTACCATCTTCCTATTACGACCTCGGTATAGCACTGGCCGCGTGATCCTTTTTCAGAAAAATATCAAGATGACCTTAGTGCCATTTACATGTCTAAGGAAGCATATTCAATCGGACGACATCCCCTTCAAGTTAAAACATTGAAGAAAGAAATCTGTTTTCGTGGCGGAGAATTTTTAGAGAATTTAAAGTATCGAATCACCAGACAATTCTAAATTCTACCACAGACCTTCCAATAAAAGATTTCCAGCCTCACCCTTCAGGTAACTTTTCTATTCTTAAACCAGACTCACTCCGTCTCGATCCGAGTCGACGGGAACAGCAGGAGCTGCATTTCGCGCGACAGTAAACGTAGTCGCTGTTAAATATAGCTCGTCTCTGGAAATGTTCATCTACCCAATGATATGCATCTTCGAAATTAGATCTGGATTAAAATTTTCACGATCCCGTTCAACGCCCCAGCGAGGATTACAGGAACGTTCCAAGGTATCCAGGGGCCAAAGGCGAGAAGAGAGAAAATAGATGTTGCAGAGGGGCGGGACGAAGGGGAGAGGGCGGGGGACGAGAGTCGCAGGATGTTTTGACGTTCCGTGCTTGGTGAACCGTTCGAGGGGGTGGAGTAAAATTTGTAGAGCCGTCGGTCCTCGATCGCAACTTTCAGCCATTCGAACTATGACTATTAGCGAGTAAGCGTTTCAGAGACTTGGACTTTACTTTCGGCGCTTCGCGGAGGATTTATGTCAACGTCCACGAGAGAAATCGATGCCGCTCGGTGGAAGGAGCAGCCCCGAGAGCCCCGTTGCCTTTCTCCCTTCGTCTTGCCCCGGTGGCAAACAACGGTATCAGTTGCTGCGCCATGGGACGACGCGAACAGATCGCTGGAGCCGTTAAATACCGCCACCGTGCCCCCTCGTGATCGCTGGCGGCGATATGCGCCGGTGCCCTAAGTAGCAGACAATAACTTGCTTTTTAATCGCCGCCCCAGCTGCGCTTCCCTCTTATCTATTTCCCTTCACCCCCTGAATCGTCGAGGAGGGAGCGCCGGTGATGATTGCTGGATGCCATCGACGGAGCCGCTTATTAAACGGGGACGAATTAGTGCGTGCAAGAAACTGGAGCGGCCGGAAGATCGAAGATGGAAGCTTAATGATGCGCGTGAGCCCTCTAAGTCACGCGAAACAGGCTTAGGGGGGCGGTTAGAAATGTAAACGCCGGCCGTGGAGGGAAACAAGGTAATGAATAATTGGCTGCCGAGGGCTACTTAATGGAGCACGAACTTCTGTATTCCGGCAACTTTTTAGTCGGTCGAAATTTTCATCCTATTGGGAATGTTAAATGAACAATGGAGAGCTAGTGCACGTGTGTGTTTCTTAGTGCTCGGTGCTTTGAAGAAAGGAAATTAGTTATGCGTGGTGGGTAGATAATTGAAGATCACTGGCGCGCTGTATGTCAGGGGTTAATTCTTTGAACCCCTTCGGTGTGGTATTCCCTCCAAGGGAAGGCAGAGCGTTCCGTGCCCTTCTTTTAACACCAGCAATTCATAAGAGCTGCAACGAGTGGGTGTTCTGGATTTAATTAAACTTATGAACAGGGAGGGGGACAAATTCGAGCGTATTGCGAAACAGAGGAATAATTGTGGATCCCTATTCAGCGCGACGCGCGGAACTTTCTTCTTGTAATTAGAGTTACGAGCGTAGCCCGTGTTGTTAACGAAGTTATTATACGGTTGCGTCAATCACGGCCAGTTGTTTGGGTTCTTGGAATGTTTCGCAGCTTCGTCTCGACAAAAGTCGCGGGTGGCACAGAGGATTCGTCTTTTGAGGCGTAACTTCCGCGCATTGGGAGTGAATTTTGTAAACTTTAAAGGTTTTAAGTGGAAATTAAATAATGTTGATTTATTGAGGCTGGACGAAGTGAAAGATGGTTGTTTTGGAATTATCAAACTGAATAACTACTACTTATTGCGTGAAAATATATATTTTTCAATTAGTATTCTCTTTTTAATATTAAGGGGTCTCCCTACCTTGACGGACGAAACATGATGCGAACTTTGGGAATTTTTTAAAACAAAACCATTAAATATATTTACTTGCAGCTTTGTGGCGTTTTTTGTCCATCTTTGGAGAATATGAAAAAAAAAAGTTTGTACGCTATAATAGTGGTTATATCCGGAGTTATAGTGTTTCAAATAGAGCGCCTTACAAAAAACACATGCGCATGGTTAACATTAAATCAGCCGTTGTAGTTGTCTGAAATAGAAAATTTAAAAATTTGTGTAATCTGTATGAGTGTGGCTATCGTTTGTAGATTAAATGAGAAATACTGAAAAGTAAAAAAAAAATGGCAGCGTCTAAAAGAGACATCGATTTATGCAAAAAATTCGCTGGTTTTTTAAGTCGCAAAAATCTGATTTTGCAAAAACCGACTTAGTTTTAGTACCAACGAGATTGGCTTTTGTGATATCATGCTAACCAATTCGAACAACGTCGGTTTGACAAAAACGCGTTTAAAGTTTTAGGTACCGTCTTTTTTAAATTAAATTTTTTGTAAAATGTTGCCTAAATATATACACATATAGGCATAAAGTTTTCAATTTAATATAATTTGAGCGTTTTTCTTAAAAAAAATCCCAAAATTCGCGCTGCTTCTCAGGCCGTGAATGTAGGGAACCCCCTTAACGCAATAATTCAATAAACGGATTTTTCTAATTTACTGGAAAATGGTAAAGATGGAGTTGCACCCCCTTTGCTGCAATGTCCTCATTTAGTCTCCCGAGCAACAGCTTGAAACGAGTAAATTAGAAGTTGTCGATCAGTGCCAGAGAACCTCGTACATCACTGCGCAAGAAAGCTCGCGCCCTATTGATCAACATGACTGGTTGCAGCGAATCTATTCGAATCTGTTGACGATAATGTCTGAAAAGTTTGCGAAACAATCTATCTAGCCTGTGTAAATGGGGAGATCGATGGACACGGTTGAATCTATCGCGTTGACGTATCTTCTCCAAGCGATCGGCGGAATATCACCGAATCGCGTGATCGAACGGGACATCATTGGGTCCATTCAACGCGAAACGGCACGGCGGTGATAATGGAAACGGCGTAATGGCCGCCCCCGGGGTTTCGCGTAACTAAATCATCTTGTAGACTCGGATTCGGTTCTTAAGCAAAGCCGCAAACGGAATCTGTAACGTCTCTCTACTCCTTGCTGTCTGCTCGATCGAGTTTACCGATTATCGAGCGTCGAATTCCAGCAACCCGACGGCACTTGGCGCTGCCAAGGGGTCCCTTTGCAAAATGTTACTCCAATCTATTTTCGCGCGAAATTGCGTATACAAAACCCCCCACTGATCCCTCGGCGCGGATTTCTGGAGAGGAAAAACACAACAACAACGTCCTGTTTTTCTTTCCCTTTTATCTCGAATGGCAAACGTTAAACTGATATCGATAAAACGAGCATGTTTGGTTTTAAAATAGCGGCTAATTCAAATCGCTGTACTCGTTTTAGGTGTCGTGTACATCGTCGATCCCGGATACCTCGGCACAGTGCAAATTCGGGTACGTCGATTATAAAAGAGCGCCTGCAATTTTTGGGTAATGAGGGGTCAATTAAGGGTGTCGAAACTGCCGAGCATGTTGGTCGATTATCGGCCCGAGCCACTGAGAGCTCTCGAAAATAATCGATACATCTTTCACCGCTTGGACGTGGTATTAACGGGTGAAAATTTGAAAATATTTTTCCTCCCCTGTTTCGCGAGGAGTGATTAATGCGTGCCGTTGGGAATGTTATTAGTAATTAAGCTTGCGAGCGCTCACGATCGGTAAACGGGTTTCAGCTTGAAAGGGTAAGTCTATTAATCGCCTGAAAGCATGGGGGGGGGGGGGGAGAAAGATTAATATAACCAAATTGATTTCTGATTGTGTTTTGACTTGCTCCATCAGCGAGCAAGCTTTTGCAAGCGTTTCCCTTCTAATTTCTGCCCGTGTTTCGCTCGCGTGAGAAAGCTGCAGCCATTCGAGGCATGGTTGAGAAAATCGCGTAGGAAGGTATAAACAACAAAAATGAACGAAACAACTTTTCGGAAACTAAGTAGTTAAAAATTCGCATGCCACCCGAATAAAGTCTTGACCTACGTGATTGGAGCACTTCTGATTGACTCTATAAGTGACACGATTAAACTTTATTCCAAATCGTTCGCTTGTCTAGAACTTCGTCTTCCTGGGGGTGCAAATTTCATGAGATTCATTTTCCTTCGCTCGAATCGATACCTGAACAGAGCTTCGTGATTGGGTCACGAAATAAAATAAAATGTGTTCTCCAGTTACCTGTTAAGAATGAACAACGGGCACGGAGGGGGGCACGGAATCGGATATCCGACGCTGAATAAATAACTAGAACCAATTACGCGAAAACAAATTAAAGGGTATCCCGTTGAGGTCGGGGGCGGCTATATGTCGGCGCAGAAGTTTGGCTGACGTTGGACTTACAACCTCCAGTCGAGTGTACGCTCGCAAAGCGAAATAATACACGGTGGAAGTGCTCTCTACTGTTCTCCACTCGTGCGGTTTCAATTTGATTTCATCTCCATTCGAAATATTAAAATGACGGGGGAATGAAGTTTGCCTAAACGCTTTTGTTATAGCTTTTTCATCTGGAAACAGACGATTCGCCTTCGAAACATTCCCGGCCCTCCATTTACTGTTCGTAACATGGTTCACGAAAACGCCGGTGGAGCAGGATTTTGTTCGGGCGTAATGCACCGCGAATCGTGGAAATCCCGCGATTCTATACACCTAACCAAATAAATATGTTTACACGCTATTCGCTGATATGTTTATTCGCATTAATAACTGAATAAACAGGGGTGCTGTCGTACGAAATGCAGCATGACATTACAGTAACGTGTATTAGTGCGCTGGGATTTGCTGCCGCATTGCGTTTTGGCTATCGGTTTACTTGCTTCTTTTGTAATACGTATAACTGAATTGTGGACCTTGCAGCAAGAATTAGAAAGAATTGTTTCTAAAATTATTGCTTCGACTGAGCATTGAGAAGAGAAGACTAATTGCAAAATAGATATTTTCACACAATAAGTAGTAATTATTGAATTGATAAGTTTTTAATTCCATTGTTGGTGAATTTCTCAAATCTGAAATTGCCCCTGACTTGCAGCAGTGTAACGGGGTACCAGGTTCAAAATTTACAATAATTTGTGAAAATTTGTTATCGGATTTGCATGAAGCGCGCACCAAACGATATAGAATTTTTTTTACATATATTACGCGTCGTAACTCAAAAACTGTCCAAAAATGGAGCCGCACCCTCGCGCTGCAAGGTGCTCAATTGTAAAAGCATGAGATAGGTACGCGAATGATACGAAAAGTGAAAAATACGTCTGTTGTAGCGCAGCAAATAACGCCGAAGAAATTAGTTTACCTACGTTTGGGTACGTAATGCTCAAAACTAACAGTGCTGCGGAAGTTAGGTAGCTACCCTCAAATTAGCCCTCAGTAATATAAATTTCAAACATTTGCGCAATTAAGACCGCGATATCTAGGCCATTCCCCATCCCTTAATTGCGGAAAAACACATTGAATAGATTTCCACGGTACTTCTGCCCCAGTGTTCCTCCTAATAATCATTATTCACATGGAGCTAGACCGCAGGAAGCACCTACGGGAGTAAGACGAATTCAAACAACCGTCGTCCCTCGTTTCTCCCAAATTCCATTCCTCCGAAAATTCGCCGTCAGCGTTGGCGAATTCTGGCAGCAAAAAAATAACATGGTAAAGACAGAGAGGGAGAGGGAGAGAGAGAGAGAGAGAGAGAGAGAGAGAGAGAGAGAGAGAGAGGAAAAGTCGTTTCGTTTGGAAAGCAAACGAGAGCTCGGAGCTCGTTAGACATGAGGTGCGTTCCGATTTTCGCAGTGAGTGCATGAAATTGGTGGCATCGTACGATTCCCTAGAATTTCTCTCACTTTCCACCAATACGATGCTACTTCCGGTACAGCGAGCGTGCAGCAAACGCAGAATGTCAGAGGTGAAGCAGTCACTGCGCGCGCGCATGCGTATTTGTTTTTCCAATCTTTGATTATTTGAATTTCTCTATTGGAAATAGCTGATACAATTTAATGAAAAGTAATAAAAACACTTAATTCTCTCATGATTACAATGCCACTTTTTTACGTTATTATTCCGAAGAAACCTCATGTGATGTTTTTTTTTTTAATACAAATGTATAATTACATACTTATTATCGAATATCCCGGAATAACCTCCACAATGTTCTCCATAATCTGTCATTTTTAGGCAAACATAATCTGTCCGAGTGTTTTGTTTACAATTAATGATATGTATATTAATTCTGATTCTAAATGGCAAATTAATATCATCTTCATTTTCGCTTTCATCAGACGAATCACAGCTGCTGATTTCATTATCACTATTATTTAATAGTATCGAGGTCATTGTAAACAACGTCTCTTTTTCCATAGTAGCATTTTTAAATTTCAAGACCGCATGAACCGCTGCGATTTCTGCACTCACTGCGAAAATCGGAACGCACCCCTAGTAACGTGCGCGCCAGTTCTTCTTCGTCTTCGTACGCCGACGTGTTGCTCGATTACACGATTATCGATCGACGGGGCGAGAAATATTTAACGGGGGCTTAATGAACACATCATATCATCAACACGGTCGATTGTCGAGCAGTAAGTGGGGTTCGACCCGACTAACATGAGTTTATAACGCTAAATCCAATTACGATGCCATTATGGCCCGTTCCTCGTGGATCTACATCTTCGTGGGGGCTAAGTTCGCTCGTACACTCCGTCCTCGAAGGCGCTCCGCGATGGTGAATTCCAACCGTGCACTACCCCGCGTAAGTACTTGCACGATGGGATAAGAAATGCTTGCCATTACGAGACACAGCTGGAAACACTGGGTGTCCCATGAATCCAGCTGAGTCGCCGAGCTAAAAATTTTCGAATCACTTCGAAAGCTACTCGATATCTCGAGGATTTTGAGAAGCTTGATAGGTGCTAGAAGTCACTTGAGATTTCTCTTATTTTATGTTATATTGATTCATATCTCAATATTATGAAAGAATTAAATATTGCAAAATAGCCGTCAAGTAAGCAATGGCATGGTAGTGCCACATTTATAATTGTCATTTGTTCTCTGTAAGTACTTTGTGAGAAAGGAAATAATTACACATTTTTGTATTATGTATTAACCTTAGATGTGGGTCAAGAAACGAAAAGAAGAATGAAAACGCGAAATATATTTAATAATGCTGGAAATACGAGAAAAATTAGGAGAAATGGTGGTAAAGAATACATTACCATAAATGGTGAAGTTGTTAGTGGCAAAGTATTTGAAAATAAAAATTGCATTTTTTTCGTCGAAAAAATGTTTGAATTTATTAAGCTGCGAAGATCGAAAAACTACGTTAGAGCACTTTTGGAATTTCGGAGACATTCAAAGGTTTAAAAACACACATTTTCTTATAAATTACACATAAAATCTCATATACTGTAAAACATTTTGTTCAATAATGGAAAAATATTTTTTATTACGCCCGAACCGAACAGTCCAAATATCTTGAAACAAAAAATACATGACTTACACCACTTTCATAATCACCGGCACAAAAAAATAGAAGATAATTACAAAATAAAAAAAAGTTGTGAAATCAAAATGAGCTGCAAGTACATAAAGGTGCTTTCCCGCAGCGTGCAAAGGTGACACTGTGTAACGCAATGTAAGATTCGGTGCTTTCCAACTGCGCTTAATAATATTAAGCAGATATATTTTTATAGAAATAAATATTTCAATACCAATAAATATTTTATTCAAAATACTTGGCGCTGCGAAACCGAAAAAATGTTAATTGTCTTATTAATAGTAAATTAATAATTTACAATAACTCACTTACAATCTAAAATACATAAACATATACATATTAGAAACGCAGTCAGATTTATTCTACATATATTTAATTCTAATATCATACGTAGCATATGCACACGCACACATACACACATTCACGAATGCACGCACAAGAAAGAAAGAAAAAGATTAATGCAGTTTATACGTATGTATTCAGTTTAACAACACCAATTCGGTGAGCAGCGCCAAGTATTTTGAATAAAATATTTATTGGTATTGAAATATTTATTTCTATAAAAATATATCTGCTTAATATTATTAAGCGCAGTTGGAAAGCACAGAATCTTACATTGCGTTACACAGTGTCACCTTTGCACGCTGCGGGAAAGCACCTTTATGTACTTGCAGCTCATTTTGATTTCACAACTTTTTTTTATTTTGTAATTATCTTCTATTTTTGTGATTTATTTGATTTCGTGTACTTGGCGTAATTTTTTTACTTTTTTAAAGTTTTTTATGGGGATATCACTTCTTTTTACAAAAATAATTTGCATAGGGAATGACTTCAGATAATTTTTAATATTATATTATCATCTATTTTTTGTGATTTATTTGATTTCGTGTACTCGGCGTAATTTTTTTACTTTTTTGAAGTTTTTATGGGGATAAGCTTTACATAAAAACCCTAAATTAAAAATAATTTGCTGGTATAAAAACAAATCCCCATAAAAATTCTATTAAAAAATTTTGGCGACTTACCTTGTTAATTGAGACAATAATTCAGTGTCTTGCGTGGATTGTGGTGTAAAAACTCGTGACATTTCAGAAAATTTTGACAACTTTCCTTATTTGACACTCGCCAGGTTTATAACCTGACTGTAAGCTGTCAAAAATTGGAGTAGATTGCATAGTGAAGGTAACGTAATAGCGTTTGACGGACGAAACATGTGTTAGTTTCTTTTGGCTGAAGGTGTGCGTGTAACGCGTATACGTATTATGTTTGACGAAATTTGGTTGAAGAAGAAGAATCAGAAGAAGAAGAAAAAATTACCGCTTCCGACTGATCCATGAGACGATATTATGATATCTCTGTCATGCGTGGACAGATTTTATTGAAATTTGGTCTTATTCGAAAGCTTATATGCGGTTTACATAAGAAAAATGCCTTTAAATTTAGAAAATATTGCAGGCGTGATGAGATATTAATGAAATAAGTTTCAGGTTAGGTTGGATTAGCCCGGCGACGAGTAAATGATAGCGGTAGCGACAGTCGACATATACAGGGTGTCTTTCTTGTACTTGGCGTCGAGACGCTACCGCGTCTCTAGATCCGATAATTTGGATCGCTTCGCCCAAGCTCTCCGTGCCGATCGATCGTGTTCCTGTGGATATTGGGCAGACTATAAATGTTGATGCGGAGAGTGATTTCTTTAGTCCGTGACCAAGTTCTACCCATAAAAATTCGATTGGACTACGGTCTTAAAATAAAGGAGATAAAGTCGTCAGGTTCTTAGAGTTCGCAGAAGCGATTCAAGGAAAATTTAGCTATGTGTAGTAAGTGACTTCCGGTTCGAAATTTAGTGACACACTCTTCCTATAATACGGTATTAAAATGAAATCACTTTAAATTGGAATGTGTGCAAGAGTAAGAAATTTCATCCCAGCTTAAGGGGGCCGTCTCAGCGGGCCTTGAATGTGTGCGTACGCTCACCAAGCTAGGAAAAGCGTGTACGTATACGCGAAACCTTTTCAACCGTTATTCGTCCTGGAATCGGCAAGAATTAAGTTTTTGCGGGGCTAGTTGCCTCCAGTAGACATCAGTGCAGGGTGGAACGGTGCGTTTGAATGCTAATAAGCATCGCACGTTGAGATAATAATGAATTTATGACTCGAAAACTGACAGAATGAGGCTTCAAGGCTTCTCCGTTGGTGGCGCCACTGGTATAGTCGAGCCACGTAGCACCAGCGTGACGTGTACGCAGGGCCGACGCGAGGTTAGCTGGCGCCTGTATGCAAGAAAATTTTTGGCGCCCCCAAATTTTTGCACCTGTTTGCACGGGATGCAATAAAAAAAGAAATATATTTACATTTTGTCTATGTGGGAGTTGGATTCCTTTATTATAAGCGTGTGATATAGTTTTTTAGCACCACTTTCGGCTGGCGCCCTTATGCGGCGTATAACTTGCACAGTGGTTTCGCCGACCCTGCGTATACGCGATGTAGTAAACAAACCGTTTCAACCATCTTTCGTCCTGGAATCGGCACGAAGAAAGTTTTTGCGGGTATAGTTGCCTCCAGTAGACATCAGTGCAGGGTGGAACGGTGCGTTTGAATGCTAATAAGCACCGTACGTTGAAATAATAATGAATTTATGAATCGTGTACTCAGGACAGCCCGAAAAATGACAGAATGAAGCTTCAAGGTTCCTCCGTCACCGGCGCTGATGGTATATTCGTGCCATGTACCACCAGAACCGGTGGAAGTCCAAGCTAGCCGATAAATGTAGGAAAGACATAGTTGCCGATACGTATCGAGAGTCAGATCGCGCTGTTGCCGCATTTCCCCTATTACTATTTTGTCGTCAAGAAAGCTTGAATGAATCACGGCAAAGCGGCTGGAGAACAGAGATGGGCAAAGATAATATCTGGATAAACTCAAATAAAAGATACTTTATGTTTATCCGTTATGAACCAAAGTGAATTCATTCGACGACGAAAGATAATTTTTTTATTCGAAGAAGAATAATTTGTATATTCGATCTTTAACCGTAGTTTATTCGACTTTTATTTGAAGGCTTCAAACAACTTTCGGCAGCGTGTTTACCCGAACCGGCGCGATCTCTTTTTGAGCCTGAAGACTTGGGCTGTTCGGCGGCAGCTTCTGATTTCGGTTCGAGAGGCATACAGTGTTGCTTGCGGTGGATTATGTATTAATAAATTGTAAAACGTGACGTTTTCACTATTTATTAACATACTGCTGAGATTGTCCAGATTAAAATGAGTTCAAGCACGGTATAAATCGGATTATTTCTAGAACTGTACTTGGTAATTAAATATACGGTAACTGTACTCTTTGTTGACAGTGTACCAATAGTTGACACTTTTATTTTCAGTCACAAATAATAAGCTTTTTATTAAAAAAATGTTTTTGACCAATACGCTGTTTGTACAGCGTGATTCTCTCGCTAGAGTCCTAAAGACAATGCCGTGAATATGCCGCGCCTCGCTGAGTTTCGTGGAAGTGACGAATTTCACGTTCTACATTTCGCATCAGATTTTTGCGAAAATGGCTTCAACCGATTCCGTCGTCCCGATGAAAGTGGCCCCAAGCTAACATCGTTAAAAATAGTCCGATTTACATGACATTTGACACGATTTTAATCGGGAGAACGCCAGGAATTTACATTGTATCCCTTACGCATCCTATTGGACCTCGCCTTCCAAGACGGCGAGCGATGCCCAGTGTCCTTACAGAAATGCGAAGTTCAGAAGGGATATTGATACGCAAATTAGTATTGTTTCATAAATTTTTTAAATAAACTATCAAATTAAAGAGACATTATCTTTATTTGTCGTCGAGTAAAAATAACGCAGAGTTAGTTTTATTTGAAACGCCACGGATGAATCAGTTTATTCCACGGGAATTCATCCGTCGGCCACAAATAATTTTTTTAATCGAAGGCCTTCATTCTTGAGGTCCAGCGAAGCTCGACCCGAGCGACATTGTATCGCTCACCCGTCTAACCTGTCGCCTGGAGTTGCTCGGCGATGTATCATCGATTATGCAGAAACAGAATTTCTTTATTTTTCATCGTATCAATATGAAAGTGATTCTGCCGATTAAATTGACAGAAAATAATTTAAATCGGACTACTTTGAACGAAACGGGCTTTCAATTCTGCAAATAAATTTTATGTGTAATCTGATAGTTCAAATTGTGTCAAGTTTGGTATATTTCCATATTTCCTTCTTACACTCCCGGACCTCTCTATCTTTCATTATTGCTACGTTCAGCGAGGTTCTGACGCTGGACGTAGCTCTCGTGCCGTATTGCTTCAAGACTTCTCGATAGAAAGAGAGAACTCTGTGGCAACAGCGCGGCAGAGACAAAGAGAACAGACGATGTGGCAACTATGCGTCAAAAGTTCGTCTACCCAGAGTACCTGGAGATGTCATCTCTGTACAAGTTCTTTTTATCGACCGCAGTAGTTTCATTAGGGTCCGTTTGTTTACTGGGGACGCTTCGATCGATTCGGACCATAACAAAAATGAGACGGCCCCCTTAAGTGGCCGTCTATTTCCGCGGAATGTCGAGCGAACAAGCGATCCCGGTATCTTCAAATCTTTCCAGAGCACTCTGCTATCCTTAACTTAGGTATAACACGTAGTTTCGATATCCCGCGTGCTCGTACCCGAGCAGCGATCGTCAGTATGCTAGAAAACCACAAGCGGCTGGTTGCGCCGGCGAGGCATCATCGTGAAAACGATTCATGCAGTTTAATGAGACTTCGGAGTTCGAGTCGCTGCTGCGTGCAGTCATTAAACATTAAGTAAATTTATGGAGCTTATGAGAAGGAACTGAAATACCGAGCTCTGATCGAAGCCACTTGCACGGAAAGGCAAACATGAAGTAACGGTCGATGAGACGAACGGAACAATGGATCGCTGATGGTTTTTATGCAAATAAATGTGCAATAATTCGGTTATCGGTCGGAGGATGATTTAAAATTTTTAATTAAATTCGTTATAACGTTCTTCCTCGACTATACATCCAATAACGGGATATTCTGCCTGTAATATCGCCAGCAATTAAAAGGGCAATGTGGCTTTTACGTGTCTTTGTTTCAAACAGAAGGTATGAGCACTGTAGATAAATGACTGCCACTGTTTCTATCTATCTTTCAATAGGACTCGAGAAGACTAGCAGCAGACGCGAAACAACTTTCAGTAAGAGCGATTCAGCGCGCGTTTTATAGACGATTGTTCAACGTTGTCTCGAAACAGCTTCATCGAAGTAATCGACAAGCGACTAAACGAAACCTCGAAGCATAAGTCTTGGAGTGTTTCATTGCGCCACGTTGAATGCGCGTTATCGTTTCCCCGCTCCGATCGCCTCGACAATCGAGAGCCCTGGGAATTGATTGTGCCCGCTCATTATTCCACGAGAAATTGTTAACCTCCTTTTATTCGCCGTTCACGGAAAGTACGTTTACGTTTGAACGGCGAGGTGCAACCAGCAGCGCGAGTTTAACTGCTCCTCCAAGGAGCTCGCGAAATTTATCCCGTTGCACCATTAAGGAGACCTCTCGAGGACATCCTTTTCTTCCTGCTACCAGTAGAAATTAAATCTGTTGTAAAACATGCCCGTGACGGCGGAATTTACAGCGTCAGTTAATCACGATGCAAACGTTCATTAAGCAAACACATCTCAGAAGGGACATTTTCTGGCGGCATTATGCAAGGTGCATTTAGATCAAACCTACCTTCATTCCGTTCCCGAATCCCCTCCTTTATGGTAATTAAAACTTCCGTCGTTTAAATGGCTTTTGAAATTGAGTTCTCTACAATAAAATTTGTAAAGAAACTGCTCGGTTACAGCGAGCATAGTAACAATGACTCCTGGGTTACAGAAGTTATTTAAGCGTTAATTAGTTTAAGTAGCTAATAAGGGCGGGACGTAGGGGAAAGCGGGGTAATTCCGGCCACATAAGCAGTAAATGCTATAAAATTTGAACAAGTTACACATTTGTTAGTTTTTTTATATTAATTGATAGTTTGAAGCAGTGACCTGGAACGAAATGTTTTTCCATTTCGTTTCGGTTTACCTCCGATAATAATAATTTCGTTTCGGTTAATATCGTTCCTGCCGAAAAATATTTCGTTTCCATCAGAACGAAAAACAAATTTTGTTCCAAACCGGTTATTTCATTACATCAACAATTTCTACTTCATCGATTTCATCGGGTGAACTTGAGTCCACTTGAGATTCCACATTTTCATCAGTTTTATTTAACTTTTTAATTGTTTCGTAAGTACGTAACAAATTATTTCTGGCTTTTAAAATTAATCGGAATTTTTATTTCGGTTATAACGTTTTCACTCCTGCAACAGGGTTAAGAATTTCGTTTCGTTTCTGTTTCTGTTCCGGAAAAATATTTCGTTCTTTTCGTTTATCGTTTTCGTTTCTATTCCGTTCCGGGTCCCTGGTTTGAAGTGTCTAGTTTGTATTAGTATGGCCGAGAAAGCATAAATATACGTTGTAACAAAATTGGGAGCAATAACACAAAAATAGTCACTAGTGGGGTAATTCCGGCCATGATTTTTCTTTATAAAAGAGATAGGAAAACTGTTAAATTAATAATAAATCGTATTAGTTTTTATTTTAAAATTAATTAGTACATATATCACAAGTGTATTCTTCAGGGGTATCCCACCCTGAACATTCTTCATGTGCCCATTGACCACATACTGTGCATCGGAACCACATTTCATCACCTTTTCCGAATTCTTTGCAAAAGGAGCAAATATCGTGCTCTACTTTTTCGTCACAAAATTCTTTTATATGTGCGTGGCATCTACGCCAGAAAAAAAGCAATGTTAAAAGCTGACTGGAATTACCCCTCACTTTTGGCCGGCATTACCCCCACACCTCATGTTCAGACATTTGAAGTAATTCACTGAATTGAATTTACCTATCACCAAAAACCAAATGTGAGTTTGAAAGTAGAAACATTCCTCTATTTAATGAGATTAATATTAATGATTCATATATATATTCCATGCACTAACTTACCTTGCTTAACAATCGACCACTGTTATAAGATTACGGTGCGAAATGAACACTGCCGGATTTGTTTGAAACAAAAGACTGCTATCGTCAATGACACCATGAACATTTGCTCGCCGCATCATTAACAGGTGGCAGTACCATACAGAGTCAAGTTACGCGGTTTTTATTTAAAGAAATTGAAGTGGCCGGAATTACCCCGCTTTCCCCTATAAATATTATAATCTATTAAAACTTGATGCTTAAGCAGCCTTTACGACTCATCGCCCTATTAAATGTTGACTCTCGAAGGAATCCTCAGTTCTATTCGTGGGTGAAGTAGTCCAGCAATTACCTGTATGAAAGGATCTTGAAAATCGATCACGAGAAGTTCAAGACGAAGTTATATCCTGCTATCAGTCTGGTATGCCGCGGGCTTTTATTTATTGCTCATTAGGCCACAGACATGCCTGGAAGGAGCAATTAAGTTTCGGCGCAATATCGGTATTCACAACGTCCATCGGTATCTCCTCTCGTTGGATGTTATGCTCTTAGTCCAGCTTAATTTATATGCCGAACTCCTGCCATAATTGCACGTCATGATTATCGGGCAATTTAACGAAATACGACGTCCACGTTCACGGATGTACCTCCATCAATCTCTTAGATATTTTCATTATACAACATTGTATTTTCACTTGAAATTCATGTTACAAAAACGATCTTCTGGTTTAAAAGAAATTTATGCAAAAAGAATCCATCCTTCTCCGTGAAAATGAAAGAAGAGCGAACTTTGCGCCGTTCGTGCTTTTGAAGATAAATATTTCAAACTTTGACGACCTGTATCTTTCAAACAAATTCGAAACCAACAAGACGATGACTTAAATCCCTCCCATTAATTTCACGCGGACTACATCACATTTCAATTTCACCAGAATCCTCGTTTAGCGTAGAAAGTCCCTTGGGATTTCTTCCGGCAGGATAAGAGTGCACGATAATTATCAGGGGAAATTACTTTTTTAGTGGAAGCAGAAATAAACTTTTATACGTAACCACATAATTCGTTTCACATAAATCAACTGCTCTCGTCACTTTGCGGAAAAAGCTGACGGCAATAAAGCTCGTGTACCTGGCCAGTTACTTCACTCCCCGAAACTATCAGATTTCTCGAGAAAACAACTTTAACATTCGTGTTATAAAACGAAGAAATCATTTTAATTCTACGGATCATCGTCGCAACTTTTCATCGATGTGTATCCCAACGAAATACGAGTTTATAAATGCTGCTTGCGCACGGCTCTCCGTCTTCCCTGGCGAAAGTTTGAAGATTCTTTGTCTTCGGTTGAAAGGGGAGGCGCAGCCCGTCCCAGTTTCTAGAGCCACCCTGTACACCGAGCACAACGGTCTGTTTTAAAAATCGCGCAATTTTCCGAGTAATTGCGGGAGTATCGCGGTGGCCGAGGAGAAATGCTTTTTCTTCCAGGCAACGGTAAATGAGAAAGCGAGGTTCCGAAGTCTTCGGATGAAGCGCGAGTATTACGCGGCGCATTTGGTTTTGACGGTTTTCTTGTTCCCTTAAAAGTGTACAGAAAGCGAAACGGAATGTGGAGCGCAACTTCGGAGTACTACCCCAGCCCGGCGGCATAATGGAATACCGTTTTAGAAATGTATAGGTAACAGACCTCCGCGGACGATAATGGAAATCGTACGACGTGATGCCATTTTCAGATGATGAATTCCGGATTAATCATTGGAAAGACGTTCCTTCGAGTGCATGGAATTCCAGCCCGAATGCATGGAACGCCAGCTATTCAGCTCCTACTTCAATATTTTCAGGAGGTCAATCGGTCCCACCAATCGGTGCCCTTAACGTGCCCTTAATAGTCAGAAAAATGTTCCCGAGATGATTTTCTACTAATAGAAATTTATTCAGAACTAATTACTGGTGATCAGCGTCTGAGGAAATAAATTTCCAACTTAGATACCTGATCTCTCCGGTGCTTAATAAATTACGTAACACTCTGACATAGAGCAATACGATGGATTTTAAATTACGGTGGAAGATTCCATAACACGCGTCTCGTTACGTGTGACGTTGAAGGGATTAGCATCAATTTCAGCTGTGCAATAAATTGCCAGGCAATCTGATTAATTAGTAATGCTCGATTCGTGGAATACTTATCACAATTATCTTGATGGATACAATAGGGGTGCAGGGCACTTACGTAACACCGTTCTATCGGCTACCGCTCTTTTACATTCACGTGCATTCCTAAAACTCGTAATCCACGCGTGACGGTATCACGTGACAAGAGGAGCTAGGTTCGTTACGTAAATGGGACAAACGACCTTAATTCGGAACGATATTCTAAGTTAAAATGCCGTTGCGTTCAAACATTTCAAAGTAATCAGATGGCCTGTGATTCAAAGGACGCGGAATGCGTTTACAGTAGGGTGGAGTGAAAAAACCTTTTTTTCGATAATCAATTTCTAATAGTGCGGAAAAGTTGTCTACTTGGCCCACTAAAACGTGTAAAAAATTTCAGCCCGATCGGATAATTTCTTCTGTGTGCACCAAAGGCCTTAACTTTCAAAATTTTAGTACAAAACTTAAAATTAAAAAAAAAAAAAATATAAAATACAAAATACATAAAAAACAATTAAATTATTTAAAAAAACGAAAAAATATAAAATACAAAAAACAAGGAGCCCGACGTACAGCTACCTCCGCGTGGTTGGTTCTGGGACACTTGTTCCGTTAGGAAAGTGAGCGAAGAGCTGCATTTTTTTATAGTTTACAGTGCCATTCCTATCGTTCCGAAACCAGCCACGGGTGTTTCTTTCCTTCATTTACGCAACAAATATAGTCTTGGGTATAAAAAAAGGTAGAATCCACCAGCTGAAGAAAGTTGCAGTTTCTTAAGTTTTGTACTAAAATTTTGAAAGTTAAGGCCTTTGGTGCACACAGAAGAAATTATCCGATCGAGCTGAAAATTTTTGCCAAGTAGACAACTTTTACGGACTATTAGAATTTGATCATTGAAAAAATGTTTTTTTCACTCCACCCTAGTTTACAGTCAGACGTACAACCTAAATCCCACCTACTAATTTAAGTAACAATTTGAACGTCGAATCCTTTGCATTTACCTATTCCCGATCCGTTGCAAGTTTGCCGAAGGCCCTTTTCACAAAAAGATCCTCGGTATTATATTTCTTATAAATGGTTTTAGGTTGTAGGAAGACTGCGCACAACGCAGCGTTCAATTAGTCGAGCCCGGCCGAGTTGAAGGGAAGTCCTAAAAATTGCAGCAGACTGTGATTAAATGCAGCGACACTATCCCGCTAAAAGCCGCTGCCAATAACAGTTCCCGTTTCGCGGACTTTCACAACTTTCGAGCTGGACCTGCCAGGCCGTGTATCAGGTTTGAATCACGGCCAATCACGTTCACGCGAAGACACTTGCCGCTCCGCGCTAATTCCTGTCGTTTACCGCATCACTTTAATAATTACCCATATAAGTCCCTTCACCGGTTCAACAACACTTAATCACGAGGTGCTTTAATCACGCTTCAGCATCCCCGGCACCTAAACAAGCCAATCAACTTACTTCCCAACCGTAGAATCCACGAAATACAATGTGCAGGCATCTGCCCGCAACCACCATCGATAATATCATCCTGATGTTTCGATAGCGCGGGGAAAGCCTGGCCAGTGATCAAGGAACACTATAGGTTTAGGGTTCAGAAGAGCGGCACGACAGGGCACGCCTTAAATACGCCGGATAATTCGGGACGCCAGAGGTTCGGGGAATAATAGAGCGCGTAGGATCGATGATTAATTTAATTCTCAAAGGATGAAATTGCGGAGAAGCTGGTTTGCCCCCGAGATATGAGTGAGCCGGTATTAAATCCCAGCGGCGGTGTACTTCGGCCGGCTAGTGTCACGGCATGTGGAACGTCTGGTAGCATGTAGTCTAATTACGTCAATACCGAATTTCCCTCTGAGCAGACAGTGTACTGTACATTCCGGTTCCTCTGAAGCTTGCCTCTATTATCAGAGTTCCTTGTCAGCAGCCGGCACGTCCGATCCGTCTCCAATTGCGCGACCAAAGCTTGAATAAGCTGACCACAGAATCGGATTCGAGCGGACGCGCTGCACTCCCCGTGCTTCAAATTATGCACACCCCCTCGGCCGAGAGCGTGTATCGACGATGTGCACGCTGGAAGATACCTGAAGGCGGATCTGCAATCGGTGCCCGGGCATAATTAAGCCGGCGAAAGGCGCCGAGGCTCGCTCCGCGGATTTCCAGCGATCAACGGTAGCCGTTTGGGCGTCAATGGAAACCTGAAAAGTGGCCTAGCTTCGGCTACAATCGTGGGTGTATGTCAGAGTACCTACAATCGGAGCAGAATGATATGGTAGCTGACTACGGGGAGGAGCAATCTCGAATTTCTATTTAGTTATGCGTTACTACGAGTTAGTAACTTGGGTGTACATTTTTTGTTCAGGGTGTATGGATAGATACAGCAGAGAAGGGCGAAGAATATTAGACACCGAGATTATAAATCTATAAATATATAGGTACTAACTAGCCGGAAATTCAAAAAATGATGAAGCTTTGGGGATATGTTGATAGAGGATACCTAGGTATGTATTTCGCAATTTTTTTTTTGCTGCCCAAATTCACTCTACGGGGGTGAAATTTACACTGGAAATTCGGATATTTTCCGATTTTGTGTTATAACTCGCGAATAAAGCGGATTTTCAGGGGTCAATTTCATCCCCTTGGTGTGAAGTTGGGCAGAAAAAGAAATTGAAAGAGAAATTGAAGTTGGGCAGAAAAAGAAAATTCTCTACATAGGTATCCCCAAAGTTTCATAATTTTTTTGAATTTCTTGGTTGGGGATCTTCCCCTGTAAGCAATACTTCTTCGTCACACTGGGGATGCAATTCGTCAACAATTACTTTAACGATAACACACCAGTAACGTGGAACAATTCCACGACTTTTCGAGCATTCCGTGCGAGTCAACGGGGTCGATCAATTTGTAAGCAATCTGCTAATAGGTACCTGGGTGCAATGCGCGTAATGTAATTGAAGGGCTGGGGAAAAAGAACTACATAAGTGGCTGTGGAACACCGTTACCAAGATTGCTTTCCCAATTTCCACTACTTCTTGTTTGTCACACGCGAGATGCTACTTTCTTGTCCCTTGTGGTGTAACGAATGGCCCGTCTCTATAGCAACAGCGAATGGACTACCATTTCCCAAAACTAAAAGAATATTCCAAATTTTAGCTCGAAATCTCAGCAAGGAATACGTCAGAAGCTTTAAGGGAATAGTTTATTTCACTCTCACTGGGGAATATTTTCTGCAATATTCTTGCAGTCCCCTTGCCAGACGATCTTGGCGAAGCGACGAACCAGATTTTCAGAATGAAATGACGAAAGTTGTCAGTGATACGTGTAAGGAAGCTCGATCGTCGACAACTCTTCCGTCCGGCGTCCTTCGTCGCGCAATCCGCGAGTTTCGCTCAAGTTCCGAGGAGGGGACACGTTTAATAAGCCGCACCTGGCCGGGATATTGCCGTGAAATGAGTCGCGACGAATTACAACTGAAAACGTGTACAGCATACGGCGAAAGTTGACCAAAGAGTTTCGTATAAGTGGATCTGCACTTTGGCAGGGCCAGAATACCGCGGGGATGCTCGTGGTTATGCGCTCCTCGGGGAAGGAATGAAGAAGGTGGCGCGAAAGTACCACGCGAAAGTTGAACCTGCCAGCGCAAACACAGCCGCAGAAAATTCGTTCATATTTTACGGCGATGTAAAAGTAAGGCGTCCGCGCGAAACGGGCGAAAGTTTTTGAGCGAGTTACTCCTCTTTTTTTTTTAGAAACCACACCGCAGCATTACGATTCATATTTCACGTTTCGGTGGTTATCTTGCAGACGTTACCTGCGTCAAATTATTGTCATTTCAAAACTTGATAACTTATTCTGTTTTTTACCTATAAATTTTGAAGCTGACAGTGATTTTTAATGAAATACAAGTATAACGATGTTACTCCTTACGATAGAGTAGTATAGGGAAGATATAGGGATGCTCGATAAATGGGCAATAATATTTCAAATGCTTCGGTACTCGAACAACAAGAATCGCATCGGAGTCTATTGTGTACACCAATCCCCATTATTTGATGGGCGAACAGACTAGTAGCAAGAAGTAGATGAAGTAGAAATTCTGCAGCAAATGTCTCCCAGGAATTGTTTGCAGAAACGTTTTGGGAAACGGATATATTGCCTCATTTTGCTAGAAATATCACAGCGCCATAAACGAAATGGTTGCGCTCAAACACAGGAAGTATGTAGGTTGAAATTGAGTATAAAACTGCGGAGTAAGATCAGAAGAGGAATTAAATTCCAAACTGTTGCTTCACTCGAAGAGCTTATAATTCCATTTTACTTTGCCGGAACGCAGATCAGGATTTCCAATTGCTCCCCGACCACCCACGCGTTCTCGATGCTCGTCGGTCTATCGCAAAATATCTTCCAGTTTCGTGGAAACTGAAAACGTCATAATATCGAACTGCCTTGCGTATAAACCAGGGGCGGTATCTCCTCTGTGACGGCAGTTTATGGTAAATAAAACTGTTTGTCACAGATCGTATAACTCCATCGTTTCCCATTGGCAGAGCGAGTGCAGGGCATGCAGACTGAAGCGTGCTTGCCCGCTCGTCACATCGATTCTCTAAATCCATTTTATTATCTTTGACGGTTGCCCGGATCGATCGTGTTTCGTCGTAACAAAAGGTGAGCGCGTCTAGCTGGGCTGTTCCAAATCTTCCACGACACTGCAGTGCCCGCAAGAACCGCATTCTACGACGCAGTGCTTCTCAAGCTTCGTAATTTCTCCAGCTCCACGTTGCAAGGCGAGAATTTCATTCGGCCTCTGTGATAAAACTATAAATTCTACCGCGAACTGAAATGTGAGCCAGCAAGAGGGTGTAAGTGAATCGACGGCCACAGAATAGTTTCAAAGGGAATCAAATCGTATTTTCCCTACCCCGACGTGTTCTTCAAAAATTTTATAATCTCTACCGATATAGCGAATCTGAAATCTGAGCGACTCATTCAATTCCCATTCACTATGCGACATTCCGTGCGTCCAATCTCTAGACAATTAACAATGAGGCTCGCCATCATCCACGTCTGCTGTTCACCGAGTAGGTTTCCCATGCATCTCGTCACCAAAGTCACACAGCTAAAGCGCCCCCCCCGCATTTGCGCAGATTATAATCCGTGTAACACAGCCGGGGGAGCGAACAAATGCGAGGAATGCCAAGAATGTAGAGTGCTGTTACGCGGGCAGCATAAATCCGGCCACAGTTATCAAAAAATCAATAACATTGAAAAGTGAGGCTCCGGGGACAATCCCCCATCTTGCCCCGCTTCTTTCAGGAGCACTTCCGACGAGTAGAGGCTTACGAGTCCCCGATTCGAGTTACTCGCGACTCATCGGGCTGAGGGTCGGCAGCCTACAGAGAATCCGTGCTTCGCCGTATTCCGTGGAATATGGCGTACGTCGTGGGTCCGGAATACAAGAGGCAAGAATAATTCGTCGATGGCCGGATCGTAAAGTTCCGTCCTCCACGTTCGTAAGCGCGGACTCGTTGGTCACGTATTGACCTGAAATCGCGAGATGGGATATGGTCGTGTGAGCTGAAACCGAGTACATATCGAGAAAGTAGCGCGAAGGGTACGGGGATAGAATGATTGTAGGCTGAGAAGGGTGAAGGGAATCGTGGAAATAAAGAAGTTCGAGTAAAACTCGCGCGAGATTTAATGGAGCAACTCATTGGAATCGTTCTATGAGTCGAGAACGATTTGTTGGTCTCGGAAATGATGAAATACTTAAAGCTCCGTTTTTTAAAGCTTCTAAAGGGGTCTAAATTAGTTGTAACTTTTCTTTTAAAAAAATCGTTAAATGTGGGAGAATATAATTAGAGGCTGCCTAAATAAAAGCCTCTATCAACAATGTTCACATTTTCCTGGATGAGTAAATAGAAGTCTTCTTGTAAGAATGAAAATAAATTAAGCTCGACGTGTAGCCTGTAAAATCTAGAGCAAGGACAGAGACTTAACTCATTGGTCCGGAGTAGATCTCTTTGTACCATCCCTTTTTTCCATCAACGAAAAATATTTTATACCATCCTTCGCAGGCATCGATAAAACGTTGACCCTTTTCCCATCTCGAAACTCTATCTCTATCAACATAGGATCCCTATCCCGCGTGCACATATCCCGCTTCAAGTATGTACATATATACTTCAGATCTATATCCCATCAATACATACTGCCAGGCTAGCAGGGAAAGTCGTTGGGAATTATGATATCGCCTCGATTAGCGCTTAAATAATAAATTAGGCTGTAAGATCCCCACCCATCGACGGAAGTGGAAGGAAAATGTGTGATAACATAGATGCGTTAAACCCTAACGGGCTACATACAGGTGTATCTCTTTTAAACAAACATAATTCTGTTCGCGCGATAATCGAAGCAAGACATTCCCCAAGTGGCAACCCAACTCGGCCCGCAGTGGCATTAATCAAAACCATGGATTAGAATCTGTTCCCTCCGTTAGGAACCTTAGAATCCATTTCTCAGCCTCGCGGGCTCTCCGATCGCGTCAAAGATAGTCACGAAACAATGATAACAGCGGCGATGATAGTACTGGCCGAAACGGGGCACAGTAATGGCTGCCCTAGTCGCATTAATATTGGCTTGGCACAGCTTCCTATCTGGGACGCGTTGCATACGTAATAATTCGCTCAATTATTTGCCTATTTCGATCACATCTGTCAAAGGTACGAGCAGCTAAAACTAAACGCGCCAATGATCAATTCACGAAGCAAACCGCGCGGTACACTGCGGCTCCCGCTACCCTCCACTTTCTCAAACTCCAGTATTTTCGGGCAAGATTAACGACTGCTTCCGGCGCCTCGTCAAAGGTTGGAGCCTGCATTTCAACAGGCACTGGCAATACATAACTAATCGCTGCGCACGTACGCTTTCAATGATCCCGACCGTTCGATGATCATTCAGTCGGAGAGCACTTTGGAACGCGACTCTCAGCGGAAAGAATTGATTGCTGCAAAGTAGACGGAAGGTCCCGGCGTGCAGCGTCGGAACAACCAGCGTCAAATTAATTTTTCAACGAATTTTTCAAGCACTGAGCACAGATATCCCTTCAAACGGCCGGGCTCCGGTAATTTCCGACCCAACAGTTCAAGCTACCGACATCAAAAGTAATTCTCAAAGAGAATCAAATGCGCTTACCCACCTCCCGGTACATTTCTCGAGGATCTTCGTGCGAGGGCGCGCGCGCTCCCCCGTCGGTGGCCCCATCCGTGTGCTCGCGTTTCACCTCGTTTCGAGGGGCAACGAGAGGCGGAATACCGATCTTCCGCTGGAGACAATCTTAATTTATTCGTGCATCATTCACGAGGGCGCGTCAATTATTTATCCGCGAGGCGCCCGGCCAACGGGTAATTCAATTTGCAGCCAACTACGGTGCCGTATCCTCTAAGACGAACTTCCGTTAAAAGCTTTAAATTAGCCAGCGAAGTCCTTCCCGATCCGTTCCGCGTCGTTCACGGTGACGTCCCCGCCCTCGTCCTTCCGTCTCGGCTTTCTTTTCTTCGATCCGGCAGGTGGGGTGGGCATTCGCGGAGTCACGTGTGTGTAGTAAAGCAGATCGAGCGCGCCACCCCGTTGGAATGTCACCCCGTCGCCGGGTTCGGAGCGTGGCTTGCATAATGAATACAGTAATTTCACTTCGGGACATAACGGGGTCCAGTAAAACTCCGAAGTGTAAAAATATTTAAGGCGACGGCCAGGCGATTTACTGGCCCGTAGGTGGTAAAAGACAAGAAATTAAATTTCCCCGAGCCGGCTGGCGGGCGAGGAAACGGGGCGAAAACGATTCCAGCGCTTGGACGGCCGGCCGGACGGAGGAACCGCGTTTCTTTTGTACGAAACAGCGGGGGTGTAATTCGAGTAATCGCGGGAGGGTTAACTGCGTTACTCGCGGGCGGAGGAATCTCAAGGATTTATTGTTCTATTAGGTATTCCGGCAACTTCCGTCCGGTTTGAAATGAAAACGAAACTGGTAATGGGAGGAAACGTTTATTAATGGCCGGCGGACGGGCGGCTGCCGCTGAACATCTGGGAAGAGGCGAGAAACTGTTTTAACTTTGAACTCTTTCGCTACAGAGGAACCGCTTAGCAGCGGCGAATTGTTTTCAACGATAATCCCCGGCGTTCTCGTCGGCTTTATTCGGCTCGCTCTTTGGCCGCGGTGGAGAACGCGGGGCTTCAAAGCGACCGTACGAAGTTGGAAGAATTCAGTGAATGATTAATGCGTTCGCCGTAGAACGGTCGCATGTTGCTGTCTTTAAAGTTGCGTGCGCCGCGACTGCATAATAGCTTAAAGGATATATTCCGAGCGGCTCGGAATAAATAAGGAGGGGGAATAAATTTGAATGAAGGCATCAGTCAAATTTGCACGGCTCGCGGGGCGAAAGTAGGAATCTACGAAACGCCGTGTCAGCCGTGCGTTTCCGTCGTAAAGCAGCGGCAGAAATAAACCCCGCGTCGGCTCGGAAGCAACGGTTAATGCGTCTGCGTAGGGAAAATATTTTCACCGCCGCTAAGAAAGGTGAAAGAAGAATGAATCTTCGTGGAGATTTTCTTTTCTGTGAGGGGGGCTAACCGACTGAATTCCAATGCGCCTTGCGACACTTGAATCGTCGGAAACACGGGAGTGGAATCGCACCAGGTGGAAGGCAATGCTGTGCATTTGTTATTGGGGAAGAAAATCATGAAGGTGGGAAAATGGAAGTAACAAGGTCGAAAGGAAATGGTAGTTATTAGCTCGAGGGATCTTCATCTTCCTGCTTTAGGGGGTGAGTCTGCGAGACTTACCAATCTTCGCCTGTTCCTCCGTTTTCCGAGAAAACGTCAATTTCTATAGTGGTGAAGTTTTTTTACAGAAGAACACTTAGGTATCCACGACTATAGTTTCAGATTAATCCGTTCTCGAGTAACAGCTTTCACGTCGCACATCTCCTGTGCCAAAGCAACGGAACATTCTCCAACGCTTGCACGTTAATTTAGGGAGTGACTGACGAACATCCTGTCTTGCGCAGCTCGTCATCGAGCCACGTCTATTGCAAGAGAGAGCGTTCCGTCTCATGTGCAGCTGTTTTTGTAACCAACTCTAAATATTTATCTGCATCTTCAGAGAGTATTAACACAGCACTGTTCTTCGCAGTGGAAATTTCCTCGCAAGATAGCAGATCCTCAGGCTGCGCTAAGTACACAGCCTGTGATGGGTTGCGCTAACAAACGTGTCTCTGTCAAAATACTCGGCTTTGCTATCATATTTCTTTGTCGTTTAACTGGTGATCAGCGACGATATTCTCGCCTTCAAATAACTACTTTCGGTGGGCTAAGATTCAAATGAAACGTTGGAATTTCTACTAAATAGGTACTTGAAAGTTATCTGCTTCTAACGATCGCTTGGCGTTTGTATTTCTCATATATTAAAAGAAGAATGACTACCTACCTGGAAATTTTCCGGCAATCTGTGCTTTCAATCCCGAATCTCAGCGTTATCAAACTTCCCAAGTCTGCACCTAGGAACGAGACTTTAGAGTACTTTTGACCATCGTGTATGTCTGGATAGACCGAACGTTGCCACAGTTTCTATGCAGCGACGAGAGATACGTCAAGCATTAATGGTAAACACCGGTTTGAATGAGCATAAGTACGCACGCGGGGGTTCAGCAATGCATTCGATGTAAATCCTTCCGTGGAAATACGGTAATCAGCTTAATAATGCCACGTTTGCTATGCAATAGCAATCGACGTAACTGAAGCAACTGGGCGGTGATTTAAAAAAAGGAGGAAAGGATCGTGGACGATACCTAAATAGATAGCAGTTCTTGAAGCTGTAAAAAATCATAGATTCCACTAAATTGCTAGTAGGGTAGACCGGGGGCGGTAGTAACAGGGGGGCGAATGTAACACACTAAATATCTCAGAACATATAATAGATATTAACGCCAATTTTGGATATATGATGAAGAATGACATTTGGAATATACACATCCATGCCCTAAGAGTACAGATACGCAATAGACATGGATAGTGAAGAAAATAACTTTTCGATACCCTAAAGTAACTTTTCCTTACTGACTTAAAATTGTAATATAAACACTCCCTTTGCAAGTATGTGCTTGTTCGATTTTTTAATCTGTAATTCGACCTTTTTTAAACTAATATTGATCGTTACTTGGCACTTTTAAGCGTCTCGTTAGTCAAAATTTATAATTTAAGTTCAAAAGCATGGTCGGGGGCGATTGTAACATCGGCAGTCGGGGTCGGTTTTACCGCGAGAGAACCGAATAGGGACAAAGAAGGCGAATAATATTGTCTTATTTGCATGAAATCATATAGCATAGCACAAGCAAACCAAATGAAAAATGGGTGCAATATACTGAATGTAAGGATTGAGCAGATGAAGAATGCACCACCCAAAACGCCTTTTATTTCTGCCACAATTGCGATACCACATAATTTATTATAGATTTTACTTTTTTCATTTATTATTATAATTTAAATCAATAAATATTTTAATTTTGTAAAGTTATATTTGTGCTACTATCGACTCCATGCAGTGTTACAACCGACCCGGGGTCAGGGACGGTTGTAACACTTTCTCCGCTTCTCATTTTTTATTAATAACCGGTTGTGGCTCAAATAATGTCAGATAAATAAGTAACATTTTCGTAAAAAAACTTTTGTTGTAACTGTAATAGTTTTTGCGTAATCGTATTCCAAAGTCAAAGTGTTACTACCGCCCCCGGTCTACCCTACAATATCATCGTTCTGCTAATTAATCCTTTCATCACCAACGTTAATAAATAGCACACTCTATATGCATGTAATTCAGAACGTCGCGGGTTCCACTGTAACAGAGATCCTACCATACAAAAAATTTTACAATGTTCCATTCACAAAATTTCAATGAAATTATAATAATGGCACTCTCGCCAGTGTTCGTGTTTTTTCACTGAGGATAGGTTCACTGTCCCATTGTGTCGAAGCAACAATCGCGAACAAGTAGAAGAAATGAAATGACTGTTTTAAGAATCAGCATGAAAGTTTCTCTAAAAGCTCGCGATTCCCATGTGAAAATTTTTAACGTTTCGTTAAACCCCATTAAAACCTTCCATACTTCCCTCCCCCATAAGATAATAATTACTCTTCTTTTTTCAAGCACCCGACGATCGCCCAAGAACAGAGAACTCCCGATACTTTCGCCCCCCCCCCCCCCCCCCGCCGCAACTAATTCGTCGATCGCGCCCCTAATGATGTTGCTGATCGATCGGCGAATGGCCATTGTATTCGAACAGAACTGCGTAACATCCAAAGGAAATTGGCTGCTGGATATCCGCAGTAATGAGCTTATTAATCGGATCCGTTTACTACGTAAGCGAGATTGCGTTTGGCGTGCAAGTTAATCTAGCAGGCCAATTTAATGTATTTAACCGGGTAACAGTTGAAGTCACTTGGAATGGAAAGATCATAAGCCCATTAATGCAAGTTTGGTATCAAGCACCATCGTGTCTCGTTATCAAGTTCCGACGATGGGTTCTCTATGAGGACGTGGCTGCCTCAAGGGGGTTGCTGGGAACACGGGGGGGGGGGGTCGGGGGGTGCGGACAAGAAGGGGGTGAAAGTTGACTTTTAAAGCGCAAATTACAAGCAGAGCTTCTTTGTGGGGGAATTAAGTTTGAAGGGCGGACGGGAAGGAAACGCAGCCCGACGAATCCAGCCCCGTCGAACTAATTAAAACAGTTATAGTCTTTCAGTTCGCTTGCGGCTGGTTTTCTTTCATTCCGTTACCAGGAACGGGGACGGTTAGTATTGCGAGCCGTAATTCCCGCTAATCAATTTGCGAATTGTTCTGTCGTTTATTCCACGTTCGATTTGATCCACGCATTTGCGCTTCGTCGCTACGTTGACGCTCGTTTGTTTATCGAAGAAGCGCTTGAGGTGTCTGTAATCATCGCCGGAGGTGCGAGTTTTGTTAGGCTTCGCAGTGAACTTTGCTTTGAGTGTGACGAGGATGTTTATAAAGTGGTTTTAGTTCATCATCTTGTCGGTACACTTTCTTATTTGCTTGCACTATTTTCGGCTATAGTTTCGTTAAAAAGAAACACTGAGAACTATTCATGTTGCGGGGAATAGAGAGGTGGAGCTTTATAAGGTTGAACAGAGATCGGTATAGCATTTAAAGAATAATATTTCTGTCAGAATGACTGGCGAATAAAAGCAGCTCCTGCCTTATCATAACGGGAAAATGGATCTCATAAAAATTCAGAGACCCGCGGGCGAAACCAATCAAAAACCGACTTTGTGGGTAATTCGAAAGTGTCCGCTCCGATAGGTACCGCTCCATTCGCGCCGCGCCCGGCTGGTAACAAGGAAATGCAAATAAACTCGCTAACGGACTGCGGCATTAAGCGGGGACGAAAATGTTTTGTAATGTATTCGGGATTGCTCGGTAGACGGCCAACGGATTGCGATTAAACCCAACATGGACAAATAGACTTAACACATTCCCTGCCCGCGGTGGCGTATCGTATCCAACTTACATCGGGACGGAATAGAAGCGTACGTGAATAATTCCAATTCGAACGGGTCAACCGTGCATTTAAATATTGGATATTCAAATCAGCCGCGCAAGAACCGCTGGCGTGCCCGTCAGAACCAAGGAAACCTTTTTTTTTTTCCTCTACCATGGAAATAGCCCAGTACCGCGGAGGAATAGAAATCCACTGGTTCATTTGGAATCTGCAGTATTTTCGACTTATACCGAGGGACCCGCCTCTCTGCAAAAGAATTTGCAGTTAATGCCGGTGCCGTTGCAAATATCGATACGTGTATATATACTGTGCCACGCTGTGAGCAATTTTTTTTCCATCGAATGCGTTTTCAAGGTCTAGGTAAAATGGCAGTGCTCCTATAATCAGCGGTTTGTTACGCGATGCGAATGGACTATTCGGTTGAACGGTGGTCGAAGTAATCAAACGTTGGGTTCAACACCGATCGATTAATCGAGGCTCTATTGTACTTACAAATAGAGTTTCCTTACCATTTAACGTACTTACACCATCTGTATTCTAAACAGCATATCCGCTCCGCGAAAACTTGTGAGCAGTTCCGTGGAAACTCACAAACTACCCCGGTAGCTGTCAACTTATTTCACTGTCATCGTTAAAATCTCGTCCCGAGGAACAAGACTACGAAGGCAGCTCAAGTTTATCAGGCTCCTTGACACATATCACTGTCATTCTTCGAGATTGAATTCGCGGCGGATCGCAGGCTCAAAATACGAGGTGGGGGGGGGGGGGGGGGGGGGAGATGAAATTGCGAATTGTCAAAGTAGATTGGAGAACGACGCAGTATTAAAGTTGCAGGGATAAATCGAGACAGACGCGACACGGGCTTATTCGAATATTCGAGCCGATATATCGCGATACAGAGAATTCATTGCGGAACAAGAAATAAGCGGGCGCCGTCCGCAGAATAAATACAGTGTACTGGAACTGATACGAATGTAAATATTTCGAGAGTTTATCCGGTAAAACGTGAATTATTATATGTAACGCGGCCGTGCCATTGGAAATGGATCGATAGGCGCCGTAAGCCACTTCTCGCATCTTGCACGCACAGTTATTAAACGAGCAAACTTGCCACGGTGTCGCGACTTATGAATTTACGATGAAGCCGCGCCGGTAAAATGAACGATGGCGTCATTATTTGCTGTGTCGCGGGCTATCAATATTTTTTCACCCCCTTCTCTGCTATTTTTTCCTCGCCGCGGAGCATTTAAAAGCGATCCCTAGATCGTGAGATTAATTTCTACCGACCAGCGGACAAGCAGAATAATCTGGTGAATTATGGAATTCAATCGTTTATAATATTTCAATCGGCTGCTTGTTATTCCGTATAACTGTTAAATCGCTTGCGGCCGTACAGTAACAGTGAATTGTGTGTGCTGCAGGTAAGAGACTCGGGCAATTGCCATCTTCCCGCCGCGAGTAAGTTAATCCGACAAAGGTTACTATCTAATTTAGTGCCGAGATTTCTAGTCTTTATAGCACCGTAAATTCCTTTAAGTAACTTTTGAGCCAGATACAAGTGGCAATAATTGGTGTAGATAATGTACCGATAAACACACGAGCATTACTTTCTATCACGAGTGACACTCATAGCCCTGGATAATTTTATTTCACGTTTTTAGTTAGTCGATTTTATCTTTAAATTCCAGCAAGGTTACAATGCATTGCAGACTATCGTGCATGGTACCTCTGCATCCTATTTTTCGTGACTCGTCAACATATACTTCTGCTATCATCCTCTTAGTATCTCCTTGCACGGTTCTGTTTAATACGCGACAGTTGACCCCTCGAAATAATCGGGAAGTCAGGCAAAGCTCAAGATCCTTGGTACCGAACACTAAATATTGACAATTACTCATCACTTTAACCATAATTGACTCATATCTCGGTCACGGTTTCAAATATCTTGCCGGCGAATCGAGCCAAATACCACTTACGATGTAACGCACTATTTACTCCATCAATATCAGTTAAATTTCTGCACTCTCGCAAGTCGACTCCTCTGTTTCAGAGGAGAGGAATTTAACAAGCTAACTTCGTCTCCCCCGGTTAAAAGGGTAGAAACCACGGCCGACTTGTACCAAAATCCCGCATAATTATACATCTCGCACATACACCGGAGCCTATAAATCGAATTAAGTAGAAGCAAGTGAATGAAACGAGTCCGAGCCGTCCGGATCATTCGCCTCGGGATTTACGGCACAGCGGGCCGTAACAGCGTCTCGGAAAGATTTTCAACTGACCCACGCGAAATAAAGCGCGGCGGAAAGATCGCCCAGAAGTTGCCGGATCTGTCTTCCAGGGGCTTGCAACCGTCGCGATACGTATTTGTAAGGACCATAGGAGGGCTCGTAAGGAACCTTAACTCGGCCTCGTAGCACATCTCCGGCGACGTTCATGCCCGTGATACAAGCCGTTCCATATGAAATTTTTATGCCGCACTTTCCTGTTCTTGCCGGCTACTCACCGAATCCCGGACTTATCCTCCCCCCGGATAGTGACAATATACTCGCCACATAGGTAACCGTAAAAAGAAAGAAACTGAGGGAGCAGCTTGCTGATACTTTCCCGAGCGGCGGCGACCTCTCGATAAAATCAGTCGGCCCTCCGGCTAGCCGGTCATTTCGGGTGCGTTTCGTTTTCTCCTCGGCCACGGCCGTCGCACGAAAGACGAGCATCCACCATCCATGAACCTGCCTCGGTCTTCCCCTCGCTGGTCGTCTCTCGAAACACGCTCGGGGGGGAGAATAGTAACGCGGCATGCTTTCAAGCAGATGAATTCCCTTTTTTTCTTCCCTCGTCGTTGATTCTTCTGGGTGCAGGCTTGGTGGAGCAAAGATCGCTGGAATGGTGTGCTCCTTGCTCGTTGTTGTTTCACTATTCCATAGCGCGATCATCGCAATGCGATTAGATCGGGATTAGAAGGTAATGCTGTCGCAAGGTGTCTGCTAAATCTGGTACTCGCGTGGCCTCGGCTGACCTCAAGCACTTTTAGAGAGTGTACTCTGTAGCTCGGTCACGGGAGCATCTTGCTACGCCGCGCCAAGAAGTAACCATCGAGGAATGGTAGTAATAAAGTCAAATTGAACGACTGTTTTACAAGCGAGCTGTAAGAGCGCTCCCGAGGCATGTGTCCCTACTATTACGCCCTGGAATCGTTCCAGCACCCAGAAGAATGTTAATAAAACGCAGGTGATTCGCGGGAGGACTGCAGTTTATCGTTGGGCGAGCGAGCAATTCCGAGATCGGCGATGGAGCCTTGATCCTGCCGCGAAATACGAACCGCGAGGAGGTTCTGGAGCGACGGCGACGCCGGGAGCGGCCCTTGGATCCGCTAGCGACGTTCGATTTATTCGGGAATTTTCCATTGTAAATTCGAGGCGACTGGAGCCGCGCCGCGTCCCGTTCACGTCGACGTCGAGTAAATAGCTTTCGATGGCGACGAATATAGAGCCCCGGCGATCCCGATACGAAATGTGTTTCGAGCATCTTCTCGCGCGGCTCGGGGATACAAGTCCCGGTGAATTAAAAATAAGCCCTGGGAAACTTTAGGCCGCTCGAACTTCCGTAAGCCTTTGCTATCCCATTCTCCATCCCGCCTGGGGATTACTGTTCCAGCAATTCAGCGATACTTTGTTGGAAACGCGGCGCAACGTGAGGTCGAAACCGTTGCGGATCGAACACGATCGTCCGGCTATTAGCCGCAATTTCGCGAATTCATGTTAGCTGGCGAATCGTCGGGCGTCCCGCGATGGTAATATCGGATCTGTTTGAACTTCCACCCGGCTTTTTGCAGCCGGATTCCTCGGGCTGATTTCCGACAATGGCGATTCGCTGTAATTTAAAGCGAATTTAAAATGACGCGCCGCTTTCGAAATGGCTGCACGAGGCGCTCTGACAAGGGTAGCGCGCGAGCCCCGGCTCGCCGATTTCAGTGCGAATTTTGCATGTAGTTAATGCACGGCAGGCGCGATTTATGTATTGAACGCATTAATGTTCACTGCTCGAAGCTCTGTGGAAAGAATGCGGCAGATTTAAGAAGGTAATGGTAGTTGGCAGAATTGTATACATATGTCGGGAATTATTAAACGGGTTACAGTTTAATTGCCACTGCAATTTAATTACAGTCTCTGGAACAGCCACGGCTTTGAAGTTTCAAGTAATGCATCCCACGCGTCTAATACATAATTAAACTCGCTGTGCACAAATTTCTAGACTTATGCGAAATTTTTACCAGAATGTTGAGTCTTTGCTCGTGCACCCCATCGCGGTCTTTTATTTATAGGAAATGTAGCTTCGTAAGAGCAACTGCATATGTATGATTTTCATTTGTCAATTAGGAGAAAAATTTTCATTTTATTTTTTCGGTGAATAGAGAAATTCAGTTAGCCGATAACACAGCCAACGAATACCGTTGTAGCTTAGGGAATGGAGATACTGACCCCCATCTAAATGTTTATGTCCGAACACGGGCTCGTGCAAAAACTCGCGATCCCCTCGTGGAAATTTACGATCGGTGGTCAAGCGATTACGGCGGCTACCGACCGACTTGCGAGCGAATAACGAAAACAAGGACGATCCCTGCTTATTCAGTCGTGTTTGTGCCGCGGTAGTGTACGGAGTGTGTGTCAGTTTTATTTCGGCTCTGTTCATATTTTACGAGGACGTATCGACGGAGTACATCCAGCGGCGTCATGGGATCGTCTATCACGAGCCAACGTGTGAGTTAAATATTGTTTATATATGCCGGGGTATATATAAATTATTTAACGTTGAAACAGTTTTGAGAACGGTCCTTGAGTGGAGAATGGTTTTAACCTTTTTAGTGCATCGTTATCTGGTAGCACAGTATATGTACATATTATATTTCTATGTATTAATATATATGCTTTTATTATTTAGCATTATTTATTATTACAACGTATTAAGAAGAAGTAATGAATAGTTTTGGCTTAATAATGGTAATAATATAATAGCATTATAATACTGTAGATTCTGTATAGATTAATACATTTGCATTTTATACATTTTATACGTGATATAACTGATATGCTATCTACGCTGTGTGAATATTAAATTGATATCCATCATACATATTATACAACATGTTTAAAAGATATTAATGCGAAATGACACTTCATTATGCAATGCCGAAGCTATTAATTCAGTATTACTGACATTAGTGATGACAATGCTCTTCACTGGCTAGTTATACTACGTTTGATATGTCGATACCATTCATCATTATAAATGTACAACGATAAGCGCAAAATAATAGGAAGGGTCTGCTACTGAACGTATTTCTAATCGCATATTGGGATATGTTGGGTAAAAGTGAAATATATATATATATATTCTGAGTTCGTTACAAAAGAGGTGTACATATAATGTGTCTCGCTACTCGGCTCGACGCAGCTGCCTCGGCCGCGCAGTTCTCCCAGCTAACCGCCTAGCAACACTTCTCTGGCAACGCTGTGCCTTGCCGCGCTTGTCTGACAACGCCGTGTCTGCCGCGATGCGAGCCCACAGGTATTATATTATATTACTAGCAAAATACCCCCGCGCTTCGCTTCGGGCCTAAGAGATAAGGACTCCATGAAAGCACATTTCACCCCTTTTCACCACCCCCTTAGGGGTTGATTAGGGGAAAATCCTGAAATTAGTTTTTAGGCATTTATGTGGGTAACCTTTCGAAGTAAAAACCAAGTTGATATCTAATCGGGCCTAAGAGATTTGGAGGAATCCGTGAAAATACATATCACCACTTTTCGCCCCCTTAGGGGTTGGTTAGGGAAAATCCTGAAATTGTGTTTTAAGCTTTTGTGTGAGCAATCTTAGTGAGTAAGAACCAAGTTGATATCTAATCGTGCCTAAGAGATATTAGGGAGCCAGACAAAATACATTTTACCCCTTTTCACCCACTTGGGGATGGAATTTCCAAAACTCCTTCCTTAGTGGGTGCCTGCGCGATGAAAACAATGTACCTTCCAAATTTCACATTACTAGGTTAAACGGTTTGAGCTGGGTGTTGATGAGTCAGTCAGTCGGTCAGGATTTCTTCTTTTATACATATAAGAATCTTATACTATTGTATTATATTATACTACGTTAACCTGGACAAAGCTTCTTACGTAGGCAACGACTAATTAAATGCACTCGATACAGTACCATTACGTAGCCAAATAGTCAGCTCACCCCCAGCAATCGCTAAAAAAAAAACAAACCGCTGAAGGGTGGATAGAAAACTTTCCCATTTAATTCACTCGTTTCCAGCCGTCTTCGATACCCCCTCGATAAGCCCCGTGTATCGTTGTTAACATCCGACACTTTCCCTCCCCGTTCTCCCGTCCCCTCGCCTTTTTACACACGAGCTCGCCCGCGCGCGCCAGCGAGCTCAGTGACCTATAGGCTCCGATAAGCCGCACTGATGGATGATTCGATGCGCGCAGGTGACTTTTTACGGGACACAGAAGGACCCCCGGCCAGTAATGGTCCCTCTTTTATGCCGCGTACAGAACTTGCAAGGCAGAGCGCTAGTTTAATGACGCGATTCACGCGATGGGATGGCCGACGGGTGCAACACCACCTTATTGTTCCCCCGTGCACCTACAAATGACCCGATAGTCACATGCGCACCGCTCTCATTAAAGTCACGTGACCGCTTGTCACATCTTATTAAGTGGCAGGAAATTTGATTTCGGCCCCGATACTACCGCGGTTCTAGTTAAATGTGATGTATTACTTCATCAGTCACATTATAGACCGCAACAACTGGCGGCCTCGGCTGTCCAGTGTGCGCCGCCGCGCATAGGAAATGGCATCATCGACAAATCATCGACAATTGTGGGACACGGGGTCGCGAACACGCGCAAAAATCGAGCAGATAATCGGGCTTTTCCACGCACTCTGTCGCCACGTGCTTGTTAGAATCGGTAACTACTAGGCTTTAGAAACGAAGTGGCGTTATGTCGAGCTGAACACTAGCGATCTATGTACAAGCGATACTGATTTCTCTGGGTTTTGCGTTGAAGCGATAGGGAATCTGCTTCCCTAGTTTAGTTTCATTTTCTGAATAGTTTCGGCGCTGATTAATATTAGATAGATCAATCTCATCATCTTTGATATTTCAAAGAATTTTCCTTGTAATTCGTTGATATTTGAGATGCGATAATGTGAACACAAGAAGCTATTTACTAGCCAAATTGTTAATGTCGATGAGGCTGTTTTCCACCGTTCTTTTGACTGATGCTTGCGATCGCTTATTAGTTCATTAAGCGCGTATCGCTGCAGTTGCATTTAATCACTTCTCCATTATTCAAATTTCCCGATTCTCCTTTTATTAATCAGTAGCTACTCGATGTAACTCGTGGCAGATAATATCGAGCAACGCTAATGGCTTTTCCATTGTTAAAAGATGAATCGTTATTGCCTGCTTGTTCCCAAAAATTCTGTAGCCATCGATTTTTGTCGCGAGTCTCGCGCAAAATTCATATCGATTGGTCACTGTTTCGTTCATTCTCGTCGCACGTCTTCTCAAGATAAAAGCAACTCTTCCCGTCGAGGTATCGCCCCCGGCATTCTCGAAATATTTTTAGAAAGCAAATAAACTCAACGCGCGGTCACGCCGCAATTTTTACTGCCGCATATTTCTTCTGGCAAGCCTAGAAAGCTAGCAAGTCACACCCAGAAAAAAGATTGTGCAAGTATCTTCCCCGAGTTGCTGAGAAACTCGCGATAAAACGCAATTTAAGCCGGTGACCACTGATTTATGAAGGAAGAGTGCGTATCTAACAACCCACTTGTCAGCTTCACAACTTTCAGCCGCTTTATCTGACATTCCATTCGGGCCTACAAAGTGAGACACGGTGTCCCTGGCTATTCAGACCCGCCTCAACTTTGTTCCCCAGGTGAAAAAGGAAGAAAAAGGGAAGATATTATGGCCCTGGGTCGGTGCGAAAAGGCGGAAAAGCTTCGCGGGGCGCGAACAGATTTCTTTAAGGGGAAGGGAAATAATAGGAGCGCCGAAACACAATGGGACGTCTGACACGTAGCTGGCGAAACTCTTACTAGCTGTAATCTTCTCTCTTTTTTAATGTACACTCCTTCGTCCTCTTTTCCATATTCTTTACCTCCGGCTACGCAGTTGCTCCTCACGTTTTCACCCTTCGTTTGTGCTATCAGCTTCTCCAAGTTTCCATTCCCCTGATAAAGGTGCTCTGTGCGCAGCGGGCGTTTTATCAAATCTGGGCAACAACCTTACTCTTCACATGTGCGTGCATAACTTATTTCTTTGTTGTCTTACTTACTGCCTTAATTGTCTTACTTGGCCACTTAAACGTGGAATATCAGGGATTGACAAATTCTGTATAATATGAGGAATTTTTGGAGTCGAAAGTTGGAAAAGGTACAGAAATTTTGGAAAATGTAGATTAGAGGGGAATTATAAATTTATCCCTTTAAACCTAACCGAGAACCCCAATTTCGCGATTGAGCCGGATGCGAAAATGTTTTCGCGATCGAAGCCGGTTTGCGTTTCAATTTCCTTTGCGCAGTGCGTTTGAACGCACAGGAACGAGAATTCGGCGAATCCGAATCGGTGAAATGCCTCCGTTGCTTCGTTAACATCGGTGCAACTAACCCTAGGCTAACATGATTTCCCCTGTTTATTTAGTTCACTTTTTTCTCTTCCTTTTTCGCTGACATCCAGTGTAGTTACCGGGAAAATGGAATTCCGGGTCTTCTGCCATTTGTATGCCCACGAAAACTGCGCGATATTCGCACGGGTCGATCGTTCTGTGTTCGTTGAATTTTCCTCGCAAATTTTTATCGCCCCTTTGTTCGCAGCGACGCTAAATATATCAAAATCAAACTCGACATTAATCAATTTTAGGATCCCTCTATAACTCAGCGGTAACTGGGACAGAAAGGGGAATAAAATTGGAATGAATATCGAATTGGAATATATATAATTCAATGCATTTACACACGGAGAAGAATAGTTCCAGCAACTCCGCTGTCAGTAGAAGATTTCATTAAGACTAAGTCAAGATAGTCGTGGCAGCCCTCCGATCGATAACTTGATCGTAGATAATGCAATTGTTTCCCAACGGCGACGACGGGTTTCGATACTGTTCTTCCCCTATAATTCCGACTTGGAGGATCGTCGAGGTGGATTCAAATTTATTTGTTGTAAATTGGAATCTCGTGTCGACGTTCCGGGCGTTGTGTATAAGCGTTCTTTCACTTGGAAGACGGTCTGACACCGTACGAGGCTGCGCTACTGGCGAAACCACTATTCCACTGTAGGTACTTTCTGCTCCACGCTGTTCCAGCGAAACCAAAGAGACTTGGTGGAAATTTCGGCTATTTACGATCATCGAATGCTTTCGACAAATCATTTGTTTGCAGACGTGAAACCTATGATAGGATTCGAGAAAGTCGAAAGTCTCGATGGGATTAGAATATCGATTCAATAGTAGATTGGTTAAAGCTGATAGTAATTTTTGATGGGAAAAAACCGTTGTTCGAATTTATTTCAAGCGAGTAATATCGATTATTCGAAACTAGTTTATTCGTAGCTGTTTCCTAATTATTTACGTCATTCTGGAGTACCAGTGGCAAGTGTTTAATTGGACATGTGTCAACATGGTGATCAACAATTCATGATATGATCTAGATACCTTTAATATCTATCTGCTGAAGCTAATTCCAACGCCAGTGGAATATTTCAGCAATCGACAGAATTTATAGACAGATGTAAACAGTTTAATCTGCACAGATTATACAATACAATTCCCGATGTGGATACCACTCTTATCTTATAATTTCGTATAGAATTTAAATCGAAGCAATCCCCTCCCCGACGCTCGCTACGCCTCGCGTTGCGTTAAAACTTTGTTTCTAATATTTCTTAATAGCCACAATTCTCCTTACTGCCGCCCAGTGCGCGCAATTTCATTCCCTCGCGTTTCAGCGAAATTTCCAAGTGTGTTTGAAATGCAAAATTTCGAAATTGCGGATCAGAACGGCGTAACCGGGGCGAAACTAGTCGTTTAAAGATGCAGAACGATTCGCTCGGGATTATTATCTTAAGTAAGTTTCCCGCTCCGCCCCGCCCTGAACGATGCAGAAGACAGAAGGAGTTTGGTTCGAAGGTGACGGCGCAACGGAACCGGCTGAATTTTTCATGGTCGCGTTTCTTTCGCGAATTTCAGTTCGCTGAACGTTTCCCGCCGCCGTAACTCGACCCCTTTTTACACATAAATTTTACAACCGCGAAACGATACCGCGAATATTTCGTGAAAGCGTTGCCGGTGAGATGGGGCTTAAATATTAAGTCGATCCTCCACTTGCCGCGAAACGGGGTTTGTCGTCTACAATGCGCAGCTCTGTTCTATCTCGCGCCGCGTTGCCGCAATTTTACAGCACGACTCTCGCAAGCCTCGAGCTTATCGTAGAACAATTGTTCCGTCGGTAAATAGGGCGAAAAAGTGATTACAAATTCCGCAGATTTATATGTACAACTCCGGGAGCAGCTGAAAGTCTCTTGGCTTTAGGACTCCCTGTGTAACAAATTCCATGAGCTCGTAATTTTCTGACGTATGTAACTAACCGCAGTGACTTCCCGCGCGACAAACGGTGGATTCGCAGGCTCTTTGAATGAAATGGTTTCTATAGCTTCCAACGAAACAGTGGATTTCCCCCTGGCTCGCAAGAGAAAAATTACAGTTCAGAAAACGTTTCTTTCTCGGCGAGTGAGGAGGATCCGATTAACAGTCCCTTGAAAGCCTTGACTTTCTTCCCCTCAGTTTTATTCCATTGTCCATCTGCACGTCTCTCTTTTCACTCGACAGTTCCTCCGTCTAGATGTAGATTCATTCGTTCATTTTTCCATATTTAAACGTCACAATTCTCCCCAGCCATCTGTCATATCGATCACGGTTTATTCGTATCCACCTATTCAATGTCGCGAGCGCTTTCGCTTGCCCTTAATAATTCAAGGGTCTTTGATAGAAACGTGTGAAAGCACTGTTGACGATGAAACGCGAGGGCACCTGTTATGCACCCTCGTTTGTGACGATCCCTTGCAGCAAGGTGAAGGTCTAAAGAAACTCTGGACTCAGTTTCCTTTCAATCAGTACATTAATTAAGGACACCCTATCCTCACACTTCCGCATGCAAAATTTTCAGCATGATTTCTGTAGCAAGCTCCACGTCGGAGATGGGCAAAATCTTTACCCAAATAAGAATTTCAAATAACAAATAAAAGATAGAAAAGTTTATTCGTTAAATGATAACTTGAATTATTGGAGCCTAGGATAACGAATAATTTTTTTTTATCTTCTATTTGTTATTTGTAATTTTTATTCAGATAAAGATTTTGTCCATCTCTGCTCCACGTACACTTTCCGGTTGCACTCAGACCAAAAATGAGGTCACGGAAAGAGCCATTCTTCTGTTATTCAACTCCCTTCTCTACCCCTTTCTTCTATCCGTCTACCACATAAGAATACCACCCGCGAGAATTGCGTGTCGCAATTTGTATATAGAAAATTGCTCGCTATCAGACTTCCGTGAGAACTGAAATGAACGATCGAAGGTGGATAAAGTAAACGCAATAAATGAACACTTAAGGATAACGAATAAACACTATTATAAAATTATGCATGCAGCGTGATTGGCTCCACGTGCTGCACAAATTCTCTGGATATGAAGCAAGAAATTAAAAGAAATCTCTAATTAATTAGTTGCTTGTTTTAATAACTTATTTTACTAGTTTCAGTAAAGAATGTTCATTCACTGGTACGTGTTCATTTACTGGTACACACACCCTACGTACAAAGACGTACAAATTACAACACGTGTGCATTATTGCCACCGGTGGAACACGCACGTCGAACACCTTTAAACGGCGGTAATTGGTATTCGATTCGAAAAGTTCGCCTTTACTTTGGGCATTCCCTCCACTTTGGCGCCACCCTCCGCCGCGAAAACCGCCGCCCATAAACGGTCGGTCGGTGCAGGAAGCAACACAATGTTCCCAGATTACCACTGTATGGGCACCCTCCACGTCGCGTCGGCCGCCAGCGGAATTTCGTTCGCCCACTGTCAATGGACGATCGCGAAACGCGGCGCGTAAACAGCGTTTATCTTTCGCCGCGTAATTACATAATTCACAGCCGACACGGTTCCGCTGGCAGCCAGAGCCGCGGAATATTTTGCGATCGCGAAACCCCCGCGCGACCGCTCATCGATTTCATACGTTCGCCGATTTAGTCCGACGCGCCAGTCGTCCGTCGACAGACGCGCTGACCCCGCGCGGGCGCAAATTTACGGGCAAACCGGCTGTGTCCGCGTCATTAAGAGGGCCGAGCTGTTAGACGCGAATCAAATTTATGTAGGCTGCCTCTGAAACAGTGTGATTGAAGTTCAGGGCCATGTTCTCTGCGCCTGTAGTCCGTGGGAAACCTTCTGACGAAGGGTCCCAGTAATCGTGTGGAGTTCTTATAGAATGAAACAGGGGAAGAAATTATGGAGGGGTTACTTTACCTTATTTATTCATAGTGGAACTTACAAGGGAAGGTATCGAACCCGCAAGGCTTAGGATAGTTTTTTTTTTTTAATTGTGTAAGAGCTTAGGGCAAATTAGGGAACGGCCTATGATGTGCAAGTTATGACCATAGGTGGCGCCCCGACGAGAGATATGTAGCGACGGAGTATAAGGGACCACGTAGAGTCGGCGTAGCCGCACAGTGGGACGAATCGACATTTAAGTAGGCATTCACTTCATTTTTTACATTTTTCATCATTTTGTGATTACTAGCTTTAGATTACAGAATTTAGATAATGATTTTATAAAAAAAAATTTTTTTTTTATTTTTTGTGAAAATAGCCACATTCATCTGGATTAGCCAGGCATAGTGAGCTGGGGTACATTTCGTGACCCCAGAGTTTACCGCTGGAAAATTTTTAGGCGATAGACAAACACACAATTAAGATTTCTTGTTACAATTTTCGTATTTTTTTAAATTAAAACAATTGTTCGAATTTGTTCGTAAATTCAAGCATACCTCTTAATTCTGGATAGACTTCAATTTCACAAAAATCAATTTTTATATCCGTCCGCATCCGACCCTTTGAAAAATTGATATTTTTTTGCACAAAAGCAGGTGCAAGTCTGGAAAAATGTACTATTTTGCTGCAATTTACCGCTGGAAAATTTTTAGGCGATAGACAAACACACAAATATATAAACTTTCTGCTTTATAGTACCTATAAGATAGGTAATCTAAGATTACATATAATATATTCTACAATAAATACAATTTTTTTTTGTGCTTTTGTGCAAAAAAATATCAATTTTTCAAAGGGTCGGATGCGGACGGATATAAAAATTGAATTTTGTGAAATTGAAGTCTATCCAGAATTAAGAGGTATGCTTGAATTTACGAACAAATTCGAACAATTGTTTTAATTTAAAAAAATACTAAAATTGTAACAAGAAATCTTAATTGTGTGTTTGTCTATCGCCTAAAAATTTTCCAGCGGTAAACTCTGGGGTCACGAAATGTACCCCAGCTCACTATGCCTGGCTAATCCAGATGAATGTGGCTATTTTCACAAAAAATAAAAAAAAATTTTTTTTTTATAAAATCATTATCTAAATTCTGTAATCTAAAGCTAGTAATCACAAAATGATGAAAAATGTAAAAAATGAAGTGAATGCCTACTTAAATGTCGATTCGTCCCACTGTGAGCCGGTGTGGTTAACGCTGCTGATCAGCACGCGGGCGGGCTCGGGTTCGATTCCTGGCGCCGGTGGGCTCTCTTTTTCGGTCGCTTACAATTGTGCGTTTTTTAAAGGCGAATTCAGACCCCTAAATGAGTTTTTAGAAAAATTTCAGAAAATATGTTTCCGACACCCAACTTCAGGGGCTCCTTTTACCCCTTCAACATGGATGATTGCTGATAACAAAAAATACGTGTTAAATATTTTTCACTATTCTGCAATCTGCAAGTCTGCCGAGTCTCGTGAGAACCGGCGTGTGCGGGTTCGATATGTTCCCTTGTTAGATTGTAAAGAAGCCGGTGAAGCCACTGTTACCAGCGCGCTTCTCCTTAAAATGCAAAACCACGATGAGACAAAAATATCGCGTCTCACATGAGACTTTAACCTCTTGGGGCAATTATTTCATTATTTTATTATTTTTTAATTATTTTGTTATTAGGTCCATAAAATTAGAGTCTCTTGAGACAAGTCTCATGACATATTTTTAAAAATCTCATCTCTCCCGACTATTTCCATTATTTACGTTTACTGAGTTTTTTGGCTCAGATAGTAATGTTTGTTTTGTCTTGAATAGAGAAGTCTCATGTAAAATCTCATCGTGGTTTCGCACCTTTTGAGTCGAGGTGTATGATATGAGGGTGTACATTTCGAGAGCAAGAAAAGTCCAAGTTGAAGTGTTCATTGTGACCGTGAGTTATTGAAATTCAATGTCTCAATGAGCGCAATTCACCCCGCTGCTCGTGACAGGCTGTGTAATACATCCCTGCTATTCTAATCGGAAGTAGTTCCGCGGTGGTTCTCGTTTAATCCTCTGCCACGAGTTCCAAAAGAACGTGACGAGGAAGGAACTCGGCCACGAAAAAGGTACAGCCACGCGTAATTGCCATTTATGCGAGCATTTCAATCGACTTTGAGCTGCGGAGGGAAAACCACCGCGTCGCCTGCAGGGAACTTCGATAAGCCTTTAATTAGATAAAACTTCTTGAACCGCTACTAATTATCGCGCAATTCTCGTACGTAATTCACTTAAGTTTTCTCCCGTCGAGTGAACCCCGAGGATCTAATTGCCTGCCTCCGCGGCCCGTGGGCCGCGTAAACAATTTAAGAGTGATTAACAGTTTAACAAACGGCGACTTTAATGAAAAGACCGCTGCCTCCGCCCTGCTCCCGGTGGCAAAATATTTTTGACCTCTTCCGGAGGGCGGGCCCTCCCTGCATAATTCCCCCTCGTCCAACCCTTCTGACAGGAAATTTCTTAAGGAATCATTAAAGGAGCGTTACGAAACTTTCGTCTCGCTCGTTACGACTTCCGGCCGCTACTGCGCGCTCGTTTCGACTGTTTCGTGCATCGACCGCGATAGGAAATTGCCTTGTTAGCGTTAATGTTAAAGATGAACGTGCACTTTAATGCTCACATCGTAGTAATTTCGAGTATAGTCTTTCCCTTTGTACTCTAAGTCTAAGGAGGGCGTAAATTTTGTTATCTAAAAGGGAACGTAATTTGGGTTTCTATCAGTGTCGTCAATTTTTATTCGTTTATTCAGCTTATCATAGAGTACGCGAGAAAATATGGCGTTCCTTTCAATTTTCTTTTTCGTAGTCGTGAAACAAAGATTGCATCGAAGGGTTGCCTTCAGCTTCCATATAACTGTACTTCGTAATCTATATAGTATATATATACTATTATATAAATTTGAAGTTGCATACTTTGAAATGCGTATTCGCAATAAATATTAACTGTACCCACACGTATGTTACATCACTTTGTTCGCCTTGACAAGAGGAAGGTTTTAACGTTTTTATTTTCTTTAAATAATCTATCTATATATACCTATAAAATGCAAATACCATTGACTCACTCACTCATCACGATTTCTCTGGAAGCACTGATCCGATGACCCTGAAAGGTGGGTAGATTCCACTAGCTCCTAGGTGCTCGCTAAGAAATCTTTTTAAAAATTCCCTCCCCTTCACCGAAACAGATACATAATATAACCGCCGGGAACTTTCAGCTAGTCATTCAGAAATCTGATTAACGTACGATATTGACAGGACATTGTCTCCGAAATTAATGATTCACAGATATGCAGATTAATAAGATCGCGAGTACAGAAGCGAGGCTCGAGAATGACACCCAATTGCTTACGAATGCACCGGCATGAAAATAAACTATTCGCGCGTTAATAAATCACTGCGCTAACAACATTCTTATAATATTAAATTCATATTTCATTTCACTTCATATTTCATTCGTGTTAAATTACCACGCTCGACGCCTGGAATTATAACACCGCGTTTCTCGTATAAATTACGAGGTGTCGGTTTCTTTATTCGTTGCCTGCGGCCAGCATTATTCGATAAGCCCTCATCTTGATCGGTCCACGTAATCAAGACGCTTGCGCAGCCCCCAGCCCCCTCGATAGCGGACGCGTTAACTGTCGCGTAATTTTCTTTTGAAGAACGATTCCATCGCGTGCCAGTCGCGAGCGTACTACAACTTTATAAAATTTCTATGGCGAGCCACGGCCAGGTGCAATTTTTCATGCGCCCCTCCTATCGATTGGTAACCGACATAACTAGCGAAAAGGTTATTCTTGAAGCGACTACACGAACGTCGAGATTCATTTTTTGATAAACCTCCATCGCGAGAAATATAACATCCAGAATTTACATTCGGGGCCGTTTCGAGCCATAAAGAAGTGCTCGCTGCGCGATCTTCCCTTCGCATCGATGAAATTCGAAGGGCAAGGAATGCTAACAGCGAGCAGTAAAAGGAAAGGAGCTACATCCAGAGATTCATACAATGTCTGGAACCAGAGAGTTAACGCGCAACGACTTCCGGTCTCCTGTAAATCCCCGTCGTTCCGAACAAGTAATTTTCTTAAACGGCTGTAAAATCAGGACCGATCCCCTGGCATCGCGTTCCATAGAAGGAAATCAGCCGTCGTAACTGTAAAATGTTCGAATCCGTTACTCGGCGCTCGCCCGAAAAAAGGTCCCGTGGAAAGGCCGATTCCCTGTGAGCGAAAATTTCATTGTTATTTATATTCGTCGCGCTTCTGTTAAAGCTCGATCGAAGCGGAAGCCTTTCGGCGCGCCTCGGGCGCCGGAAGCGGGTACCTCGCGAACTTTTTCCGGCTTTCCCCCGGGGCACCTTCGATTCCTCAATTTTGTTTAAAGTTTCCGTCGTAAACTGTACGAGACCCTTGCAATCGTCGGTGTCCTCGTCAACTCCAGCTGATCCGCGACCGGTGTTTTACTGCAAATTGTGCGCCCCGTTCTGAAAGCGGGAGCTCGTTTAAAACTGATAAAAATAAGCAAGCCACTGGAGAAAATGGCCTCGTATGGTTCGAGTGAAAGTAATTTGTTGTTTAAAGGCGCGGCTGATGCTCGATGTCTTACAGGCCCTGCATTGATATGAATTGTGATGGAAATTGCTAAAAGCGAGCAGAGAAAATGTAGTTACGAAGTAATTAAAATTTTCTTTCCCTACCACTTCGTGTCTGACGCTGAGGGCCAACAAGTGGTTAAAGGCGCGGTGCTTTAAAACGAATTTTCTATGTTCCCTCTTTTAATAGCAAAGCCCTTCGACCATCAGCTTTGGAGTTTAATTATCGAACTCGCGTCCCAGTTTTGAGCGCGTATCAAGATTAGCAATCGTGAAAGTGTGTGGGAGACAATCGGCGAGTAGATACGGTCAGTGTGTGGACAGACGCGAGTCAAAGGCTGATGCCGTGAACGTGTATAGCGTTGCGCTTCAAGTTTTGTTAGAAACAGTAGGGGAAAGGTGGGATAGTTGATCACAGTTTTGCTTTTTTATTAACATAATAATTATGGTTTGCTTTGTTTGTATTTAATTATGTAAGTTGTGATTCTTAGAGTATTCTCAATATACTTTGACAAATTTGAGAGCTGAAAACTAATTTTAATGACAGAATTTCAACGTTTTCTGGCAGTGACGTTATGCACAAGTATCCCCCACTGAAGGGGAGACTTGATCAAATGGTTAGGGAGACTTCATCAGTGAACTTTAAGAGTAAATAACACATAACTTGGTCAATAATATGAAATAAAGGGAATATCATAAAAAGAAAGTAAAGTATAACAAACTTGAAGGAATTACTGAAAAAATGAAACCGAAGAATTAAACTCTATTACATGAAACATCATAAATGCATTCTTAAAAGACATTTCACATAGATATCATCTGATTAAGATGATGATGAAGAAAATATTTTCCTTCTCACATTTATGGTTCTTTTTTTTAGCATTTTCAGCTGTTCAAGTATCCCACCTCACACACTGATCAAGTATCCCGCAATACACTCGATTTGAAAAAGATGAAAAATTAAACTTACCTTAAATATTTAGATCAATCAATAAATAGCATTAATAGACTCGAAATTGCCGTTTTTACTTAGTATATTTCAAATCGTTGAAAATGCAACATTTACTCGAAGAGGAAGAAGAACAAGCAGACCGAAATATTTACTTTTTGGCTGCAAATAAGATCGAAGCTTCTAACAACATTATTCTGTGCTCCCAAAAGAAAACTGCAACGTGAAGTGTTGCGATAATGTAAACATTACCACGATAGCGTGACAGCAGGCACAAATTGCCAATAGGGTGAAAGCACTAGTAGTCGACCACTTAAAGCTAAACTCGAATGAAAAGTACTGAAAAAAAATAAACAATCAATGTTATAAAATATATAAAATGTATTGAAGTAATACAAATGTATTTAATGTATCACTAAATATTTTGTGTTAGTAGGAAAGTTCGGGGAAAATAAATAATTAGCGTTAAAAATAAAGTGTCCGAATGCTTTAATAGTCGACCGCTTAACTCTAAAAGTCGACCGGTCCGATAGCTAGTAGTCGACCACCTTTTTTAATATGAAATTCAAAATAGGTTATGTGCGCATTACAAACTAAAATTTATTTTTAAATATAATGTGCAACATCAGTAAATAATTAATAATTACAGGAATAATGCGTAACTAAAATAAGTTCTTTTAAAAACTTTATCAAAATTTTAATAAGAAATAGAAATTATTTTTTCCAATGTAAATTAAATTTTTCGTTTTTAAGATAGGAAGCAGTAACAAATTTTAAGTTTTTAAAGTAGGTATTTGTATTCAATAAATAAATTATATAAACTTTGTAGAACATTAATCCATAAGAAACGAATATACGTGGTCGACTATTAGCATTCATTGTGAATGCAGTTAGCTTCAGAAGTCGACCGCTGTGGTCGACTATTGAAAATTGAAAGGGAATGATGATCCAGTTACCGACCTCCCATAAATAAATAAATTATCCCATTTTATTTAAATTTTTGAAGCGCATATAAAATTGTTGATGCTTTTTCAGTGGAATAGCATAATTTTCCAGTAAAAAATGTATAGAACTGAATTACATTTGTCGTTTCTATTCAAAGCACACTTATGTTTCTCGGGTTAGAAAACAGCAATGGCGCATGTAGAATCAAAATTAGTTTACAAATCACTTTAAAAGCATTTATTTTTGTTTACCTATGAAGGGCGCTTTTTGTCGTATTGTAAAGTTAGAAATTCAAAACATAATATAAAATTGTCATTTAATAAATTCTTTATTTCAGTACTTATTTCTTTAAGCTAAATAATAAAAGTGGTCGACTACTAGAGGGTGGCCGACTACTAGTGCTTTCACCCTATATTAATTAAAAAACTGATGTGATCATGTATCCCCCCTGATCAACTATCCCACCTTTCCCCTACTCGCTAATACAAAATAGCAAATTCTAAATAGAACACAGTAATTGAAATTTATTATTTTCCGAATTCGTTCGGCAATTTCATAGGATCTGCATCCTGGCAAATTTGAATAGGGGCGAGATTGATTTCTTATATCGCGATATCAAGTGTTAACCCTTCGTTGACACACCTCTTTTTTCGATCAACTTTGACATACCTGAGTGGCTCACACCCAGAGCAATTTTTGAACGACTGCCATTCTCAGCTAAAGAATCCAATCGTTCTGAAAAAAATCATGCGTCACTTTCGGCGTCTCTAGAATGTATTCCAATTGTATTTTGATTGAAATTTTACCACCGTTTTTGTAAAAAAAATTCTAGATTACCATATGTCGAGAAAAAGCGAAGGAAATCTTTAAAAAATTGTAACTTTTTACCAATTTCAATATTAGAAGCTAAACATCTACAGACTTGTTGTTCAGATATAATATTTTGAGAACAAGAATAGTCTGTAAGTCAGAGTGCCAACGAGGGTTAATAGGACTTACTTTTGTTTTGTTTTGTAGTGCCGCTGTTTCTCTACACTGCGTCTTTTTCACCTTCTTCTGTCATATAAACAAATAAATAATTTTACTATTGCAATTTCGGTGTGAGCCTGATAGATCGTTTCACTTATCAAAGAATCAGTAGATCCTAGTTTCAAAGCGCCAAAATAACCGCGGTCCGGCCTACATGCAACGACCTAGAAAAGTGTAACCTTAATCACACCAGCCCCGGACCAGATGATCTGTAAAACGCCAGCCTTGCGTATCTCGCCTAATGTTAAAGATAGTGGCCTGTTAAGTTCCGAACTTTACGCCCCGTATAAACCTTAAACGCTCCCCTGTTGACGGGTTAAACGGCAGGATCGATGAAGTTCTCGGCGCGCGAGTACCCCCGTGACCAAGACAATCCCGGCGCACGACTCTCGTCGCCGATTTCGCAAAATTAACAGAAACGCGTTACTCGACGCGACCCACCTTCGGGGGGAGGTGGGCGCCCCGAGTCTCTCGAGCACCCTTAAAAGTTGTTCAACAAGCATCGCGTCGGAATATCGTTTCGCCAGGGCGCAGTTCTCCCCTCGGTAGAAGATCTGCTCGCGTTAAACGGCACAGGCCGGGCAATTTAATCGCTCGCGCGGACTAACGAAATTTCGGTCAAAGAATACGTCGTGGCCCGGGCCGATGAGTAATAAGTAATAACCTGTGTGCACCGGTACCCGTGGGACCGGCAGAGAGGCTGGGAGAGCGGGAGATGAGGCGGAAGGCAGGAAGAGGAATGGGGCTGCAATAGGTGGCGAGGAAGGGAGAACAGAGGAAGCAAGCTGGACATTAACAAATAATATCCTTTCCGGGAGGATCGCAATTTCCTTCTGTCTCCGTTTCCATCTCTGCCTCGGCCCCGGAGACCGCCGATTCAACGGTATATAATATGGCAATCAATAAAGGAGCCCGGGGGAGCAATACCCCACGGCGGAGCGAAACAAAGCGCACTTACATGCCTCTTACGGGGTAATACATGCGCCTCGGTCCACGGAGAAATTAATTCGGCTTGCATACAGGCCAGGGCAGGAAAAGCCGCGTCGCTCGGGGACCTCCGTCAAACCTGCTCGGTCTTCGGGAGCATTTTCGGTCGTGGAATTCACGTCAGCCGGCTGCTATGCCTGTATTATGGATGCCGCTGTACAATGGCTATCACTGGGACAATGATCTATAGATGGAATGAGTCTCACTTTAGGTGCGTTTGTCAAGGCGTGGGTGGACAGCTGCATAGTTCGCGAACTTGCAAGGGTGGATTTCCTCTGAAAGGAAGCAACGACCATTAAAATTCCGCAGCTCTAACTAATTTTTACTGGAGGTATCCTCTCCTCTGTGGTGAATTTAAATGGCCGAAAATTTTATCTAGTCTCTTCTTGTGGTTGCCGTATATTTGTGGGTTTGTTAACAAAATCGCGCGGGGTTCAAGGCACGATGGTAGATACGTCCAAAGACATGATAGATATAAAGAAACGAAGTAGAGTAGTGTGGGGCAAGAGTGCGCACTTAAAGTTTAGACTTCTCTAAAATCCTTGGTATTACACTGATAGTCATATCGTTTTGTGAGAAATAACTACTATCCCTTATTATTCGATAGGCAGTGACTTCGTGTAAATTTACCTGTCGCAACTTATATAAAATAAATATTTCCAAAAAGTGTCAAATTCGAACCTTTATCCGCTATGTGGGGCAAAAGTTCGCATGTTATGGGGTAAAAGAACGCAACGAGAAATATAAAAAAAAATGTGGAATAAAAATTAATAACAAAAATCAAAAGCTGAAATCAGCGCGGCTCAACTATCACAACCTCAAAATTTAGCAAACTCTAGAATTGAAATAAGTTTAATGAAGATATAACACCCGTCAAATTATTTTGGGGCAAAAGTTCGCATGCGAACTCTTGTCCCACTGCATTGTGCGAACTTTTGCCCCCCACAGCTACTTTTACATTGTTTAATCAATCCTGTTATCTGTGAGGAGAATTGAAAACTTCTATTAGCACTTTTTAATAGAAGAATTTCAGCTCTTTCAGACGGCATATTAATTAAAATATTTACTGCTCAATTTATAGGAATAATATTGATTCCCAAACATGAGAATATTACATCAGAACTAACGAATTCAGTACTTACCGCATTGTAAGATAACAAACCGAAACACAGCCACGAAATTCGACATTAGTGACTCTACCTTGATTGATAATTGACTGCCAATCACCATTGGCAACTGCCACAACTCAAACCATGAAATTCGCATGGTGCGAACTCTTACCCGCTGCGATCTTTTACCTACCTTTACTCTACATGTTCATTGTCCCAAGTATATTGTCCTTGTACCTGGTATTTAGATTTTGGGGGAGTTAGATTCGTCATTGTTCTACCCTTTGTATAGCGAAGATGTGCCGGATTCGATGCAATCTTGGTTTCAAAATATCGATGGACGCGATTAGTTTAATGGCCGAAACTGACTCCTCTGTGCGCCGTGACTGGCCAGTGTTTAGTGCCCCTACTTCCGGTAATTGCTCCCATTCCCATTGGACAGATGACGGTGAAAATCGAGAGCATTTCCGACAATTCGTAGCGGCGATCTTCATCCGAGGAAATTCATTTGGTGGATCGCGGCAATCGAAGGGAAATAAGCCTCGAAGCATTTAAACGCAACGGAGCCCCCTTTGTCGCGTAATTTAATTTAATATACCGTTTTTGATTCGAAATTCTGGCCCGACGTCCCTTTGAGGGCCTCCAAGCGACGGAAATATTCATTTTTGCCCCGTCGCCGCTAGTTTTCCGTCCACTACCCAATTTACTTCATTTCATTTCACACAGCCAATTTAGAAAGTGGATACTACCTCAAACTCGCTCCCCTGTTTTTGCCCCGACTTAGCCGGCTCGTGTCGCCGGACCATTATTTTAATTAAACTTGTGTGACGATGTAAAGGAAATATTTATTTAGATAAATATATATTGGGAGTGGCGGGCGAGGCATGGCCAACTGGGAGTCCCTAAAAGCAATTCCCCATAGGAAGAAATCCTCTTAGAGCAGAATCTCAGCGTTCTAGAACAGTATAACAAACTTAGCACGCCGCTGCTCAAAGATATCTCGAGTGACATGTGTTTCTACCATTCATCTTTAAGTATAATTTCCATTCTAAGAAAACGAATGTCAAGTATCGAGTCGATCCATACACCTGAGTACATATTGAACTTGTTGCCATCACCGGGCTGAATGCCACATTACTTAGTTCCCTTATATGCGATAACGCTGAGGTGGTTTTCCAGTTAAGCTCGCGTGAATTATATTTCCCAGGGACCTCTCTACGGCGGAAAAATCTCGCGCGACGCCTCCGTGGGTCGCGATGGGCGTTTGCACATATTAAGGGGAAAGTTTCTCATTGTGCGCGCACAATGGGTCGCGCGTTTATCGATTCAGGAAGTGAGCCGGCACTTCGCGGACCTGGAACTGGAATTTAAATATTCATTCTTGCCGCGACAACGTTCCGTTCAGACCGAACCACTTTCATTTTCCTTTACGGTCACTCAGAACGACGCCCCCTTCCTCCCAATGTTTATCCGCCGGCTTAACTTTACCGCCCTGAATCTCTAGTGTCCCGCAACCCCTCGCGAATCCGCGATAACGGCACGCGAAGCAATGATCCTCGTTAATTCTAAAATCACTGACGGCGATGATCGTTGCACGGCCGGGCAACTTCTCGCGGAAGCATCATTTGCTGTAATGGGGCAACTTCAATTAGAATAATTGCATGGATCGCTCGTAGATATAATTGCACCCGCTGCGCGCGCCGATAAAAACTGGCCAATGGTATTTAACGAGGAATATATTACAACGGAGTCCGCTGTAAAACACACGCTGCGTATTGGGTTTCAAGGGGCGTATTAATGCGTTGTTTGTTGACCATCCGTCTCGCGAAATTCGACCTTCTCATTTGGCATTGTGAGGTTCTCGTTCGTGGCATTCGGCTCTCCCATGCGAACCTTTCGGTATTAAGCGAAGTTGTTGCGGCAACGGGGATTCCTTAACCATGGGGGTGGTTTTTCGGAAAATCCCAGAGCTGCCGCGCCCGTGGCGCATTGGCGTTCGTGGCTTACCTAATATGGCATTGCCTGTTTCGTATGCAAGGTGCAACGATGTTAATTCCGCTGCTATATGCAACGCATGTATTATAGTCAAAAGCCGTGTCTAAAGCTTCTAATTTCTCTTCGAGGCAGAGTGGGCGATATTCCCTGCCAGAAAAAATAAATTATACACTCGCCGTGCTCCCGCGGGTATCTGCATGGAATTAGGCGTTCGAAAATATACGGCTGACTATGTTGCACAACTTCTCGCCACGTTTTATTACTGTCCAACATTTGGGCGTGGTAGCATCGGGGGGAACAGCTCTGGATTTTATCAAATTTCGATAACTGTTCGACGAAATGAGTTTACCACATTAAAACGGGTCCGTTTTTTAAATATCAACATTGAAGGGCCTTTTCGTTGCATGGTGGGTAGAAAATGTTGATTAATAATTATCTTCCTGCGTTTGAGAGACATTTATTCGATATAATTTTCAAAGCAATGCATATTTTAAATGATACGGTGATATCGGTTAAATTTAATAGCTGCGAATTGGCTGAATCTCGCCCATCACATCTCGTCATATTAGCCTCATACCACTCTAGCATTATTCATAACTTTTGTTAATTGTATGCAGATGGGAATATAATACAGACTTATTATTCTTATTATTATATATAGAAAAGTATTACTTATCAATGTAGTAACTGCAGTCAAAGAGGGTAACGAGATACAAAGGAGTAAGGGATAGAGATCAGTGAATGGTCAGACATGGCTCGCTGAAAACGTAGCTGCATGTAACTTCTCGCATGTACATTATTTTAAAAATTGCTTCCAGTAAAAGTTATTGTACTTGACAAGAACTTTAAAGGTGTATGGACATTTTTTAAGAATTTCACGTGATTCGAAAGACGTCTGCATACGAAAGTAGCAAGAAAATTATGGCCAATATCGCTAATACCTCGCCACGATTCTTTGTAACAAGGTTATCGAAACACCCTGTAAATTTTTCAGTCCAAGTTCCCGCTTCAAAGACGAAGGTGTAACTGTTAAAGTTTTGATGGTTCGCACCATAACTGGCGTAACAAACTCCTTGGAAGAAAAAGGTCCCTTTCGCTAACTACGTTTTCCTCTATATCCGCCAACCCTCAAAGGTACGATTTAATCGCTTCTATTCAAATTTGATCCCTTTGACGCGAGATCCTCGAATAAACGGGCGAAGAAAGCGCGTAAGCATACGGGGATTAGTGAAATTAAATTAACGAAATCCGTTTTCGCGGGCTCGAATCGGAAAATCCAGTCGTTAGCGGGGCGTCGTCATTATTTTCACACAGGCCTCGAGTAATTACTTAATTATCGGTGATTAGTACGTAAAGGGTGGTTCGTTAGTAAGGAGCCCTTTGGCACGATTTCAACTCTCCGTGAAATTAAAGCTAACTCGCAAGAAGCATCTACGAGGCGCGTGGACTTCAGCCTTGGAAGGTTAAAGCGATTAAAAAATATAATGGTTGAGTTCCGTCGAGCTTTTCGTGCTTTTATAAACCAGGTGGAAATTACGCGTGGTTCGGGTCGGTCTTTTTTAATTGAAACATTCTTATTAAGTTAATGAGGAATTTCATAAACTGCGTGGAAGGACGTAGGATATGGAGTTTGTGGGAACAGCTTTCGGATGAATTGGATGTTGCAGTTCGGAGGGACTTTTCCTTGAAACGACAGCTTGGGACGTTCTAATACCGAGCAGCTATCTCAATAATAAGAATATGGATGTTCATGGATAACACAATAGTGTCCTTCCCCTTACGTAGGGTAGAGTGGGGCTAAAAGTCCGGCGGGTAAAAAAGTCTAGAATTGAATATCTCTGTTCCTAAACAATGTATCGAGTTTCGCAGTATACTATGTAAAAGGCGAGAAGAAACGGAGGTAACCACAGAGTCGCCAGTCGCTCCTGGATGTTCGTTCGGATTACACGACGCCTTTAGTATTATACGTGTCAAAAAGTGAAATAAATACGTCGTCTTTATTGTTTTCTACGAAGTAATCCAAAGTTTATCAGCGTATCAGGTAAGTACGTTAAGATTCTATGTTCCTTTAGTAATGTGTACATGATATTGTTTATTTGTAAATGATAATATTTTCTACCGTAAATATCGCATAAACTATAGAGGTACCGTTGGGGCAAAAAGTCCCTCAGACTGAAACTATATATATTATATTATTTGTTTGCATAATAAGATGGCCAAAGTATAAAGAAATGATGCCAAAGTTTTTAAATACTGTTTTTGTCTTAGTTGAGCGATTTTTTTTAGTTTTCAGTTCAAAGTGAGACTCTGACTTATATTATTATTTTTTGTTAAAGAAGTCATGCTTTCTTTCAATATTGTGTACCAAAATGAATTGGTTTAATAAATATTTGTTGATTTGAATAGAGTTCTTTACTTATTTAGTTTAATATTACACGAAAAGACATTAGGGATTGTGTCGATACGTCAATTGGACACTCTTTGCCGGGACACCCTGTAACAGAGACAGGGCTGTAAATTTTATTACGGCAGGCAATACTTGAGGTCGCGCCTGGTCGTCTGCGTTGCAGATGTTTACCTTTTAGGGTTAAGCCAGAATTTTGTCGAATGTTAGATGGGACTTGACTTTGAGTATTGCCAGATGCCCGTTTGGAGAAAGTCGAGGTGTCTTCGCCGGCGACGTTTTCCCACCACGGGTTTTCTTTCGCCCACTGGTTTCGGGCGATCAATAGTAATCGCGGCTTTTCACCCCGGTTTTTGTTAACAGTCAATGACTAGGCTTCGTAGTTTTCTTAGGTTAAGGATGTACGCCTCGCTGGCAGATAGAAACGAGACTCGAATAAAGACGCAACACGTTCACTAGAGTTAGACTACTAGAGTTAGACTACAATCATTTTCCCTTATCCACAAAAGGGTGGTCCTTCGAGTGAAACTTATAGTCGGCACATCACGTGCAAATTCTAACAACAACTGAACGATCTGAATGATCAATCACGGGTAAAAACAGATTGTCTATCCTATGCAATGGACTTTTTGCCCCGTGCGTGGGGCAAGAAGTCCATTTTGCATTGACGAACATTTTGTGGTATAACTCAACAAAAAATAACAGTATCACCAAACGAACTTCGTGAACGTAAAGCCTGATAGTTATAGTTTATACAAAATAACACCAGATATCTCTAGATTGTTAGTACTAAATTTTACATAAGCTTATACGAAAAACCGGACTATTAGCCCCACCCTACCCTATAACCGAAAAAATCTAATTTTCCAGAACTAAAGTTTCAGTGAAGTCTGAACACCTATTGCTGACACTTTTTATTCTTACGAAGAATTGACTGATTCTCAAGAAGAATCGTCCCCAATTTTCTTTGCACCGAAACGACATCAAATTCTTCCCCCAATACCCTGCTTCGCCATGGAATTCCATCGTATTCATCAAGGATCTATACGCCCCTGAAAATCGCTGAATCTTGGAGCGGAGCGTCGAATCGCCCGCCCATCCCGCATCCCCGGGGAGCTCGCAGAAATCGGTGAACGTCGCGATATTAAAGAATCGCCCAGTCGACCGGCCAAATATTCCCAAAACCGTGCTTATTTTCGAAGGAAATCAGTTCGCCCGGAAGCAGCCAAGACTGGGGGCGCATATTCTTCGTCCGATCCATATGAAACGTGCGCCCCCTCCCCAGGCTCGCCAGGTTTGCGTTTCGATCAACGCAATTGGATCCCGCGAGGCGCGCGTGCACACGCGGCAGATAAGCAGAGAACAGAGAAACAGGTCCCCCGCCCGTCCGCTCTAAAATGATAATATTATTCATGCGATCGAAATTTTCATGCGATACACCCTGCGCGGCGGGCGCGGGGGGTTGGCAGGGATACGCGAAACAAAGCGGGGGACGGGCGAAGGGTCGCGCGGGAGGCAGGCGAATTTGGCCCGGATACAGGCGGAGAGAGGAATGGATCCGGTAAGAAATGAAATCTATAAAGTCGCGGAGAGGAGGAGACACAGTGTCAGAGGTAGATACGCAGGGAAGGAGATAGGCTAATAGCAATGTCAGGGATAGGGAAATGGGGGGTTGAGGAAGCAAAGAAATACGAGCGGTGACGGTCGATCGATACCTTATATAGGTCGTCGAACAGGGGGCGACAGGGTGGCCATGGGGGCGAGCGGGGAACGAGGGGGGCCAAACCTGACTATCCGATCGGAATGCCTTTTCGAATCTTCCTGCGATTCGGTGTATATGAATCGAATGATTCGTTCTTGCTGTGAATGAACTCTATGATTGGACGGGCGCGTGAAAGGGCCCGCGGAAAGACGAACGGAACGGTGGCTGTGGATGGACATCCCCTCATGGATCGTCTTGAATGGCCCTGTGGCTGCGTCACACTTTTACCGTCGGCCTTCGAGCGTACACCGGGGCACGTTAATGCGGCTCGTGGCACGGGAGGTAGGCACCCCGCGTACGTTACACGAGGGCCAGGATATTGGGGTTTGAATTTCATGACGGGTGACGCTGAAGTCGCCGGACTAAGGGCGCGCCTTTCCGGGCACGTGTGTGACTCACGGTGCGCGGCACCGGTTGAAAGTGGAGGCGCTATTAGGGGTTACCGGTAGAACGTCGACGAACACGCGGATGAGCTTCAGTTTGTTCGCGATGTCGTTAGGAAGACGATTAAGGGCACCGAGGGAGCTAAAAGAAAGTATACTAGAATCCATTACGTGCCTGCATTTCGTTAATTACACGCAGCCTTATCGAATGGGTCTTCAACGTCTATGAGTGTATCAGGTTGGATTGAATTTAAACGCAGAGACATCTCTAGATCGAAGACGCCGTTAGTCGCAGATTTGTCGTAAGTTCCGCCCCTTTACGCGGTCATTGCTCGGGGCCTGGGTCGAGAGGGGTGGTGGAGGTGGAGAATGAGAGGAATAAATGCTGCCAGAGGGAGATACAAATAAGTAGAGCAGAAGTGGGAGGGTGTGATGAAGAGGATGGTAGGAATATTGGCAAGGAGATGGTGGCTCTAAGAATGAGACAAGATTGTCTGCGACTTATGAAGCTCTCTCAGGACACCTTCCCTGCGCGACGCTGTAAGAGTGGCCCGGTTGAAACGAGCTTTTCAAGCTTTTAACTCGTACGCGCTGATGCCCCATGCTCCTGCTCTTCCACGTCATAACGTGTACCTCTCTTAAGTAACGCCGAGAAAAATAATTCTAGAAAAACTTAGGGGAGAGTCACAGAATCTTCAGGCCACCGCCGAGAATTTCTGGAAGTGGAGGTGCCATTACCTCCGCCTTTTTGTGCTCCACAAAAGGCGCGCGATTTTTCCTCGCCGAAACAAAGGCGCATTCCCAAAAAGGGGACACAGGGAGCAGAAAGGGAATCGTAAGGTCCTTAGTGGAATACAGAACGAAACAGAGGAGAACATGGTTCCGGGGAACTCGGTAGAGGCGGGGTGGGGCAGCAAGGGTGGAAGGTGAAAGAATTTTTAAGGTGGGTTAAAAAGAAAGAGGGGATACGAAAAATCCTCGAGACTGGACAGAGGTAAAAGATGAAAGAGGGTCTCGGGGAATCCTCAAAATTGAGCAAAAGGAGGGAAGCTTGATGTCCTTAGAGGTAGCTGGTGAAGGATGGAGGGTGCCGGAGTATTCTTAAAATTGGACAAAGAGGAAAGGCGGAAAGTCTGTAATAAGAATCCTTTAGACTATATAGGGGAGGCACTGTTTGAGCTGCTGTCGCTGGATATGTCATAAGGTAGCAGGCGTCGCGGGAATATAATTAAAGTCGATCGAGCTTAGGCCATGATTCATACAGGGTGTTCCTAAAATATGCCTCATCACTCGGTGTATGCATTCGTGGATCTGCTTTTGTCTAAGGTCGTCTTCTCCACTGTAAACTCCGGGGAATACGCTAGCAAAATCGGCCATAAGTTTTTGGATCACCCTGTAGAGCTGTGCGGCGAAATCGAATGCTTATCGCGGTGCACGATAAGGGTCCTGGAGGGAGACATACGGGAGCTACTTCGTTGCCATCAGCGAAGGCAGATCAATCGCTAAGAACCTCTTCCCTTTTTTTTTCAAAATAAATTGATATCACGTGCATCGGGGAAAGCATTCGTTTTTGTCTGATAAAGTACTTGATTGCCACGTTACTTGATTCTCTCATTACTTTATCTACACCCATATATAGATTTCATCCAATTTACACAAATTACCACTAGTTCTACGTGTATTTCCATTGTTACGTCACAATTATAAATTGCCCACTTCAGTAGACGATGTTGCAGATGAAAATTGTCAGTAAGCTGCTAATCACTGCGCTCCTATCAATTCAGCATATACTTCGTGTCGCTCGTAATTATTCAGAGAAACGTCCCACTTTTATAATGATAATAAGAATGTAAAACGGAGTGTCGAATTGAGTGGCAACTAAATATTAAAAGCATGAATTTTGAACTAAAACCGCGCAGATTTTAATACCAAATGGGCCCTAAAATAACGACGGAAATTTACACAGTATTATAGGCTGGAACTTAGGGCTTAATTGACCAAAGAATAAAGTTGAACGTTTCGGTTGATTTACGGTAAACTTCCGCTGTTCTCTTGCGGACCGCGGAAGAAAAAAAAGTTAAATATCGGTTCTGCAGGGGTAGGTCTGAAACGTGCAAGTTACACGAAACCCCTGGAGAGAAAGGAGCAATTAAAATTATTTGCGAATATCGGGAAGAGAGACGCGCCCTTAAGCGGTCGTAGAAGTAAAATACGCCGCGCAATTTGAGGTAGTGCCTGTTTTCTTAATTACTTTTGTGGAATTAAATTGAGCCTGTGGGACAGGCTGGGCGAAACACGCCACTGCCTCGCAAAGAGTTAATATGAACTGAAAGTAATCCGAGTTCGCCGAGGATCCACTGGCAAACCGTTTCCAACCCCTAAGAGTTAATAGTGCCGAGATAGTCCCTTGTTTTTCCCGGGGAACTTGTATCGGTGATCTACGGTCCGAGGGATGGCGGGTTTGCCCAGCACCCTTTTATATCCCAGCAGCGACGACACTCATTCACCACTATTCGACAATCTTCAGCCAATCGAATTGAAGCAAAACAATGCTTCAATTTCAAATGCTTCAATGCTTGACTCCGTCGAGCTTCTCTTCACTTAAGTAAACACATCACCAAGCATTTCTAATTTCCACGGTTAATAAAGTCTTACCTCAAAACCATTCCCTTTGCTAAGCCCGACCCAGAGTTGGGCGTCAACTAAATAAAAAAGTATTCGAATAACGTATCAAATAAAAGCTACTTTAACTGTGGATTATTTGACGAATAAAATTAATTTTTTTATTCATCTTTATTCGACACATGACGAATAAATTTTTCAACTTTAACCCTAACTTTTTAACTCAACAGCCCCTAAGACAGATCGTTGTGTAATAATGTCCTTCTGTTCTGAGATAACACATACTTAGCTCGGCTGTAGTAAGTGGGACCACAAGTAGATACCCATCTACGCAAAACTCGACGAAGCTAACGAGGCCTAAGAAAAAGGGCGTATCGATCTCGCCCGACCGAATCTTCGATAGAGCTGTATATCGACACGCACAGCTGTCGCGTTGACGGGCGACAAGCTCCGAAGTAACGAAGGGGACGTATTTCAACGGGACACCGTGGCGGAGCATAATCGAGACAGGAAGAAAGACCAAGGAAGCCGGAAAGAAACAGGGGGTGGACGGATCCGGCAAGTTGAATTAGGTCTGGTAGCAAGGGGCGAGGGGGGGCAGAAAAAAGCAGGCACAAAGCCAGGCAGCCAGAAATAGAGTTAGATTAATTTATAAAGTCGGAGGAAGAAATAAGGACGGAGGTAGAGAAATGGATGGGGAAAAGTAGTGAAGAGACGCGGGAGACAGGAAAAAAGCGTGGCCACGTGATAGTCCGGGTGAAGTAGCTCCGGGGATCTCCGTTTATCACCTTATCATTCGTTGTCAGACGACGGAGTAGATGCTACTTCTGTACTGCGCCCGATTGGGCTGCTCTATTAAACGCCAATTGGAAATTAATAATCTGGGCATTGCAATACCTGACCCTGCATTCAGGCAAACCTCTTCCTTTCTCTCCGATTCTAGAACAGACATTCTGCTCGATTGTCAGAAGCAGTGGGAATGGCACGAGTGAATAAATCTTGTCCCCTCTGGGCGAGTAATTAAATATTTCATATGTAGCACATTATAACATGCAAATGCGCTATACGGGGAAAGAATGAAGGATTGATGAAACGGGGCGAAGTAATTAACGTAAAAATGGGCACTGCAGTGATAGATGAATTATGTCGCTCCAATTGTATTACGAGTTCGGAAAGTACCTAACGGATCGGAATTATAATGGGATAGATATAGGGGCTTTGGCTTTGGTAATACGTAGCCGGGCGCGCGGAGTTAGGTAATTCCGCGTGAAATTAATTAGAAATTCAAATTACATATAACGAGAAAACGGGTAATTTCGGTTTTAGTAATGTCGAGGACCACCCGGCAAATAATTCCTCGTCGGCGCAAACACGAATTAAAATTCCGCCGATGAAAGTAATAATTTCGTATCAATAATATCCAGGCGGTCTAATAATTCCCCGTCGAATTAATTATAAGATGCGGGGCGGACTCGCGCGCGCGCTAAATGCCAAAGTAAGGGGGCGACGATGATTAAAACGGCAACTGCGTTCGCGAAATCGTAACGACGAGCTCGTTTGAAATGTAACGACACGCCTCTCGGTTTAATCGTGCACGCGCTTCGAATTGCAATTATATATTGCCGTGGCTGATTGATCGACGGTTAGTTTTTTCGCGGAACGGTGCGCATTATCATCTCGCGGTGGGAGTGAGGGGAGGTTGTGCTCTTCCGGTTGGTCGGAAGAAATTGCACGCTAGCAAGGATTTGCGAAAGAAACGCGGCGACGTTAAATCGCACCCCTTCTTTCCGATGTTTCCGAGCAAATTGCATGTTGCCGTGACACCGATTATATCTTCATTTCCACGTCGTTCCTGATTTACATTTCTTCGCGTGAAGTGTGCTCTCGCGAAACAGAGAAAGGGAAGAGGAGGAAAGAACAGGGGATACGTTACTGGCAGCGGCTTTATTGTGCTAGCCTGGCGTGTACGCACAGAGGAAATAAGGTAGAGTTTCCTTGATATTGAAACAACCTTTCCGAAAATTTCTTTGGACATCATCTGTGAAAGAAAATTTGAGGCTCCTATAATTCAAAGAAGGGAAAACATTTATCCTCTTAATTTCCTTTTCTCTTTAAAGATGGGAAAGTGCGTGGTTAATAAACTAATTTGCAATGGAGGCAAAAAAATCTATATTTCCCTGTAACTCGTCGTACTGTGTGTATGGAAAGCTGTTGGGAATAAAAGTTGACCTGCGTAAGTAGGGTGCGAGAGTCGGAGGAAATTCACGAGGCAGAAAAAGGGGAAAACTGATAATCTGTTGCTGGTGCGTATTTGCAATAGCGCGAGAGAAATTTTAGCTAGCTGGTAACTTATCATTCGCGCATTGTTTTAAACATTGTTTCGAGTAAAACGTATTGTATAATTTACTCGACTGACTAGAGTATACGAGAGGGATCAGAAGCAAACTATAGAGTACCGTTAACGAACTAGTTCTTGATCAGGCACTAATTTTTTATCAGTTCATGAAATAAATCGCTCTTTTAAGTTTATGTCAATAAATAATTGTTTGAAATAATTACTAACATGAAAATTGATAATTCAAAAATATATGTGTTGTCCGTGAAAGCAGTTAGTATTGTTAGTTTTCGTGAAAATAATTGTGTAAGGTGGCCCACTTGACGGAAGCCCCTGTTGAACGCCATCTCTTACTGTTCGAAGTAATAGATCACCATCGACGCCACAGTCGATTTCTTTGCTGGTTGTTGTGGTATTAAAGGTTATTTTCATACATTTTGCTTACAATAGTTTACTTTACAATGTAGAGCAAGAATTTTAGTATTATATGTATCATTTTGCTTTAAAAGTCACTGATCATTATTTAGTTCCAATTTTTTCTTGTGGAACTAATTTTTGATCACCTGAATAAAAAATAGGTTAGGACATTATAAGATTATAAAAAAATTAAATTTAGATGGTATAATACTAAAAATAAGTTTATTTGGTACTTTCTTTTTAATTAGTATCCGATTATTTACATTGAATAGTTCCTTACCTAATAAGAAATTAGTTCTCATGTATTTTAGATGATCAAAAACTAGTTCCTGACCTGATCAAAAATTAGTTCCCATGTATTTTACATGATCAAAAACTAGTTCCTAGTCACCTTATTATTCCATACCTTATAAATAATTAAATTATACTTATTTTCACCTTTTTAAAAATTTTCCTTATATTTTAAACATTAATTCATCCTTTGGAATAAAAAAGTCTATGGTTTAAAGTTGTATTAGGTTAAAAATAAATATTAAAGCGAGAAGCCTTCTAAACTGATCAAAAACTAGTTCCTTAACGTTATAGGAGAAAAAGCAGAACACGATGCAAGGGGAAACAGATCGTCTGTCTCCAGACAACAGTTAAAACTGATATTTATTATTTCAAGCAAAACGTATTTAACTCAACAAGTACTTTACAATCACGCACACATTTTCCAACAGTTCCATTCAATATTATATTTATTACAAAGATCATCAGATCTTCGTCCCAAACCCACTCGTGTTCTAACGGACGCAGCAAGTTTGCGTATGAAAATAGGGGAGCGTGATTTTTCGCGAATAAAAGCCCAACCATGGTGGAGATTACTTTTTCATTTCATCGAGGGACTTTTTCTGTTGTTATTAATACGCTGGAGCGCCATGTGTATCGTTTTGCAGTTACTCATTTTTCGGCGGAAAAAAATGGAACTAACGTAATAGGAGTATCCGCGATGCTATTCCGGCCGCGGGCGTAGAATAAAATATTCACGAATCGATGCGCCGAAGCATTTTTACATATTTCCCGGGCGCTCGCATTACGTGCTCGCGATATTTTTGTTTCCACGGGCGAGCCTCCTCCCGACCCGATTCCCCATGTAAATTCTCCCATTTAAAATGCACAAGTTTCTTTACGCCCCCAAAGTTGTTATTAAAGTGGAAAGCTTTTGCGCGCGCCTCCCTATTTCGCCGCGCGCCCGGGCCATCTAATTGCACCGTGAACTTGTTCTAATTCTCGTCGTTCGTCGCAGAGACGTCTGCTCATTAAATAGCAACCGGAGGTACGAATTTTTTCTGCGCAGGAACGATTTTGGCGCGGAAGCCCCGCGCTAAATCCGACTCCAACTAATTATTGATGTCGAGGAAACGTGGACCAAATATTCTAGGCATGTTTACCTACTGGCTTTCAATTGAACACGTAACACGTCCTGCATTTCGTGAGTTTGGAAACATGTTGCGACATATTCTGAAGGGTCTTCAGATGTAAATATGTTGCGAAAAAAAATTATTTCCGAGATGACTGTTATTTCCTACTCTTGCTAGGGTATTTTTTAATCCTGTCGTGGTACAGGTTACCTACATGTTACTGCTGAAGTTTATAATCTTGTACTGTAACGAATCGTTAATCTTTTCCCATCTCCATAAACACTTAACCTACTTAGTGTCGAATTTTCCTGTGTTGCAGGTATGTTACGTGGTGGAACCGCGCTGCGAAGCCCGTCACATTTGAAAAATTCGTTGAGTTTGGTAAGTCAGTACCACCCTGGCACTTTCTACCCAGAGGAGATTATTATTGTGCAGGGTAGATATCTTGAAATTTTCATTTTTTATAGTAGCTACAAAATCCTCTCTAAAATTGATAAGCACGTATCAGCAGTAGACACGGATAAATTTCATAGGGCATAAATCTTCCAAATCTCACCACAACTACGTTCCTCATCTCTGTAATTAAAATTCGATTTCATTGGTCTGCTTAAGCCGAAAAGTTTCATCGTAATTTTTTAGATTTATATCATCCAACGTAACTTCCCCCTTCGCAGATTCCCGCGAGTTACAATGCCCCGAGATTATTACTCCATAAATCTCCAGAATTTTTTCCTACTACTATCGCGCGGAGGCTCGAAGGGAAGTCTAGAAGGCCAAGTTTATAGTTGAAAACTTTGAGGATTTAAAATTTTAAATTATAGGGATTCAAGACCGTGAAGATTTAAAAACAGGTTTCAAATCCATTTGAACGTAACTGTGATCGATCGAGGAGCAATCGGATGTGGAACATCCTTACTTTCAGTCAAGCTCGAGAGTGAAGAGGAATTGCAGGGCAGAAAGGATCTTATGCACGTTTGCAGAAACTTTTGAAGGACAATTAAACAACTGGTCGTGATGGAAGACACATCTGTTTTATTATACTCTCAAGCAGGTTATTAAAAGGCAAAAAGTATATTATAATTCTGAGCAAGACGTTTGAATTGGAAAAGTTTCGAAGCAATCGAAAGTCTGCGCGACGCAAAATCACGGACATTTCCTCTGTTACGATTGCTCCTCGACTCGCTCGTCTTTTTTAACGAAGAATAAAGGAGCGGCTGAAATTCTAACATCGAAGAACCTATTAAATTACACTTATTTTTCGTAATCGCCAGCTTCTCCTTAATTCCATTCCGCGCGAATGGATCTTTTTGGAACATCCAGCTGCGTGCTCCCCATTAACATACATAATTGGATGTTTCGATTCGATGCGAATTAACAGGCCGGCACCCCATGCGAATGGTCGATGGGCGAAGTTTCATACTTGCACACTATTACGAATAATGCTTCTCTTATTCGTGGCGAACGTTGCAAGAAAGAATGGATATTGAATTCGTAGAGGGAAATAGAGATGGCTACTGGTGTAAAAAGGTGTGAAAAAACGAGTTAAAAGGGAAAAGTAGAAAACGATCCGCCGTGGAATTTTCTTTTCTTTATTACACAACTTCCTTTCGACTTTCTCTTAGAAACAGATGCTCGGGGCAGAAGTTAGCTTCGTTTTCGTTCTTTGCGTCGTTGTACGAAGAGAATCAATTCATTTGAAGCTCGAGGTGGCTAATGTAATACTAAAAGGATCGGACAAACTATCGAAACTCGGGTAACTACCAATTCCACGTCAATCCTGAATTCGGAAATTACAAAACTGATAAAATTTTATCTTATTCTTCACAAACAATAAGAGTGTATACCTCGAAAGAAACATCGTGTTTAAACAGTTACGCGGGAGCAGGAAGTGTAAGCGAGCAACTGAACACCCTGTTGAGTGAAAGAAGAAAAATTTTCAAGAAAACTTCGTCAAATACTTGAATAAAATGCGAAATATCGCGAATCTATGTAATTGAGAGCAGCCACAATCCAGTAGAAAGAAGACGGTTCGCGGAATGACGGGATAACTTTTGAATATTCAGGCAATGTTAATGAACGCCCGTATAATCGAAAATACAATTAACTCGCGTATTGGTAATCAGGCTCCTCCCCCATCGAAATTATCATACATCATCGCTGGATTGAGATTTAAACTATTGTGCGTCAATCAGCTTTGTAAATGATATGCATATTTAGCTGGCTCTGTCAACGATAGGATTATAATCGTTTCGACGGGTTAATTAAAGTTACGCGCCGAGCTTACGAAATATAAAAGCTTCCCTATTGCATCTACCTTCACTTATTACTCACTCGATTCGCCTCGTTCAGTTCCTAATTTCTTTAGTTGAACTTAGACGTCTATTTCAAAATGGACATTTATTTCTTTAAAAAAACACTTCCCTTTCATTTCACATGGAAAAGATATTATTATTCCGTTCCAAACAGTTCTCTTAACGCGAGCAATTTCCGTCGAAAACAATTCTCAGACTAATATTAAAACGACACTACCACACAAAGCAGCAATGAAATAATGATGAAAAGGGCGCGTATGCGTCGAATGAAGAGCCTCGCCCATGAGAGCACGATGACGATGACACACTTTCATCGATTTCTCGCCAACACACGCGCTATCGCACACCGATACAGGGCGGCGGGTATATGCTGCCATAAAACTAAACGGGTCCTCTTAAAAGGTCGCGTTATATCGAAGTTTAAATTCTTAAATATCCCAAGTTATTTGTATGGAGAACATGCTCAAATATTCCCCCCTCAGACTATACCTACATCACCTAGCAATAAACTTCATAACACTAAAGAAAATATCTAAAGCCTTAAAGGGCAGAACGCTCGTCTGCAATGCCAAAAAATTTATTGCAAATGGGGAAGCTTTAAACGTTGATTTAATCCACTGTATACCTAAAAAAGCAGTGTGCACGGCGAAGCTTTTCCCTCTGCGAGTGTTTTTGCGCGCGAAAGCTCTCTGTGCACACAGTCCTCGTTACGAAATTATGATTCCGCGTAACAAAAAAGCTACGTAAACCTGAATCGACACCGCAGTATTCTCGCGCGGGTGGTTAAAAGGGATCGATAAATTGTTCCTCTAACTGCGTTAAATTACAACGGGTAAAAGTAATCCGACAGCCGCGCGTCCGCGTATTACTCGGGAGAGTATCTTGCAAAATTTCTCGGCAATTTCGCCTCCGTTCCCCTGAAAACACGAACACCGACGCAGTAAAAACGGTTTGCAACACCGTTGGCCAGGCGCTCCCGCCACGCGGACGGACGAATGCTTTGTTTTACTACTGAAACTACATTTGTCCGTTTTAGAAGGCTGCTGGCGCGCACGAGCAACGGTAATTCGGTGGAAAAACAGACGCCGTCATGGACAGATTTCATGGAATCGAAGGAGGAGCACGGGCGGAGGGAGGGTGGCTTCGACGGATCCTTCCGAACTCCGGGAATGTGTTTGCACGATAAATCGCGCGGGCGTTACGCGCGCAGGGACGCGGCAATGGCTGGCCGAAAATCACTTCAGCGATATGTAAATTTTCATTTCACGGGTCGCGTTGCGCGCGACGCAACTTCCTCCAGCCGAGGTGTCCCGCCTTTTAATATTAGTTGAAACTCGCCGCACCGTGTAAACTAACTATTCATCGTTGTAGCTGCATTTAATACACCGCTGTCGCGCGATTCCCCTGCGCGGATGGTAAAAGTGATCGTGAGTGGACGGAACAAATTTCAGCGGTCCTACAGACGCGGAGAGTCGAACCGGGAAACTCCACGGGGCCACCGGAGTCGCCGTGGCAACGCTGATAAAAGTTAAATTTGCCCTACCACGATCCCAACGAAATTAAAACTGTGTTACATCACGAATTAACGGGGTATTTACATTCCCCGAATGCAACGGCGGGCCGCAAATAAAAGGGGTTGCATTGTCCCGCGTGGCTTCGCGAGCGTTACTACAGCAGCTCGTTGACGAACTTTTTTTCAAGACGAGAAGTATATTATATACGTAACTATAAACTAACACTGGCGAACCTCTGGCTAGTAAGCAATACTACTTGACTTTTATAAATATCAATTGGCTATCTTCAAAAGTCGCTGAATCACGAATTTACTTTGTAATAATATCCCAATGTTAAGTAAATGCGTTTAAAAAATATAATATCGTCGAAAAGAAAATTGTATTTCTCTCCTAAAAACGCCAAATTCAATGCCTGGTAGCAACCCCTAATAAGCAACTAAGGGTGAACGCATTGACACGGTGTCCCGTGGAAAAATACAAAAAGAATTTTTTGGGGTCAAAGAAGCACCACCCTAATGTGTATTAATAACATGCCTTCGCCAAGGAAGCTGGCTGATTAAAATTCGCCAGGTTTCTCGTGGAGGGTATCGATATTAATTACCAGCATATAAAAGCGGCGTCGCGCTACTCCCTGCTAGTCTAGAGGCCGGGGGTGGAAGCGCCTCGTCTAAACTCCGTGCTCGAGTCATTTCGTGCGTTACTCGTTTCATTATACAGGACAAGTGCATCCCCTGAAAATCGATTTGGCTTCGGGGCACGTCCCCGGCACCGTATTAAACCGGTGCCTCCGAAGATCGTATCGCGATCAAATCGGAGCTTCTAGCTCGATTTTGATGCGCGCAAAGTACGAATGAATAATTGATGCCACGCGATGCCTGGATGGTAAACTGGCTTGTAGACGGGCGACCCTGCTTTTCACGGATCCCGGAGACGCTAATGCAAGACACTGCCGTTTGCTCGCATTAATATAAATTAACAGGGATCCAAGTTTTGGCAAACTCTCGCGCCACCGTCTCCGCTCCCTCTGCCCCTCCGCCCCCGCCCTCAGCCTGCTCTATTTTCGTTCGGCTCCGCGAAAGAGCTTCAGCATCGTGTGCGCACGATGCGTTTCGTACGCGATATCGCCTGGCGGAACAGTGCAACACCGTCAACCGTGTGATTACACATGCAAGAACGAATTCAGGGTCTTGCAGCGAAAGGGGTGCAGCTCCGTTTTTGACAGTTTTTCAATTACGACGTGTAATATATGTAGAAAAAAATATTTCTACATCGTTTGGCGCACGTTTGATGCAAGTCCGATAACAAACGAGCGATTTATTGTAAACATTTTCGCCAAAAATAGAAATAAAAATTTATCAACTCAATAACTACTACTTAATGTGAGAAAATATATATTTTTCAAATAGGGTTCTCTTTTTAATGTTCTGTCAAAGCAATAGTTTTATAAACAGTTATTTTTCTAATTTACTCGAAGTTGGTAAAGATGAGGCTGCGCTCTTCTTACTCCAAGGCCCTGAATCGAGATTGTAGGATGTCCTCTCTGTTCGTCTTGTGGGTTCGGAGAAGATTGATTTCGAGAGTTCCGCAGTAGGAAGTAAAGAGGCAGATAGGTGGTGACTCTGTGCGAAAGAATTAGGAGGAAGTTGTGGAGGAAATGGTTGTTTGTGCGAAGCTTTAGGCCCGGTGCAGACGAGCGGTTTGCGGCAAATTACCGCCGCGTTTTGGCAGAACATAGATTTATATGAACCAGTTCACACGGGACGCAAATTTGAGCGGCTACCAGGCGGCATGTTTGCGTTCGTTTTGACGAACGCACGTACTGCTTCACCGCGAATGAACGCTGCCGCGAAGCAGTACATTGTTTTATATACAAGCAATTCACACGAGCGTTTTGCGTTTATTTAACGCAAGAAAATGTCTCTCTCAAACCCATAAACATAGACGAAAAAGAAAGCGCAGAACGCGAATCGTGGCGTTGCACAACCGCTCATGTGAACTGCTAGAAAATTTTCACGCGCGTCCCGCTGCGGCAAATTGCCGCGGCGGCGAACTGTCGCAAACCGCTCGTCTGCACCGGGCCTTATGGTTGAAAGGATTTTGAAGATCTTAGTTTATTCGACTTGTGGCTTCGCAAGGTAGAAGAAGTACCTTACATAGGACTGTGCGGCTATGTTCGTGGATGTGTGGAGAGGAACTTGACGTCGCACTAAGTATGGTTTATATTGTTTAGAAGCTTTCCTGGTGAATGAGAAAGTTTGACGATTATAGCACTAGTTTCCTCAATGAATATTGATTTTGACGTTGTAATGTATTGTTCGAACAAGCAACTGAATTAGTAAAGTGTGAACGTAATTATGGTGCTATTACGCGTGCTAGTATGCACTGCAAGCACTAAACAATCGATGAACTTTCGTGTTACGTAGTGTGCCACATACAGTGTCTTTACTGGCCAATAGAATATAATATATGTTGCATACATAAATACGTATAGAATAAAATATACCAGAATTGAAAGAATATATATTACAGTATTTACAAACTGTGCGGGGTACAAGAGAAACAAAAGGAGTGTCTTAAAAAATTTAGATTTATTATCGAACAGCGAACAATGGGAGATTTGTTTACCCGGCAATTAATATTAAAAACACAACCCGCATTGTCGACCGAGAATTTATAGGCGATAGTACAGAAGTGCGCCTCCAGCGCATCGCGGCTGACATGCGACAACGTAGATTTCGAATTATTTACAATTTAGATTTATTCCTGAAATATACATGATCCCGCGCCAGCGCTAATTCAGCGGGGCCCGGATATCTGGGTTACCTAAAATTTACATGTATTATCAAAGGACACGCGATCGGTAAAACCGGTAGCGAAAATCCCGCAACCCGTCTCTCCCGGCGGATTAGAAACAGAAAGGAACGAGATCTGGCTAAATAAAACGCCACACCGAGGAACGTTCAAACACTCCAGTTATTGATGCCACTCGCGGCCACGGTAATGGGTTAAAATTCCACCGTAAACAGAGCTCGTTACCCACCCGCGGCCCTACCCGCCTGAGCGAGGCGGTCCTCTGAGGCAACCCCTAGCTGCCGCGGAGCTCTTGACCCGACCTGGTGCGCCGAAGCCATCGAAAAATTTACTTGGCGGTTTCATTTCGCGGCGGAACGACGTGAAATAAAAGCACGATGCCTATATAACCTCTGAACGGTTACAGTTACGCGACGCTTAACATAAACCACGGTTAATTAAGTTTCTCCTTTCGAACGTTCCGCCAGCCGCCGCCACTCCTGTCCCCGTGGATTCGCGCCTTCGCCTTCCGTAAATAGTAGCAGCTTTGTTTAAGCGCGGCGAAATAAAAGCGGCGGCCGCATTGTTCCCCTAATCTTTTCCACGTTCTTTCAGCAAAACGCTCGTTGCAGCTGGGCCTGCTTATTCAGAAGTCAACTCCACCTCCAATTAATCTTCCGGTTACGCCGGTGGCTCCTTATCCCTTCTCTGTCCCCCCCCCCCCCCCCCCTTGCCGCGGCGCCGCCACTACGACCGCCACCCTCTATCCTCTGCCCTCAGCCCTCTGTGTCCCTTTTCCGTTTCTCCGACGCGGCGCAGCGCCGGCTGCGGGCTATAAATACTTGTTTCGCTATTCCTGAACCGTATAGACTACTCGGTAAGCTTGCAAATGGCCGCCCACCGGCTGTGCCCTCAGCGGCGACATTGAAATATACACTTTCCAAGTAACAGAAGCAACACCTCGGATAGCCCGCTCCTTTCCTGCTGACGTATTTCCGCTTGGAATTACGTGGACGCCACACGCACCGGCACGCGATAAACAAACAAACGAACGCCAGGGGGAACAGCGACCTATGAAAATGGAATCTGATTACCCCCGCGGCTCGGCCACTTCCGCCACGGGACGCCGAGCCACGTGATTCTTCATTAATCCCTGCAAGCCGTGCCCTTTCGAGCTTTCTGTGCGTTAATATTGGCGATGGTTTTCAGAAGGATTAGGTATAGGGTATGTGTCCCTATTACGGAGCCTGTCCCAATTATGCAGCCTTTCTATTAAAATTATCAATGAAACAAAATCCATGCATAAACAAACGTAAACAAATTTTTTTTAATTAAATTCAAATATTCGCGAACAAGATTCAAAGTAAAAAACGACAATTTTAATATGTCATAATATTATAAGTATTCATAAAAAAATGCGTAACACGCTTTCGGTGAATTAATAGCATTTCTTGTCCAAAACCTTAAGAAATGTTGTACCGAACTATTTCATATAAATCAATTATAAACACTGTTTTCACCGTATAAAATGCATATTATATCTTAAAAAGGTTTAATATAATTAAAATCAATAAATTCAGCACCTACAAACTTGTTTGTTTTTATTTTTAAGTTAAATTCCGTAATACCGCTAGATTTTCAATCTTGTCCGTAATACGGAGCCTCGAAGCCGGAAGCGTGGTTTCGTCATAACCTCATTTTTGTTCCAAACTGTCAAAAGCGAAGTGCGTGTGTGGATCTGGAGACATGAATCAAAATAGCTCTAGGTAACCATATTTCACAAAAGTTACGTTAGGAGCGACATTCAAAGGTACCGAAATGTGGATAGGCTCCATAATGGGGGGGCACCGTAAAGGTCTGCGCACACATATCCGTTCCGTGTCAGTTCCGTTCTGGCGTGCCAGTGGTAAGAAGAAGAGACCCTCTACGCCCCTCTTCTTCTTACCACTGGCACGCCGGAACGGAACTGACACGGAACGGATATGTGTGCGCAGACCTTTAAGGTCTAAACACACATATCCGTTCCGTCTCAGTTCCGTGTCAGTGTTCCATTGGTAAGAAGAAGAGGGGCGTAGAGGGTCTCTTCTTCTTACCACTGGTACACTGACACGGAACTGACACGGAACTGACAAGTGTGTTTAGACCTTTATACGGGCGGGCTCCGTAATGGGGGGCACCGTAATGCGGACGGCGCAGTTTTCAGGGCTCCGTAATAGGGACAAAAACGTCTGTTTTTGTTTAATTAAATACATTACAAAGATTTATTTTTTTTTACTTAAAAAGAAGTCCTTCATAAAGAAGAATTGTTCACCAACAGATATTAATTTTCAGAATATGAAATTCATGTAGCAGTATTGTTTAATTAATATATGATTGCGCAAACTGGCTTAAACCCTCCGTAATTGGGACACATACCCTATTGTTTTCTAATCTTGCTAAAGCGAACTGATCACGCGCATTTTACCCTCGAGACTCTTAGAGTCCACACGGACCGTTCAAATGGGGCTATTTAGTTATGCAGAAAGCTACCAACCCTCAAAATGACAAAAATTAGTTAAACGCAGTACGGATCCCATCATTTTGCGATCTTTATTTTGCATATTACTAACCCGTAGAACGACTCTTACATTATACAACCTATTAAACTACCAAACCGTAGTTGCATTTTAGGCTAAAAACACAAAAGCTGCAGACAATTTAAAGTAATATTAATTATCCTACTCACTATTGAATAACCCATTAAAAAGCACTCTAAAACAATAACAAGAAATAAAATATTCTCGGCAGAAATAAAGCTGCTTTTCTTTAACAATTAAAATCTTTAAACTAAATTTACTCAGTTTCGGATGATAAGTTGGATAAGCTTCCTGTATAACTAGGCCGGAATGTAAGGAGTCACTTGATTAATTTACTTTCACCCGCCATATTAGTCGCAACTTCTTTATATAGCGAAACAGTATTTTCCAGGCACAAAGAAGCACCGTTTGAACTCATTGATAGCCACTGCAACATAATTTGAAATAGTACATTCTCTGCGCCCGGTACATGATTGCAGTATGTGCTAACTACGCGCAAAATTTGAGGGAAATCGGTGACCGAAACCTTGCGCGCTCCCCTCGCGAGATGATCACGCCGGGTAGTGCTGATTTGACACTGACCGAATGATGATGGAACTGATTGGCCGGCTGATTGCCACCGTACTCGCGCATGAACGATAGCGTGCCCCGATACGAAATGAACTACTCAGCTTTCGTGGCGAAGCGTTCGGATCGGCGCGGCGGGTCGCGTTGCCGCTCGAGTTAATCACGAAAACAAGGGACTTTACGCCTCCTCACGAAAGGCATTCGGCGTGCATTTGCCTAGCATCGATACCGCGTCGAAGCACACGAAGTAATTGCGGCGCGGGGACGTAACTTACGCGACGTTGCACGGGTTATAGCTTGTTATTTCTTGTCGCAGCTGGCCCCTGGTGTATATCGACCCGCGCAGCCGAGCGCCCTTTTAACTGTAACATTGCTTCCGTGCTCTTTAGAATTTCCCTGCCCCGCCCGGGAAGCGCAGGAAAGTCGCCACCCTTATTCCGCGAATCGGAAATTTCTCCCGATCTCGAAGGTGTCGGTGGCGCGCCGTCGCCGGGGTAATACGGAGGCACGGCGAGCTTGGCGCCTATTTCCAGAAGCACGGCGAACGCCCCGGCACGGGTAACAACGTGCCGTGGCATCCGCGCGACATGTTTTGTGCTCTCGACGCTCGCGAAAGCTCTGACGTAACGGTAGCTAGTTGCGAGTCGATAGCTGCGATAGAGATCGCGGGGCTGCTCAGGTGTCATCGAACAATCGAAGCCGGTGTCCCGTTTCGCTGTTTCACGCTTTAAAAACCGTTGAACGCGCCGGATAGATCCGCGCCCGGATATCCAAGATAAAGGGGGAAAGCGGGGTTTCAAACTCGGGGCAGTGAAACGTGCGATGCAAACGGGCCGCGTGACTTTATTGGGCAATAAAGCGGCGCGGTTTATGCGCGTATACCTGAAATAGACATGTCGCTCGTTCTTTTTTTCCTTCTATTATGCGGCGCATAAATCGCAATGTAAAGAAGACACAGGGCTAACGAACGGCGCGGAGTCAGTGGCGAAACGGCACGATGTATTTACAGTTCCTCGCGGGAACTGCGGAAGCTCGGTTTGATTTCGCGGCGGGGTGCCGTGTTTTACGGTTTTTTTTTTTGCAGCCGTTTACGATGACGGGTAACGCGAACCTTTAACCGGTTAAAAAAGTCCGCAAAAGGCTGCGTAATAAATTTTGTCACGTGAAGGGGTCGCATGGTTTTGTTTAGCGCGCGTTCTAACGAGTTTCCATCGTGTTTTATAAATCTCTTCTGTTAATGAAAAAAAAAAAAGAAAACGAAGTACACGCTTGAAGATTTATTTACTTCGAGGCTTGCTGCACGAGACGTTTCTTTGCAGGTCTCAGACGATTGCAAATATTTTCAGCGACAAAGTCTCTCATAATTCTCGATCTGCTACGGTGGAGGAGAACGTTAGTATTTGCTAATTAGTATGATTTTCTAGAATCTATCTTGAGACGTTTCTGTGAGGGAAGGCAGAAAGTCTGCTGTCCTGAATGGCATCCAGTTTAAGGATCTTGGAACCGCTTTCACGCAGTACGATGCAAAGGGCTTTGAGCATTCAAAGAGCTTTCTTCCAGTTAAGTCGCAATATTGACTGTACTTTCGCACAGTGCACGAAAAGCAAAGTGAGATTTTATCGTCGGGATGGAGGAAGGTTCAGGGAAGACTGACGAGGTTATAATTTCTACCCGATATAGATGCATGAAATTCGTAATACACTCCGAATTGGGATAACGACCTTAATTCCCCAGGTTACTGGCATGCATCCGTACGTAGAGAATTACTGACAGTGTCAATTAGATTTGCCTGAAAAATTTGTACAATTCTTCCACTGGATTGCTCGGGAATTTCTAAAATCGTTGCCTGTCTTCCACTGATCGTTAGAAGACTGACAGTATTCGATTAATCCGCCTAGTACTATTTCTGGTAGCCAGGGTAGCGAATTCAAATGAGAAGCAAAGCTAACTTGAAATCAGCTTTTATCGAGATTGACGGGTAATTGAAGTGCAAACGTTTTATGCTACCTTTTATCTTCGGTCTCTTGCCTCTTCCCGCCCCAGGTTTTCCTTATCGATTCCTCCTCGAGAACAAGTATATCACACTTTAGACGTTCTCTCGCTTTCAATGTCTCGCTGCCTGATCAGTACAAGATATTCCATGAATATCTGATGGATATCCATATCCTTCCTCATTATTCAGCGAACTGGTTGGTACACATGAATATCTCCCAGAAGTCCGTGAAATCTGCGCTAGCCGACGGCATGCGCCACACGCGGATCTGTGACGATACCAATCTGAATATCGCACCCCCTCAACGTTTGTTACGTAACAGTTGTAGGCGTTGGGCGCTCGGAGAAGACGGTCTATGGTGCGGAGTGGCCCCATAGGTGGCGTCGCTTAGATAGGAGTTCGGAACTGGAGAGACCGCGGAGAGTCGGCGTAGTGGTGTGGCTAACGCTGCTGATCAGCACGCGGGCGGCCCGGGTTCGATTCCCGGCGCCCGGTGGCTCTCTTTTTCCGGCTCCTACACAGTGAAACTCTGTCGTTACATGTTTCCTTGTCAGCTGCTTTTAAACGAGTCCAGCTGTCGCGTAACTTAATCGTGGGGAATTATTTTACTCACAAATACGTATCGTCGCTTGTCCAAACTTCCGCCAGAGGATCTCTGTTGTCACGTCGTTATTTAAGCCTCTCCGCAATGTGGCTTTAGAACAAAACCGTGTCTCCATATTTCCAGGCAGTTCTCGAGGAGTTTTCCTTTCCCGAGGAAATCCTTGGCGGAGGGAATAGAAATGGCGGTACGTTTGCCGCGGAAAAATTCAGGCGAAGCTTGGCGAGGACACGCCTTTCCATGCTTCCCTACGTATCCAACAACTTGAAAACCTTCGACAGAAGTTCCCGAGGATCTTCGAACTTTCGAAACTTTCCGCGGGAATGTTAATACAAAGTTAAACGAATCCACGGAGAGCAAACAAATCGTCGCGTCACGGGCTACTCCCGCGTCTGTTTTCTCTTCCCGGCGACGCCCTGGAAATCTCGAATTTTTTCACACCATTCCTGCGAGCGTGTGTTCGCAGAGCTTCCTCTCCCTTGTCAGCCACCCACTCCCTGGTAACGATGTTTTGCGCTGTCCAGTGTTTCCCGGGGAAGTTTCCGGTTTACTGAATTTTTCAACGTGTCTCTCTGTGGAGAACTCGACGTGTCTTTCCGCCCTTGATACGTGCTCGCGGTAATTGCAGCGTTTTCGCCTCGTTCGGACAAGAAATTCCACGAAGCCAGATCACGGATTCAAAGATATTTTTTATACGCGGCGTATTCTTAACGCTTGACGCGCTTGCACTAAATTTCACAACCGACTGGACGCAAAACCACGAAAAAATAGTGGGTTGCGTCGTCGAGTTATACTTGTCATTAGATAGTGAGATTTTTTCATAATAAAACTTATTCTGATATCTCTAAAAAAGGCTTCAGAATTCAGGTCAGAATTTAAAAAATCTCGAAACTATTGCATATTTTTATTTCATTTTCTCAGGCAACTTGTTTCTAATGAAGTTTGGCTTATGTTAATGTGAGCAGATAGTATTTCTAATACATGGTACCCGTGTGATAGGTATACAGTGAATAACGAAAATGTTCGGACAATTTTTAAAACCGCATAACTTTTTTAAAATAAATTCAAACGACTCGAGTGTTTTTGAGAAGCTAGAAGGTTTAGTTTCCTAAGTGACGCGTTTCGCCGTTATGAAAAATAATGCACTTGGTCGGATTAGGAAAAAAAAATAGTCCGTGAGCCTGTAATGAAAATTCAAAAAACCCGTTTGTAGATTGAAGTAAGTTGTATACGTGCCTAAAATTTCATCAAAATCGGTTAAAGTTGCTCTGAGCTATAAACGCTTAAAGATCGCAGAATAAGGTCGAGAATCGCAGATTTTGGGATTTTCGCGACCTTTACTATTTTTTTTTTTTTTGCCATTCCGGCCGAATGCATATTTTTTTCAAAACGACGAATCACGTCACTTAGCAAACTAATCCTTCTAGCTTCTAAAAAAAAACTCAAGTCGTTTGGGTTAATTTTAAAGAAGTCATGCGATTTTAAAAAGTGTCGGAATTTTTTCGTTACTCACTGTATGTACGGATAAGAGGGAAAACGTAACAGTAAGCCTAAGGGAGCTAGTAGAAGTGGCTCGTGGATTGTCAGACGCGCTGTGCACTGCAGCCGTGGCTGCACCTTTATCACTCCGTACCACATTAAACCTGCATTATCTTAAAAATTCTTTCAAGTAACCATTATTTAGATTAGTGGAAACTTTCGCAATACGAACAAGTTTAGCAGCATTAAAAATTTAGCGAGACGGAGGGCGCGAAGTTTAAAAAGTGACTTACACTGATAATACGATGTGTTCCCACAGAATTCTCGTGGAAGAGCTGGCGAAGCACTCTGTATTTATATCAGCCCGACTAACTTGAAACAACGAAAGTGTTCCTTCCACCTTATTATCGCCAAGTGTTGTTAACCGGCGACAGCTTTGCACGTAGAACAGGCAAGCCGTAAAATTCGGGCGTTTTAATTGAATGGCGTTTACGAGGTACCGAGATCGACTTCGTTCTACTAAATGGAAGCCGACTTTTCCAGCCGTACAAATGTTGTGGAATAGACCGCCAGGAATCCAACGACCTGGATCAGAGTGGCGTTGCGACGAAACAGCCGTGATATATCGGAATTTAAAGTGCATGGGTGAATTGTAGTTCGAACTCGGCGACAAGTTTCCTGGGGGATGGTGGGACAAGTCGCCGCACGGTTGCATGTAAACTCTTCTTTATACTTGGACGCGACAACAACTACAGCATTTTGCGACGAATCCACGGCTGGCCATTGACTTCCTGCATTTACCGTTCGCCGAGGGATTCCACAAGGTTCGCTGATTAATTTCGTGGCCATTCCGATTCGTTATATATCTTTGCTCGTCCCCTCCCGATCAATCCCACCGACTCGTTTGCAGGTTGCCGCGTATATTTGACCAACGCCCCGCGTAAACTGTTCCGAAATGCTGGGGAATTGTTGGCGAAACGTGGCATATCCGGTGTCGTTTCGTTGAACACGTATCCCCGGTGATAAATGGACGAGGCAGTCGATGAAAGCATCTAGATCGCGAGCCGGCGTGCAGTTTTATTAGCGATAATTCGCCGATGCATTACCGCCAGGCTGTCGTTACGCTAATGCAAGTACAGCACGTTGCGTTTACTCTTGCGCGGCGTGATATCTTTATGGTCGGGGCAGCGGTCGATCGGCAAATTTCGGTTTTCGCCGATATGAACGGCAATTACCCGACCAGTTTGCTCTCGGCAAAGTTTGCTGCGTAGACTCTGCGACGGCTTGCGCACGCTTGCATGCTTGTGGCGGGGTATTTTCTATTCAGGCGCAAGAAGACCAGCGTCTACGATTCAGAGGAAGGCACTCTGCGGTTCGTAGAATCAGATTCTCAGGCGTAATCGACACCTACGATATGTATATCTCACTGTCAACTCTAATCTAACATATGCAAAGGTACCACAGCAATAAAACAGCAAGCACCCCCCAGAAATACCGATCCCAAGAGTATCCTCGTGAGATTCCTCGAAACGGACGAAACGCCAGACGCCCAGAGGAATGATCTTTCATTCCCGCTGAAACTTCCAGGCGCGTCAGGGCTGAGGCGGTAATCCTGCCATTACGCTTAGCCAACGTGAAACGTAGAAGTTTGGGGACCAGCCGCGCAGCTCCCGTTCAATGATCCCGGTCCGCGAGCAGCCCGGGTGGACTGTCTCGAATTTGATCCCCGCCCAGGGCGGGAGACAAGAGCTGCCCAATCTTGGGAATAGCGCAGCGGCGTTGTTGACGTGACGGGGTGTCGTTTGCACTCGCCGGGAACGCTTCCTTTCCGTTTACCCCGCCGCAAGTACATAGAGGAGCCGGGCGTAATCTGGATCCAAGGGAATTGCATCCTTAGGGAAGCGGTGGAACCTGGCCACTTTACGCCCGGCCACGAAACACGGGCTTCTTCCTGGACGCGAGGGATACCGTTTCTGACTCGGGGCCGGGATCGTTTATTGTTCTTCCCCTTGACAAGATCGAAGGAGGGAAAGGCGATTCCGAACCCCCGAATCAATAAGCACGGCCTCCGCCGGACGCTTTCTCTCGCTTCCGCTTATCAATCGTTTCAATCCTCCAGTCTCACAATTTCCGGCTACCGCGCTGAAATCGATTCCAAGGTGAGCCCGTTCGGCGCCTCGACCGTGGCGGTACGTACGACTCCCGGCCAGACCCGCTTGAGTAATTGTGGCAGACGTTAAGGTTCCGCTGCCGGTCCACGTCCGTATAGATTTCTGACGAAAGAAGGGCGGAATTGGGGCGACAAAGCGGCCAGTTGCGGGCGAATCGCCGCGAGACGCAATCGGAACTCGTCGGGCAGCTGTCGCTCGATGTGCTTCGCCACTTGTTCGTCGTATGTAAAGTCAAGCGGTAGCTGCTAGCGTGTTGCTACTTTCTGTTTGAGAGCGGGGACACTGCGCCGAGACACGAGATTACGGCGGTAGCCCTTATGGGCTACAGGTTGGGGTAACTCCGTCGACTGGCCTTCAGCGGGGAACATATTCGGTGGGGACTGTAACGGCAGAAATTGCGGCTGCAGCGAAGCAGCAAGGATCCAAGGAACGTCGGAGAGAAATTAAATCTATGAAAATGGGGAAATAGAGGGGTTTGTAAAGGAGCCTAGGCGGGCGCCCAAAAATCCACCGCGAAGGTGGGCGGGCACGGGGCGGACAGAGAACGAAAGCCAGGGGACGAGGAGGAGAACTGGGGGAGACAAAGGCTGAAAGGAAAGCAGAGCCCGGAGAGTGCACGAAAAGATAAAAGCGGGTGGATACAACGCGGTAAGGCAGTAAACTCGGGAACACGAAAGAAATGTCATGCTGCGCGTTTTACCGAGAATGGAAAGTAAAATGGCGAGTTAGAGGGAAACGAGGATGAATACGGAGATGGAGGGGGAGAGTCGGAGTGGAGGAAATGGAAGAACTGACGGGCAAGGAAATGGAAAGTCGAAGGGTAGAACCGAGCGAAAGGCAAACGCAAAAAGAAAATAGGATCGAGAAGAAAGCACGGCTGTATAGAAGATTACGCGAAAAGCTACGAGATATTATCAACGGCATCCGGCTGGGAATGAACTTCGCTGGCAAGATGAAGGATACGAATTATCGTGCGAGAATTAGAAGCGGAAAGAACGAAGTAATACAATACGGGGTGTCGTAGTTTTGATATACATAAAATTCTCAGTTTAGTTACAAATGAAAAACAGTTTGATGATATACAAACATGACGCAATTCAAATTTCGGCAACTCACCTTGTGTTTGAGACTGCATTTTGGTTGCAATTCAATGGTTACAGCGATATATATTTGTAAAAACGTGGCATCTCAAATTTTGACAACTTACCTTATTTGACACTCGTCAGGTTATAACCTGACTGTAAACTGTCAAAATTTGGAGTAGATTGCATAGTGAAGGTAGTGATTGACGAACGAAACATGTGCTAGTTTCTTTTTGGCTGTAGGTGTGCGTGTAACGCGTATATATAGATACGTATTATGCTGACGAAAATTTTCTTGGAGAAGGAGAATCAGGAGAAAAATTTTACCGTTCCCGACTAATCCATGAGACGATATTACGATATCTCTGTCATGCGTGGACAAATTTTATTGAATTTGGTCTTATTCGAAAGCTTATATGCGGTTTACATAAGAAAAATGCCTTTAAATTTAGAAAATATTGCAGGCGTGATGAGATATTAATGAAATAAGTTTCAGGTTAGGTTGGATTAGCCGGGCGACGAGTAAATGATAGCGGTAGCGACAGTCGACATATACAGGGTGTCGAAACATGTACTTGGCTACCGCGTCTCTAGATACCTCGCGCCAACATTCTCCTTCTTTACATTCCCGTAATCGCGGTATAAGGAAGATAGTTACTCTTTAGAACGAACATGAATTTTCAGTAGCGATGTGAAGTATTTGTACACTAAATAAGATAATTAAATATATTAAATATCTTTAACTACATTTAATATGTGTATTAAGATAATTAAATATTATTAAGCTAAAATTATATTCTGAAATACCTATTTTTAATGTGTTTTCTTTACCTTATATGGGGCGAGGGGGGGTCGCAGGTTATTTGAATATTATAAAAGGGGGTGGCGACTCAAAATAGGTTAGGCAGCACTGAACTAACGTCTACAATTCGGGAAATAATTTCCTAAAACTTTTGTCGCCATTTCCAAGCAAATAATTAGACTTCTCCTGTCATCTACCTGACAATATTTTATCTTCCAATTGTGCCTGAAGCTTGCGAAACGATTTGTCTACTTCCGTGACCGTGAAGAAAGGAGTATTGAGAGGAACAAGACTCGGGAAAAGGAGGAACCGTAATGGAATAACCACGTCGAATAAGGGGGGCAATTTATGCCGCGATATTAGAAGAGAAGTCGAGCAATGGGAACGGCACAGAAACGGATTCAGCCGGGAATACGAGCGCAGAATTCGAAAAAAAGCTGTCAGGGGGGGGAAATGGACGACGCATGAACACTGGCGGAGCGTGGTCACCCGACAGCCACCAGAAAATTCTTTACGAGCTTTACTTTCCTCATCAAAAACCGGAACGATAATGTGGCTTTTGCTGGAAACAGCCATAAATGACGCGACGCAATAAAAATTGCACGCCACGCGGAAATATTGCCCTTCTGCCGTTAACCCTTCGTTCCGTGACATTAATGAGCGATAAAGGGTTGAGCTCGGGACATGGGAGCGGGGTTTTAAAGCGCCGGGCGACAACTGCCGCGGACAGTCTTCGGGAACCATTGTCGAGAGTCTCTTTGCAGAGTTTCATTTCAGAATAGGACAGTGTCGGGGCAGCTCAAGGTAACTAAACCGTTGAGCGATTTCGAAATGGCGAAGAGGATGCTATTGATTTAATGGGAGGCAGTCTTGAGTACTGCTGTAACTTTGGAGTAAACCAGGTACTGATTGTGCGTGGAATTTAACATAAATCTTTGAAAAGAATTGAATTTTTACAGGTTGAATAGTCACGAAAATGGCACACGGTATTAATACCTCCATTCTTGATAGAGTTTTAGTGATTAAAAGATTGAACGAAATATATTTCAGGCATTCAGAGCAAAAATGGAAAAACCCACTTTTTTTTTAATTTCAGTGAATAGCAATAACGGACAGAAATGTTACCATTTTTTCAATCCACTCTAGGTCTATTACTTTTTAACATCAACTCAAAATTGCAGTATGGCCCAATATATATATATATATTCTGATAGAAAATTAAAAGCTGTATTAAACCCAGTTAAAGTTGAATCTATTTAACTACCAAAGAAAAACCCTACATAACCTTAAATAAGACAACACACTTTTAAAGCCGACAAAAAAGTTACCACTTTTAAAAAGCGATAAAAAATCTAATATTTTTGTGGGAGCACCTTTTGCTTTCAGGATGGCCTAAAAGTTACCAAAAGTGGTATCTCCTCTGTCGGCCCGAAGAATGTGTTATCCCGTTCAATGCCATTATAAAACCTTTGTTAGTTAGTTAACCACGTAAATCAATTCAACTTTAACTGGGTTTTATACAGAATTCAATTCTCCATCAAAATATGTATACTCGTCACATGCCACAGTTACAGGTTGATGCTAAAAAATAACAGAAACGAAGTAAATCGAAAAAATGGTACCTAATCATATAAAATAGGAAAAATTATCGTTCTTCGATGTGGGTTAGTCCATTTTTGTTCTCAATGCCTCATTTATCCACGCATTTTCCATGTTCTATGTCTTGAAAAGCCAGAGTTGTCGTCAATTATTTGAATTTCAGTAGCAAACACTTGCAAAGAGTTTGAAACGAGTGTGCGCGATCGCCGAAGCTCTTAGGAGATGCGATTCCATCGATGAGTTCGAAATTTTGCGCTTCCCCCTCAAAATTCCCCCGCTCGCGTCGACGTAGAAAACTTATAACGAATACCCCGGCGACTTTTGGCCCCGCCAGCAAGTTCGTTGACACGGCGGCGGGCGCGGGCACACGTAGCTCGTATGCAATGCAAACCTTGTTGCCAAACTTTTGCAACGTGACATGCATCATCGCCCAGGCGCGCTGTTCCACGAAGCTCGGCAACTCCATTAGCGACTATCAGAATAACTTTGATTTTAACGAAGCTTCTTAATTCCCCAATGATCGCTGCTGGATTTACGATCAGCCCTCGGCGTAGCTTCCAAAATTCTGTCGCGACATGCCGGCGGCAAAGTGAATATTTACGTAAGATAACATTCTGCCCTCTTCTTCAATCGTGCATTGTTAAGTCCCCTAGTAGCATTTTTGGTTGGCCAAGGGTTGCCAACAGTTGGGAATTAGTTGGGATATAGATAGTGGTTGTGCCTACAAATTCCCAACACAGGGCCTACGGCAAAAAAGTTACGACAGTTTGCCAACGAATATTCAATGTTCGGCCTACAATTGTTATGGTTGGTTAATTAACAAAAAGTTACGACAGTTTGCCAACGAATATTTAATGGTGGGCCTACAATTATTATGGTTGGTTAATTAACAAAAAGTTACGACAGTTTGCCTACGAATATCCAATGTTGGGCCTACAATTACTATGATTGGTTAATTAACAAAAAATTTACAACGATGATTAAATGTCGTCTTACAAACGTCAGAAAATTTGCTACATTAAAAAACCTGTTGTTATTTTTCTTTTCTTATTTATAAATACGTAATGAGGACGTCTGTCTTAAGACAAATGTGAAATTTTAAGGAATGAGTTTAAAGGTCGGATGATGATATTTTGTAGAATATTTCGCGTTACTGCGCAGTTTTCATAAACAATTAATACTAGTTATGTAACTAGAAATTATAAGTGTTTACAAGGAAGTGTGTTGGTCAGCTGCGAACAGCGGTTGCTTTGTAAGCGAAAAGTTTGGATTCGATTCTCCTCGCCGCGAATTTATTTTTTTTCCCTAAACCAGACCTGACGAAGACGTACTGACGACGTCGTTTGAAGTTCTTTAACCTTCTGGACGTTTTTAAGACGTCTTTTGGAAATAAGCCTTCAGTTGGGCCTATGGAAAGAAACCTTCGGTTGGGCCTTCGTGTTAAGTGACGTTGGGCCTACGTTGCACAGTGGGTTGAAATCCCAGAAACATGGTAAAAATATGAAGGTAATCTTTGATATTTACAAAAATGAGGATACTAAAGTTTTCGCGGTCGCTGATTACGAATCTGAACTCAAAATGGCAAAAAACAAAATGGCGGATCCAATATGGCGGACGCGTATACCCAAAAAATATCAGATTTGGTCTAAACTTGGTATTCTAGAGTTTCCGAGGTCGCTGAGTACGAATCTCAAGTCAAAATGGCAAAAAAAAATATCAGGGAATATCAAGATGGGTCGATTTATGTATTAAAAAATATATGGTTCCATTTAAAAAAACCACCACTGCCGACGTAGAAACATGTGTTAATTAAATATCTCGTTACAACAATAGTATTAGGATTCACATCTGAAAATAACAACAGATATAAATATTTCAATTAACAGTGTTTGCAAAAAGAAATTATTTTCATGAACTGGGAACCGTTTTGAATAAACTGAAATTTTAGGGATTGGAGCAAAAACGAGCAAAATCTGAAAGTTAATCTCAGTTCTTTAATAATCAGAGATGATAACTGTGCAAACAAAAATGCTTGATCGGACTTTGAAGTTAACTAAATGTTTAATTGTTTTTGTAGATCAGCTATGGTAATTAAGGTTATACGAGGCAATTTTGAATTAAACATTATGAAGGTATTATTGCTTGCCGCAAACGTATAACAACAAAAAGTAATTAAATAAACACCTGAAATTTACGTCTTTATCGCGAAACAGAAGTTTAAAACACAGAAAACACACAAAATCGTTTGATAAATCGCTTGGAATAAACGTGTAACGGAGTTCCTACAGCTAACTGTTTTTGACCGACTCGGGTAAGGAAGGAAGAGTTGTAGAAGGCTGTGGATATACGTTTTATTATGCGCACATATTTCAACTATACCAGGGATAAAAAATCAGATATTTAAACATTCTTTTGTATTTCGATTGTTCGCCAACTTTTGGGGTCTCCTACACCACTGTGCGTTGGTTACAATCGTTGGCCCATTTAAAAATAGCGCGACACTTCAACAGTTGGCCAACGGATAACACGTCATTGGCCCAACAAACTCCCAACAAATAAATGCTACTAGGGTCGTCTCGCCTATAATACAGCAGAATACATATTGCATAACAGTAACAGATTACAAGCATAATTTTCCAACTTCGTTTACTCACCTGACTTTCGCCTCAGAGAGCTCATACAACCAAACTAGATAGTTTCTAAGTAAAATTCGTATTGAAATTCAAATCCAAACAAACGATTGAAGCAATGATCACGGATATAATAAATAGTGGAATCTAAAGTGCCAGAATTTAATGGTGCAAAGTTATAATCCACATTGGTAAGAGCTGCAGAGGTCTGAAAGTTTCATGGACTTCGCGAATGATCAGGAACCAAAATTTTCCCACGACACCGAACTCGCGGAGCAGCGAAGGAAGGAAATTTTACACTGGAGAGAACAGATCCTACCCAATTCGCGATCCCGTCGTGCACGGGTGGGGAACCACCGACGCGGCCAGAAGTGTCTGATACGCGGTGCCGTGTGTCGCCGTATTCGCAACGTGACGTTCGTAATTCCGCTCGCTAGCTAGCGAGCGCCCGCGCTACCAGAAAGTGGCGCAACTCTATTACACGCTATCAGGGTGCATTATTGTACGCGTGGGTGGAGAACCGCTGCTAGATGAAGACGTAGGGGTTGGCAACCATATAATCACAGTTCTAAGCACGGAACTCGTATCCCTCTCTTCCAGTCCTCTTTCTTGTATCTGCGGGGGAATGCAATATTAGCGTGTCTGTAAGAGTAACACGGCCGGCGCATGCCACGTGAACGCGCCACCCCCAGCGAGCACCCTAATTCCTACCTTTCTCCTAATCTACCTGGAGGGTAACACTCTTTGGAACTGGGTAGTTGAATTACTCGAAAGTCATACACGACCTTTTAGACGCGGGAAGATCGCCGGCGTAGATAGCCGCGGTCGGGGGTTCGTGCCCGAGCTGCTTCTACCGCGGTCGGGTTCGTGGAAACGCTGGGAAACCCGAAGAATAAACTGGGCCAGGGGACGGAGCCGAGGAACTGCTGGGCCAAATAGACACGCGAAAAGTGGGCTGACGCTTTTCGGCGTGGGATGGGGGTGGAATGTTTGAGGTGGGCAAATTGTTAGAGTACATTCGAACGTCAATCGATGCGGGGGCGACGATCGTCGGAAGTGGAATGTGTGTCGGGGAAATAGCGTGGCGCTTCGGCCGAAGATGAGCTGGGTTTCTAGTGGGGTAATGTGGGAAAGTGTGCAGAAATAAGGTTGTAGCTATTTGCTGGCTTGCTACTTTCTATCGGCGCGCTAGTCAAGGATCGATGAAAAGGTTCATCGTCTAGCTACACCTTAGTTCCAGGGCGATTATGTTGAAGAGGCACCAACGTTCCTTCGTTATAGCCGACGTAGAAATGTTTGCGATGTTGTGCACCCACCATTACACCTTCACGACGCACAGCATGACAGTATGGCGTAACGTGTCGTGTGTAAACCATCGACGAGGAACGTTTAATGGCCCGTGAGATCGCGTGCAGGAGAACATAACAATTTTCGCCATTAGGCGTCATTTTCGGAAACGCGGTTCATTCTGTTCCGCTAGCGGAGGGAGGAAGTGCCGTGCACTGTGAAAGGGCAAAATCTAACGACTCTATGCAACTTTAAAACTGCGTCCAACTATTTAACAAAACTGTTCTCTTCCCATGCGAGACTCGTTGATCGAACACACTACACTGAATTATTAAACGTGGGATAATTATTTCTCCGAAATGAATCCTTCTTATTTTCAATTTCAACCGCACGAACAATATTAGGGTTCTCTGTGTCCTCCGTGGAGAGAGAAATTCAGAACCAAATATAAAATGGATAAATTGCTGGTCTCTGCCAGATCCCTGTTACCGTTTACTGGAAATAGTTATAAAAGTATTACTTACCTTAAACGCTCTGACAAAACATAGAAAGGTATGACTAAAGTCGGTATCAGATATATTGGCCGGTGAGTTTGTTTTCGGGAACAGCGATCGAGGAGAAATCAACCACCACCATCTGACGATCGTGGATTTGTTAGTTGGAGTTGCGCGACCCCCGAAGGGTACGGTGGGGTAACGGGAAGGCTGCTCGGCTCCGCCTGAACCTAGCTGTTTGGCTGTTATTTATTCTTAGCGTAATAGTTGTGTGCGTTACGAAGCTATGCGTGGACCAATACGAGATAAAGCTATCGAGAAGGAATCAATGTTCTGACCAATAAAGCTCCGGAATTTTTTCGGAGCTAACGCACACCTATTCTGTGTATTTAGTGCTTTGGCCTACACGCCAGAAGCTTGGCACTATCCCCACCACTTCTGGCTCACTCTTGTTCTGCGAAGGCGAGAGCGAGATGGAACGAGAGCGAGTCAGAAAACATTTAGAAAAGGAGCACCGTGGCAGGCAAACGGTGTGGTGGGAGAATACCCCTCACGAAACTCACCGGCCAATATATCTGATACCAACCTTAATCCACGTGATTACGGTACGCGAGAAAATAAGTGTCGGGGAGCGAGTAGAGGTGGTCCGCGTATGGTCAGACGCGGTGTCCACGCCAATGTAAGTGGAACAACGATCTCTTCGCAACTTTTTGCACGTGCAAGTTGAGCAATCCTCGTGAAACTTCGTTATTTAATTGTTTCAAATACTATTCAAGCACCCGGTCTCGCCACTTTCCTTTCACCTCCAATTGCAACGAGAACAGGCCACTTCGCTTTGTTAGCATATAAATGACGCATTGAAAATTCCATCGAAACGCACGGAAGAGAGCCGAGTTTCCTTAATTCGAGGCGGACGGTGGATGTTGGGCGTATTTAATGCGTGACAGGTTTCTAAGAATACTCGTTCGTTAGTCCGTCCAGCGACCGGGCTCTACAGAAGAATTATTTAATTGAATGCGGAGAGGAATGAATGCGGAATGAAGCGACTTTAGAAACTAGTTGTGGGACCTGCATGTGACCAGCGTCTTTAATTACCCGAGGTCGCCGACTGGCAGTCTTGAAGCCCGTCGCGAGCGAAGTGAAAATTATGTTAATGATCAATTTTTCGTTCCCATTCTTCTAACTCGGGTATCGTTCCCACGGAGGGTTTATCGAGAAGGAACGTTCCTGCTTTGCCACTCGCGTCAATCGGCCGGCTACAAAATTGCAGCTCGCAGATATCAAAATTACAAGCGTATACTAAAACCTCCTCTTGCAACGCGGCGGAAGTTTTTCCCTCGAATCATCATGAACGAAAAAACGCAAACCGCCGGCAGCTCAAATTTGCTAACTGCGAGTAAGAAATGTGCTACCATCACGTCCTATCCCTGCGGCACGTAGCCAAGATTTTATTTTCTGGCTAGTAAATATCCCCGAGCGAGATGAATTTCGCAACCCTTAATTTTCAGACATCTACGGTGTATTCCGGGAACCTCGCGGCGACGAATTTTTCGCGGACATAGTGTAAAACATTTTCTTTAAATTTCACAGTAATATCGCATGAATAGCCACAAGGGTCTGCGCCTGACTACAGACAATCTTCCATCACTTGGAATCTCTACTTCTACAATTCCTTCTATCTCTCTCTACTCCTACGTGTCAATCGTATCGCAGATCTATCTATCCCTTACATCTCCCAACCGTAGATCCCGGCCCACCGTCTTGCCCTCCTCCCGCTCCCTCGGACGTACCTACCCCTTTACGTGATTTAAATTCAAGCCGACGCCCGTAACGGAGATTCGATCCGTGGAGCAAGAAAACCTTCATCATAACGCGCCGCACCGCCGTGACTTGCCGTCCCCCGCGTGGAATATCCTAGTCGCATGCCCGGATCGCGATCCTCGTCCGCCGAGGACTCAAGGGATTAACAGTTGCACTCGGTTTTCCCCGCGAATATTCTCGCCACGGCCACTAATTGCAGATAAACTATTCTCCTTCGGGCTCCTTCGTCCCGGTGTGGACACGTCGCGACAAGCACACAACGGCAACGATGAGCAAACAGGGAATGAACACTGCGGCCGGGCTAGGCTGCAGACGCCGCGGCGTGAAGTAATCATGTTAATTGTAGCGTATCCGTGTGCGCCGCCCGCCTTGGACGCATGCAAAACGCGTCCGACTCGATACCCGATAAACGATACCCGTAGCACGGCACTTAACGAAATTACCGGAACCCCCGAGGACCAATAACTTCCGACGTAAGCGGCGCGCGTGCACGGAGGCCCCGGCAACTGGCTTTTCTTCTGGCCAGCTGACGTCGAGGCTAATTCTGGGTAATTGCGCCGGATCATCCGAGCAGCTTCGTGCTCCCCGTCGCTTTGTCATTCCTCCGGCGTATCGCGTCGTTGCCCCACGCCGCGATTAATTCGTCCGCCCCCGGCGTTCGGGAGGACAGAGGTTCCACCTGGCTTTTCGGAATCGTTTCTGTTGGCCTGTTAAATGACTAGGATCGTGATTGATCTCGTTGGGTACCGATATCGCTGGACCTTCTTCTCCTTCGCCAACTGCTGTACAAGCAGTAAGTCGCGCTGGGCATGGTCAGTGCTTCGATGCCGGGTGGCCATCTTGAAACTACCGTGTGCCGTTGGAGAGTGGGTAGTTTAGGGTTTTCTTAAAATTCTGAGACTATGACTAATGGTGATTAGGTTCGTGGCAGTATCTTCCTCAATAACGCACCTTGTCTGTTAACCTTCCCGCAGTATTTCAATAATTCCGAATCTGCATAGTTTACGACCATCTCCACGTTTCAGACACAAATTCTCTTCCGTCTACTTTGTCGCGGACTCGCCACGATTATCGCACATTAGAACACGTCCACTTTCTAAACAACGCGTGTGCCCGTCCTCCTCGTATTTCTATTCCCACGCTGCGCAGTAGAATTCTAATTGGCGCCATCAAAGCCACTCGATAAATCCATTCTAATCGTTTAATCGTGTGGACGAGGGGGAGCAGAAAAAGTGTGTCGGTCCATTCGGCTGTTACTATTTTCTCGCGTGTCCGGTCACGTGCTGCCTAAATTGCGTTAGCCCGCGGGCTGGCGCGCAACTCTTGTCACACCTATTCTCGCTTCCTTGTCACCGGACCAGTGTTAATACAGCACGGGGTCACACAATGTGCTGACCGTCCAGCGGGTCGCGGATTTCCGTCACGTATTGTTTTTCCGCCAATCGCATGCCGCTCGCTCGGGCGCCCCCGCTTCAATCTGACACGTACAAACACGCGCGTTAATAGTTTCAGACCGTACACAGTTGATCTTCCCCTTGTCAGAGTCATCGAAATAATCCTCCTCTTATTTTTATTCGCGAGCCGATTGATCCTGCAGGGCAGCCTTCGTGATAGGATCGCGCGATGGACCGTGATCCCTTCATCATTCCCAACGAAATATGGTTTTTTTGACGGGGGTTGCGACTGAATGGTAGGATCGAAGGACGGAAAAGAGGAAATTGCGTTTCGCCCGGGGCCTGCTAGTGGAATAATCGGTAAGGCCCCACCTAGCAGGCCCTGTCTTAGACGCTGGGACGTCACGGGATACGACGGAACGGGTATATATACGAAGGAGCAGCTGAGGGAGAACTAGCGAGAGAGCGGAACCGTCGAGTGGCCCTCTGGTGGCGGAGTCGGAAGCATCGCTGCAGACGGCATTATATTTCAAAGTTGCCGGGCGTTTGGGGCATGCGGACGCGATCGGAGGAGCAAGGGAATTGTAACGCGCGCGAGGCATTCGCGCGGATGTGAAATTGTTGTTCGGGCGCGAGGATTTTCCCCGCCCTTCGATCGACAGCAACCTGCAGCTTCGCGGGGAAGGAGCGATGGGATTGAATGCAGCGTTTAGCCGCGGACGTTCAGTTTTCGATACTGATCTGACTTGCAGAGACGCGAACAGTATTAAATTTAGTTCAGGCTTTAAGTCCGCCGGGCTATACGTATGTTTAATTCATAACCGTAGGTATCGACCCGACGGATATTTAGAAACAGCATTCGTTCACTGGCGGCGGGCATAGGCTAGCAGCAAGCGGCTATTTTTCAGTTCGGAACGCTTTTGTTACTCGCCTTGGCGGGCTCTCTTGCGCGTGCTGCTTGGAATGTAGTGTTTCCTCTTCTGAGATTGCATTGCTATGCTAGCAGCGTTGCAAGACAAGCAAGTAGAAAAGTCCGATATGCGATCAGACGTGGATCAATAGCTCGCGCTGTGGACGTGGCTGAAGTTACATTTCAAATTGCGCTGCGAATGTGACACCGGTAAATAGGCTGTCTTAATATCGATCACTGAATTGGAAATTTCTGTTTCCTGTTTCGAAAATTTACTGCCTCTTTCCGACAATAGTTCAATGCAGTGGCGCGCTGAGGGTTTGATCTTGGAGGAAGCAGTTGAACGGATAAAAATATTTTCAATGCAAATTTAATAAAACTCATCAGCTGAAAATTTATTTAAAGAATAAAATTCAGTTTTCCTTTCTTCTTACAACACCCCTTCTTTGGAGGGCGCGAAACATATGACCATTATTTATATCAAAACGGAAACTACGAATATAAGTATTTACAAACATACGTTACGATTTCAAAAAATGAAGACGACTTCAACTTTATGAAAAGATTAACTTGAAGACACCTCTATAGACCAAGGAATCCCTGAAAAGGAATATGTCATATTATTATCTTCTTATTCTTTAAGATGGTAGCTCCTTCTATCCCCTTTAATTTTGCACTGCACACGTACTGTTAACTTTGTGATACAAAGAATTTTCTCTCTCGCATCCCCGATCGAATTCCTGCAAAGCAACGTGTTTTCTTCCATTGCTTTCTTGCAAATGCAGTGAGAAACAGCTGCGTCGTGGAAGTCGTCGACCAGCTAAATGAAAATACAGGGGACGGGGAGCGGATAAATCGAGAGCGGGGATATCAGAATATCGCTTTTCCTGATTTATTATCGTGGCCAGTAAAAAGAATTCATGCATATTCGGGCCGCTATTATCTTAAATTCAATCCGGTTTCCGGGAGGTTAAGCGTGAAAATTGCGCATGCAAATACGTTTATAAATTCCTGTCAGGGGTGAACAAGCCACTGCGAAATCCTGTTTCTCGATGTTCCAGAAAATTACGTCGGGTCTTTGTATGTTTCAATCACGGGCGGAATCGCCGGCCGTACGATCGCGATGTCGATTACAAATTCTCACGGATAATGGAACGGGATAAGTATCGGGTTCCGATAACATCGGCTCTAACGAAAATTGACAAAGCCCGGATGCTGCGTGGCCGAAGGAAATTAACGGGTCGCTTTAAGACCTGTACCTACATATATTTCACAATATAAAATTTCTAATACAACTAGACGCGGTTCCCTTCGCTGCTACCCTGTACTATTTTTCAATATTTTTAATTACGCAGCTAATTCTTCCTTCAACCACGAAGCTTATCCCCAGAGATGGGCAAAAATTTTAATTAAATAAAATTCTAACAGCGAATAAATGTAAAAAAAAAGTATTTCTCAATAATCAAACTTTATTCGTCGAATAAAGTTGAATAGAAAAATTAACTCTTTTCGTCAAATAATCTAAAGTTAAAGTAACTTTTATTTGATCCGTTATTTAAATACCTACGCTGCAGCGTTCGCGCTGCATCAATCGTTGCAAAGATGTCGTTCGTCGAACATCCCGCACCAGAAAATGATTCACTTGACTCACTTGTAAGCATCGCTGTTTTAGTACAAGCCATTCTTGAAGAATAGCTCGGTTTCTACGGGAGCCAGGTTTTCGCACCGAAATATCCTGAATACTTTGCATGAAAAATATCCTCCTCCTCCTTCTGTTACTTCCTCTCGAAGTACACATGTATATCCTGTGAAGCGATAGCTTTGCAGGGAGAGAAATAAAAGAAGAACTCGCGCAAAGGGGCGTGCTTTGCAGTTTGGGGTGGTTCGCTCGTGTGCATATTTCTATCGGCGCAAAAAGGGTACGGCCATCGTCATTGCTACGTGCCACATGATTTAAACTTCCATATTCTACAGGTGTGAACGCTTCTCGGTTTTCAAACACCTTCTTTCGCAATGCGGAGCAGAAAATGAAAGTTTCTTCGCTGACGTTCGTGCAAAAATAGAGTAAATGAATTTCCATTAGTTCTATTCATTTAAATATATTTTTATCGTGTTTCAATTGACGCTAATTATGATGAAAAGATTTCGACTTTTTAAATCGATATTCCGATATTATTTGACAGAAGGAATAGGAAGAGAGGACTAGGAACAAGCGAAAAAAGATATCGATCATCGGCACGAATATTTAGAGGTGAATTATTCAAATTGGAGAATGAAATAGAATAGTTACCTTTCAGTGTAGTGTCGGGTTACAATTACGTTTGTTCGCATTAAGCGTTCAACAGGGCAACGGGGCTCGTTGATAAAAGTAATCGATTCTGTTAGCCAGTGATCTCTCTAAACAATCGGTAGTTGGTTTGATTAAAAACTTCCATCCCCGGAAATTTCGAGGCCGCGCGGCGGGAATTGAGCGAATCGGTAAATTTCTAACAGGATCGCGATCGGCGTTGCCCTGTATCCGTAAATTAAAATGCTTCACGATTATTTGCAATGCAAATATCCGGCGATCTGCAATTCATCGTGCTATTTTTTCCTATTCGGTTACGTTAATATGTATGTGTGCACATTAAAGTGGCCAGTGTGTTAGCGGATTCAACAGATTGAAGTGACTTCGGTCGTACAGGGAAAGTACGGCCTCTCACGCAACCTTTGCCAAACTCGTTCGATCAATCGCCCCAGCAAATAGTACATTCTAATCTCCATTAAGGAATAAGGAACAGCGACAATCAATCCTCCAAGGCACCCAAATGGCAACTTTGTATCCCTGTCACAGATGTGATATTCAAAATGGGATTATAAACGAACATTTTCTTTGACGTCGGATGAACTGAAATGTAGCTTAACCCTTCTTATAATCACAAATTGGTCACTGGGCTTCACCGCAACCCCGCGTCATTTTTGAGTTACCATTTTCGTATTTTTGAATCTCTTAACTTCTCAGTGATAATTGTACAATCGTAATACTCGTACAGTCCTGCTCTAATAGTCTCTTTCTAGAAATGTACATTTTGATATGATGAAATTTGTAGTTGAAAAAATAGTTATGGAAAAAGTGATTTTTTTTTTGTTAAAATTTACCAAATTTTGAAATTTTAATATGCAGGTTTAAAAGTTTACAGCAATATTAGCAGATAAAAAAATCTGCCTGGGATGCGATACACCCCGTGTGATCACGAACGGTTAAAATCATCGTTAAATCGTCCCCTTTCATATACAACTAATAACTTCGTTTTGACATCGTTTGACATTCAACTCGTCTGTTCAGTACTCGCTGAGAGGTAGTAGCTCATTTGCAAATCAAGAGAAACATTTCTATAACAACCTATATAACTGATGCTTGTCAATACTTAACTATCTCTTTGCATGCCCTACATCGCAAAATATTGAATAAAACGGTTTACATTGAGCCGCGTATACACGACTCCTCGCTACGCCCCTGGATATACAAATCTGTTAATGATCCTGCCTTTGGTCACGTTTGAACCGCACCTGACGATCCGCGAACCTTTTCAAATGTTATCAAGAATTCGCCTCCACTTGACACCGTACACTCAGCGGAGCGTCTTTCGCGCAAAAAAAATTGTAAAAAATATCGCGACGTGGCTCTTTGACGTGCAGACTGGTTTGCAGCAGAGTTGAGCAGTAATTAAATAAAAAAAAAAATTTCAATAACGGATCAAACAGAAGGTACTTTGACTTTAGATTAATTGACAAATAAAGTTAATTTTTTTATTCGTCGAGCGTTTCAACGTCGGCATCGAATAAATTGTTCAACTTTGACTTTAATTTCAACTTTATTCGACGTCAAATAATTTTCTGGCGCGCGTTCGATCCGCCAAGGACGCGTTGGAGCGCGCCCTAAAATTATTCCACGTCGAATAAAGTTACAGTTAAAGATAAAGTTGAAAAATTTATTCGACGTTGAACTTGAAACATTCAGCGAATAAAAAAATGAAGTTTATTCGACACGTGGCGAATAATGTTTTTTAACTTCTATACGTTATTCGAAATTTTATATAAATAAAAATTTTGCGCACCTCTGGTTTGCAGTCTCCTCGTTCCCCGTGGCGCCTGCATCACCGGGCTGCTCTCTAACGACCCGCGAATCACGTCCCGTTCTAATCATTCATTTCTGGGAAATAACACGTCTCCTACTTACGTATTCGTAGTTTGTAGAAGATGCTCGAAAGCCCCGCGGAGGTCGGCGAACGCGACTGCGGAGCCCCTCTAATCACAGAGTTCTGCGTCCCGCTCTACCCTCGCTGGCTCTTGCCGCGACATTAGATGTAATTCCAAACAAGCGACGATAATACGGTTTGATGTAACGAGAAGGTCCAGTCCTCCATTATTCGCGAGACAACGAACGATGCTCCGGTAGAGTTTCACAGATTTCATGGGTTCTTGATCTCCTCTGGAATAACTCTCTGTTCCCAAGTACCCTAGGCTGAAGTATTTCGCTGTGCTCCCGGTCTTATACCTCCGTGCTTCTACCTCCCGATGCAACTTGGAATTTCCATATAAACATCCATTTAATCACCGCGTCCCCCCTCTTCGAAACCAACATTCGAGAAATTTTAGAAACACTTAACACTCCCTTCGGTTCCAAAGCACAGCACGCTATTCGACCCCAGCAACAGAAAGAGATATCTAGAAATACTCCTGCCACCGGGAGGTTTGCATTACTCGCGAAAGAATTGCCACTTCTCGAAACCCCTGGTACGATCCTCGCGCGGGAGCGTCGGCCAAAAACTCCGTCCCCAAACGCCCCGCGAACGATTCCGGTAAGCAGCATCCCTGGAACCAACAAGCGGACAGCCTGCCCCCGGTCGTTACTAAACATCCGAGCGCTTTGTTTCAAAGCGTGATGCAAGCTCGAGATTATCGCTATAACCGGGCAGGCCAGGCCGTGGAAAATATTGGCGAGCATGACATTCGACCATTTTTCGTATCGCGATAAGCCCGTTCGAACAGACCGTTGCACACACCCCACCCTCGTAGATGGTGGTAAAGGATCGTTCATAAGGTGTGGGTGTTGATTAAGTTGGTAGCATGCAAATCGTTCATTCCCGTGTCTACCCTCCTTCGTCTACCCTTTTATCAGCCAGACAAACTACCCCAGGCCTCCGTAGGCCCCCGGCTCGCGGCGGAGCGTGTGCCGCGCGGAGGGGCGGGCGAGGGGGCGAGCGGGTCGACATAATTATATGCAATTTATCATAATTGAGGACGGTATCGTGATTGTGATCTAGCGAAAACTGTCTACGCAGCCTGGAGAACGTGGCGCGAGAGACGGGAAAACCGATGCATCGTGATGCTTCCAGGAAATCGCGCACAGTTATCGTTAACACATCCGCCGACCACCCTCCACGCCCCGCCACCCCTCGCAGTATGTTTTTATCGGCGACGCCGCGTACTAACAACGCGCGATCCTATCACGCTAGTAATTAGTGTATGCGTTACGAGATTCGATATTTCTTTCAGTCGACGCGGTTCTCGTCGCGTTTTTCTCTCCCTCTTTTTTTTCCTTCGGACCCCTGTTCGTCGACCCGTTCGATCGTTGCTCGGGCCGGCGAGGTTTATAGGCCCTAGCTCGAGGCTATCGAGTGACGCGAGGGCGCTGGTCTTTTATACTTTGAATTATAAAATTTTAAATGATCGATGTGCTGTTTGAGTAATTATGGGAGCAAAGCATGGATAGGTGTTAAGAAACTCGCTTGCAGTCCACCAGCAGGTCAGTTCTGCGATACATGCTAACTCTCGTTCTAATCCGAATGGTAATGGGCCATTGCTAATGGTAGTTTAAACTCAATGAACGAACCCTCTTTAGAATATTCCACGCAGCAATTAAAACAACTCGCCGTGCATGTTTTCTTCTCCCTCAAAGACGCCGACCAATGAAATTCATACCTGGCTCTGAGACACTGTGCAGGAGGGCCATTGTTCTCGGAGATTTCCAGATAATCACGAGGCGACGAGTCGCTGGGATTGAGAGGCAGCCCGTAAAACAGTCGCGAATATCGTCGGCTAGATGCGCCGGGCATTACATTAAACGATCGTCAACCAATTTCGAACAGTGATTGCGCTCTGGCGAGTCGATAGCTGGATCCGGCTGCCAGGATAATTTGCCAACGAGACGCGTCGCGAGCCCCCCGTGCGCCATTAATGCCACTGCCATGAAGATCAGAAATTACACGGGCGTCCGCATTAAAGTCGCTGAATGCATCCGCTTTCGAGATTGCTGAAAAGATCGTCACGGATTTCGAAGTTGTCGCTGCCGGCGAAATGCCCGGTTTTCATGCGACCGCCCTCTCCACCCGTCGCGGGCGGGTAGGGGGGCGGTAAACAGAGCAGAAGAAACTCGTTTATCGGAAGCCTGTAAAGCGCGAGCTTATACTTCATCTTGCCAGGAGCATTAGTCGTTACGTGCTCGCCTGACTGCATGCTTAAAGGACTCCTTCGCTCTTTTATCACGTTCACGTGTCAGAATCTAATGTCATTGCGACGCGGTCCGCGCGGCACAATTTATCATTTCGCAAGAATGCAACGCTGGACGTAATTTAGTACTGTTAACTCGGCTTTTTATTTGCCTGTCCTCCTACCGCGGAAGAAAGTGGCTCGTTCCCGCGTTAATGGCGCTAGACGTTGCGGCCGATTTTTCCTCGCCCACGGCAATGTACTTTAGAGACGTTAATACGAATATAATGTTGATACATTAATCCCTATGTGACGGGGCGCAGTCGATGTAACGAGGAATATTTATTCAAAGGCTCGCGCTCGTCGCGGTAATGGCGTGCTCCAGTTTCGCGTTAAACAGCTGATGTGATCTGAAAACGGAAGACGGTATGAAGAGGTGGAAGAATTGCCGGGGCACTCTCGAGTGGAAGTGCTCGTTATTTTCTCGTATTCGCTTAACTAAATATTGCCTCGGGTTTGTTTCTAAAAGAAGAGGCGCGGCGCCGGGGTAACAAGGTACATCTGGGAACGAATCATACGTGAAAAAATATGAAGAGGAGAAGGGAATCCTGTCTTAAGCTTAACTCGATGAAACGGCGACACTGTCGTTCTCTTTTACGGCGCGAGGAACAAGGGAACTTTTCCTCGGCTTTCCATTTACGCGATTTAACAATTTACGCGTCGTAGACGCTTCAGCAGCAAGCGTGGGATTTACTCTTCCTCCGCTTTATTCTCATCTCGGCTTCCATCAACCGTTGAACGATGTAATTCCGTCCCTTTGTTACCCTTGAAATTGTTTCTGTACTATCGGCTAAATAAACAGCCGTGTCGCTGTCGTCATTGTTATTATCACCGCCCTACGGCATCCGTATCGATGGAATGCAGCGATGACGGGAGCTGCGCCCTTGCCTCGCGTCGATCAACCCGCAGAAATTGTATTTTTCTCAGACGAGCAATCTCTTACCGTCCCGCAACGCCCTTTATCGCCAGGTTTCCATATTCTGCCGATGAAGGCTCTGTTGAGAAAAATGGACACTCGGAATAGAGGGCAGTGGGTAGAAAATTAGTGTTTCGAAGTTGAACGATTTCAAATCCATGCAATAAATCTGCGGACACTTGAAAGTTACAAGGACAGAGCCAAGGGACAAGACTCTCAGAGTTATTCCCTCGAATCTGCTCTCCAAACTACCACACAGAACTAGCGTAGTACCAGGCTTTAAACCCGCCACGCGAGAACATCGTGCAGGTGCTCTAACCGAAAATTAACGTCGTCAAAATCTCGAATTGAAGACGAATAAGCTCGGTCGGCTGACTCTTTGAGGGCACTCGGGACTTGTTCAAAGACACTAATTTGTGATGTACAGTGTACACGGCAGGACACTCTTCAACTTGATCACCGCCCGGACAACTTGCTGTGATGCATGACGAGACGACGTCGTTGCAAACTCTCTCCCGCGCGGATACGTAGATTTGGACCGTGTTGTCCTGTTTGCGTGCTCGTCCCTTGTACCTCTTTCACTGAAAATGTAGGCTCCCTCTCCCCCTCGTTTCCTCCCCTACGGTCGGTCCTTTGAAACTGCCCGCCCAGACCGAGACCCTTAATCAAAGTTGACAAAGTTACCGTCATTCCTTCCGTGGCCCACGTCAGGATTTATTTGCAAACGCTGCATGAAACAGAAATTACAAACGATTTAGCGGCGAGCACCGTGCATGGGAATTTCCTTTGCGCGCGTCCCCTTTTAGGGTCCCGAAAGCTGATTTCAGAGCGCGGATAATTAATGAAAACCGGCGCGGTTCGGTTAGTCATCGCTTGACCAACTCGTGGCCAGTATTTCCGAGCACTTTCTTTGAATACTTTAACGGTGTCGCGAGAACATTGAAGAACCTCGTCGATTCTATGGCAGATGTCTGCGAATTTACGAGAGCAAGTAGAAGAGCCCTGTGTATGGTCAGCCGCGCTCTGCATGCTTTGGCACCGTTTCCCCGTGACTTTTCACCGGGAGCGTCGCTTCGGAAACTCTCCCGAGCAGAAATGATCAAACACAGAGACGCGTATAAATTTTGCGGTACTTCTGTTTGTTAATTAATAGCAATCTCGTTTAGTAATTCCCTTTACGCCGATATTTGAGTCGTTCTTCGGCTAGATACCCTCCTTGTGTACTTAGAACTAATTAAAAGTAAATTAATGCTGTTTGCCTACAGCAAAGGCTACACGTAACAGAGTGCTACATATAATGCTTCTCTATAAATGTATTTATTAAGCTCCGACGGCAGGCGAGCTCGTCTCACCAAATACAAAGACATTTTCAAACAACTTCCCTCAGTTGCCCTAGATGCCACGGCAAAAGGATCATTATTATATTCCCCAGCATTTCCAGCAGAAAATTTCTCAAAAACTTAAACATCGAATCTCGCAACTTCTTCAAGCAATATCAACAGACCTCTTACACAACGCACGACAATTATAATTTCCTGTGCCCTCAACCCCCTAACACCTTTCCGAATCTTTCATAATCTTGCATACCTATTTCAAAATCGCAGGGACATTTTCATCCGCCGTATGAAAAATCCCGCAGAACGTGCGTTTCGCGGACATTCCGCCGCCCCGGCAAGATTAAAATAGAAATCCCAGGGTGAATGGGAACGGCCAAAGGGCCACGATCAAGCAGAATTTCAGCGGCGCCCGCGACAACGGCCGCGAGAGCTGAACGCTTCCACGCGGCTCCGGCGGTCGGCCAACTTTTGTCAGCGTACAGATACCTCTTCTGTATGAGTTGGCGCGTCGCGGCCCAATGAAAAGTGAAAATTTTCGCGCGGCCCGTGCCATAAATTCCCGCCCCCAACTTTCGTCGTGGACAAAGCGGCGAGCTTTTCCACGCCCCGGAAAGTTTCCAGCTGTCGAAAAAACGAGCGAGACACCCGGCGGTCGAGCATTTACGCGCCGCGAAAAAATGCCGGCCAGAAGAGAAGGAAGGAAGGGGCGGGAGGGTGTGCTGGGTGGAAGCAACGACGAAGGCAGATTCTTTCTCCTTTTTTATTCTTCTTTTTATTGTCGCGGGGCAGAGAGTTTCTTCCGCGGGACGATGTTTCATAATTATCACCGTCTACACCCCCTTGCTTTTTGCTTCTGTAATTATCCAGGCTGCGCGAAGTGGCCTCTCGCGGTTGCCGCGGCGACATCTGCGATGTGCCTTCGAGTGGCCCTCACTTCTTATTTGTTTCCCTCCTCTTCTCCGTGCGTCTGATGAGATTGAAGAAGTGGTTTGAATGATTCTTTAGTGCTTTAGGACGAACCAGCCTTGAATTTAATTCTTGTATCTTTATGCCGCGGAATGTGCTGGAGTGCTTTAACCTTCAGTCTGTGCATAGGGGTCAAATGGACCCCAGTCATTGTAATATGCGATGTAATAGGTTTTTGCACCTAACAAATATGCCAGGCAACTAGGATTGCCTCAACTAAGGTTTTACACACACATTATTAAAAAAAAAATCGGAAAAATATTATCTATGACGTATCTACGATAGTTTTAAGCCAACCAAGCATATTTTGGTGCATTGGGGTCAAACTGACCCCAAATTTTTTTCATGCATTTTGTATCCAAATTTATATTATATATTTTCTTTTGTGGGAATATCTGAGTCGGGCACCCAGTCAGAGACGTCTCGGGCCCTCCACGATATGCGTTGCCGTTTGGATGACGGCATTTGTTTAGGTAAGGAGCATTTGTTTCCTTAGCGCGTGACTCGCAGTCGAGCGATCGAGAGTCAGTCCGGCTACGAAGCTTAGCCGCGCAAGGTCGCTGAACTATACAGAACTAAAAGATACTACTTTTGTACAAATTATTGTCTACAGTCTACAAAGACTCCTATTTTGTATACAATATTGCATTTCTTTTTCTTTTGTATATTTCTATAAATATTAAGTAACTTTTTTTTTTAAAAAACTTTACAAAATATATGAAAATATATATGGGGTCAGCATGACCCCCGTGCACAGACCATGGAAAATTTACTATGCACAGAGTGAAGGTTAAAGAAACGTTTGGGTAATGTGATCAGGAATGTTGGATTGGAAGGCGGGGAACGGGGATCGAAGGGCTCTGCGGAGATGTCTGTTTGGATGATGAATTTGAATGAATCCTCTTAAGAAAATTGCTTCCAGTTTGCGGGTGCTTTTAGACTTAAACGCGCGCGTTCAGTATTATGAAATATGCATTCGTTGCGTCACGCAGTTCGTTGCAGGTGAAATAATAAATTATTCAGCGCGGTTTCAATTCCCATCGAATTTTCCCCGAAAATAGGGATTTATTACAGTGCGGCGGGGCGGAGGGAGAGAAAGAACAATCTAGCAATTTAATTAAACTGACTGGTACACGCTGGCGATTTTTCAGGGAATAACGCTCACCGCGAAACCCCAGTTTTCTGCTTCACGCGGCGTTTTGATCCGCGAAGCAGATTTGAAGCTTAATTATTTAATTACCTTCCGTTAAAACCGTACGAATTGAATTCTAGAATCGAGTTATTTTGTGCGACGCATTTTTTAATAAATATCCACCCGCCGCGGAACGTAGTCGGGCGTGTATCTGCTGGGTGAAAAAAGAAGGTTCGCAAAATTACCTACGACTACGTTAAACATTACGCGAAGCATTTAAAAGGAATCACCCCTATATGTCACATAAAACAATGTGCTTTGTGGTCCTCGACCGTGTTGCGCGGATTAACAATATTACGAAGAAGCAACGTGCACGTTGTGACAGGTGATGTCCGAGAACTGTTTCCCATGAATTACAAAATATCCTCCAGCTGCCCTGGTATTCGCGAAAAAGCGGGCTGCGTCGGCCACTACGAAATTCGGCGGCGAATCACTCAAGGCAACATCGGTCCGCGATGAATAATTATGGAGCCATCTCGTTACAACAATATCGCAACAACGTTCCTTCGTGGCAGTTAAACAGTAATTTCCATTTCGCGTCGTTTATTATGCAATGCGCCCTATCAACGAGCTGCGTGCATTCATTTGTGCAATAATTGCTGGCGACATCATCCGCGCATGCTTTCCAACGAGTCCCGAAATACCACCCTTAACGCTCAAAACAATCAGGCTGCCTTCTAATTCGAGGTACTGCGTCCTATTCCCAGTGCAGAAAACAGGGTGATTTTATGCATTAATGGATTAATTGAGAATACAGTAAATCCGGGTAAATACCTATACGTAAAAACGCGTTAAAGTGCAGACCAATTGCTTCTCTAGAAGCCAAACAGTTGAGCGAGTAGCGTCATTTCGCTTCCTCCTGTGTTTTTCTCGAGTTATAAACTATAAACTTGGTCTACTTATTTCAAAATACACTGTAGTAGAATCGAGAGCTTTCAACACAAACATCTAAGGTTAATAGCTTATAGATCCGGTGCTAGTATTCCTATACATTGCCACAATTACAAGCCATGACAGCCCAGACTAAACATGTTAACTCTTGAAAATAGAAGAATTATATCGGACCTGACCTTTTTGCTTAATGTCATAAATAGGGTGGTCCTTATTTTTCAACTTTAAAATTTGTATTGTCTGACCCTCTTAAAATATTCTATTCGACAAATAAGAAATATCTTCGTGTTTTTCATTTGTATATTTTGATATATAAAAGTCGCTCAAGGACTTTATATTTATTTCGCGTCTACCAAAAGTTTGGTAACTGCGACTTTCTATAATTGTCACTTGTCAATTTTAATGAAACGGGGCCCATATTTATATATCAGAATTCGAAAGGTTTGTTTTATCCATGTGCTTCACAACCTGAATAGAATGTACGTCAGAGTTTGCGTCTGCATCTGACTCGAGAGCTGTTGATGAGAGAACTTTAAATGTGGATATAAAGCCTTATGCCGCAACAGAATACAGTACAGACTCGTTATAAACTCCTTTCGTCTATGCGATGTGTGCCCGAATTTTAATGTTATACTCTCACTTAAAAGTTAATAAACTTATTTTGTCCTTATTGCAAAAATCTCTATCAATTTATACCAAAGTAGTATTATTTCATTGCCATTGAGCGACCTATAATCCTTAATATATTCTAACAAAATTTTAGACGAAATTCTTTTAAACAATTTGGAAGCTTCCGAGAGGGTCAGAAGAAATTTAAAAAAAAATGGATTTTTTACCATACATATAAGGACCACACTAGTCATAAATAGCCGAATAAATTGTCAACCCATAACAAAACAACTAAATTTCAATGTAATCACTAAGAGCCTAAGGCATCGTAATCTTTTTAACGTAAAAACTCATCGGACCCTCTATGGCAACCATAATTGCATCGCATATGTAGCATTGCTAATTCTTATCACGACCAACTTGACTTTTTCTCCGATTCAACAGATAAGATCCTTACAAAGCTTTAACGCCTGTTGCGTTGAATGTCTCATATTGTATATTCATGCTTTTCTTTGTTCCTTCCCCTTTTCTCTCTGCCTTTCTTTCTGAATGTGCGTCCGTTTTTCTACCCCATTTTATAATTAATTGTACCAAAGGGTTGCCTAACCCATCTATTGTAATTAAATAAAAAAAATAAAATAAAAGACAATTGGAGGTTACGCCATCGTTTCACTTCTTTTATAAAACTACAGAATCGTATTTAAAATATACTTCTAAATTAATTTTCGTTTAACGTTTCGGCTAATAAGACACTAGAGGTATCCAGGAGCAATGCAACGAAAGCATTTGGCCATATTAACGACGAATTTGAACAAACGCTGAGTGCCATTTTTCCCGGCACCTCGGGAGAGATGGTCAGATGCCATGACTTCAGAATCACCATAAAATACTGAACATAGGTTTATTCTGATAAAAAATAAGTAATATCAGTGTTAGTTTTAATAGCCATTTTATGTTAGGTGTACCGACAGCCCCGGATTTACCCTATCCAGGCAAACATACGTTATACTACTCAGCACTACACGCGTCATCTACACCAAAACAAAGTTCCTCCCTCCACTTCGGCCACCAACCCAAGAAGCTAACTCCACTTTTCCACAACTTTTGCATCCCGTCGTCGGTTCTCCCCCGCCACTTCACTACTGCCACTCAACGAATGGTACGTGGGGAAGGTCTACACACCAGAGATCGATCCCCCAACCCTCTTGACACCTTCTTCTCTCTCTCTCTCTCTCTCATCCGTTGCCCTTTTTTTTTTGCGATTTTTCAGAATGCTGGCAGCTCGTGATAAAAAGCGTGAACGTCCCCGCGACGGTGAAGGCCGGCGACACGGATTACGTGATCCTGGACTGCGACTACGATTTCGAGGACACGCCGAGCAAGGGATTAGTCGTGAAATGGTTCTTCAACACCAACGAACTGGCTTACCAATGGATATACGGGAGGAAACCTTTGGCCGGCGAGCTCACGAGGAAGTACGTCGACCTGACGTACGAAGCCAGCGACGATCCGTACACCAAGTACCGAGCCATGAAATTGAATAAGCCCGGTATCGATCTTACCGGCGACTACACGTGCGTCATATCCACTTTCGCGGACGAGCGGTCCAATAGCGCCCCCATGGTTGTGTATTGTAAGTATCCCGCTATTTACGGCCACGGCCGATCGCCGTTGATTTACGATCCTTTATGCCGATTTATGCCGAGCAGAATGCCCCGGCAATTATCCTTTCTCTATAGGCCGCGTTTGCGCGGTTTTTCTCCATTCACCGAGGTCCTCTGGCACTCCACCCTCGCGCCCCCGATCGAAAACCATCGCTGCATAAACGGCCGGGGCTCGGTCCGATTTTCAGTGAACGGTATAGAATTCCTAAAACAATTTTTCATTATCCGAAACGAAACAACGAAATTTGTCTATCAACTATAACGCAATGCCTACGCATTTAACGGACCCGTTTTTTAATATTTAGCAAATTCGCTGAATAACAGCGTGCCGAGAAAGAGAATGCCGTTTTTCGGAGAGGAATTAAATCGGCATTCTTTTCTCCAACTCGCTGTTATTCAGCAAATTTTCAGAACATATATTAAAAAACGGCTGCGTTAATGCTCGGGCATTACATTATACTTAATGCACCAATTTCGTTTTGTTGGCAGATATTTTCGTATAAACTTCTCGCAGTGAAAGTTTACTTTCATCGTGAATCGCGCTGCGATGGTAAGTTCGATGTTAGACGCTTAGTTCCATGAAGTTCTAGCGACCGAATCGACCAGACGTAAGACGCTCGCTTTTAGACGGTAATATCTAAGAAACGGCGGGATTAAACGGCGATTATTAATATAATCCACGGATCACCGATACGTTTTTTAGCGGAAGCATGAAATCGTGATTGTCGCGATAGTGTCGAGTCAGAGGGTAGTTTCGCCTGCTCATCCTTCTGAAGGATCGATTGTTCCTCGAGGAGCGGTTCGAAATGTTTCAGAGAGAGGAATCGAGAGCTGCTCGGTCACGTTTCCTCGACGAGTAGAATATTATCAGCGAGGAACGACGTAATCCCTTTCTTTTTTTCTGTTGTCGTTCGAGGAATGGGGTAATTTGCCGGATGGTTTAGGGGCCGACAGCGGAGAAAGACTAAGTAGCGATCCATCGACGTTCTTCTGATATCGTTTCAACGGGAATATCGTTGAGATCATTCGATGTAGGTCACAGACCGATATCTTTTCGGAGCATATAGAAAAAGTAAATAGTAGATAAGTAGGGGAGACCGGGGCTAGTTGACTAACGAGGTTAGTTGACTAATTCCCTTTAATTCTTGTATTATGGAATAAATTATGCTGCGATTCGCAATATTGGAGCATATGAATGACCAGCTTGCCATTTAATGTGTCGCCGTGACAAAAACTTGCGTGGTCTGTCAGTGAGAATGAAAAATCTAAAAAGGTCGGCTGGAAGTAAATATTTTCGTTTCGACTATTTATGAATTTTTGCCCACTAAGTACTGCTTGATGTTATTTCATGAATATTTTGTGGAAACGTGATACCTTGACTATAATTTACGGAATTTTATTTTATCCGGTGCGTGGAGGTTTTGTACGTACGACCCTTAACATGTTAACAATGTCGGACGGGGTTACTTGACTAAGCATAGGAATACTACTAATAATTGCATTTTTTATCCTCAAGATGCAGTCGAGGCAAAGAGTTTAGCTGCTCAAGTCCACTTCCCCCACGACAAATCCTTCCAAACTCAACCCTACCAGTTTTACACCCTATCCTCCCTTCAAACTCTCAGGCCTTCCAAATAGACCATAACAAACCAGTACAAAATAATTACAGTATCTTAGACCATGATAATTAATAAAAAAATATAACACTGTGGAGGAGTGAAAAAAAAATAAAAAAATTTATTGGTCGTAGTATACATATGTACGCGTTTCGTATACTATATTGATGGAATTGGCAGCGTATATATGCGTTTTTCACATTATATTGATGTACTGTGACAGCGTATATATACACCTTTCGCATGCAAAGGGTTAAAACTGAAAAGTAAATGTCAAGTCAACTGACCCCATCATATTTGTCAACTAACCCCGTAGCCGGGGTCTGTTGACTTATTCGTCTCACTACTCTAAATACAATAAAAACTACAACCTAGACTCAATGAAAACAATTTTCAAAATTATGCCTGTATACCTAATGAAATTTGGAAACTTTTGGTATGCAGTAAGTCAACAAAATACTAATGGTCTATTTATAAAAATTAGGAACGCAAAAAATTAGTCAACTAGCCCCGGTCTCCCCTACTATTATTACTACAGGGGGTGTAGAGGTAGGTACGAGTTCCGTTAAAGGAAGCAGAAAACATCATTGCACGTTATTTTCGTTGCAACATCGACCCAAACGATTACTCCACATTTGTTCCGGGTACCAAACAAATTTTCTCACGCACGGTACAATTGTAAAGAGGGATAACGCACGCATTGGCTTTAAATTTCGAATACACGGCTCGCGGAATGAAACGGAGCAAAAAGAGTGGGCGCAAAAAACACGGTCGGTTATGTCGCGTGCTTTGTGACACGTGATAAGTACCGCAATATTTGTCAAGTCATGTAACATTTTTACACGTCCCGCGCAGTTTGACGCGACGTCCCGCGAGGTGGAGTGATGTTGCGTGAAATAATTCTTGAAATTGCAACGCGACGCGAAACAAAGGCGGCGGTGCTTGATCGAAACGGAACGGCCGCGCGGAATTTTAGCCCCCGCAACAATTTGTAACCTTCGTGTAATTAACAACGGAACGCGCACGCACCTCTGTCCCAATTAGAAAATACACGCCATGTAATTAGTCGATGTAATTAAAAAGAATTCGGTGCTCGGGTAATTGGAAATTCTGCGGTCAAACGTGTCTTGCGTCGGGAGGGAGCATGATATATCCACGATAAAAACGGCGCAACGAAAATGTTCCAGCCATCGAACTAATTTGAACGAGCAATGTTTAATTAAAAAATTCGCGGGTAACGTACGTATGTTGATTAAATTCATATGAATTAAATGAAGCACCCGTAACCATGCCTACACGTTCGTTTCATATCTTTCGCTGCTCGAGGTTCGTCGAGCTGTTACAGATATTTGCTTGCCTTCGTTGCTATTTATTAGGTAATTAAATCGTGTCTTCATTGGACCTAAATGAATTGTATTTTAATGAGATGCGTCCACAGTTAAAGGTACCTATGCAATGTAATTTAAATTGAATATTTTGTAGGTATTGTGTTAAAGAGAATGGGGTAAAAGAGACTGTTGGGGTAATTATTGTCATTAAGCTAATTTCGTGGTCGCATCGTCGATTAATGGTTAATCGAAAAATGATGCTTCAAGGTTCACTGATCGAACCCGTATCGATTAAACGACGTTTCCACTAATAATATTTACACGCCCGCTTAGTAATTCATTGCGGAATTAAATCATTTACGAGCGATAGTCGTGTACGTTGCAGTTCGATAACGTGTTTGTATCGATGATTGAAATGAAACGCGATGCAAATTGGAAATTCGTTGGTATCGCGATTAAAGAGGGAAATCAGTAGCCCAAGGGGGATTTGACGATTAATAATTAGCGATCGCGGGCACGGGAAATATTACCGTTCGCCGTGCGAATATTACGAGTGCGAACCGTTTATCAGATTCCTTGGAACCTCCTTGTCTGTCCAAAGCATCCCCCTGCGCGCGTTTTATTACGAAATTTCGCGCTCGAACGGATTCGCTTATAAAACATGTAATTCACTTGATCGCTACAACAGTTTCTTACCTCCCCTTGTGTTCCTTTTAATGTTCCCCGCCGACTCTCGCTTTTGATCAAATGTGTTCAGCTAAATTCCATCACGATGGAAACACGGATACATCCTGGTGCAACGCAACAGTAATATTAAATCCGGAACGTATTAATACTTTTTCATTATTCGTCAGATAATAAATTACAAACTCTCGTGAAGTACATTTAAATTCTTTGAAGTTAATCGAACACTCGAGAATTCAGGTAAACCTCAGCCGATGCACTGAACTCTTATAGTAACGTTGCGAATATAATTCGTAACACCTCGTCGCCCCACATTTACCACGTCAAGCCATTCAGCCTCTATCTTAAATACTTCTTCGTGTCTTTAACGGTAAATGAGTTAATTCGGCGTTCTGTATTTTAGTAATCCATCCCTCGCACAAGACAATTCCTGTAATTTACCCCATAATGTCCAACGATCTTCGCCGAACAACACGAACGACCAATAGAGTGGCGTGTTGGGCCAACATTCCCGCGCGGCAAAGTCGATGACTAATTATCGATGCCCGAAGGAGCAATTTATTGGCCGTTGCTCGCGACACGCAAGAAAGCGGCACGTTGCGCGGCGGGGTGCCAAATATTTGCCATCGAGAAGTTGGAGTAACGTGTTTTGGTAGCAGTTTATTTTGACGGTAAGCAGGCAGCTCGCGGGAGAAAAATTCTAACCGCCCTCTCGCTGGTGGATAACTTAAAATTCTAAATGGAGAAACTTAAACACCGCTCGACGCCGCGGATTCCTCTATTGACTTTACTTTGTAGGAAAGGCAGAGGCAGGGTCTTTAATTTTATCGTAACAAGTGCTTAGCTCGTAATACTTTCGAGGATGTTTCCGTGTAAATCGATGAAAATTTAATGTATAATTTGCACTTTAGTGGTGGCTGTATAATTTACTGTTTTCTGTGCCTGTATTTTTGAAATAGAGAACAGTTTATGCTCGACCGCCATCGATATCTTTAATTTTCTGTATTCATTGAGAAACTTGCCGTGTTCGTGAGAAATCATAACTACTATATCGGTGTATTCGCAAGTACGACCATAATTTTGCAAGTTCTTGTAGGCAGTCTCAACTTCTGTATAATTTGCAGGCACACCTGCCGCTGTTATCATGTAAATACGGCCACAATATTGCGTTCGAAAACGAGCGTAAAGTTTCACTGGCGCCGTTAAATAATATCGAAATAATAGCCGCGTGTAAAAAGCTTCTCTTCGAACCAACTAATCATTTCGATCTCTCACTGAAAAATGTCTTAGAAGCTTCCTTTTCCTTATAAGCTGAAGTCAAAGTATAATTAAATATAATTAATTAGCTCGCTGAATTTCAAGCACTGAAGCATTACATGTACTACCTCATATACAAGCACCATGTAATATAATAAAATGTATATAAATGGATGCATAGACGGCATCTGAACTGAGTCTCATCGCGATTAAATAATCGACATGAGAATTAAATAAAATATCCTAATTAATTAAATTTTGCATACCATAGTACCGAGCAAACACTAGAACGAAAATACCACTGGCGTAATTGAAATCTAATTAATTCAGATTAGCGGGGGCAAAGTGATTATCCGAATTCAACGAATTTCTGTGGAACGGAATTCTGATTACGTAATACATTCCATTCCATCAGGACAAACACAAAAATATAAAGGAATTAATCGAAGAAAGTGGTCAGAATTATAAAAGAAGCAATTTCCCGGATTATATACAAAACACCATTTCCGAATACTCGTCCCATTAATATATTAACTGCATACATTTCCCTCTACTCATAGGGCATTGAAAACAACAGCGGACTAACCCACATTTTTTTTTGCGAAATTGAGTTAGCAGCAATAATGAATTCCAATAGGCTGTACCAATCATATAAAAAAGGAAAAATTAATTTTTCTTCAATGTGAGTTGGTCCGTTTTTGTTCCCAATGCCCCAATTCGCCATCGAATTCATACGCCGGTATCGAAGAAGCACTAAAACATAAAACAAGAAAACTATGTATCCAATAGCACGTGAGCACGTTCGATCCGAAGTGGTGAAAGTTAACCCCCTGACCGAACCCAACGGGGCCATCCTAGGGCGCCCTCTATATTCCGAATTAGAATTCAGCATCGTGCCCGTATCGCGTCTGGACACGGTCTCGGGCCGACATCTGGCTTTCTTTTTCGATGACACGAGCATAACGGCACCCGAGTGGCGATATAATTTGAACTTTCCTGTCACCGGGGGCGCGGGATGGGCGAGGCGGTGGGTGACACGTGCGCAATTTATTTTCCCCGGCCGCGCTTACCTTGGCCCATCGCGGCCACCGTCGGCCGGTCGGCCACTCGTTTCTCGAAAAATAAAAGTCGCCGCGCCACCCGCCATTCGCGCAATGAAACAGAGCAAGAGGAACACGGCCCCGAGGAACGTCCGGCATTATCGCGATAATGCAGCGTCGTGTTCCACGGCCGGGTGGCAGGGGCGGCGCAAGCAGCACGCGGTGTATCCATTACTATTACCTTTTTATTTTCATTGCGGTACGTGTGGCCGCCGCGAAATATCCACTTTCAGACCTTGTACACCGTGTCTCGATTCGACGGACGCTCGTAAATTCCTCTCCCTTCCGCGGGGCCGCGCGCCCCTGGCCGTGCAGCGGCCCTGAGACGAAATTGAATGTTCGATTTCCTCGGTCCGCGTCTGGAATCATTAGCAATTAGGTCCCTCTAACGACGCTGGAAAGAATCGACCTGGCTGACTGGTGGCCGTCCTCCTTTCAACCCTTCGCGCAGTGAAATAGTTTGTTACGTAACTCTCGAGGGTGGAGTCGATTCGATTGGGGATAGAGGGACAACCTTGCAGGGGGGGGGGGGTGGATTATTGTAGACGTCTGACCCATTTTTTATATTCTTCGATGTATCGATACTTGACGATGTTGCTTAGAAGGGGTGAGTTGCGTCAAGAGGGTGATACAGTAAGTTATGTGGCTTGGCGGGGAGCTTTCGTTGGGATTTGGTTTTTGAATTATTGCGAATGTGCTGGATGATTTTTGGTTACGCTCTGTCGCGGTGCCGTCTGAATTTTAGATCGTATACAGGCTCAGGAAATTCTGTGAAAGCAATGCCTCCTGTAAATTAGAATTGACCGTGAACGCGAGATGCGGAAAAAACGAGCAGGTGCGGGCGAAGGATTCGATTTAGAGCTAATGGAACGTACATGTCACGGAGTTTCTTCGAAGGGAACCAGCGCAAAAAGTATTGGCAGATACATTTGTGTACGGCTTCAGCCTTGTTTCGTTCGCTTTTGCGATTTCCTCGATATTATTCTTTCCGTTCCCTGGCGAAGCTGAAAATTGGTCGGAAATTTAGGGTCACACAGGATTCTCAGAACCAAGCGGAGAAGCATCCCCTAAAAACGGATGATGGAATTAAATCGATACGATATGACTTCCTGCTTGAATATCGTATCTTACGTGAAAATAGAAATATCTAATTTGAGTGTTTCAGACCGTTACCTGCCCTTTTTCTGGCTCGTCTCTCGTGTATTTTATTTCAAGCACAGTAATATGTGTAATTTAAAAAAACCTCAGCGAATTGTCCTTGCCGATGTAGAAAATGAAATATGGATGGAAGAGTGCTAGGAAGATATCGAAGTTGCAGTTCTTCAAAGATATATTTTCTGCGCCACATTAAATTTCATTTGAACTTCCGACGCGACAAAGAATAAATACTAATAACAGACACGTGTACAGTAAACAATATAGGTACCATAGATGTAAGTAAAATATATCCGGCCGTAAAGCAGACTTGAATAAAAATTGCAATAAAACAGGGTGTCGTCTGCAGGGTGTAAATTCGTCGTGAGCTCGCTGCGAATAAAATTTCACAGTTGCTTTTACAACAATGGCGCCGTAGCTTCCCCGCTTTCGACTACGTCCGAATCGAACGAACAGTCCGGAAATCATTGTCGAACATTAAGCTTTATCGGCCGTAGTGCACGCCCTCGAATTTATCTGCCAATTTGTCTTATGCCAATAAGTTCGCTGCGGAATGAATAAATAAAAGCCGGGGAATTGAAAGCGAAAAACAGCGCGGCGATTTACGGAAGGGGGCTCCGTTCAATTCACTTTGGTAGCGACAGAAAGCTTCACTTTCGAAAACGGCCATCGTTCCGGCGCGGTATATCCAACAACAGAAGGAGAAGAAAAAAAAAACTGAAAATACTTTTAACGTTCCTTTAGAGAGACTCGTTTCGCGGGAAACAGGGAACGAAGACGTAATTGTTATTAGGTACTTCCTTTTATTGCCCGACATGGGCGATGTAATGTGTCTGAAGCTGTCTGGGAAATTTTTGCGGATGACGACAAAATTCTTTCTGCATTTTAAGGTTCCTTGGGAGTTTTTATGCGACAATTGCTGCAGTTGTGTGGCCTGTAGTTGGAAAATTGTAAGTTTCTCTATTAAAAGAAGAAATCTTACAGCGAGAAGGAAATATTTAACTTAACAAACGTTTGGATGGGAAAGGTTAAGTAATTCAGGCTGAAAGTTTCTGTCTGAATCGAAGGAATTTCTTCTTTGTTCCAGCGACCGAGGAGAAAATCGATCTTGTATGTAGAAAGAAAACCATAGATGATAAGGATGGAGTGGAGATAACGTGTATGGTAGAAGGAGTATACCCACAACCTACCCTGGATATATCCGTCGAGTAAGTACTCCTGCAAGCTTTCCAGACCCTCAAGCATGCACTAGGGTAAACTATCCAATTTTCTGATATTTTCAGATCTTGATAAAGACGGGCTTTCCCTTATTTGTTAACGAATAAAATGATTTCGTTTCCTCGCGGCGTGCCCGCGACATATTATCCCGCTACGGAAAGTACGAAAATTCTATGTAACTCCGTTTATTTGTGTACGAAGCAAATCGTTTTATCGCAGTCGAATGCGATGGGAAAGAAATACTCTGCGATGAATTTTGGCAATTTCATATGTATAATAATTGTAAAGGAATAGGAGATAGCTGTTAGAACGTATCGAAGGTAATATATCTGGGGAGAAATAACATTTCCCTGTGTATATATTGCCATAATAAGAACATGTAACAAGAGCGTAAATAGTAAGTGTGCAGACGCAAGTAAAAATAGAATTTACCTGATTCTGCCAGCGGAAACTTCTCAACGATAACAGCGAATTTTATGAAGCAGTCTCGTGGCACTGTTATCAGTAATAATAAATCCCGAACTACAAAGCGTGAACGGCGACGAAGCGGAGATTAAACCGCGCTAAATAAATACCATTATTATTTTACACTTGTTAAGGCTTTCGACGCACCAGATGGAATCCCTTAAGCTAGAATTAATACTATGGAAAACCTATGGGTTCGATGCACGCCGAGGGGGAGCTCCTTTTATATCAAGAAGGGTGCAAGATTCTACCTCTGTATCGCCGCAAGAATATTCAACTTGAAACCTCTCCCTGTCTACCCCAGGTCATTTTACAGATCTGAGAAACTTGCAGCCTTCTCAGGAACCGCGTCATAAAATTTCGTTTCGCGGCAAGTACACGCAGAATTACCCTTTAGAATCTTTGTGCTCGCATCCGAAGATCGTTGGGGACGGATGCTTAAAGCTCGCAGCGCCAGCGGCGCGTAAATCTATGAAATAACATTAACATGCTAATGCCGCGGCGTTGAGCCGCCGTATTGCATGATGTTTCGGCTTTAACGTGGCCGTGATAATTTTGCAAACGTCGCTTCCATTGCAGGGGTGTTCCGGAAAAGCAAACAGCGAGGCCCACCGTTACGCTGCGTGACGATGGACTGTACGATATCTTATCACGAACGGCCTTACTGGACGAAGATTTACCGGAAGCAGCGATTGTCAAATGCTTGCTCGGTATACCGAAGGCAAACTACAACGTTTCCCACAAAACCGTCTACTATCCCGGTTAGTATAACCGTATTTTAATCTATCCCATCTATCTTTGTGTCTCTCTCTCGTATCCTCTCTATCTTTCTCCGCGGCTTCCGTTAGCGTTTTAAGTTCGATCTTCATCGCGTGGAGGACCGACATAAAAATACGCAGAAAGGAGAGTACAACCGCGGCGCGTGCTATGTTGCTAGAAAGGGGGGGGGGGGGGGGCAGGGTAGACGCAGTTCGCGTTACACACGAATTAACAACGCATATTGTCCTCCTTTCTCTCGGAGATCGATTCGTACATTAACCCTTTGACCGGACTCGACGAGCTTGCCCGCCTTTTATGATAAATATTTGCGCGGCGAAGTTTGCACTTTTACCAGGACGGGCGACACTTTATCAGCGGGTGCATTTGTTAATGGATTTACCTTGGGGTTTGCCAAGTTTTGAGACCGTCACGAAATGGAAACATGAAATTCGTTTGTAACACCGTTGATCGCGATCTCCGCTCGACTGTCACGAAGAGTAATAGATGCACCCTACATTTGCAACGCGGGATAACGCATTAGGAGGGCTATTCTGGAAATTGTACGGAATTATACCACTATTCTAAGTGGGCATTGGAGAAACCGATAGGGAATAATGCTGCACTGCTTAGTCAGCTTTACCTTCCTCCTCGTAGCTGCATGACTTTTGAACAGATTGTGCGCGCGGGAAGATGTAGCTCACTGAGCAGAGCAACGTTCGATAATTAGTTTCAAATTTTAAATATTAGATAATTATCTTTAACGTTAGATAATTCAATTAGTATATAGTGGAAATCTCTGAAATATCGTATACAGTAAATCCTCGTTAGGAGCCCGTTTCTACCACGCGTTAGGAGCCCGGCGGCTATCCCCACCATTTCTTGGAATCGTTCGGACGAGAGTGAGAAACCCCAATGAGTGAGCGAGAGGAAACGAACGAGTCGACACGAAGTTGCCGTCGGCTTTCGTTTCCTCTCGCTCGCTCATTGGGTTTTCTCACTCGCGCCAGTGGCCGCGCGGAATAGTGTCCAGTCGCATTAGGAGCCCACCGCCAGCCCCGTTCGACGGGCTCCTAACGAATATTTACTGTATATTGTCAAAAGGGCCTAATCCTCTCGAACCTACGATTACACCGCTCCTTCCTTCGTCAACTAGTCCCTAAAAATGTCACAGCGTAAGTACCACGGAACTTCTGTAACCAAACTACAGCGTAAAGCGTGTGCTCTTTCCTGATGAATGTGGCAGTGATCGATGTCAGTAATGTCTGCGCCCTACCTTCAATCTCCAACGCGTGGACCAAGTGTATGCCAGATCGTTTCGCGCGTACCTTTGCCTGCCGCGTGTACATGTTTTAAACCAAATTAAGCACCGCCGGTTGTTAGCGCATTCGGTTGTGACGCGTGTAAATTCCGCGGGTTGCATTGCACGTTGCATGGCACGTTAACGTCAACGTTGGATTCGAAGCGATATCTTCGTTGTTGGGCGAATAAACCACTCGGTCCGCCATCGCGCAGCGATTTACGCGCCTATTTTTTATCCACGCCTCTATCTTTCGGGGGTGCACGTAGGTGCGTCGCGCACCCGCGCGTTTCCGCTTCCGCGAGGAAATATTGCGACGCGGTGAAACCGACTTCCGCCCGTCCAGGGATATTCACTTCTGACGGGATGAAAGTTCCTCGACCGAGAACGGCAATAAAGTGACACGGGGCGTAGGTAAACGCTGAAGCTTGGACGGGATTGTGCTGCGCAGAAACGTGAGAAGACTGTGGCACGGGGTGGCACCCGTAACCGGACCCATTTCGATAGCTCCATAAATAGTGATCCAAACGAACATTGCATACGTTCAGACGGGGGCGGAAAATGTCCACTAGCTTCCCTCTCCATCGCTCCCAGTTCCCGAGATTTAATAGTCACGTTTCGGAGTTTCATCCCCCATGAAATCGGAAGTTGAAACGAGTTTAATCGCGAGTAGCCGCGGCTAGAGCTGTAATTATTCGAATACTTAGATTATTCGAATGCCAATTCGTTGCAGCCCTAGCCTGGACCACCGTTCGATTCAAGCGTCCATTATCTCCCGAACCTATCGCCCACTTTTACAAACACCCTGCAGAACAGGGCCGAAACTGACACACTCGTGGCGCCAAAGATAAGCTATACATATTCACAAGAAACCATGCAGTAACTCAGCCTTCTCATCCCCGAAGCAAGAACACTGGCAGCAAAGGGGGAGGAAGTTGATGCGTTTCACTCCGCGTTACACGGAGAAAAAGCCAATCTCCTATGAGACATCTTCATCATCGTACAACATTTAGCTGTTTAGCTGTTTAGCAGTTTAAGGATGGCTGCCGTAGGACGCCCCGTTGTGGCCCCACTTCACGAACCTTCCCTCGCGTTTTTCGATCATCGTTCCCCGCGGGGCAACGGCGATCCCAGGGAGCGTCTTAATCGGGATTACAAGCGTTTTAGTTTATTATACGTCTTCCATTATCGTGGCGGCGTTCCATCCACCCGAGATGACATTCCGGGAACGGCGGTCGGGTTCAAAGGGCAAAGTCCTAAGACCAACCCACCCACCCCCACCTGCCCCACCCCCGGCTCCCGCCGAAGGGTCAAGTAGTGGGCGTCGACAGGTCTTAGCGTGTGCATCGCGTTTACTCACAGACGGCCGGGTATTTTGCGGTGGAAACTTGTAGCCCCACGTCCTTCCTCTTGCCTCGTTATCATCTCGGGGCCAAAGAAGGGTTTTCAGCTCATCCGGTTGCAGCAGCCTGCGGTGAGACGAAGGAAAGGACTAAATTACACAGGTTAAATTGCTTGTACTTCCAAGCAGCACGCCCTGCCTGTTATCGTCCAATTTTCTCCTCGCGGGCTAAATCCTCCCGAGTCGGTGAGACCTGAGGGGAAAAAAAGGAAGGGGAGTGGAGTAGGGACGGAGCGGTGGGTGGGTGGTCGTCTTGTCGGGGTGCATGTGACACTTTCGCTGGGGGACACTTCGTTAGCTCACGTGTTCGACAATTTGCACCTCCTCGGCGCGACGGCCGGCGCGCGTGACCGGCATCGCGATCCCTTTCGGTGATCTTCGAGGGTCGGAGTTATTGTCGATACGCACCACTGAAAAGGAGCGTCGGGGCGAAATTCTGGGCGGCAAGCTGTCTTTATTTTTTTTTTTACGCGTCTAACGGTGACGTCGCGTCGCGGGGGGGGGGGATATTCCGAGTCGGAAAGTTGGAGCGGGAAAGTTTAACAGAAGTTTACAGAGTCCGCTGAATGCTCCTCCTCTCTCTGTTTTATTGACGTTGTGCTATTTCAATTCGAAGGTGTGCGCCAGTTAAAAAGAGAGTTTAGAGACGCTCCGTGCTCTGCGATGCTCGCGCGGCAAGCTCTGTATTCGTCGCGCGAACTTGTTATTGATACGTACTACTGGGGAAGACGCAGCCAGTAGAAGAGGTGTACGCTGTCTGCGACCGACGAAGCGTCTCGATTCGCAGCACGACGCGAACTGTGTGAAAATTGCGAGACAGGGGAAGATGTTGTTAGCGTTGACTATTAATTGTGGTGCGCTGTTAATTTAAACAATCTTGGCAAGCAATAGAATGGAAAGGGGAGGAACTTGCGCAACAGGGTAGTTAAATAATTCGAAGTATTATTTTCTGAAGAATTAATCGGGTAATATTGTCCTTCCTTTCATCACAATGTCACAACGAAGAAATTAATTTTTCCAAAGATAAGGGGCACTGGAAACTTTGACTTTACAGGTTTCCCGTGCAATAACTCCTACTCGAGACTTCGCCCCCTTACACGATTATCTCGCGCAGTTGTCACAGAACTAGGATAATAAAATTAAAGGACTCCTGAAGTTCCCGGGGCATTATGTAGCATAATATAGTGCTCATTTAATGTTGCGCCAAACCACCAGAGATTAATTACCTCGCTGAGGAAACTTTCGCAAAAAACATTTATCTTGCGTTTCGAGCGCAGACAAACGCGGGTATAAATTTTTCGCTAAACGGGAAAGTGATTAAAGTGTTAAAAAGTGCCCCAAAGCTACTTGCGCGACGGAGCTCGCACGAGTCACGTCCGTGGCGTGGCATTGTTTGCCCATGTAGAATATAATCGAACGTGGCGTAATACGAGTCATTAGAGGATCCCCGATTGGATAAACAGACCGGCGTTGCATTGCGTGCTGTTTGTCCGTTTCGTTTTCTGTGCCACCGTTCGTTGAGTTTGTGGAACGTGATATGATTATTTATAATTAAACGGATGACATCCGAGTGCATGCACATGGTAAACGTGTTCGCAAGTTACCCGTTTGATTAATACCTTAGTTTCTGTTTCTTGTCTCCTTTGCCACTAACGATGCAAGTTTTAAACCTCGATTTCATGTTCTCATTTTGGTCGCCGCCGCGCGAGTACGAATTCATTCATTATTTCGCGGGACACCGCGAAACATATCGGGCAACCGTTGCACCCGTATACGCGCGTCGGAAAAATCAGAGGAATTCTCTTTGCGGGAACGAAAAATTTTAGAGCCATTTTTATTTAAACACTCTTCGGTCACTAACCTAATATACTATTCCTGTGTCTGTGTCTCATATTTCTTCTTTTTTTTTCCATCTCGATTCTCTCACGCCTATTCGTTTGCACTTTCTTATGCGATTACTTTCAATCTATGCGAACCCGAACTTGACACGCGATAACAAATTCGAGTCAAACAAACGGAACGCAATATTGGAAATGAGAGAAGTGTCTTAAACACCAGCATCCATCGCGTATCACCGTCTTCTCCCTTGAAAGAAACACCCTTGATTAACAGACCGTTTGTGCCCCCAGTGGAACGAACTAAAACCGCGGCTGGCCGCCTCCGTTTCTAACATTACGCTAGCCAGCCCGTAGAAATATCTGTGCTTACTACTTGATGGACGCGATATGTGGTGTTTGTTGTGCAGGAACGCCTACTACTACTTCAACCGCTACAACGAAGCTGCTGCACAAAATGGAGATCCAAGCGCTAGACAACTCAGAGCCTGGCAATGGTGGTGGTAAGGCTTGTAAATTTCTCCTCGTCTATTCACGACATCACCACCATAAGCCACCATCGTTCATGAGATTTGGAAACTTTGACAAGATCGATAGTGTTGTCTTTCTTGCGTGCCGGATTCCAATTCCCAAGCATCCCGCCCTCGAATTTGCTCGTAACGCCTGAAGATCGCTTTAGAACCCTCAGGAACCCTCGGGGATCCACGGTTTCTTAGCAAAGATTCCGAAGGATTCCGTTGACGGAAAGCATATCGCGAGCGACGCGTTCCTTTTGTTCTTTCCTTTTCGTTTTCAGCCGAACCGCCCACCTATACGAGTGAAATTCACGTGCCTCGAGCCCACCGGATTGCCGTCGATTTTTTGCAAGGGGAACGTGGCGTTTCAGATTTCTGAGGGGAGGCTCTGAACGCACCTCCGATAACAGAGATAACAGAGGCAATTTGTTTTGATATTCTAGTTAAAGTGTTTCTTGATCTACTACACAGTTGAGCGTTAATTGAACCGAAATTAAACGAAATTGAAATCTGCTAATGTAACAGATGCAGAATAAATAAATGCTGTGTTTTGGGTTTAATATATCTGTCAATTTTATGCAAATTAAATGCTTAGTGATGATCCAAGTGAGAGAGAGTCGGAACACTTCCTCTAATAAGATAAAAGAAGCTGTATTTTTTCATGGTGAAATTGTATGACACAACATAACTTCGAGTTATTTTTTAAGAACTTACACAATTCGTTTTCCCAATCTGTGTAAGCTAACGGGACTAAACTTTAAGAAATCAAATTGAGCCTATCAACGCATTTGAAAAATAATCCAGACCATACACGTGAATTTCATTTTGATTGCGGCAGATCGCTTTTTAACAGCGTTCCGAGCAGCTTGTTTTTAGCATCCTGTTCTCTGCACTTAATTGCACTTTGACACTTGTTCTGAGGCACCAACTCTGTTCAATGTTCTGCCAATGTTAGAATTCTTAGTCGTAAGTGCGATCACAGATACTTTTCTAATTGTAAGTCTCCTCCTCCGCTTTCATTCAATCCCCGATTCTACACCTGCCTTCTAGTTCCGATAAACTTCATACACGCACTGCGAGAGGCGAAGAAACATTAATCGACACACTTTTGCCTATGTTCTTTTTAATTTACAAATTTATTTCTGTTCCCCATAAAATAGAGGAAACGAAGGTAAATATCGACACAATTAATATTAAATAATACTGTCCCATTTATCGCACCGATTACGCAGCCTGTCGAAAAAGAACCCGAACAATATTTAGTTCTCGCCAGACTGCTAAACGCTCCTTTCCTTTACAATTAGATCCAACGAGCGCGGCTCCAAGTTCATCGGACGACATTATCGAATTCTAAGCTTCCCGAGCACTATTAACGAGTAACGCAACGCGTCCCTCCATTAATGGCCCAGTTCCACGTTGACAAGTAAAATATTTATACACTAATTACGCCGGCCCCGCTAGCAAAATAACCAGTACTTGCGCGTCGTGTGCGTAGGTAACACCGCACAACTCCTAGACACTGTAAATAAATAAACACGGTCAGGTACCCTCCAACATTCTCCGGGATGAAACTGCGCTCCTTTATAAATATTCTATCGGTACTAACGTTTGCAGAAATCCACTCGCGAACGAAGTCTCCGCTGAGCGTGTCAATCCCCTTCAGAATTTCAAACGCCCAATGGTTATTATTGTTCGAGGCTTTAGTAGCTCGGGAAACTCTTCCATAAAATCATTTACGACGGATTGTTACTGCAAATTTACGTCGATCCGTCGCCGTTTTTCGTTTACCGCCGAGCCCTAATGCCACCCGACGCGACGGAACAAGTTCTTACTAACGAAGCGCTTTGGAAACGAATATTCCTGCCCCGCGGTCGATATTATGATAAACGAATCATCTGGAATCTAGTTCGCCGATCGATTTTCCACGGCGCAATATTGCCTACATTGCACTTCCCATTTCCTGGGACAGAAGTCTTATTTCCTCTCGCAGCATCCGCGGCAAAAAATAGGCGAGCGAATTTTCGTGTAATCACTGGCCTCCTTCGCCGTTCCTTGGACATTGCCCCGCGAAAATTCCGGATGCCGCTCTGCTAAATAGCCCCCGGGAGGATGGAGGCGAGCAACCAAGGAGCGCGCTAAACACCATTCGATTAAAGAAAAATCTACTTAACCGCGCGTGATCGAGGGCCGAAGAAATTCAGACGACCCGTTCTAAAAACAAATTCTCCCCTGCTAATTCAATCGCAAGAGAGATTCGTCTCTCCGCGCCGCTAGTGATTAACGGCTTCTTCGACCCATTAAAAACGAATACGCGGAAAAAATGGCTAAACTGGGAAAGTCATAAGCGTCACGGGATGTTACGTCTAACTCGAATCACGTACAAAATTCAGAGGATCAACCTTTCCCAACCCCGGTTCGTTGAGGGGCGGAAAAAAAGAATGGAAAAAGAGGGGACGGGGAAGATTAATCTCTTCGCTGATAATCGAGCATCGCTGACGGCTAAGGTTAATAAACTAGCGGCGGCATAAGTTCTGGTTCAAGGGGATGAAGAGAAGCGGCGTTTCCTCTCGAAGCTCATCAGCTGGCATTACTACGCTGCGCTAATAAATAGCCGAAGTTGAGGTTGCGTTAATACCTTGTCTCTCTCGCTCCGGCACCCTCCCCTCGCCTACTCCCGCACGAATTTCCTCGGTGATATGCTATCAAGCACTCTGCCGATCCACGGCGTCGGAAATGCGTTAAAGTTTCCGGGCGCGCGTCAAAGGGATGCGGTGCGTAACTTTCTTTGCGCGAAATTCGTAATACCCGGCAGCGCTCGGCGAAAATGGGGGGGAACAAGAATTACTCGACAACTTTTATTATCGAAGGATTACGAGATTCGCGCGTTGTAAAGTCAAAGGATAAGGGGAACGCATCGACGATTCCCGGGGCCGAGGAAGGAAGCTGTTAAATAACTTTGGAATATCGTCGAGTGCGCAAGAGGCATTGGGTTAACATCTAGACACGTTGCTGTTCTCGGTATGCTCGCGGTGTTAAAGCTAGCTTAATCAGAGGATTATAATCCTTCTCGTTCTGCAGCTTTCATCCTGGAATTAGAATCTCGAAACACTCGGCGGGGTGAATGGCGATGGCATATCTTTATGGCCCCATTCTCAGAAACTTTTGTTTCGTCAGAGATATTAATTATTTCACCTTTCTGTGATCTTGAGGATTCTGGGCAACCCTATGAAACTTGCTGATGGTTAGTCTTTAGAGGATTCTGAAACGAAGGGTAAGGGACAGAACAGGGAATGTTATACAACAGCGTTACCCAGGAAATTAAGTTTTAATAATTTAGTCCATCAGTATAGGAAACAAGTTTCAATGAATTTAACTTTCTTATATAATTTCTTGTTTCACCTTGACGATAGAAGCTTATGCTTAGGCAAAGAGTGGGGACGTTCCGTATTTTGTTCCAGTGCAGAGTGGACATTCCTGTTTTTAATCAATATTTATAACCCTTTGTCATTCGACAGTTCTGTAGTTCCAGTTGCCAGCAAGAAAATATGCTTTAAATCACAAAGTCACAGAAAAAATAGACATTCCCGATTTTTCCTCCTACCCTTCAAATGAGATATCGTGGTTACAATTGTTCTGATAAAAGTGTTCATTGGTGAAGATCCACCATCCACCAAAATTTTCTTGAAATCCGCGTGGGACAGTCCTGATCCTCCCCTTGTCAGTAGTAGGGGAGACCGGGGATAGTTTGGACAATTTTTGATTAATAGTCTTTAGCGGGCCTGTAAGATGCCTTACGGCTATAAATTGTACACCATTCGATAGCTCAGAATGTGCTCTATTCATTTGAACCTGAGAAACGGGCCTTACATTCCCTAGTATTACTTTGAGATGAAAAAAGTTCAGAGATGCATATTGTCCAAAATATCCCCATTGGTGGGGTTACATTGGACATTGCACGGGGATAGTTTGGACAGATGGAAAGAAATGATAATGAATAATCCAATGAATATATAATTTATTTAAAATGACAAATAGCCTGTTGGGCCATTAAGGAGCCCGACCTCCATGGTGTTTTCCAGAGCCGCGCGAAAGGGGAACCCGAAGCCAATGATACCGCGGGTGTACATCGGATAAGAAAAACTGTAAGAGTGTATGTAGTAGTGTGCGGTGCAAGCTCGTATTCACAGGCTGAAATAACTGGCCTCTTGGGCCAGTGGCAGCACTGGGGCCCCTAAGAATCCCAGTCATTCAAGCCTTTCTTACGTGTTATCTGTCCAATGTAACCCCTCATATCATATCAAAACAAATTTATTCGTGCCTTTCCTCAAAAAGGATACTTTGATTTTTGCATAGCATTACTTTATTCTAAACACATTCAGCAATGCCTCAAAAAAGTTACACTAAAATTTTTCCATAATGAAGTATCCGAATCCCAACAAAAAGTAGATGAAAATATTATACAGTAACATACAAGAATTGAAAAGTGTGACATACATTGTCATTCGTGAATGCAACACGCCATAATGAATATCAGTTGATTTGGTGTGCATATAGGCACAAACTACAAAAAAAATTGCAATCATCATGACACTATGGAGGCAATTTTCAAACTGTCCAATGTATCCTCGTATCCAAACTATCCCCGGTCTCCCCTACGTAATATAGTTCCATGGGTTCTACCGTTTCATCGTTCTATACAATACGGCGAATTTGCAAATGAAATGCGTGGCAGACGAAAAAGTTGGAAAGTTCATTTGTGCCCGTTATTAAGTTAATGCAACCAGGCGGTGCTTCTAACAATGTACACTAATTAGTCATGGAAGTTAGACCTCGTTTGCATCGGATAGCAACGTCGGTGGATCATTATCATATGGATATGTCTACTAACTGCGCGGAATCAACGGCATTCAATTTGAACACCCTACTGTCTCCATGATTATGGACAGTGTAATGCCGAATTACTATCTATATCCGCGTGCAAGATGTACCACGACAATTTCTCAGTGCTTTGTACGCGCTATGAATTTATGAATAACCTTTACACATTCGTGTGTTCGAAAAATTCAGGCGTATAAGCCGGGAGCTTGAAACCACCCCATAGACGAATAGAAAACCTAATCTAGGGGAGGCCGCGGCGAGTTGATACAAAGAAAATAACTCGACACACCGTGTATACGTAGCTCCATTTCAGCGAGATATGTGAAGTTGATTGTTCAATTCTTTACTAAGATTACGATCGAGCGTACGTCTGTGCACATTGACATTAGCAATCGTTTTTTAATTGTTTTCATTTTCATATTCACTTTTCAATCCGTCTGAAGACGCTGTAGAAAATTTTATTACTTCGATTTGGTTGATTTCACAACGAGCTTTTTGAAGGTAAGGTAACTACGTTTTGTTACTTTGTTTATGTGCTCGACATTTTTCTGCAGAGATGTAAGGACCGAATTATAGTGTAGCCCATTTGTATTTTATTAACCCTCATCCGTTCCGCGTATCACGAACTGAATCTGTCCCTCGGTATCAAATTGACACAGTGGCAAAAGATCGATGAAATGACAAGGTAAACAGTTATTATTCAATATCTTTTTATTCAAATTGATGATGATTAGATTTTTCACAACTTTCGCATAAAATAAAACGATGTGCAGGACATACTGCTTATTTACAAGAATCACAAGTATAACTTATTACGGGAAAACCGTGTGAAATAGACACGAGGGACGGACGAGGGTTAAGTAGTTAATTCGAGCAGAAATGAAAAAGATTGAAAACTGAAAGACGAATCAAGCTGCCCCGGCCCCCCTACTCCATCTTCTTTAAAGGAAGGAAACCATTACTTGCCTTCTGCATTTACAAATTAATAAAGTTAAGTTCTCCATTTCACTGCGGCACAAATATAAAGTAACAATCTCCAATTTCGGATCTCCAAACACCCCCGCAGCGTCGTTCACGGCGCCCCTAATCAAGTCTCGGGTGGTTTGCATCGGTGTCGATACTCTTACCCCGGGAAAGGAAATTCCCCAGAAAATCCCAGCATCCCATCCGTTCCCCCCGCGACACCCTTCCGCGAGCAATTACTTCCGTTACCAAAACTTCGTGACAACTTCGCGGGACGTAGCTCGTAAAAACCAGCGACGCCGATCGGCTCGTTCAGGCCGCGGCTCCCCGGAAAAAGCCCCTTCGTCGGCGATCGAGCGCCGGAGCTCGGAATTTTTTAGCCGCCCGGTAGTCTGCCCTGGTCGGCGATTAAATCGGCCAGACCCCGGGAAAAAAGTTTCGCAATGGAAACGTTTCCTACGGTAATGGAGGAAGCGATAGGTAAAACAAGGAAGCTCGCAAATAAGAAAGTAATTAGCCGTGGAAGGGGTTGGGCGCGCGAGGACGGGCGAGGGAGGGGGCGAGGGTGGGTTGGAAGGGCGCGAGGTGGGGGAGGGGGCAGTCGGGAACGGGAGTTAATTCTTATTGCTAATGGAAACTCTCCTTCTGCTGACGGAGGGGCGAGAGAGAGGAAGGGAAAGAAGGAGGAGATAAAGTGAAACGCTCCGGTTTGCGGGACACAGTGTAACCCCCCTAATTTAAGGACATGCAGTTTACATTAGCGAGGGCCCCTGACTTTGCGTAACGGCCCCGTCACGGACAAAGTATTCATAACGTTATACGCCGTCGTATCTCCCGCGAACTTTTTGGCGGGATCGTAATCAAAGCTTAACGGCGGCCGTAAAGGAAAATGGTATCCGCGGCTATAATTCCCCGCCGCGAGGATATTTTCGCGCGGGGGTGGCCCCGTCGACATGTTTATTGAGCTCCAACGCATCGATTAACGGTTACCCGGCATTACGGTGGTAAATAGTGGTGCGCGGAAAATGCATGGCAATATCAATCCCGATACTGACGATAAGTGGGTGGGAAATTAAAGGAGGGGTGGAGTGTCTTCGTGGCGACGGGGATGAAAATTCGGGGAAGAAAGAGAGCCGCGGACGCGATACCGCAGGAGGGTTGAAAAGTTATTGATCGTGGTGCAGATCATACAAAACAGGGGAGAGGGTGAATTTTCTAAGGGAAAAGTGGGATGAATCGTTTTTCTGGAGAGGGCTGAAGGGGAGGGTGGATGTTTCGTTAAAATGTCGAGGAAGAATTAGTTGCTATGGAAAGAGAGGCGAACTGTCTTGAGCTGTTTGGATGATAGACGGTGTAAAATAAACTGTGTCCACAATCCACAAATTTGTTTAGTAGAACTGAATATAGATTTGGTTTCGAAAAACGATCCGTACAAATGCGAGCACTGTGAACGTTAGGCAAATGTTTCAAGCAGATCTTACTACCAAGCATTAAAATCCGCGTTATCTTCAATGAGATTTGTGATGTGATTGCAGGTAACTTCGCTGGTCGAGCGTCAATTAATGTCTTCTTATTCGTGATGCATCTGGCACTTTTCAACATATTCAATTAACCGTTCGATCACTAGGTGAGTAAATCAACCGGTAATTTTGTCCATTAATTGTTCCATTCAAAAAGAACCCTTGTGTTTTACACGATAATTCCCGCTTGAAGTGTGTAATTCATCTCATCCACAGGCACACCGTTTAAAACAGAATAACTTCTGTAGAATTGGTTCAAACGACTTGAGCGTTTTTCCGAAGCTAGAAGGATAAGTTCACTAGGTGACGCGTTTCGTCGCTTTTCTGCATCAACCGATTCCGATGAAATTTTCGGCACGTATACAACTTACTTAAATCTACAAACGGGATTTTTAAATTTTCATCACAGGGTCAGAAAATAATCGAAAAAGCGGCACCCACTATTTCCTTCGCTGTTCCGACCAATTGCAATTTTTTTTTCATAGCGACGGAATACGTCGCCTATAGTAAACTAGGGTAACTGTACTCGTAGTTGACAGTGTACCAATAGTCGACACTTTTATTTTCTGTCACGATTAATAAGCTTTCTATTAAAAAAATGTTTTTAACTAATACTTTTTCAAACAGCTTACAAGGAGAGTATTTTAGGTGTCCGTCTCCGATCATTTTGATTTTTGGATATGTTATAGAGGATCGAAAAATAAGAAATACGTGTTTTTTTATTTTTCCCCGTTTTCATATTTGGGGGGTGAAAACTGCGTTCAAAGTTAGGGTTAAAAACTCATTTTTGTGGAATATCTCGAGAACTATTAGAGATAGTGTCTTTGAATGCGAAATATGACTGACTCACCAGATTTTCAAAAAGTCCACAAAAATGATTTTTCACCCCTAACTTTGAACGCAGTTTTCACCCCTCAAATATGAAACCGGGGAAAAATAAAAAAACACGTATTTCTTATTTTTCGATCCTCTATAACATATCCAAAAATCAAAATGATCGGAGGCGGACACCTAAAATACTCTCCTTGTTAGTCACAAACATTTTTTCAATAGAAAGCTTATTATTCGTGACTGAAAATAAAAGTGTCAACTATTGGTACACTGTCAACAACGAGTACAGTTACCCTATGTAATCTTTCTAGCGTTCTCAAAATAGCTCAAACCGTTTCGACCAATTTCAACAAACTTATTCTGTTTTAAAGGGTGCGCCAAAATTTTTCTGACTCGTCGCATCTTGCTAATGGGCACACCATCTCTCTCTTCCGCACATTACAAAATACCTAAACTATATCTTGCAAACATGCAACACCAGCTTCGCCCGAAAAGCCGCACAGTCAACGCGCGCACCACACACAGAGGGTATTCTCCACCTGAAACACTTGCAGAACTTTTCATGGCAAACAATTCCCCAGACAATGGAGTGGAAAGATCCTATCGGACCGCTCAGCGTATAAACGTTCGTGCGCAGCTCTGATTGTAAAATGTTTGATTCCAGGTCGTCGCTTAAACCGGAATCCCGAACGACTGGCGTGTCAAAGGTCAGCCGTTCCGACCTTTCGTCTTACTACGCCCGAGATACTTATCGACAGGCACCGTGCCCCTCCGCGTTAAATGTTGTTTTACAAGCGTCGAAGCGGCGTTTTCCATGTTCATCGGCGGCGCAAGAAACTCCTCGTTCATAACTCTGTACGCATGCACTTGTAACGCGCTGTTCAGAGGGTGTTATCTGTAATTGTAAACGGAGAAATCTAGACTATTCGACCGGCCGTTGCCGACGCGACCGAAACCAAAGATTTTAAACGAGCTGTTGGGCAGATCAACGGTACCAAGGAATCATCGAGTCATGGGTGTGTAAATAATGTTCAAGATTTGATCGTATATATATATATATATATTACAGTTCGAGTCATTATCGTAGACTGTGTTTGTTACATCTTCGTGTTACGTCAGATTCATAATATATTGTTTAAACGAGTAAGATGTACGGAACTTTACACGCAACAGATAAGATATATTATGTATATATATAAATATATAAAAGAGGAAGGCCGAGCGGATACATACATATATGGACTATACGTAAACTTGGATGTGTAATTATTTTAATATGTGTAAATAGCTACGACAATATGCTGTATCGAGACACGAATCCGCGACCACGAGGGGATCGTGGTATCCTCGCCCGGTGAAAAGTGGACTGTAAAAAATTCTTCTCGCAAAAATTGCGCACGAATGACTCGCGTGACGTTTTCTCGTCGCGGAACGGACGCGGCGATTCTGTGGCGCGAGGCGGAGGTGTGCTGATGAAAAGGGAACGCGAGCCGCTACATGGCGCGAGGTTGACATGTGTATTTAATTTATTCGTTAACTTATTTGGACTTCGGCGATCGCCTAGGTATCCCCGTTTTAATATATATTCTGATTAGTGCACCGAAGTGACCAAAAAGCTAACGTTCAGTCGAAACTTGCGGTTAGTTTCCTTTCCACTGTCTGTGAGTTAATACCAAAGATGATTGGGGAAGGTACCTGAGCGATCGGGAGTCGAGCCTGCCGCGCACCGATGTTCGCGTGTAATTGTAAATCAGGCCTAATTCGTGATCTATTTTGTCGCCACTTGCACGTGGCGGAAAGATTAACCGTGCTTTGTAATAAGAGCGCCAAGTCTGCGCGGGACAGTCGTTCCTTTGTCGAAGAAAAGAAGAGCCCCTTTTGTACACCCAAGAGCTCAGCGTGAAATAAACTGAATGTTTCCGTCACCGTGTGATTATTAATCAATTGTTGGAGTTACCGGCGAGCAACGTTGGATACGCGCCTGACGGATCTGGGATCCTTCGTAGCTGTGATTCTGTGCAAGATGGAAATTATGGTAGGCGTTATAGTTGTAAATAAATTGTCCTCTGTAGCACTTCTAGTCGTTTGAACGAGAGCCTGTTGGATTCAACAGGAGAGCGGAAAATGGAACGGGTGGATTTGGAGATGTGGCGCCCATAGGCTAATAAATGTCTGCCACTGAATATTTTCATTTAAAAGAGCCGAGACAATTTCAAAATTAATTAGATGTAACAGCTTGTATATGAGTTATTGCTAATTCGCTGTATGAAAGAGAAGTGAATTGTTTTTAAAGTTGTCTCAAGCTTCTGTGTTTGAATATTTTATATTATAAATTTGCCGCGCCGCAAAATTTGCCGCGCCCCAAAATTTACTGCTCCCCCAAATTTATCGCTCTCCAAAATTTGATGCTCCCCAAAATTTGCCGCTCCCAAAATTTGGTGCTCCCCAAAATTTGCCGCTCCCCAAAATTTGCCGCTCCCAAAAATTTGCCGCTCCCAAGATTTGGTGCTCCCAAAAATTTGCCGCTCTCCAAAATTTGATGCTCCCCAAAATTTGCCGCTCCCAAAAATTTGCCGCTCCAAAAATTGGATGCTCCCCAAAATTTGCCGCTCCCAAAAATTGGCCGCTCCCCAAAATTGATCACTCCCAAAACTTGCCGCACCCAAAAATTTGCTGCTCCCCAAAATTTGCCACTCCCCCGAATTTGCCGCTCCCCCAAATTGATCGTTCCCCAAAATTTGATGCTCGCCAAAAATTTGCCGCCCTACGCTGCAGCCTACTCAGCCTATACACAAATCCGCCCCTTCGAGTACGATATCCAAGAATTCTGATTACAATTATACAGATGCTTCGAAGAAGGTTTTCACGTTTGTAAAATTAAATATATTCTGTACCACCGGAGACTATCGCATTGAATGTCCCACGAATCAGCCATTTCCCGCGGAAAGAAACTTATCGGCGTTAGGTTTCGCGTACATATAAGTTGGAGCAAAATCAAGTGTCCGTCATCGTTTCATTCGTAAGGGTAGATGTCGTGGGTATCGTGATTTACAATCGAAAAAGTGGCCTGTAATCACGACTCTAATGACTAACGTTTCCTCCACCTTTCCGCCACACTGGTAGGACATGGGTCGAGATCCAGCGGAGTGTGAAGGTTTTATTTAACCCCCGTTTATAGTGCAGAGTATAACAGTGGATCGAGCTTCTCTCTCGGAGAAGGATAGGGGAAAGGTGTGGCATGTGCCTGATATGAATAGGGTAGCTAATCAATTCGTTGAGGAATAAGTTCTCAGAGATACACTAACGATACTGTTATCACACATTTCGTTATCCTTTCGCGCCTGTGTGCATCGAACGATCGGTACGACGTAATTTTATACGAACACTTGTGTCTCACCTACATCTGTAAATAATGCGTAAATATATTCGCTTCGATCACGTGTACAGAAGCCGCAAACATCTATGGGTGCAAATTTTACAGCCTCGATAGCGTGCGTGGAAGAATAAAAAAGGAGAACGGAGAACATAGTCAGGCCCGGCGCGCGGTGTTTTCCTTATGCGTGCGATAAATGTTTGTCCCCTGTCCAAAAAAATTTCTTCCAATTAATTGCGAATAAAAAGAACCTCTCCGCGATATGATCTCACTTATGCCCCACTTCTGCATACACAGATTTCAGTTGCTTAAAGATGTATTATACCTACTGCTTTAGCAACCAGCCGGGTCTGATCTTAGTACACCGACTTCTAGAAACTAACCGAAGTACAGAAGTGTTTAGATTGCCAGCAAACTGGTCGCACATACTGGTGGTATTTAAAGTAAAATTAAAACACTTCTGAAGTAAAAAGTTAATTCTCGAGCAGGTTTATCGATGTAGAAAATTCGTACCCATGGTCTCCTTGCATATAAAATGTTTCGAAATCGAGCAGAGGGGATTATAGAAGTTTATTATCCACGGAACAGCACACAAAGAAATTCCTAGAAAAATATGCCTCGAATCTATTTCTCGCAGAAGCTGCAACTATCAACCCACTGCGGAGGAGCATCTCAGACACATGTTCATAGGACTCCCTCGCGCTTCCCTGCGTGGAGAACATGCTTCTATGATTCCTGCGTGCAACATTGAGCAAGCATATACGTGTAGCCATGTGCGTGAGTGTGGGTGTGTCTATACATCGAACTCAAACGAGCCGGGAGCATTAGACACGTGACGAGAGAACTTCCCCCCACTTGGCATACTCGAGTCTTGGCAACTCCACTTTTCAGTTTTCATCGCGCGACGCAACAGGAATAATTGTCTATTGAAACAACGGGGAAGGGTGTGGTATCGACGAAAGATTCTGATTTCTACACAAGCGCAGAATAATTTTGTTAAGGGAGTATTCTACCGCGACATGCGGATTCTTATTCATAGCTTAAGATATAATAAATATACAGTAAAAAGTTCAACATAAAAATCTTTCATTAAGTCACAGTAGAATACCGCCTTAAATCGTCAGAGTTTAAAACTTAAAAACTTATAAAATTACGTAGTTGAATAATCCATCGCGTTTCATTCCACTGTAGCGCTGGGTATTATAACATTTTAATTGTTTTCCTTCGTTTACGTACAAGATACCAATAAAATTCGTCGAAATAGATGCACGGACAGGGTTGGACTTTGAGCGGTTCCGTTGAATGTTTGACGGCGTTGTATCTGCAACGATGAGCGTGTCGAGTGTTTGGATGACCCTCTGTTCCCGCTTCTATTTTGCTCGTCGCGTTTCGTTTGAACCTGATGTGTGTTTTTACATTGAATCACAATTAGCAGGCGCGCAATACACGGACGCGTGACCAATAATTGTATTAACGCCGTATGTAATCTCTAACCCACATTGTATATATTCTATGTATAAACGCGAATGAAAACGACTATAGGTGATATAGATTATTTCATACTAAATACAGACGTAATTGGTGTTTCACGTGTGGAATTGCATTTACGGGATATACTTGCCTAATGCCTGCAGATACCCCGGCGAACATTTCGGCGACAAAGGATTACTTATTGACTCGTTATTCCTGTTCAAGTTAATCCTTCGTTTCATACCATTGTCCCCCATTTATAAGTCCTTATCACCCCATACACGTGAGCTAAGCTTGTGTTACGTGCGAAACGATTCATTGAGTGAAGAAATATGCTTCTACTATTATTACTATTAATCGTCCCATCGTGTATTGCCATTTGCTGAAGAAACAAGTGTTTCACGTTGAACCATATAATTTCCTCTGATATCTGTACAAGCGTTCGGTATTATATTCGCCTTAGTTCTTGATTCTATCTGCTACTGTTAAAGTTGCTGCATAACGATTAAGAAATTTTCCAATGCTTCGTGAAATGTGCATATACAAGATTTTGTTTACAATTATTTCCCAGCACTTGCAGGTTTTCTGTTTACGTGGAAAGAATTCATTGGGAATATAATTGTTTTTATTTTATGAATCGAAGGGTTAATAACGATGCGCGAAATATTACAAAATGAATATAACGGCAATAAGGATTTTTGTCAGTATTATTATATTAGTTCATTTGTTAATTTAAAAGTTAAACGACGAAAAGAAGAATATGTTGGTGTTAGCGTGCCGCTATGAAGCTCCTGATGATTCTTCAATTATTTCTTTAAACAAGATCGATGGAAGAAGGGTATATAAAGTAATGCATGGCTGTTGGTGTACTCTTTACTTTAATCGAACATTTGCAGCACCGAAGAGAGAGGAACTGTAACTGAATCCCCCACTGCATCCGTTACGCAAAACAATAATTTAGTAAAGTAATCCGTAGGATTGATAAACCGAAAAAATTAAGGCGTGTCGCTGTGTATTTCCGCTGTGTTTTATAATAAATAAAAAGAATGTTACAAAACTGGAAATTTCGTTTGAGCACGTATTTAATCATCTGACAAATACCTACCATATCCCATTCAGGTGCCCATCCTACGATACGTAAAACTCATAGAAAACAATGAATCGAAACGTTTTTATAAAATTTATATTTGTCATTTTCGGGACCCGAGGACATTTTGCAATAGTTTGTTTATTGCTTGGGAACGGTACATTAGTAGTTATCTAGAAGTCTGTTTCAGAAACTGAAGGACGTTTCAAAACATGAAGTGCTTTTGTAATCGTGTGCAATGCGCTCGTAGAGTCAGTGGCTGTGCCTGCGAAAAATGGTGTCATAGATTACCGTGGCTCTGCGTGTTAGTGATTTGAACGCGAACTCGCATAAGGTGATAGGTCTATCCTATACTTCGTCGATGTTATTGGAGAAATAAAATGTAATTGAAGGATAAATATTTGGAATCGCTTCTGGACGGATGGAATAGAGATTAATGAAGATAGATGATCGCAGCCAATCGGCTCGTATTACACAGTCCAACAAAATGAAACTTTTTTTCTGTTCCGCAATATCCACTGGGTGATTCTTGTAGAGTTTTTCGCCCTGAACACGAATCCGCAAACCGTTTATCGCCATCACCCTCAGTTTTTGAGGAATTCGATTTTGAAAAAAACTGCAAATTTTCAACTTTGAACATCTTTTGTGTCGAAACGGTAATAGTTATTCGGTTGCTCGTTGCGTCAAATTATTCTACGAACCCTCCCGAATACAACGATATCAGTTATTATTGCATTATGATCATTTAAATTTGTTTAAACAACGATCAAAGGGAAAATGACACCCGAAATGCACCCATTTTTGAAGTTATCTTTCAATTTATTTCCAAAACTATAGGTCTTAGAAAAAATCTGACTACTCCACGCGATGCAGCAGACATTTTTCCTCTGGAAAGCATCAACAGAAGTGGTAAGTCACGTTTTGTTTTCGATACAGAAGCGAAATAGTTTGGCAAAACGCGCGGTGCCAACAGTGGTACTCAGGCGCGTTAAGCGATTGTGTTACGCTGAGCGGCAGTGGACCGCGCGCCGCCGTTGACTACCACTGTCGACACCGCGCGTTTTGCCAAACTCTTTCGCTTCTGTATTGAAAACAAAACGTGACTTACCAGTTTTGTTGATGAGTTCCGAAGGAAAAATGTCTGCTGCATCGCGTGGAATGGTCAGATTTTTTCCTAGACCCTTAGTTTTGGAAATAAATAAAAAGATATCTTCAAAAATGGGTGCATTTCGGGTGTCCTTTTCCCTTTGATCGCTGTTTAAACAAATTTAAATGATCATAATGCAATAATAACTTATATCGTTGTATTCGGGAGGGTTCGTAGAATAATTTGACGCAACGAGCAACCGAATAACTATTACCGTTTCGACACAAAAAATGTTCAAAGTTGAAAATTTGCAGTTTTTTTCAAAATCGATTTTCTCAAAAACTGAGTGTGATAGAGCATTTCTGCTTGCGGATTCGTGTTCAGGGCGAAAAACTCTACAAGAATCACCCAGCGGATATTGCAGACCAAAAATCGTGTTGGACAGTGTTATTTGTCATGGAATTAATAATTGTATTACAATGTTACTTGTGATACGATTAGTAATTATACTTCAAATAATACAGATTGCCCAGGTCTCACCACGTGGAGGCGCTGCGAGTGGAGACCCGCCCTAACCGCGGCCCATCCGCCCTCCTTTTATGCAAAATTGTATTTTCATTTCCATGGATCCTCCTGATGCACGCTTGCAAAGCGATCCTCGATCGCTCCACAACCGGGCAACAGAAGGAGTCCTTCTGTAAAAAGCTACCGCGATGAAGTTAAGCAGAATTTAAAACATTTCTTTGTTTCTTTCATTTCAAATTTAAAGAATTTTCTGGTATATTTTTACCATGATAATTATTCACAAAGTTGGGAATGAAACAAAGAGAAAGGGGGGGGGGGGGGGATTTGGGGGAAATTGTCAGGGAAAAAACTTTTATCAAAAAGTTTTTCTTCGTTTCACTCCCAATTAGTGAATAATTATCATTTCCTATTCATTAATAGGAAATATGCCAGTGCATATTTCCTATGCCTACTTAAATACTAATAATTCCTACATATACGAGCGCTCGTATTTAATAATTGCTACTTATATTTAGTTAAACACTGCAGTGTTTATCTTTTTCCTTAAAAACTACTTAATTCTATGTGGCCACTAAACACCTTAACTAACCATATACATATCTACTTAAATTTAAATAATCACCTGCCTAATATAAATCTCAAAGTGTCGCGTCTTTCTTACTTCCCTCGATGGACCCACGATGTTACCTGAAACATTCTCAAAAGTATTAATAAAAATTCCTTGAGTTTTGCTTTCTCATGAATGATGAACCTGAAATCCTCTTTTTCCAATATTCTTCGCACATAATACTCTGCAACAGAAACTTTATCAGTGGATTAGTACCTACAATCTATCTCGATTAAGTAATGTAATTTCAACAAATATAGTATTTTCATTGAATCACTATTGCCCAAATATTGAAATATCATATTTGAAGCTACAAGCCAAAACTCAATATGGAATATCAATTTGGTATTAATATGAAAGAAGAAAAACATTAAAAAGTACTGCTTCATTGTCAGCAGACCAAGTAGGCAATCAAAACTTTAGCAATTGATGAAAAAGAAGCTACTAATGCTATTACATTTCATTCCGAAGCAATCGATATTCATAAATTTAAGCACTTTGCTTCTAGTTTCCTTCTAGTTTCTCATTAATTGGCATCTGCAAACTTTATGTATCAATGACTTGACTATACAATAATCAAAAACATTTATGCAAATGTTCAAGATTAGAATAATTGCACTTTACTGCACAGTAATCGAAGTTACTTTCATACAGAAAGTAGCAACAACGAGCACGCGTTAATATTGAAAATTTACTATCAATATAAAGTGCCGAATTGCATTTACCTACTTTTTCAGTGCAAATTTCGTTTCAACATCATCAAATTAAGCAACAATCGCGGGTGAATTTTGATCAATGCAAAGGAATGTTGAAAATTTATAAAAATAAAAAACTACATTTCTTTTCAATCTGAAAATAAATACAACGATTAACAAAGTTACTATGCAAAAATCAGCAACGTTAACGAGGAATCGCTGCTTTCAAAGACTCTTCAAAGACTCTAATTAGAACTTCAATTGAATGGAGGTGTGTCAGAAGTCTGTAATTTCTGTTATAAATAATGAATCACACCTTTCACCGCCATTCTTTCGGTCACACAATAAAATTTTGCAAATGCCATTCCATGAAAATTGGAACTTCAAATTTAAAAATATTCTAAAAAAAATAGAAAACATTTTTTCTGCAAGATATGAATATACTTTTAAAACAATATTTCTAGCGACAAACACTCGATTCAAGGGTGGATAGGTGATGGTAAGAGGAGGAGGAACGTGCAGCCACGTAGGACTGCTAGAAAAAATGATCAGTAGCCAGAAGGGCAGAGCTGATCATTGTCCACTCATTAATGCAAGAAAACCGTGAGTGGACCGTTTATTTCTTTCGCAACGCTAACTTATTACAGACTAAAATCAACTCCCGAGCATAGTCACTAGGACTTTGGACTACTCGCAGCACTAATTTCTCAAACAACTTCAAAATTCCCGGATGGTGCTTCATTACTGAAAATTCTACCGTACTTGTTACAAATACCGAATAGCAAACAAAAAAGCTCCCAAAGAGCTATACTACTCTGAAAAATATAAAAGCTACCGAGAACCACCACGTAGGTGGTTTCATTTTTCGCAAAACTAATAAAAATTCAGTGCACCTGTGTCTCGTAATACGCAACTCTAACTTTAATTCGTTGCAGCCTTCCTGAAGGCTGTGCAGCAAATCCAGCTGCTCGTGACTCCTTGGTCCCAGGAACATGTCTCCAGACATGTCCCAGGACAGTTTTGGGGCATTGGGGGCTGGGGGCTGGGGGCGCAACACTAATTACAAACGCGATCAGTCATCATCGCAACACTAACCCGAAAGAATATTAAGAATCAAACTAGGAAGACTAATTAAAAAAACGCGATCAGCCGCATCGCAACTCTAATAAAAACAATTCTATGAATCAAAAGTAATGCAATAAATCAAATTCTAGTAACTCGAATTTAAAACACAAGAAAATATCAAAAACAATCGCGACTCTTTATTCGGAGCACTACAAACAACCACGGTCGATATTAATTCGCAACGCTATGCTGGAACCAAACGCGGGGAATACTCGATACGCAACGCTAATTCAAACCGTGATCAACATTTAGTCGCAACACTAACTGGACCCGTAATCTTCTTCGCAACCCTAATTGAAAACGCGGTATGCTCAATTTAAGGGGGGTCAGCCTATTGCCAACCAAACTACTGCTACTACTACAACTACAGGCAAGCATAATGGCAAAAGAAGAATAACCCTGCACCCGAAGATGCAGGGCCATTCTTGGTAGCCCACATGATGTGGCCTTTTCTCTGGCCGGGCTATCTTCGGCTCTTTGGCCACTTCTTGCTTCGGGCGGTCCGCCCTTCTGAAAGTTAATAGCCCGCTCAAGCCCGTCCTGCCGACCGCGACCAGCGACAATGTGCAATGTCCCACTGGCGTCAAAAAGTCGACACAGCGAGGCTAGAAGCGAGGGCATACCCCACTCGCGCTAGTCTCGCCGTCGACTTTTCTCACAAATTTCCTGAAAGCAGGTCATCGCGCGAGGGAACATGCGATCAGAGAATACGATGACCTGCCCCGGCCCTACCTACTTATATTTAAGTCACACATTCGTACCAGAAGGTAAGTTACCTATCCTAAACCACACCTATATTTAAAAAATGGCAAAACAGTCTCTCAAACACAATCACCGTCAACCCGCTCCACGATTCTCAAGCATCGCCGCCCGGGTGCAAAGCCTACACTAGAGAGACCATCCCGGGACGACTCCGTCACCCGAGCTTGACCACAATCACACTCTAATAGGTACGTACCAGTTTTCACTGAAATCGGCTGGCAAAGGCAGTGACCATTGCGTATACGTATGATTAACATAGCAATTAATTATTTTCAATTTCAAACAATGTGCACTGTACGTATTATGTACATACATCAATCGTTATTACTTTCTCGGTTGATTGTACGAGATTGATTGAGTTTCATATTCCAAGATTATTTACTAGAATGATCATCGTGCGCAACAAGGAATATGATACATTGATATCATTATTGCAATGAATAATAATGTAATTTTATAGTTTTGTTAACATGGTCTTTGATAAAAATTCCGACGCAAATTCCACCGCCTAACCACACAAACACACACAGGTGGAAAATGCGGCGTGCACGATACACTAACGCAATGCCAGCCGCCGACATGTATTTAATTAATAAACAAAGTCATCGTGCCCCATTGCCTTTACTCACCCAAGTAGCGCATGGGCACGTGGGTGAGTTAAAAGGCAATGGGTACGGAAAGATATCCTGAAAATCCTCAACTAGAAACTATGATTAGTCTGTATAGTGTCTAGCAAGGTAAGGTATTCTTTCATTTTATATAATTAAGCAAAATGGCTCGACTTTTAACTTGTGAACAGTTCAAAGTTTGATAAATAAGAAAGGACTCTACTTTAGATCAAGAAAAAGGACTCTACTCGACATTCAATTAGTAAGAAAAAAGACTCTAAAATTAAATTATTTAAGACAATGACTCTAAATCATGAAGAATTTACTTTCAGAATGTAAAACAGGCGATTCCATCGTCAAAGTAAATTTCATAAAACCAGAAAGTATGTTATCATGCTAATTACTTTGAATCTGAAATTTGCCCACCCTCAATAATTGTCTTCTTGCATATGGAAATTAATTACTTTATTGTGTACGCAAACGAGTAACCTTTGTAAGAAAGGAATTACACTTTTCTGTCTGTTATCATCATTTAGATTAGACATCAAGTTACATTTGAACACGTATCAGAAAAACAAATAAATCCAAGTCATTATAATCGTCGCAATGACGAAATCGGAGGGCATCCGATTTTTCCACAACTTTTCTGAGCTGCTATGCACCTTATTTTAATAAATATTATTTAATAAATATCTACATCAATGTATTCAATGTATCAATGATAAACATTCGCGTTAGGAATCGTTTATCATGGGAATTATGATTACAATTTGATGATATTGAAAAGGCGCGGCGTACAAGAAGACCCTAGCTCTCGTCTAATAAATACATACATAGACAAAACACGGTTACAATTCACGGGCACGGTTACCATACCCGCGATCATTATGCTCGCCAAAGCACGTATACAACCGGTCACTCGTGTCGATTCGGACCAAACATCCTACGACATGATTGAGTGACCAGAGGAACCATAATGCATTCGCACTCACATTTCGCTGTGCCCCGGTGACGAAGACGCCAACACCGCTGCTTACTGCTCAAAGAAAGTCATCAGGCTGCTGAGAAGTCATCAGGCTGCTCGGAAAAAGTCATCAGGCTGCTCAGCTGCGCCAAAACTGTAACGAAGGAACGGAACACGATTATAATTTATTTCTAAAGTTACGATTGTTTGAACTCTGATAAAGAATCACGAAGCAATTCAAAATTATCGAAACTTTTTATCATTTTAACATTTTAAGAAAAACATTTTTTTTTCTAAAATTTTGAAGAATGAACTCTACTTTAAAGGAATTAAATGATATTACATAGATACTTACATCTTTCCATTAATATTCTGCGCACAAATCTCCGCTTCAGCTGACGCACTGACTCTAATTTCCGATAACGAGTTTCGCTTTCAATAGTAAAAAAAAATAAAGGAATAGAAGACTACTAACGCGCCCCAAAGATAATAATTGACGAACAAACCGCTGAATCTATTCTCGCGATTCTAAGCTCAGAGCCGCGACGCTCGTGAAATAATGTAAATTGCGTAGAAAACACTGACTCTACCCTCGCGTATCCCCAAATTCTAAACGACACTCTACTATGAGCAACTGTGCTCTTCAAAATAGAAAACTTCGTACGACATAAACACTGACTCTATTTGGCTGCATTGCGCGCAGCCACAAGCTCTGAAAAATAAATAGGATAGGACGGTGGGATAGGTGTTGTTTCATCGAGTGTTTGTCGCGAGAAAATATTGTTTTTCTTAGAACTAACCGAGGATAGCAGCAGCTACACATTTCAGTAACACGATATTATCCAAAATATACTATTTCAGAAATAATTATTACATTTAAATGAATCATAGTAACGGCTTTCGTCATTAAAGTTGTAAGCATGTTCGTGTTATTCGAATATTACTTTAAAATATATCACGATCTTTATAAATATCCAAAATTCATGACAAAACTCAAAATTCGTTAATTATGCATGCTCGAATAGCATGTCCTCCATCAACTACGCAGTTTCTCTATATAAAGGACAAAACTTGCATCCGAAACCGAACGTAAATTGCAATTACAACCGCTTCGTACAGATAGATTCTTAAAAATCATTGAAATATCATTGAATTCTACGTAAACGCAACCGAAATGCAATAGAATTCGACCATTCCAATATATCGTGAACATCTACTGACGCCATTTTAAAAATTTTAAACAGATGTAATTAAAATTATTCAGTGTATGATAATGTAATCTTTTCCCACTGGATCCCAATACTAACCGACTGCAAAGTTGCCAACACCTTCACAGCCAATAATGATTCACTAAAATAACGAGAGAAATAAGTATACCATACGTATTGCCATCTCTTTCTTCCAAGGAATGAGCAGACGCCACCCAAGCCCCGTTCAAATTAATCGCCAAGTGTTATGGCGTCGCGTCGTATGCCCTTTGCATTTGAATCTCGCCGCATCGTCTGTAACTAAACAATGCAACAAGTGTGAAACAAAAGCATTAAAACATTCGTAAGGGAATTAAACATCGAATAAACTTGAAATATTCCCGAAACGGGATGTAATTGAATACGGAGACACGATATGTGTGCAATAAATGTGCAGAAATATCGTTGAGCAACGAAGGGAATACGCGACGAACATCTAACGGTTTTCTCGCGATGTTTAATCAATTTCGGGACGAAAGTGTATTAATAGTAGGAGCAAGGGACGATAGAGAGTAAAGAAGAAGACTAATAATGATTAGAAGTAATTAGGTGGGGATAGATAATGTAGGTACGTGTACCATTTAAATATGGAGCTATCGGAGCGTCTTAACTCAACGATGTCCACGGAACGAATGACCCCCGCATCCCGCCGCTGTGCTTAGCGAATATTGGCTTAGGTGGGGGGAGACCAGGCAGGACTCGCGAGGCAATACACACGTACATACTTCCGAAGCGTGGAATATCGGTTTGTTATTTTACGCCGAGTGACGTATATCGCGGCTCCTGGCCGACCGTCTGAACAGAGGTGACTTCCAAAACTGGCATAGCTCGGTCATAACAACAGTCCTTTCTACCACACACATTCTGCTACAGATAAAATAGAAATATTATGCGTAATAATATTTCCTTGGTTTATGAAATATCTAGCATCTACATACAGGACACTTTACTAAAGCGTGTAAAAATTAACACACATGGCTTAATTAATAAGTATATATTCGTAAATTACTGTAATATATGATATACAGTTTCTTATTGGAAAACTTTTTACAAGCTTCGCGATTGTTGGACATTTCGTGTCTGGCGTTAGTGCAGGATGGAATGTAAAGGTCAAAATTGAATCAACACTTCAAGAGAAAGATACAGCGATTATGGTTTATTGTTTAAAGAAGGAAAGATGTTCCTTTTCTGATTAAGCCGCGTGGGCATCGATATTCTTTCCCTCGGCTCTCGTTGGAGCCACTCGTTCTTTGCGACTTGTCTGTTACAGATGTATATTCCAACTTCTTTCTTAATTAAAGTTTTAGATTGTAGTAACAAAAGACTTGTTTTAATTAATCGCCTATCCCACAACCAACAGCGATACAGTCGAGATACCAATCCCGTGTTACCATTTGCACATAAAATGAATACTCATTCTGCCTACATTTGCGTGAGCATATAGTGAGGCGTTAGTAATTAACACGAGTGGTAATGAAAGCTCCACGGAAAGTAGATATAAGTAAGAGAAGCAATCGCGAGATCTAATTTTCGTCAAATATTAATATTGGTTGATAGATCTATCCTATACTTCATCTGTGATTGTAATCTTATTTGAGACTGAGTCGATAACGTTGGGTGTGACACGAAAATGGTAAGGGGGCTCGCGAGCCCCCCGAGCATGTGACACAAAATTACATTGGATGATAAGTCTATCCTATACCTGGTCTGTGAAACAAGTATGTCACTCAGAATTATACTTCGAAATATTTCTCCAAATATTCCTACAACTATTCATTTACATCAAGTTCAACTAAAATGTATATCAATTGGTAATATTATAATTACATTATAATTTGGTAATATTATGTAATACGTATAAGCATTAACATTAATTTATCGAACGATTAAACATTGAGAACAAAAGAGAATTCATTCACTCTGCACCGATATTTTCGCCCATTCACAACGGTGTTTTTCGGTGCTGAACAGCGCCGTGAATGGAGTCCCAACACCAGTTTTTACGGTGCTCAGCACGGTAGGGAACGGTGCTGGCCTTTCATCGTTCCTTCCGGTGCTGAGCACCGTTGGGAACGTTGCTGACCCTTTTCCGTGTAGGCCAGTATTCATAGTCGCTACTTATTCTTAAGTAAATGCTTAAGCATTCGGCATCCTTTACTAGCTACTAGGTTAGTAGAGGATGCCGCATGCTTAAGCATTTGCTTAAGAATAAGTAGCGACTATAAATACCGGCCCCAGTTTTACACGTGCTGAATTCTAATTCCTACCACGCGTAGCATTACAATCTGTTTCGGGACTTGACCGGTAACATTGCATGCGACACTAAAATGGTAAGGGGGCCCTGGGACCCCCCAAATCGGTGACAGAAAAATACATAGGCGTGATAGGTCTATCCTATACCTGGTCTGTGGTATAGGATAGACCACAAACCAGATATAGGATAGACTTACCACGCAATGCAATTTTATGTCCAGGACACTATACACTTGTGGACGGAAAAACGTCATGTTGTCCCATCTCCTAGGGCGGCATTTTCAGTCGCTACTTATTCTTAAGCAAATGCTTAAGCATGCGGCATCCTCTACTAACCTAGTAGCTAATAAAGGATGCCGAATGCTTAAGCACTTGCTTAAGAATAAGCAACGACTGAAAATACCGCCCCTAGGGTCCACTGAGCTTTGGCCAGCTTCATGTATCTCTTTCTCGCTTTTTCTTTTCGCTCGTATTGGTCCTGCCTCTAGAGAGAGTGAAATGTCTGCCGGGGAAGAGGAAAAAGGTGGAAAATCCCAGGGATGAGAGGGCCTTTCGTCCGTTTCGTCTCGGGCCTGACTTGGTGTTAGAAATATTGAAGCACCACCTTGTAAAAGGGGCTGCATGGTTGAGTCTAAACAGATGCGGCCAGCGTGACGCGTACAGCGACGATGGGCCCGACCAGCGCGACGCCATAAACATCGTAAATTGTCATCGGGGTCGTTAGGAGTTTCCCTAAAGGACAAGAGGGGACTTTCCACGGAACGGAAAGGCAGTCTATTCCAAACCTTGACTCGAGAAAGACCTTCTCGACTCTAATATTCTTTGGCATCGAAATAAATATATATATATAAATATGTATATATATAACGAATAATTTAGAAAGCGAGTTAATTCCTTAAATTTTAAGTACTTTCTTACATTGGAATTTGGAATCATTTTGAATGAGGAATGTCGTTTGGATTTTGCATTTACTGGATTGAGTCATTGAATCTGGGCTTGTGAGAAATTAATAGTAGTTAGAAGACCTCTATTGGCGCTACCGGCGCATTAGCACCGAAGACCCAAGTGACCCAAGTGGTCAATCCGTTCTAAATATCTACTATACCTACCTATTTCCGTAACATTTTATGGAAACAACATTGAATTAAGTAGCTACTCAAAAAAAAATATGAATCTTTTATACTAGAAACTATATAATTTATACATAGACTTTTCAAAGAGAAGAATTCTCCTTAGCCCAATTTGAAATACAAAGACCAACTAACGAATATCGTCTCCCCCCCCCCGTACCCTTCCTTTCAGCTCGACGAGTCGTGCGCGACTGACGAGCGCGTCCAATGCACGGGCCTTTAGATTATACTTGATCAATAATAACATTTTGATAATTTCAATTACATGATTTACAAAAAGTATGAGAATAATTCTCTCACTGCCGGTGAATACATAAAAAGGCCTGGCAAGCTCCAGACGGTATTTTGGTTCCCTTACCATTCCACTACCATCACCTACCACCAAAGAGCAAAATTACTTATACAGCAATGGTGCCAATTACAGAAGCAGGAAAAAGAAATATCCCACACAGCGTAAACATGGCCTCGCGGTACAATCACGGTGTTCAGCGAGTTTTAGCAAAATTAGAAGCGTCCATAAACTCGGAAAATTATTATGAAGCTCATCAAATGTATAGAACTTTGTATTTCAGGTGAGTCTGTAATCCAATTGACCGATATCGCCGAGCAATTATTTCCGTACAATCGCCAATATGATTGCTTAACCTCTTATTCCAGATATCTCGGGCAGAAGAAGTATTCGGAACTTTTGAAATTACTGTATAATGGTTGTACTCTTTTATTACAGCACGAACAAGTATGTAACACATCTCGCCGCCTCTATCTTCGTCAATCTTATAAATACCCTATTAAACAGAGTACATTCAGAGTAATGTCATATTCAGCAGTTTCGAGTATTATTTACAAAATTTCCATCTAGAACAATCTGCAATTAAATTTCATTATTATCCGTCATCGTTACGAGCGCTTTATTTCGCGCTGCTTTTCGTTAAAACGATTTCGTAATACATCGAATCCTGTTTTCACGAGTAATCGCAAGTCGATGAGTTTGACCGTGCGTTCTATGTTAATCGAAAGTAACTTGCTATGTCGATCAAACGTAACTTGTTCTAAATTTTGCACACATCTGTGCGTATTATATCGTAACTTGTAAGCTCCGATAAATTATCTAATATGTCGTAACATTGTTGTGCATTCCAGTACGCCAGCGGCGCTGACTTAGGAATTTTATTTGTGAATGTGCTAACGCAGTCGGGGGCAGAACCTTCTCAAAACTATTTCGAAAAGATAACAACCTTGTTCAAAGTAATGAGCCCCTCGTCACCCGAAAGAGATGTATTCGTGCAATCTGCTCTTCGATGGAGTATAAAGAATACAGACTATAAGACGGGCCATCCCGATCTACATCAGAAGATAGCACAAGTGTTCTGGAGAGGTAACATACGAAAGGGAAGATGTCTCAAATACTCGACTATTATTATCGGAGGTACATTGTGAGTTTGTTTCAGAAAAAAACTATGTTATGGCAAGGCAGCACTTCATACATAGTAGAGACGGTTCTGGATGCGCCGCAATGCTCGTCGAGCTTCACGAACAGCGTGGCTACACAAATGAAATAGAGCTCTTCATAGCCCAGGCAGTTCTGCAGTAAGCATTCACATCCTCGACGCGACGCGCGAAGCTTATAAATTTATAATATATGATATCGGCGCACAGTTTCGGTCATTTAAAGGAACAAAAGCTCATTTGCAACTATAAAAGAATTAGTTTCCGACGTTTCGGTCAATGTTTTTCACCTTTATCAAGGAAAGTTAAAAATTATAAAATTATACTGCGTATGCTTTTGCGTAACGCACGCAACCTCAGTCACCGTCCAACCGACTCGTACGCCGCACGCGTCTATCAGCGTGCGTTACGCAAAAGCATACGCAGTATAATTTTATAATTTTTAACTTTCCTTGATAAAGGTGAAAAACATTGACCGAAACGTCGGAAACTAATTCTTTTATAGTTGCAAATCAGCTTTTGTTCCTTTAAATGACCGAAACTGTGCGCCGATATCATATATTATAATTTTAAAAATTCTTACGGTCGATATTTTAACTTTATTATTGAAGCTTATAAATGTTTCGCGGCGACCCGTGGTGTACGTTCACGCGACGCTGTTAATCTTTTTCAGGTACCTCTGTTTACAAAATAAAGCGACCGCGCAGGAAGTCTTCAACTCCTATATCTCACGGCATCCGAAAATAAACAGCGGCCCGCCGTATCTTCTTCCTTTATTGAATTTCTTATTTTTTTTATTACAAACAATCGATAGGTGAGTACACGTTACTATTCATTGGTTTAATAGAGAAAGCTTGTTAATGGATGACGGTTGTATAGCTTGGCATTAATATTTTTCAGTGGTAAACTCACTGTATTTACAGTACTCTGTGAACAGTATCAAATATCTTTAGATAGAGATCCATGTTACCGACAGTACTTAGACAAAATAGGGCAATTGTTTTTTAATGTACCGTGCCCACGCCCTCGTAATCAAGGACTGTTCGGTTCGCTTTTACAATCTTTTTTTAACGGTCTCGAAGACGAAGATTCGGATGATGAGCAAAGAAATACAGCTTCGACATCACACACAGTACAAGATCTCGACTGACTAAAGGTTACGCGTCACTGTGCAATGGGATGAAAGTAAATAATAAATATGTATGTATATATACATATGTGTATACATATATATGTTTATGTATATATATCTATATATATATATATCAGTGTTCTGCATATTTTCAAACGCATTGTGCTGTTATATGAAACTTTAAGAGAATACTGCATGATGAAATTACCTTTTTTCAATAACTTGTATAGACAAAATTATTTAAGAAGAAAATATGTGGGACGCGTCGATAATTAATAGAGGAATTTTTCAAAATTGTAAGTTATGGATTCTCAACAATTTTCAAAAATTCACTTCTCAGAGAGCAAATCTACCCAGAATGAAATTTAAGGATATTGACGATTCTTCAAAGTTTCTTTTTTTTTCATCGTTTGGATCTATTTTGATACTACAATGTGAATTATAATTTGCTACACTTATGTCGAAACTTGATCTATATTTTTCAATTATACCAACAGACTTCTATTTCATTGTTGCTACAAATTTCAAAGTAAACCTGAACGTTGAATAAAATCCTTACAATCCGTACATCATATATATATATACATATATATATAAATATATATACATATATATATATATAAATATATATATATTCGAAAGCAAACGTGTATTTGAGTGTAATTGCTGAAACGAAGATTTATTTTATATAAACTTAGTCGTGTGACAAATAAACGTGACATATATACTTATAGCTTCAGAAAATGAGTGCTTAATAGTATTACTTGTTGCTAAATTATTAAGCGAGTAAAGTGGATCGTACGCAAGTAAATGTTGTAGCAACAAGTAAAATATTTATTTATTAAACTCTGTACTAATATAAACGAGATTGTTTAAAATTTTAGCAAGAAAAAGTAGATTACGTATTTAGTTAACAAAATAAAACGGCCATGATTCTGTAATGAAACACTTTTCACTACTAATAAGGCAACTATACTATTACTAAGTATTGAATGGAAAAAAGTATGGGAAAAAAACATAATTAAAGACATAGATTTGTAAGTATATACATGTGCGTGCACGTAATGTGCGCACGTGTATTATAAAAGTGCATAAACATACACAAAGTATCCTTTTATTATCGGTATAGAAACACATTTTTTTTCACGATCGATGGACACGGCAAAGCGTCGTACAAATGTTGAAATTGTTGCGACAATTTGTACGATTTAATTATCATTTTACGAACGAACATGCGGGGCTCCCTGTCAAAGGGAAATAAAGTTGAAGCTTTTCAAATATTGCATTGTCGAGCATGATGTGACGATCACTTTAAACTTTCGTATTGTTGAATCGTTACGATCCTACAACAGAGGAAACACTGAATAGAGTGAGGAAGATTGATTTATTAAGTTCGTGTTATATTAATGTTAGTACTTGAAATTATATTATTGCTCCATGCCTTTCACAACGAGGCAATGAAGGAATCCAAATCTGAAGTGTTCGGATACTCGATAGTCGGTACACACGTATATATACAACACATTGTTTACGAAAAATAACGTACGAGATTTTCATTATCCATGCTTATCCAAGAATTCGTTCGAAATTCATTTCAACGAGGTAATTACACCGCACGAGCGAGTATATTAATCGCATCTTTAATATACTTATCAGTGGGGATTAAAACTAAAGAAGAAATATAAACGTTTAACTTTGATCGGCCGTTATGTTCCTAATTAAAACTCATTTCTGTTACTTAACAGGATGCACGATATTGCTGTCTGTAAATTAATTGTAAACTTCAGTGCATCAATGTGCGTTAATACATAAACTAATTTATATAATACTTCTAATGAAATGTTGATTATCCGCATGTCGATGATCCTTAATTACAAAGCAAAAGCATACAATTTTACATACAAAGAAGAAAATGAAAATATTTAATGATACGATGTAATATAGATAAATATGAAATTAATTTATGCTGTTGAAGCAGCCCGACTTATTTAACCTTTTATTTAGAGGCGGTGAGCAATGAACAATAGTGCTGGAAGTATTTAAATATTTATGATAATGCAGTAACAGAGTTAGGCAGATCGTTAACATTACGAGTGAATACAAGTCCCCTCTCCTATATGTAACAGCATAGAAATCAGGAAATAAAATTTAAATACGTAGGTTTGTATAAACTTAAAATTGTATTTTTAAATCTTTTAACTTTTTGTGAATAGTAATTTGTACAAATGGACTATACCCGCAGAGGTGCAAATTGGGCAACGTGTATGTGAAAATACGTCTAGACGCAGACATTGCAAGTGCATACACTTTTAAACGATTGGCAATGAGTATGAAATCTGTTACGATATATAAGCAATGCAATATTATTATCCACATAATCTAATACTTTTAAAATGTAATTAAACACTTTCTTGTAATTAATTTCCTGATGTATTCGTAACGAACATTTTTTAAGTAATTTATATCTGTAAAAATATTATGTATGTATATAAATACATATTTCACACCACAGACTCGTGCATGCATACGTTTATATCCCTCGCTAGGTAGTTGATTATAAAATATAGCTCGTTCCACAAAATTGTTCGAAAATATACGCAATGCAAAAGATTAAGATTACCATTGTTATAGAAACATAAATGTTCTATAATCAGTACGTGTCAAGACCAGGAATGGAGAATTGTTGAGAGAAAGTTTGAACTTCTTCTTTTAAAGCTGCGACTTTAGCTTTAACGACATCATCGGTCGTTAATACCCTCTTAAAGTCGACGAGCTTGGGGCCGGAAATACGAGACACTTCCTTGACAAGTGACAATCCTGAAATACAGAAAATGTTTGTTACACATTTTATAGGTATTAGTATTATTTATATCACGTTCTAAGTTTACCTCTGTGTATAAAATTAACAACATGGTCGATATCTTCCTCAACTAAGCCACGGGTAGTCAGCGCGGGTGTACCAAGTCTGATACCGCTAGGATTCAACGCGCTTTTATCACCGGGCACGGTGTTCTTATTGCAGGCAATACCGATATCCTCCAAAATCTTTTCCGCTTTAGCGCCTGTAATACCTGTGGACCGTAAGTCAACCAGTAGCAGATGCACGTCGGTACCACCCGCGCTGATTTTGTAGCCACGCTCTTGAAGACCCTCGCAAAGTCTTTTCGCGTTTGCTATAATTTGCTTTTGATATTCAACAAACTCCGGCGATTTGACTTGCTTCATTGCCGTGGCAATCCCTGCGATTGCATGATTGTGAGGTCCACCTTGCAGGCACGGAAACACCGCCTCGTTAATTTTACTTTCCAAGTCGTACATAATCTTCTGTCCGTCCTTTCCAGTACTCCTAACTCCTTTACGGAAAAAGATAACACCTGCCCGAGGTCCTCTAAGTATTAAGAAATCCGACGTTATTTACACAGCCGACAGTAATTAAATAGCTATCCAAGGATTACCTTAAAGTTTTGTGAGTAGTAGTCGATACAACATCGCTGTATTCAAACGGACTGGGGATCAATCCAGCGGCGACTAGACCAGCTACATGAGCCATATCGCTAAACAAATACGCATTATTCTCTTTCGCTATTTCTTTAAATCGTTTATAATCTAAACATCTGCTGTAGCAGGATACGCCTGCTATTATAAGTTTAGGCTTAAACAATTTCGCATTCTCCGCCAGCTTATCATAATCGATTAAACCAGTTTCAGGATCAACTTTGTACGGCATCGATTCGAAGAATATCGACGTCGCAGAAATTCTTTTCTTCGCCGTGAAGAAGCCTGCAAAACACGGAAAAGAATCTGTAACGTTCGCAACGCCAGGACGCGTAATAGTTCGATTAGGGTTTGTCGGTTTTAAAAAACCGGGTTTAAAAACCGGTTTTATTTATAAATTTGTAAAATTCGAAAACCGGTTTTAAATTTAAAAAACCGGTTTTATATAAATACTAGAGTTCATATGCAGAAATGGATTAATAATTTAATTGAAAACGTTAACATTTTGACTTGAAATCGCTTCGGACACAAGCATATTGTAGTAGGTAACAGTTTACTGTAAAACTAATCTTCATGAGTTCATATTCTTCGGAAAAAAATACTAAAGGAATAAAGATATATAATTTGGTAACACCTTTTAAAATATTTATATTTTGTACGGATTTTAGTTATTATAATTTTTTTCATTTGATTTTTTATAGATAGAGTATATTTTATTTTGTTATATTTTCGTAATTCCATAATATTAAGGAAACTGAGATTTTTTAAAATAAGTACAAATATTTATTTACTATTTTAATTATATTTTTTTGTGAAAATTCGAAAACCGGTTTTTTGGGAATAGTGGAATTCGAAACCCGGTTTTTTGAAAAGTCGGTTTTTGTATAAACCCTAAGTTCGATCGATCCGCAGGAAATTTATATTACCATGGGTGAGGTGCCCTCCGTCGGGAAGATCCAATCCCATTATACGTTCGTGGGGTTCGATTAAGCCGGTATAAACAGCAAAATTCGCCGGGCTTCCCGAATACGGTTGTACGTTGCAACCCCATTGCTCTGGGTTCAAATTGAATGCTTCCAAAGCACGTTTCTGAGCCAGCAATTCGATCTCGTCGATGTATTCGTTTCCTCCGTAGTACCTGATCGTGGGAGGGCATGAAGCATTTCAGTAACTTTATAAGCGATGTAAGGAAGCAAGATACAACGAACTAGGAGAAGTATACCTTTGACCGGGAAGACCTTCGCTGTATTTATTATGGGTGCAGGAGCTCAAGCATTGAAGTACACTAAGAGATGTGAAATTTTCACTAGCGATCATTTCGAGACCACATTCCTGCCTCTTCTTCTCTTTCTTCAACAGCTCAAAAAGTTCCGGATCCGTCTCCCAAACATTTTTGTGAATGATCCCAGTCATATTCTGTGCAAAAGAGGACACTCCTTAAACTTATTCTTTACCGTTCAAAATACTTAAGTACAAGAGATAATTTACGACTGTAGTATTTCATCATTTCCCAGATGCATGTGTAACATTGCTCTGCGAGGGGCATTATAAAACGTTCCTTATTCGTTATTTTCGTGACACTGAAATGGCTCTAACTGATAACCCCGCGCGTGGTGTAATGACACAATAACAGTTTGTTTATCAAGAAGCATACACGCTTTATATCCGACACATCACTTAGAAGTACTCGATCGAAACTGCTTTCGTCATTTATTCGCGAGTAGATTAATAAATATTTTTAATTCAATTCTTAATTCAAAAAAGCTTCGGCTACCAAAGGAGTGTTTGGTAGGATAAATTCGTTATGAGCCGATATAGAAAAACACGTTTCTGAACCAACTTGATGATACATTATCCGGTGTCTTGTATAAATAGCGTCACTTATTACATTCGTTAGTTATATTGAAAATTGTAGAAAGAACTGTGAAATTTCTTCGGAATAGCAGTTATTGTTTAATAAACTAGTTAGAATTTTATTCAAGTTATAAATCTACTCACGGCTTTCGGTGCGCAACAGGTGGTCGAGAGGTGTACGTTACGATTTGAAATTCCGAAGACTTCTGGAACTTGGCCTTCAAGTCCGCGACGTTTTATCCGCTGCGCGCGAGCGATTAGCAGGTCTTCGGCGATTCGAAAACCGCGTCGATTTAAATTCGACCAATTTCGAATCATAGTCGAGCTTTTCGTAAATCAAATATATATTATAACAAGCACCCGGAAGGTGTGAAATCGACGACGCTATAAAGCACGAGGCGCGCAATATTCAAGTTTCTTACTTTACGTCGATATCCACATAATAGGTTCGAACGATAGGCAACGTTTAAAACATTTTCCAATCATTTGTCTACGTAACGTCTACAGATTACACGTTAATCAATCGAAGAATATATTAAACAACCCACATGAATGTTAACTAACGGAACAACTGCATTCGCCGTATTCCTCATATTAGCACGAGAAGTTCCATAAATAAATATTTAAAATTTATACATAATTGTTACACCAAATACAGTTTAAATCTACATTAAACAAAGTGAACAATCCACGCGTGGTTTTGCAAACTTACAATAACAATCCTCGATAAAAACGAAAATAATAATCGCATGTAATTCGATTAAATGCCACTTTTAACATCGAAATTGTCGAAAGAAATGCCTCAATTGTGAAATGCTATACTAACAGCTGTTGGCAGTAATACAACTTCCTATTGCAAATTGTTTTTTCCTTTTAAAAACAAGAAGGCCAGACCTGATCCACGTTCTATCATAATCGTGTATCGATTCAGTTAACTTATAACAAAATTGTATTATACCGTATAATAAACAATTTTGGTCCATAATGCGACTTACTATCCACTTCAATTTCTGTACTGATAACGGGCAAGAATAACAGATTTTACGTTTTTACTGTAACGGCACTGCTTGGAAAGTAGCTCACGATCCATGTACTTTCTGCGATTACGTATACACGCGTCTGTACATGCATGATCGAGTTTCTCACTGGCCAATCCAGTCGACATTTTTATCAAGAGCTTTAAAACGTTTTTCTCTTATCGTATTATAGGAAACCTCGAATATTCTTGGCGCTCTCAGCTTTTATTCCTCGCCCCCGGATTCTTTCGTTTCTTAATCGCCTTTGCCGCGTACCATAAGTTTACAAATCTATTTCTGGGACGAAGAAATTCGGAATGCAGATTTCTATAAAGGATTAATGTAAAAACTATGTATCGCTAGCAGTTCTTCCTGTTTCAAATTGTCGAAAGAAAAAATACAGTCCGGCATGTCCAATGAGTTTCGTAGCTTCCTAAGCAACGGCCATGCTTCTAACGTCCGATAAGCCTATGGTCAAAACGAAATCAACTAACCACTGTAAACTATTTCCCCGGCCGCAAGTCCTACTTTTACGACAGATCGACGTTTCTTTTCGTCGCGAGAATAAGAAAAGTGTACCTATGGATTTCTGCGAAGTGACCAAAGATGCAGCAGTAGTACGATAAACTATTTGTAGTGGGAGGGACCATCGACGGCCTTAAGCGGCCAGTTGATTTTGCTGCGACTGTTACACTCATGCTATTAAAATGCTACGAGAATCAATGCAACGAGCATAATTACTCTCATTACTATTTGCATATCGTACCGCTTCTGCGTATAAATTATCGAAAGAATACATTTCATGCGAGAGGCGAATCATTGAAAGTTGTGAAATAATATTTCCCGTTACGTAGTTGCACCGATACCTTATTTGTTACGCTCGTTATGTATAGTAATTGTATCTTACTAGTACAGTCTTCGATACGAATATGCGTTTAGCAATACCCAGTGGAAGATAACAGAGTGCACAGTACGATCAAAATAAAAAATGGAGAAACAACTTGTGAAACATGTTTCGCTCGTTCGTACATAATCTTCTAATAACATACTTTGTATTGCCTGGCTAACTATCGTACCGAATTAATGTTTTTCCACGTAAGACAGCATAAGATGAGCGTTACAGATGAAAATAAAGTTTCCATACTAATTATTTATCCTTGTGTCCATACGATTACATTAATATTGAATATCTATTGGATAAAGTAGCTTCTTCAGTCCTGTAAACCGAAACCTATGTTTGACTTGACTTTATTAACTCAACAAAACTATTGGACTCTATGTTATCTTGAAGTATCGTGCAGAAGTTATAGTAGAAAAATTTTAACTCCTATACTATAAAGATATTAGAAATTTGTTTGATTTATAATCCGTTTAACATCTCTCTATAATCCTTGGAAATACAGTTAGATAAGCTAGCTTGGTCAGCAGTCCTGCGATCACAATTGAATTACACATCATTGAACGTATCTGTTAGGATTTCAATTGCGTAAAGAAAAGGAGCTATAAATTATTTGCCTTCGCCTTTATCGTTGAAGGAGAATAAATTGGTTGAATATCTATTTCGAAATTATTCTGCCCATCTGTATGAAACTGCTGTTAAGTCACTTAAACTATACGCAAAAGAAATCTCATGATTAATCCTCCTTCCGTACACAGTGCTAGGACAGATGAGATGGAAACAAGCACACGTACAAGAAATAAACACCAAACAATATCGTAGACAAAAACGTATTTACAGTTTCAGTATTAATTAAAAAGTGAGTCGTTTTAATTACGTTTAATGTGTATATACAAAGCTTTTAAGTTGGAGGTTCTATATAAAGTAGAATCGTATCCAAATATTGCATTTATAAAATATTATGTTTTTATAATATGCTATAATGGCTAAGTAATGAGGATTACAAAATATCATTGCCATAGCTTGACGTACCTCCTTATTTTTTCCCCAAATCACTTTCTTACGAAAATGTTCTAGAATCTAATACTGTTTGAATCCTTTATAAAAATAATATTAAACTATACATGCCTATGAAGATTAAAAGACGTAAAAGTCGGATCTCGCCCGTTCGGGGCGACCAGTGAAAATCATATAGCATTAGTTTCGTCTTTTTATTAGCAATTATCTCTTTTATGCATACCTGCGTTGCATTCTGCTTTTATTTGCTTAGAAAAAGAATTATCGAGAAACTTATATAGATGAGATTTACAATTGCCATTGAGCAGCTGCTACAAAGTTAGCTGTACAAAAAACCACAGAAACGCGCTAGAACTAATTACAAGCATTACGTATCAGAAGTGCGCCCTTTTGCGGATTATTTATTACATATACGTCTGATGCTTAATATTTTTTTCCTTTTATTATAATACAATAACTTAAACAATTCTCTTCCAATAAAGTTTTTATGATTTCGTGCAAAAAATACAGAGTTACTATCAATATCGTCGTAAGTATTCGTACTAGTTTCAACTCCAAAATCATCGCCATCAACGGTATTCATCGAGGAACCTAGCAACGAAATATATGTATACAGTTCATATATATATATATATATATGTATACATAACAACAAAATGTAATTCATATTCTCAGAGCTTCCAAGCTAATATGTACGATGATTTTGACTTCCGTCCTAGATCAAAAGCTATCATTTTACATGTGACTCAACGAAACGGCTCTCTGTCTGTTCCTCTGTCTGTACTTCATCTCTATATATTATTAAAAAAAAAAATGCAGTCAGGAACATCCGCGAATATCTCGATATCGTTGAACGAAACTTTCATTGCTCGGCATTGAAAGAAATACTTCGGTACTTTTAAGTGTTTCGGAACCTGTAAATTTCCATTCTCATTCTATTTCGCTCGCATGAATCTACGAAACTAATGAAAATCGCGCCCGTTCTATGTAGAATCGTGTATCAGGACGAAAATATTATTTCCTCCGTACTGCACAGAAACGATTAGAATGAATTTCCGAAAACAAGAGTACGTAGTAATATATGTTGGCTGTTTACAACGGCATTTGAAGCACGTACATCATTAAAATTGTCGGTTGTAAGTAGTCAAACTATCTGTACAATCACGTTTAGATTTTTACAAAGTATTGCAATAGGTATATCCTCACAACTAGCATGTCCAGCTTTCGTGTATGTTATTTTTTCACGTTGCATAAGTTTCATACGTATTGTTCGTTTATAGTAATATTCACCAATGTTGAAATGCGCTATAGAAATGTGGCATCGTGAAGCAGGACAATTCTTTTTCATTACAAGAGCTATACCTGACATGCTTCTTCAAATTATATATTGCATAATATATATATGTATCTATATATATATATTATAATATATATTATAAAATTATCGTTTCAACTGAGTTGCAGCAATTTATTACCCTAACAGACTATCAACTAATTCGACTGAATTAAATTTTCTTAATTCGACATATTATTTAAGTTCTGTCTCGCTTCAAAACTTTTAAAACCTCAGTTTCTTTTAATAATAAATCGTAACAAACTAGTCTCTTAGAAAGAAAAACAATTTTATTAAATAAATTGAATAAATTGCTCCATCTTCCAATGGTTAATAACACTCTTAGGTATTTAGGAGCTATGAAGTTTAAACGCGTCACGACGAAAGACTTCAATCACGGTTAAGGCAGGAGAAACACTGAAGAAAATTGATTCATAAATAACAGGAGATCTCGTACAATGTCGTGGCAAGTCTTCGTGCGAAAGGTATTCGGAAGTAGATTTATGATATGTAGGTGAATTAAAAATAAGAAGACTGTAAAATATATACTAATAGAAAAAGACGCTACCTATAACGATAAATATGAAATCGTGAAGTGATTGTGTCCTCTTTTAAATAATAGTTTAGCTCCCCGCAGTGTTTTTGCTATAGTTTACTTACAGGTTCAATATGCGATGAATTAAATTATTTACTATGCTCGACGCGTTTCTTTTTTAAATTAAAACTCTGCCCTCTTGAATATGTTAATCTACTGTTATATATTTGCGAAATTTTATAAAGACTCGGTAAAATATATAGGAAAAAGACGCATAAAACACACACAAAAAAGAATATATTCAAACGCAAAAAGCTCCAGGGTGTTTGGAAGGCAACTCAAATTTTACTTACAAATCATATAACAGGTGTTTTATAGTAATTTTCTTCTGCTCTTTTTATATCGCAATTTCTTTGATTACATTTCCCCCTTGAATTCAGTATCGATAACTATATTTTAATGAACAAACAGAGATGCATGCTCTAAGAAATGATATTACGAACGAGATGTTGGACATTGATCATTCTTTCCCGTGAAAGTTACGTTAGTATGCGCGGAAAATGCAAGATTACAGGATAGGTAACTGTAAGTCTGCGTTTCAAACATCCTGAATATAATATAAAACAGGAGTATGTAGACAATTCTTTTTTGATAATGAGCGTTAAGTATTACATCACGTGGAACAGTACAGCAGTGTTTCTTTGGATCATGTTTAGATGAATACAAAGATTTTACGTGGCAGGATCGAATGACGAGAAATTTTGATAAATTCGGGTGTTCCTCTACAGAAGGTAGTACTATGCTACATTTATAAATACCTCTTCTCCGTTTCCTGGCACGAGAGCATTCTTTATTCTGCGGGCGCGATCCACACTCTCACTTCTATAACCGGATTGTGTGTTTAAATAAGTCCCTGCTCTTGATAGAGAACTGAACGCATCGGAAAGCGCCGCCCCTCGAAAATATTTTTCAAACGATCGCCATCAAGCAGTAAAAATATTTACAAACACAAAATATTGATTTCGCATATAGAAACGTGTTTAAATCCGTTGTCGGGAGCATAGTAGAATCGACGTAGTACCATAGATCCAGCCACTACGTAAAATCCCTGTCGATTCGAAAGGAATAACTTCCATGATGCATAAAAGTATCATTGCATGTTGAATACAGTCTCGTAATCCATCGTATACAAAGCGTAGATTTACCTTTCGTTAACATGATCATAATATTAAAACCGCGCACTATCTGGCTGAAGAACCGAATACATAAACGCATTTCCAACCATTGTGTGTCAGACGTCGCTTTCTTACTATAGAGTCGTATAAATTATTTGAGTGCCTGCCTAATGTTATCTCCTCTTCGTGTGATGAAAATTTTAATTGTAAATCTTAATGGCCTTTTCGAGGTAGTTGATACGAGAGCGCTTTGGCGCTTTGTTGACATGTTCCAAGCCGAGCCAAGGCCTGTGTTGCGATGTGCCTACGTTTAAAAGTGCATAAACTACAAAGTTTATTCTTTGTCAGCGTCAATTTAAAACTTTATACTACAAAGATTATACGATACTTTACTTAAGTCTACTAATCTCTATTCAGATTCGGTGCTGTTTGATACACTTACTCTGACTTGGACGAGTACGGAAATCTGCGAGATCCACGCAGTATTCTGGTGAATCCGCAATAAAGTGTGGTTTACCCATTGTCACCAACGCGAACTTAAACTTCAAAGTTTTTTTATGAATTCTCATAAAATATCAAAGAAAATTAGATGGGGGACACCTACCTTTTCGAATTCCTTCTCCTGTACTCCCAGCTTCTTCAATAGTCTTTCCTTCATCTGCGGGAAAGGTTCGCCCTGCGAACACACGTGAACAACCAGAGCGTTTATATTTGCAAAGCTAGAGTGCCCATTCAGAAACATACTTCATTGTCCATTCGAGTCTGCTTACTTGTTTAACTTTAAAGAAAAAGGGAATACCAAATGTTGAGAAAACATCCTTATGAAAGTGAGCGACAGGGATCAACATCTCGTCCTCTGCTAAATTTAACTCGTCGTTTGGAATCTCTTCTATCCTGTATAATTTTGTCCCAGACGTATTTAAATTTTCTAAGGGTACATCTTCTCTCGGGCCAGGCGACAGTTTACTACAATTCATTTCTAGTATTCTTAACTTCCCAGATCCATTCTCAGATAACTCCACCTGCTTCGTAGCTTCTTCCAGCAATGTAGCTACGGTTCCATTTTTATTGGGATAAAGAATAATCTCTTTCTCTTCTTTAAGAGACGGACCGACCCATATACACTTAAATTGCTTCTTGTTTTCAAGCTCGTTTACTCTAATACTGAGCTGCTGGTAATACAACTTTTTCAGCTTCGGTTTGCAATAAGAAACCAAATCTTTCAGCGAGCCTTCGAACGTGCATTTCAATGGATGTCCGGGCGAGTCTTTATAACTATAAATAAACGGAAATAAAGTTCTCATACACACGGATCACAATTGTTAATAATACCTGCGGACGCTTCGAACAAACAAAATGCTATTCTGTTATACAAATCTGCAGCTTCTTACTTTTGGCATTTAAAGAACTGCAAAAGATACGGGTCAGTGCCAACTCGTTGCGCCACAGCTTTTGCCATCTGATCGTATGTCATTCTTAGCGAGAGCTCCAGTGTGAAGCCTGGGTCATTAGGAATCGTTTTATCACAAAACGTAACTTCTACTCTATAGAATAGGTCCCTGGAATGCAATTGAAATTTACATACAGCTGTCCCTCGTGGCGGTATAGATTCCTGTAACTATTTACGTAACTTACTTGAAGTATTCTCTACACGTTGGAAGCTCGTACATTTGATTATCTCCTTCCTTTTCGAAAACAATGATGTCCCCGTCCATTAATTCGTCAAGGACCTTCTCCAACGGCTCTGTTAAGTTCTCTATCTTTTCAACCAAGTTCGGCTTGATTTCTTCGTAAAGCACTAATTCTGTACCCGGCGGAAATCCAGCCCTTTCATTTAAAATCGGTATAAGTTCCTCTGTAGAAAATCGTCATAAAAATTATTCTCCACTGCCGTGAAAATAAAAGCTTTAGATTAACAATCAAAAACACGTGTCCTAAATGAGGACGCAACTGATTTACTTCCGGAGGATCTATAAGTAGTATCGTAAGAAACACGTTAACAGCATGGAATACATAGAATCTCTAACGTCACTTTAAATACGTCCACTTAATAAAGAGCTAGATAGAGAAATTTATCGGCCTGAATTCTCTGCCCTCTGCTGTTTAAAATGAAACTTACGGACTTTCGCTGTGACAGGCATATAACGATGACCGCAATAATGAATCTTCTTGTTCTTAGGGTCGTACAGTTTAAAAAATAATAAAACGTCGGTGTCCTTGTCGAACGGCGGCAATGCTGTTAAATCAGAATCTGGGGGAACAAGTTCAACAAACACACTCCAAACATTTGGATTCTCTGCGCACTGATAGATAGATTTCTGCAGATCAAGCTCTAATTCGAGTGGCATCGGTCTACAGGTCTGATTAGTACGTACGTTCAATGGCCACACACGAATTTGCTCTGTTGGATATTTCTGTAGACAAAGATAATCATGGATTAGACGCTTTCGCGAATTAGGCAGCAGGATTCTGTTCGCGTCGTCGATCGGAATAAGATATAATGCTCGATACATTCTTAAATATTGTGTTTTCAATCACCTACCGTGCTCGTAGACGATCAGAACAGTACGGTACAAAACCGAACTAGTATCACATATAAAGTCACGGAAATGTAGCGATATTAACCAACTATTTGAAGTGTAGTACGATGAGAGTAATAGGATGAGAAAGATTTGTCAAGGAGTACACTTACCAAGCTATCGCTCAGCAATTCGAGAAACTCGTGCAAGGTGCACTGCTTACGTACACGAAACACACGATACAAAGCATGCTCTGGATCATACAAGTCATTCCCTTGGTGACCGTCAAAGTTATCCTCAAGAAGGACGTTGACAGTTATATACAAGTATGCTTCCGTTCTTTCCTTTCTTCTTATTTGTTCCAGCCTCTTCTCCTCTTGCAGCCTCTCCACCAGCTAGACCAACAAAATTAAAATTATCCATATGTATACTAAATTCATCTCATTCGTAATTTTTTTTTTCCTCATCTGTCTTCTAAAATTGAAATTTTTAGAAAAGCAGCATACTAGTATCATGCTTTTGTGATTCGAGAACAAATAGTATTCGAAACATCAAAAGAATGAATTGTACTTCTCATTTATGTAATTTTAATTTTGTTCATCTGCCGCAATACAGACTACTGAGTCAAACAATTACACAATGAAAATTATTCAGCCGTGAATGATGGGATCATGTACTGTACTTTGAATTTGTTATAGATAAATTTAGTGGGATGCGTGTAAATTTATCTTTCTGGACGTTAGTAAGTAATTTGTATTCACAGGAATGATATTTTGATCTCTTAGATGGTACTTACAAGCTCTACGATTGCATGTTACAAAGTTGGCCAATGCTCGATCAGCTCGATCAGTAATTTTAATGAAACCACAGCACATCGTCTGTTTATTACACATTTCTTTTGAAATGGGAATATCACTCGTATCGAAAATTATCACGCCTGTGCCAAACCAGTAACTTTTTCCAAATACATGACCACCATTTATGCCGAATAATAATAAAATATGTAATGTATAACCGTAGTAGTGTGGAGATGCTTTTATACACTTTAAATTGCTCGTATACAGATATGTTTTAAACGAAAGATACAGCTGTAAATTTCAGTAGATAGAAATTAAAAGTGGTTACGAATCAACTAGCGTGAATTCTATTTCTCAATTCTTTTCTAGTATTCAACAGTTTATTCCATACTTTTTTCATTCCTTTTATGTCTAAAATATTATCATAGTATTTATAGGTACTTTATAGTTATGAAGTATTCACTCTGTCGATGATGCATTGAGTTTTTTTCTATTTATTAATATGTAACAACAAATAAATAGGTAGAATCTGTTGATGGTCATAGTGACTATTAACATTGACAAAATTTAATGAATTAACGACTCGATTAATTGATTCAGACCTTATTAGAAGGCTCGATATCCTATACTTTATTATTAACGTTGATTCAGTTATTAATTTACGAAAATCACGGATCTGATAATATAAATCACAATTCGTCTCACTTACTAAACGATCTTCATTAAATAACAAACACACCGTAGAAGACGTATTAAGGAAGAAGCCGATATTATTAATAAACTCTACTTATTGTTCGTTCTTCTCTTTTTTTCCCCTTTTCTTTCAATGTTATCTGTTTTATGAGTTGAGACTCATTACTTCAAATTAGACTTTTTAATATTTATCTCACTATATTAACTAATAAGTCTTTCCTGCCCTTATTCTTCTTATAGTTATTCACACATTTTCAATCTACTCTGCGATATGTCTGTGCATTTTTCATCCAAAGCTTTAGAATACTACAATACAATTATTCGTTTTAGATATAATATTGTACAATATTTATTACAATAAACATTTCAAAACTGTTCTAAGGCTCACCATGATTAATAGCCTAATAATCAGGATTCTATGTCAACCCGATTGTAATTCATTTTTTTTTTGCTTTTTCTTCACAGTAACTCAAGTGCAACGCGTACATTAAGTATAGCTGTATAGCTCTCAGTCAACTAATATATACCGGCATGAAAATTTTAAATAACGAAAGAAGTAAGTTAAAAGAATTAACAAAATTTTCATTTTTACATAACTCAATCGTCCGTACAAATAAAATCCCCTGTCAAAAAGTTAAAAATATTTTCATTCGAATGGAACAAATCTCTATATACCAGGAATTAGTAAAAGTCTACCTCGTCAGATGCATCTCGGAGAAAGAGTGATAGAAAATTTCACATCCGATGCTCGTCATGTCGGGATTTAATAGCCCTTTTATGTAGATGCTCGATTGCTCGATTGCTCGATTGAATGTAATATAATGAAATTTTCTCGTCATCGCGGTTAATAAATACCAGCAGAGTAATGCGCGCGTGACACTTTAAAAATGATCAAGTATGACATATTATATAGAACATGTCGTATCTGAATATGGACACAATGTATATTAGTATCAACATTTGGTGATATAACAGCCTGTAAGCTGATAACACTATAAATTTCTGTTCATTAAAAAATATTAAGAGAAATTTTATAACAAATATTTGAAAATATATGTGTATGTATATATAGGTGCTAAAAAAAATATTAATTTATTAAATTTAATTTGTAGATCTTATTTTCTGATTAATTGATATATCCAAAATATTGAATTTATTCGAATACGTTCCTATTTCGTTAAATCCATTTTCATTTTTGCGTTTAACTCGATGTAAATGTTTTATGAATCTGATGGTCTCATATACTATGAGCTAATTAGCTTAAAAACATATTTAAGAAGTGGGAAGAGTTCCATCGGAAAACAATGCAAGCAATTTACAACTCTTTCCAGCTCTTTTGCATGATACCTGTTGCTTAAAAATCATGAATATAGAGATTTGGATTTCGAGGATTTTGCGTGCACGGACGAAGAGTAAGAGTCGTAGTCTCTGTGTGTGAGTCTTTAACTGAGTCAGTCGCGTCTTTGTCACGTTCAATGTCGCTCAACTCCTGGGAAAGCTCTCTTTGAAGGACGTTTCTGACCTCTTGAGGTATATCCTCTTCCTTAACTTCTTGCAAGACGTTTTCCAACTCAGAGTTCCTTATGTACACCAACATATACGCGTTCGTACAATGTTTCACACCCACAGACATGTCCTCATCTTGACCACCATAATTATGCTCAATGGCTTCCTGTTTTGTACACCTCGAGACGACATCGTCGTCGAATTTGCACCACTGTTTCAAGATTAAGCGTTTAATTAATCACACTTGTATGCATACACTCTGTCGAATGATAATCGGCAGTAAAAGCGAGATACTGTTTAAAAATATATTACTTAAATAGCATGCTCCAACAAGATTTATGCATAAGGACTCTCCATTTACGAGCTATTCTATAGAAAAACTACACTTCCGAAATGAAAATATAACAGATGTACGTACTTTTCCATCGCCGGCTGGATTGATAAATACAACATAATGTCCACCATGATTATCTCCGCTGTGAACTAAGACTGCGTGCAATGTATAATCTGCACTCGTTGCTTCTTTATTTTGTAAATATTTGCCAAGACTTATTTTGTCATAGAATTCAAACCTTCGTAAAATAAAATATACATATATATATATTCTTAAAAGTGAAAAACATAATAAAAGATAAATCTATCGCAAATGATCAACGCCACTTTAATACTGCTTACCTGTCATTGAATTTGACAGAACAATCTGTTAGTGGATCATACTGAAATCGCATTAAATGTAAATGTAAAACTGGAGGAAATGATTGAAAGATAACACCTTTTTCTGCTTCTTGTAATCCATGTTCTCCCGCATCATATTTGTTATCACCATCTAGACTTTCAGTGCTCACATAGTCGTTGAAAGATTCATAAACTAGAATAAGGGTACATCTCAATGTATTTCAATGAACAATATACAACTTTGACTCGAACGGCAACGAACATATCTCTCCGAATACTCACTATTTTTCTTGCCCTTTATATTTAACTGTATATCATAGAAAGTTTCAACTCTAGTTGATTTGTAATCAATATTTTTACATTTGATAAATGATACCATTTTCCCTTCGAATAATTTTGGTACAGTACCCTCTACGCATGTTCCTTTCATTTTGCTTTCCAACTTATCTAAAAGCTAAAGCAGTTATTAGTAAAAACAAAAACAAAGCGCCGATGGTAAATTATATCATTCCCTTACCACTCGTAAAAATTCTTGTACATCGTGCTGCATGAAAGAATCCAATGTTTCCCAACCAAAACTTTTGGTTAGCTTCTTTGTACCTACTGGCTTATCGGAGAATTGTAATTCATGAAAAACCCTTTGTAAAGCCAAAGCGACGCTCTTGCTAGAATCATCGCTCTCTGTTGGCATCTTGTACACTGCTTTGCGTAACTGCAAAACAAACGTACAGGCATTTTCACACATTCGTACAGACCTCTTGGACGTTTTAATTCAACGGGCAGAAAATTCTTAAGCGTCATTCTAAATTCGTAGCTAACTTACCTGATTAGTAAAATACAAAGTTTGAAGCAAAGAATTCATATAACATGTAGCACCTTGATTTTTTAAACCTACAAATCCTGTATGCTTTTTGCTATCCCAACTGACGCCGTGTGGAGCATCAGCCATTACATGAACCTGTTCCAAAGAATCAGATGTGAGAAAACGATCGTGTACAGTAAATAATTGATAGGCGTTTAAACTTCCCGAAATTATTTCGACAGATTAACTTGTACGAATGGAGAACTTATCTAAATCTCGTTTCAAGGGTATTGTTAAGTCAAAGAGCGTGCCGCCATTGCTGTATATCTTTTAAAACATTACGCATCACTAACCTCAAGTGTAATAGAATCATCTTTAATAAAACCTTTATCAGGATCCAAGACATCCTGCCATGTCATAAAATGACTAAATCCCCAATCATTTTCTTTGTTATAGAATAGATGTTGAATCTCTAAAATAAGAATCCATACACTTAAGTATATCCAAGGCTATATAATCGTAGTACTGGAATATTATTAACCAATCTAAGGTCGAACGAAGAGGATAATACTTGGGGGGGGCCATAAAATATCAACATATTATGACATACTAACTTCTGCAAAATACTTCTTGGCCTTCCTTACACGGTAGCAATCGAAGATCTGCCATTGCGTAACAACTCCATGAGGCGGAATCACTTTCCCCGTTACATTGAAGGAAAAAGCCAAGCGATCTTTGAGGTGATCTCTCTTGTGTCTGACTTGCCCTTGGCATTACCATTATTCTCCATGGCAAATTGCGAACATAACATGCAGGTGACAACTGAGTATCCTTCAATTTAGAAACATTTTCTACTGTGTAGCGAAATGATGCTTCTGGTCTTGCGTCGTCTAACAAGGAACGAAAGGTGACATTAATATATCACAGCGTCATTCGCGCTTTAATTTAGCGTAATATTTCGATCTATCGTAACAGCTATCGCATTCCGCGATACAACAATGGAACGTCTACTTAGGAGCGCTCCGTCCGTTCCTAACATTCGGTACGAACTACTCGAACGTAAGCATGTACGAGCGCGCTTCTCGGTTGTAAACCTAACGAACCGCTAAGAAGCGCGACCGCGTATTTCTCACGTCCGCCGAACGTTACTTATACCGCGTAGCGATCTACTGGTACGCGTTCAAATTCGAGCTCTCGCGGTACAAGTCCTATTAAATTCTCTTAGACCGGCTAGAATTTCTCGCAAATGGATTGGAAATAATTTCTGTTCTCGGAGAAGGGCGTACCGACGCGACGGCATTTCTATCTTACCCCCTTCCATTTCATGATCTTGAACTATACAAGCTACGTCCGATTCTCCGTTCATAGGGCTGGTATCATTGCCATCTCCTCCACCATCGTTTGGTGTTTCTGAAAATATTAAAACATGCATAAATACGTATCCTTCTAAATCGAACGTACAAGAGAAATTATACACGGCTTTGCATAGAGAAGAGAGTGCGCTCGGCGCCGACGCGAATATACTTTGTATCTGTTGTACGTTAAGGGTTATACGCTACGAAAGTAATGGTGCGACCTTTCCACTGAAAGTTCTCTGTGCACCATAGATAACTACGGAACCGCACGATTCACTTAATACTTTGCGAGGATCTTAAAAAAGCCAAGTTACAAAAGTATCCATATAGTAATTTATATAAATGTCTGATGAGAAATGCTGCGTCAAATCATTATGACACGATTAAAAGACAAATGAAGGCTTTCATCAAATGAAGACCTACGATCGACCATGCATGTATATGGAATGCTATAAATAAATAAAAATCCATTTCAACCGTTTTTAATGAAAAACACTTTCGACGCGTACGATGTGCGTACAGCGATATTACAAACTATTTTCCCTATTCCAAAACTATAGAAAACAGCGACAAAATTTGTTCGCTCGTTCTCATATCCCGTTATACTCTTTGACGTAACAAATGGAATATCAGTACTGTTCCATTATATATGGTATGACTCTTTGACTGTTTCACACAAAATTACATATAAATTTTAGTATTTCCATGCCGATTCTATTTAATTTGACTCTGTAAATTAGCAGAATAGAAAAGTTTACGAGGTTCCTCCGTCCTACTTGGCGGATTTGACGACAATACTCGAGTTGTCGTAAAAAGACCATGGCAGACCATAAAAGTCACGAAACAGATTTTTATTGTTGACTTTGATAGTTTTAGAGAAGGCAGCTTGTAACAATGTATGCGAGACGCCTTATGCTTACATGTATATAGTATATAGTATTAGCATTGCTATGCAAAAATACGTACATATGTATATGGTATTTAATATATTTACAAGATATTTTATAATATTTAATCTAATAAAGGATCCAACAAACACGATCGTTCACAAAATTCTGCGCTACATTTAATTACTGGTGATATATATATATATATATCTATATCTATATCTATATATATGTATATGTATATATATATATATATATACACTTAAAAGCATCAGACAAAAGTGATTAGAAACAGAAGGTGTAGCTCTGCTCCAATATAAATACATGCACTTATTTTGAATGAAAATTCTGACAACTGTAAGGAAAATATTTCGCGGCAAAGGGGAGACCTAATTGGGAAAGTGCATACCAAGGTGAAGTTAGAAATATTTTCTATAACCTTCAAAGCGAAAACAGAGACATATGAAACTGGCGATAAAAGTGTAAAAAATTTAAACGAAACGGAGGAAAGGAAGGTGAAGAATACCTTCTTGTGTGTCCATTTCCTCGACTTCATTGACCTGAATCGGTACCAGTTTAAGCTGCTTAAGGTTTTCCTGGTCGTTAACGTGGTTCATCGCAGTGCCGATATTGATGGTCGTCTTGATTGCGCCGGAAACCTCGGAGGCGGCTTCCGCCGTCGAGGTTACTTCCGAAGGTAGTTGAACTGGTGTAACCACAAACGAATCTCGGGCGCGAATTGATTGTTGTCGTTCGATGCGCCGACTATTCTCGTCGAGGGCGGAAGGCGACTTCTCCTCGGGCGAGTTTTCCTCGGGCCGCTCGCTTCCAATCGGTTGAACCGGGCTCGCGTCACTACCACCGCGACTCGACAGCGACGTTGTTTTACCGCAAGACGACGATTGATATTTGCTTGCGATGCGCCCAATTTCTGCGACTATCAAGTGCCCCCGCTTTTTCGGGGGACGCCCACAGCATATATTCCAGCCTCGTGCGATATTTTCGTAATTCTTACGCTCTTCCTCCTCTTGTCGCCACGGCTGTTTCTTTTCTTACTCTCGTGGCACCTGTCCTGCTCCCACTTCGCGCTCCCCGTAAAGTACTCCCTCGCTCTTTCTCGGCCGATCCGAGAAACGGTTTCCGCACCGCGGGACCGGCGCGCTACTAATCGGGAGACCTACGTACTTCTCCCGAACCACGACTCCTTTGCGTCTTAATCTTAATATCTATTCCAACCTCTGCCAACAGGTCACCGTGCGTATCAGTCTCCCTGACGGTGCTTCCAGGTGTCTAGCGTGGCCACCGATACACTCAGCTGACGTTTTCGCGGACGAAGACAGGACGATCTGCTTGGATGATCGCCTCTCGGATCTCTTTTACGCGAAAATAAACAAAATGGCGACGGACCGCACTGATCTCCTGCCTGCCTAACTGTTCTGCATGCAATTCGTATGGGGCACGGAGTCTTTCCCGCTCATCAGATGGCACACCCGACGGACCGTTTCGTTTCGCCCGACGCGGCAAATTCAAAAACTTACGGCGCGCCTGGAAAAACAGTGCACGACGGCTAAGCGAGGAACGCCGCTTTGCATCTCATAACCGAGGAATTAAGAAACGAGAATAATCTTGGGAATCGTTTTGCAGACGTGTGCCGCAGTTATGTTCACCCTGACAAACATTTTCAATTGCCCGGCATTAATTCACTTGTCGCGTCTTTTCAAATCGGTTTTCGCTTTGCCGCGTCGATCCAATCGCGCAACTCGCATGCATACACGGGCGCGCACATGCGCAGAGAATTATATAACATTTTGACTTTAATAAAATACACGTATGTCATTATTTAGTTCTACCCTGAATAGAAAAACGTGATAATAAAAAAGTACAGGTCGGATTTAAAATATGTTGCGAAGATTTTTATGTACGCCAGCGATGTGGCATATTAATCTTTGGTGATTTTTAAAAGTCTGCCAGAGTATGCTCTTACTAAATAGACTCAACTCACCCCATGCTTACGAATAATTCAGATCTATTACAAGTATCTAAAGAACTTCCAAATCATATGTGTAGTATTATATATTTTAATTGCAAGGCGCATATTCCTCTCTGATAATTTCTATTACAGTTATTTAAATCGTGACCAATTTATTTAATGACTTTAATCATTTGAAGAAAATTAAAACTATTTTTGGTTATTTTGCGGACGTTACAAATACGAGTCATTCGTTATGTAATTGTATCCCATTAAAAATTCGTTGAATTTACTTCAGTTTTTATCATATTCCCGCAACCCATGTATGTATACCCATAAATACTGTAATTATATTGCAAATAACAGATAAAATACCATGTAAAAGAGTATGTATAACGTATCACGAGTTCCTCATTCGAAATTCATTATATCTCAGTCAGTTCTGATTTGTACTTAAAATAATTAAATGAATTCTGGTTTTACTAATAGATGTATTGTATTGTATGCATTTGAAAATTTATCACAGTAATAAATGCAGTAAAGATTCTACAAAAATCGTAATTATTTAGTCGTATACCTATCAAATTTTATGAAGATCACGTTAAGTTATGAAACTATAGAAATAAATTAAATACTAATAATAAAAGTCGCTTTAATGCACATATTCTTGTTAGGTTTTAATGTTCCGAACGAATAAGAGGCAAGTATAACCTGTATATAACAAGCAAATGAGGTTATACATATAAATCGTTTTTCCGCTTTCGCAGACTAATAATTCCTTTATCTTAAAATATTTGATACATTATTTAACTTTTTGGAACAATTTTCAGTGCATTACCACTGTCACACTTAAATATTAATTAAACCTATCATTAATACTGTTTAACTTTCTTACAAGTACAATTTAGAGCACAGATAAGAATTTTGCACCCGAACCTCCTTTGTAATTACAGAGAAGCATGTTACGACAAATTTTAACCGAATGTATAATACGAAGCATTCGTGTAGCCATACGAATAGATTTTATAAGTTTCTGATCACCTATTTTCTTATTATTAAAGAGGAGTTGTACAGTTTTTTTTTTTTTTAGTATTCAATGTTTACGCTGTGCCTTGGTTAAATTTTTTGTGCACTGAACTTTACCTCAATGATTGAATAGCGTTTAACAAAGCTTGATTTTCTAAATACACATATATGTATGTATATATTTAACACTCGATCTTCTCGTAGTTGTCTATATATTGCTGTGTAATTAAATGTTATGAACTATTTAACATCAAATTATTGTTGTGGATATATATATAGAGCTTTATGTATTATATAATACTGTAATATTTCTACGCGGTACATTAAGCCCCTACGTTAATACATTATTATGCATTATTGTAAGAGGAGCAACAGAGTACGCGTTAGGGTGGAGTGAAAAAAACTTTTTTCCGATGATCAATTTCTAATAGTGCGAAAAAGTTGTCTACTTGGCCCAATAAAACGTGTAAAAAATTTCAGCCCGATCGGATAATTTCTTCTGTGTGCACCAAAGGCCTTAACTTTCAAAATTTTAGTACAAAACTTAAAATTAAAAAAAAAAAAATATATAAAATACAAAATACATAAAAAAACAATTAAATTATTAAAAAAAACGAAAAAATATAAAATACAAAAAACAAGGAGCCCGACGTACAGCTACCTCCGCGTGGTTGGTTCTGGGCCACTTGTTCCGTTAGGAAAGTGAGCGAAGCGCTGCATTTTTTTATAGTTTACAGTGCCATTCCTATCGTTCCGAAACCAGCCACGGGTGTTTCTTTGCTTCATTTACGCAACAAATATAGTCTTGGGTATAAAAAAAGGTAGAATCCACCAGCTGAAGAAAGTTGCAGTTTCTTAAGTTTTGTAGTAAAATTTTGAAAGTTAAGGCCTTTGGTGCACACAGAAGAAATTATCCGATCGAGCTGAAATTTTTTACACGTTTTATTGGGCCAAGTAGACAACTTTTACGCACTATTAGAATTTGATCATTGAAAAAATGTTTTTTTCACTCCACCCTAGTACGCGTACTCTGTAAATGTAAGAAGACATTAATCACATTTATATGGTTGTTACGTTGACCTTTAAAAATATATTCAATTATCGAGTGATATACTAAATATAATATACTAAAAATAGTTGTTCTTTCGAGCACCAAATCTTGGACTTTGTTACGTTATCAATACCATTCGTTACTAATTGTGTCAGAATCTGCGAAGTTGGATCAATTTTTCACCAAAGCGTAACACTTTACACTGCAAATAATAATAAATCCAAGTGTTAAAGTTTGGTTGAAATGCTTCGTCTTCCGCTTGGAATTGATTAGAAATCAAAACGTTTTAGTGTATTCTTTGAATACGGTTCCTTATGAAATACATGCCGTACGGCAAAATAAGATTTCACTGTACAATTAGAATGTATGCGCTGACTAGAAATCATTTTCAATACGCATATCAACCTATTAAGAGGTTTAAAATTCATCGGATTTCTTATTCGAATAATTCATCAGTCACTACTTTAATGCTACAACGAATAATAACATTTACGAAACTGTACGTCGCATGTGTCTACCAGCATGCATTACAATCTCTACGCGTTTGGGATTTTTATGGTACTCATGAATTCCTTAAACTATTCAATGGCAAATGAAATGCACTCGCCTACTTACAATGATAGGAAAGAACTGAATTTCCTGCAATTGAAATCGATGATAAAGTTCATTTAATTGTACGCGTGTAGTAAATAATATTAAATTTATTTTAGGCTTAATACAGCGGGTGGTCCCAATAAAAGAAGTTATAAAATCTTGAACAAAACAACTTATGCGTTATGAAGTCACAAATGAAACGATACATAAGCTATAAAATCAGAACTTACATTTTAACATTACTATCGCATTCTCGCGACATTACATATTATAGGCCTTACGTTCTCTTCAGCAAAATATTAATAAAACCTCGATACTAGATTCATTTACCATTATTACACGAAGTACGATTAATTAAAATACATCGAAGATATTTAATCAATCATTTTGTTTCAGTGCGAATGCATTTGAACGTAAAATACTTTAAATAAAGGTAACTACGTAGTACGATGGTCATGTCTTTTAAATTCTTTAAGATTCTTATAAGATTGCATAAATGGTATATATATATATATATAAAATAATAAATATATATATATAACATGTAATTATAAGCGCATAGTTTCAAGAGAACAAAACATTCTCTTTCTCTCCTTTTTCCATGTCTTTACGAACAGCACACCTAAGTACCTACATATATATAATACTTGCCACTGTAGTTGCCGATCATGAGAAGGGACAGTTTACGTACATTTTTATCTTGACTAGATATTACAAAGTGCACATTGTTCGATAACATGCTATGTAAACTGCGCGCTAGAAAAGCGGTTCTTGTTATTCGTGTAAAAAAGTTATGAACAGTTATAAATTTGTCGTATATATATATATATATATTTGTCGTATATATATATATAGAGTGTACAAAAGAGAAGTGATTTTGGTTGTGAGAAGTGCAATAGCTATATCTCACGTAATGGTGTTAAAACGTTAAAATTATACACGAACTTGGCAATACAACGCTTTCTCTATCATTCAAATTTGTACCTACATTTATTGAATCGCGCATACTTTTGATGTTCCATGGGATTCGTCCATAGCAGCTGCCCGTCTCTTTATACCTTCCAAATATATCTCACGGTTAAACAAACCGCCGCCAAGGGGAATTCTATAATAATTGTTAATAAAGCACGTGGTATAGCTTGAAAATATTAATCACGCTAATAATAGTATAAATAATAGAAGTACGCACGTGTCGATGCCAGGCCTTATGGTTGTTTTGAAAACACCCCATACAGGTTTGTGGTCCGAGGTGCAAATGCTTGGAACAGAATCGTACACCAGACATTCTATAACTCCGTCTTTACATGAATTGGTGCTTTCGTGGCTAACCCTTCGAATGTATCCTCTTGTGTGCCCTTTCCCCTTGAAGAGAATTCTGTCTGTATACGCAGGTGTGCGTTGCTTGCTGCTCGAATCAAAGTTATGCGTGCCTGGGTCGTATTTGTAAGTAGGAGGGAACATAATTGGCCCTTCTTCGAAGCCGCGTAAAACAGCTCCTTCGTTAAGGATTGTTCGTAACTGATCTTTACGCAAATTTACTGGCGACTGTTGAGGAAACGAGGTGTCTGTGACCCATTGGATAACTTCCTCCCTCGGCTGCGATAGACGAAAGTTTAAGTCGCCGCACCAGAATACACAGTCGAAATTTTGAGTCACATCTGAAAATATATACGCGTTAATTGTTTCTTGTAATTATGCTAATGATAGTAATGAAATCTCCTCCGATTCGCACCTTTGCTTTTGTGTCTTATAGGCAAATCTTTAGGAAGATCAAGATTTCTAATTATCCTTTTAATGTCGTGTACCCGTTCCTTAACTTTATCTTGATGCGCAGTTAAGTGTGCCGTAACGAAGAGAAAGCTTGTGCCGAATAACATTAAAGCTATGGCCACTGCCCCTTTAGTCCGAAAAGCAGTCCCTGTTCTAGTTGAAAAGTTATCATCTTCTGCAATAGAACAGAACCAAATTAAATCTCTTCTTATAAACAGCGCAAGATGCAATGTACCCAAGCCAGTACTGAAAAGTAGTACATGGGAGGGGCCAAGGGTTTCTTGTAAAGCCGCTTCCCATTCGCTTCTTTCGGAACAAGATTCTTGTGTCCCGATCGCTAATAAATCTGGAACAGTTTCTATATCCGAGGGTAACATAAAATCATTTAACTCTTTCGGCGGGCTCTGTCCATTCATGTTCCATGTGCCGATGAAAATTTTTAATTCGCGGTTTGGCAATACTTTCTCAAGCTCCACTGGTCCTAGCAACGAATTCGCGGCAATCCTTCCGTGAAGAAAATTTCTACGACAGGATCAGAAGCGTAACATTTATTTTATGCGTAAAATCAGCGTCCTCGTCGAATTAAGGGGGGCAACCACTTTAGATGCTTCAAAAAATCAATTTTTTTTTATTTCATAAATCATTAGCAAAATATCTTAAGAATATACCCTGAAAATTTCAAAACGATATTCGGATTCCTTCTAACGGTATGTATATAAATGATAAAGACTCTCCGCTCGACTCCCAAGCGCGCCCAGGTATCCACGAGCGCTGGGTCAGGTAGTCCCTTTTTATGACTCACCTGGTGACGTAGAGCATAGTACCTTTGCTTTGGGGTGGAATCGCTGATTAATCGGTAAGACACTTTATCATTTGATTAAACACATTTGAATTTGAGTTTGAGTTTGTGAAACTTTAAACGTGTTTTTCTCGAAACGACATTTTTTCAATTTGCGGGAATCATAACTCAAAAACTAATTGATGGATCATCTTCAAATTTGGAACACATTTACATAATATAATTTATTAAAACATGAACCTAAAGTTGGAAAGCTTAGATTGTTTAAAACATATTTATTATTGCAAAATGCCGGGAAACAATTGCTAAAAATCCATCATTTCCTTTTCAAACACGTTCCAACATTAAATTCTCGATTTCTTTTCCAAATTTAAGTTCATGTTCTTAAAAAACATCTCAAGAATGTATCAAAATTTTTTGGACTATTTCAGATGCTAATTGCGAGCTGCACGATTCCCGCAAGTCGACAACGACGACGAGGACACGCCAAGGGACACAGCGGATTACACCTTAATACAATGGATGAAACAACTTGAAAAAATTACCAGAGATATATGAAACCATGAAAAAATTATTGTTAGAGTTGCGGAAATTTCCGTTTTCTTTTTCGCAATAAAAACAATCCCAAAAATCATCTAATTTTCGGTCTCCTAAAGTGGTTGCCCCCCTTAACGTTTCATCAAGTTGTCGTACCTTTCGCGTGCTTTTTGCGTAGGGATTAAATTGAGAACTTGAGCAGCCAATAATGCTTGCTTCGCTAAATTATTCATAGATGTACCGGATGTTTGAGATTGATGACGTTCTTTCTTTTTGGATAGAGCATCGTGCGATGTGGAGCGTGGTTTCAGTTGGACAGGTGCACTTTTTATAGACTCCGGACTTGAATGTCGCATAGAACTTGTTGGCGAGTTTGCTATTAAATTATCCACGGATCGTCTATGAATTAGCCTCTGCCTTAAATACGTAGGGATACTTGGAGAGATAGATCCGGAGGATGAATTTTCACCTAAAACATCAAAATACGAAGCGATTATATAAAAAGCTATAAATCCAGTGACATCAATTACGGAACTTGAGTAACACATATGTCCTTCAAAAGAATGTCTTAACGAAATGAACGTAACACAAAGTAGATCATTAAAAGATATTACACTTTGTATCTGTAATGAAACCAAATTGGCTCAATTGCTTCCTATTATGTTCTGGATACTGACACAGTTATTAGGAAAGTGCCAGGAATATCTATGATTTGTGCAAAATCCTTGTTTTACGTGGCCATCTCTACTGGCTTATCCACGTAGATATATATAATTACGTATAGTAATATTATTAACAGACTTTCAACGTAACAGCATTTATTAGTTAACACAAAGAATTAACGTATGATTTATACATTATAAATTCGGAGTGCCGAACAACCATTCGTAATAAAGAATAGGATTCATTTGTGATATAGAGCGAGTAGTATTTAACGTCTCTATGATTTGTGTAACAAACAATTTCATACTTCAGATACCTATATTTTAAAGCTGGTTAAATAGAATAAATAATGTAACACTTACATAATAAATAAAATGAAAAATATTTGAAGAAGCAGAAGAATCAAATTTCAAGCAGCAAATATATAGATCTCGCGAGTAAAACCAAAGGAGCTGGAAAAGCAAGAAATCTGTGGACTGTCTTTCGCTGTTAGTCACCCAATGGTATTTAAGTTGTATCGTTTAAATTATCAGGAATTTCTCGAAAACAGCCATCTGCATTCGTTTCCGGCAGGAAGGAGACCAGGATCAGAAGTTTGCGGGGCAGGGGAAAGCGAGGGGAAAGGGGTCACACTACCCCGACAGGTTTTCACACTTTCCTGCTTCCCGATCGCTTTTGTTTTGCTGGCGAGACCTATACCTAATTTATTATACCTTTTTTTCCTGGTTTTTCAATATTAGATTCATGGTACTGAACCATACTGTAAACATCAGAAGGATTGTAGAATTGGCGTTCCATTTCCAGGAAGAAATAAGAGAGATATTTTCCTTTCGTAAAATATTCATCCTTTAATTTCTTTTCATTTTTTTCGCAATCAATCAAAAGTTCGTTTTCATCTTCCGACGATTCCTCAAACGAATCGTCTGTTAAGTCTGCAGATAAATCACTATCTTCACTACTCCCTTCGGACATTATTTCTGGTTCTTTTAATATAAATTTATGTGTTTCGTGTAAAATCTTTGTAGGGTTCGATGGCACTAAATTTGATGATTTCGAAAAGGAAACTGAGTATTTCGCTGAATCTTTTCCAGAAGATCGATGAATATTTTCAATACCACGACGATCTTGCTCCAAGAACATAATTTTCATATTTAAATTCCTATCCGAGCCGCTGTTAATGTCTTTTCCTGTGCCCGTACTAACATTCCTTACGCTCGCCGCCCTCTTATCTTTTTGCGAACCTGAGATATTTGTGGTTCCATTACCGGTATACGTACTATCCATTCGTTTCAAACTTTGACTCGTACTAGACATTAACTCGTTATCTCCGCTATATCTTTGACGCATTTTCTCGGTAACTATAGTGTCGGAACGATTTTCGGTACTACCAGAATTTAACCCGGCATTAACATCCCGCCGAGACTGGGCCACATTCTTTATTTTGTAACTAGCATCGCGAGCTTGGACATTTAAGTTTTCGATACTTGTTTCTGGAGCTTCTCCAAATTCTAGATTTCCTGACGTTCGTTTTTCTAATTTACCACTTTTACTTCTTTTAAATACTCGAAATAGTTTTTTAAAGAAAGTCTTCCGTTTTCCCTTATCTGAATTAGACATTCTTGAAACGTAACGCTCGAAGTGGTGCTTCAAACATGCTTCCGTCTCTAAGATCAGGAATTAACTGAGCGCCGGTAAAGCCCACGTCTCCCTCCACGAGGACAATGAAAGCAACTCTTTTCCTACCTAAGTCTGGAGACGTGGCGGGGATATACGCAAGGTCATTAACGCATTCCGCCATATTACACAACTGATAAAAAAAGACCATTGCGATGGATGTACTCTTAAAAGCTATACATGACCGAACGAATTCCAAATAGGTCTGCGCCCTTATTCGGAGTCCCTAACTATCGTAAAAGATAAGAAAAATTGTTCGAAGAAGAAAATTAAGAAAGATGATTCCGTCTTGAAATAAATCGAAACGATAGAATGCAGGTTTCCTCGTCTAGAGGTATATTTTCTAGGAAGATGGCTTTGAGCTTGAATCAGATATGTTTGTGCAATTTTCTGAAATTTACCATAGCGGACTTCACTACAGATCGTCGTCTACGCCCCATCGTCGTAATTAGTAAAATACGGAGGAGTTCTCACCTTCGACGAAAGTATCTTGCGGTTGCTCTTTTCCTACGCAAATCCTATTTTTGTCCGCAACAGTCTCTTGTACGTTGCGCGTACCGCTTGCTGCGTACGCTTCTTCTTTTTCTACCAACGCGTCCGTCTGGCAGTTCCCATTGACAGAGGCTATTTCAGATTTAACGGACGTGCGACTCAGCGTAGTCGGGGACAATCTACTGACCGTCAAACTTTGCGGCGGGGTCCTGCTGCGTTCGGTCATCGCGCAGCACAGCGACAGTTTTGTACTAGTATGAGATCCGTGTTGCGAATTCTCCAGTTTAGAATTCTTCGAGCTACCATCTTTGTAAGACGTTTCCAAACAGCCGACTTTAGTCTTTTTATTCATAAGCATGCGGCAAAGAGATTTCTTCTTCTGCTTCGACTTAGGTGAGATGTCCGCTTTAGCCGCGTTAGACCCATCATTTTCTTCGTACTGCTCCATCGTATTTGCAGTTATATATTTTGAATATAACAAATTTACTGTTAATATACCGATCGCTTTCTTATCGATTATGCCCAGTACAATAATTATAAAGCTTTAATACGGTAGGTCTTCCTTTATATATTACTATAAAACGAATGAAAATTTAGGCATGTACAAAGTGATTCTGAAGTTGTAATTTATCATCATATAATTATAATCGCTCTCTTCCTTCTGCGTGGCTTACGGTAGAATCAATGGCCATTTAAATGGTTACGATCGCTAGCGGCGCAAACTCATGATCGAATAAATATCAATAATAAGTATTTTCCTCACGTGGAACAACGTGGAGTTTTTCAATAATTATACTATATACTTTATTGTACGTTGTAGACTAGAACCGTAAAACAGGATTCTTTATCTTGTCGGTGTATATAATACTTCAGCTTGACAATAGCTTATCATCGGCATCTCTTGTGCTTAAATAAATACATTTAATATTGTGTTAATAAGTAATCGCACTTTAAGTACTACTAAATTCAACGCTTCCGTATAAAACAATTTGTACGGAGTAATTACGCTAGAAGTAAGTAACACATATATTTATGAATATAGCGTTTACTGTGACAATTCAATTTCCAGCTCTCCGTGGTTTACTTCCTTAGGCACAAGATTCGTCTTCCCCCCGCATGTATTTGTTATGTTTATCGTGCCCTTAACTGTGTCCAGGAACTATATTGTAAATTTTCTATATATATCGTGTTAAGCTATCATGCCGAATTCAATTCAGTGAGGGAGCATTGTGCCAGTTAATTATCAAAGGTTAATCTGATTTAGATCGCATACGCTCCTCTCGGGTCGTTACGAAATTCACTTTGACTTTGATTCTCACATTGGTAACGCATCAACGCGTCATTCACGCCGAAATCCACAACAAAGCGCATCGCGATTGAAAATACTTGACAATCGATCATTAACTCTGACCTCCGCCTCCATTTTTAGGTAAACGGCAAAATAAATAGCATAATATATACTGTGCGATTTAACACCTGGCGATAGACTTCATTATAATCCTGTGCATCGGCAAGAATTGCTCCCTATTCCACTCGAAAATGTCGCCGCATATCCGAATACCGTGCAATCAATCACTGCTTCGCCACTGATTCCCGAACTTACGCAGCTATTAGTCAAGCGGGCGACAATGTTGTCACATTACAATGCGTGTTAAAGAAAACTTCGTGTTACGTTGATGACGTTCGATGGAATTAGCGCGACGAAAGAGGGTGCAGAATTGGCGTATGTTCTTCGCTATCACAATTGGAGAAGCGATAAGCTACTGTCTCATTCAAAAACGTATCTGTCAAAGCGTGCAGACGACAGTCGTGGACGCCATCTTGCTGGCAGGAGCCATCTGTGACGCAACATACTTCACGCATGAACTGTACATGCGGGTCGTGTAGATGTGTGTGTACGCACGTATAGTACCTCGTTGGCGAGCGCCGTTTGGCGGGTTGCGTCACTGCGATGTTTGTTTACGTTGACGATAAGTGCACGTCCCACGAAATGCGACCGTATAATTAAATCGAACAATAGAAAATACACAAACACTGCACCGAAATAATTGACTAGTAATCTGTGAAGAGAAACATACACCACTGCTCACGCGGGGATTATGTAAATAACATCGAATCGTTTACCAGTCAATTATGTAAATAAACATGTAAATAAACATGTAAATATAAATTTGAACGAATGTTGTGCGTGCTCAGGAGTGATGTAGGATGTGTAATTAAATCCTGTTAATGAGGATCATTACGAAAATGATCGGCTGCATGTTTTTATGATATAAGACTCGAGAAAGACACAGAAGTGTAGTATACAGGTATGCATAATATGTGTACACTGCACCTGTTTTCTGAAAATTCGTTTAAAGTTTACGTATTCGTAAAAATCGATGTAACATAAAGTTTGTAATTATTGAAACTCGATTATGGTGAATTCGTGGCAGAACTCATAGATATTGGAGATCGTCGGAATATCTCGACGTACACCGGGTATATACTCCAATAATGAAAGACATGCCCCGGCGTGGTGAGTATAATTATTTAACAACGTATATTTATTAATATCTGTGAAATATTCACATTTAATATTTTTAAAAACATTTTTTCCTCCTTCCTAAGCATGTGCTTTGCGTTTGGCGGTAATTATATAAATTGTATAAAATTTAATTAAATTTAAAAATCGATATAAGAATTCAAATGTTGAGAAATTTCAATCTACGAATATAAAACTAAAGCTGAATTGTTAATATTGTAGAAAAAATTGGAGGGAAGGAAAGAAAAAGTTAAAACAATAATAGAAGGAAAATGTATAAGAGTGCGTATCAAAGCTATTGAAAACTAATCGTTGCTAACATTGAATACAATGTATTTGTAAGTAAACTAAAAAATATATAAATTTCTTTAAAAATTGGGATTCCTTGTATGAAATTTGCGATCGCGCTCTTACATGGCGCACGGAATATATGGGCAGAATTCTAATGAAAGGATATCTTATATATATATATATATATATATAGATCACGAACGCGAACGATATCAACGGCTGCGATAGGTTTTGAATGAGTTTTCGCGACGTTGACAGCTGATCCGTAATAAAATTCTAACTTGAACCTTGCAAACACTGTTTAAAACATCAATTGCATTTTGAGCGAAGCTGTTCAAGGCCCATGAAATATACGTGATTGGTTCTTAACCGATGACATTTTCAAATGTATTTACATGTAATTTCAACGCACCACTTTTCCGATTAACAGAATGGTATACAGGGTGAAATATTTAAACAGCAGGGCTAGTAATGTACACTCGAACGATTGACGCTCGGTCAAATGAGTTTGAACCCCGAAAACGTGTCCCTTATGTAAACGTATGTACGGTCAGCCTTGCTCTCGCAAATTCTAACGCTGCGGGACTTGCAAAAATTTTCCATAATGTAATGATAACTTCCCTCGCGGGGATCGGACCGTTTAACGGTCTAATTCTCATTTACGGAGAAATGGCAAGTAGCAGTTTCGTTGATCGGAAAAAAGATCGTACTTGCATGCACACGAGGGAGAATCTACGATTGCGAGCGGACGAGCGAGAGAGGGTGAAGGAAAGTGGGAGCAGGATAGGAGCGTAATTTGCGCCGCCACCACAAGGTGTCAGCATTGCATGCGGCTCGCTCGCTAGCGGCCACCATTGTTGAAATTCTGCTTTGGTTGATGCCCCGACGATTTTTTGGCCGAAAATCGTAAATTCGCCAGCCCCTGGCAAGGGCCCTGTGCGGAAGGTGCGTATCCCGTGATAAGCCCGCGATTATGACCGAGCTGTAGCAGCCCGAGGTGGCGCGTTCCGCGGTTAAGGGCCCATCGGGGAAATCCAGTGAAATCGAGTGTGCCCATCGATTTACGCGAAAGAAAGAGGCACCCATGTCCGTGTCATACGTCTTGTCGGGGTGTTGGTGTTGTGTGCGGTGGGCTGAATTGTGCATGGTACAGACGTGCGTGCATGCGTGCCGGTACAATGCGACGCGTTTGCATCGCGCACCGTGCAATCTGTCGATCCTAGATCGTCCCGCTGGCCGGAGTGGAAAACTTTCATTATCCGTGCCCACCGAAACTCTGATGTTCCGGAGTTAGATAGAGACCGCGCGCTGGTAACTTGCAATTTCTGTTTCTTTTTTTCTCTCTCCCCAAGTGGGGTGCACGTTGTTCCGCGTGTCCGGCACACGCGGCTCGCGCGTTATCATCGGCGATAGTGTCCCAGGTGCGGGAACCGTGTCCCTGCCTCACTCTGTTTCCCCCTTCGTGCGTGTGTGTAGGTGCGTGCGCGGCGTGCGTATGTGTGTGTGTGTGTGCAGTTTTACGGGGTTAGATGTCTTCTTCTTCTTTCCACGCTTTGCACGTTGCGCGTGCATAGGCGTGTGCACGCGCGACGCACGTCATTCATGTGTGTATGTATACGCGCGCTCGTCTGCACTTTCGTACGGGTGTACATGCGCGGCGGGTTTGTTAACGAACGTGCCTCTTCTCCGTGTATATGCGTGCTACCGTGCGATACGTGGTACCCACACTGCGTGCCATCGGAATTCACGAAAAGCCACGCGAACTCTGCCCTGCCAGCCACGCTGCTAGACACGGAGATCGCTGATCGAGATACACAGTGTTAACATGCTCGTCGCTCCCCTCGTGGGCAATCGGCACCGTGAAACACCGTAGGTGTTGTTTCTTCTTACGCCCGGCTCCTGCGGGAACCGTTAGAATCTTCTTCGCCTGCTGCTCTGACAGATCCATCGAATGCGGCCGTATTGAATCTATGATGAATGGTTTCTGGGACACACGGGCCCCCGTGTTGTAAGATACATCAGTGGAACACTGAACGTACCAACGTTGACACCCTGGCAATAATTCCGTTCTCGTCGCTAGTCGTTTATGTTTATTCACGGATTCTGTATGATTTCGTGTTATATGTGTTTTCTCTACCTCCTTCTACTTTAATCAATCGTGAAAGGGTACTTACAATTATGTGCTAAGCGTTGCATTAACGCCGGGAATGTAAGAATCTTTCTCCTTCCGCGAACGGCTCGTACGCGCTTTCGAAATACTTCGAAAATATCTGTACAGTAACATTCAGCTTCCTAATAACTCCAGCGAATGAAAGTTAAGACAAGCACCCTCTAAAACTGTAAACACTGCGATCTATAAGTCTTACGCGAGAAGGATTTGCGCTTTGTGTAAACAACTACGTACGAGTGTTTTAATAGAAAGAGACAATTACTTTGCTCTTCTTTGATTCCGAATGAAATAATTTAGTATCGACGACAGTGCCTTGTTTCGCAAAGTGTTAGAGGCTTGATAAGTTTCGATTGTTGTTGTTGTCGGTAATAATATTTGTGCGCTCGTCGTTGTACCAGTAACATTAGTCAAATATTTCCGTATCGTTGGGTTCGATCCTTCGATTGTTAACTTAACGAAGAATACGATTCGAGAAGGTTTACTCAAGTCCCTATATGTCTTCTTTTGATAATTTCAGAAACTGGAAACACTCGTAGTTGTGTATTGCAAGAAGGGGAAGTTAACGCTCCCAATTTATATAATTTATCGAATAACCATCGGTTTTGTCGAAATACACAGAATACAAATGAACAAAGCGTAAATAATCCAAATCTGCACTATGGTGTGACTTGTCGAAACACGTGGGCTGTTCCCAGCAATGGTAAACATAATTTTTAGCACCTCTTTCACTTACGAGCACGTTATAGATAAAGAATGCTACGCAACCGTTGGTTCGGTATAAATATAATTTCTCTCGTTTCTTTGATTTCCTACATCGGGAAGGTTCGTTTCGTACAGACGACGTCCGATACGATGTCGTATGTTCTTGATTATAAAATAAGAGAGTCTTAAACGTAATCGTAGCTTCCAATTGAAATTTTCATTTGCAGGGCCATTCGTACTTGGAGTCGCGCCAAAATGGGCGCTATCGAATAATTTCATGCAGTGGGATTACATACAAGAGTTGGTAGCACATGGTGGTGTGCCAGATGTATATGGTTTATATCACAAGGAGGAAAATATTATAGGCGTGTCGGATGTAAACCCAACATACGTCGATCAATTCATAAACTTCTTGCAACCAACGAATAACGACAAGATAGCAAATTCTGTTACGCCGAAGGGAACGATTGGTAAATGCTTAGCGGAATTTCCAGAAGACGAGTGTGAGAATCGCAAGGAGAGTTATAGTACCTGTCGAAGCGACGATAGCGAAATAAAAGCAACTAATTTACCGAATACCAACGGCGTCGTCGCCCAGTTCCGTAAAAGGGAGAGCGAAAACTTGCCCGAGATAGATACAGGAGTTCGGCGTCATAATAAAAGTCTCGATAGTTTTTGCTGCTTGTCGGAGCGCCTGAATAGTACGGAAAATATTGCACAGTACAAGTGTCTATCCGACATTTTCGAACAGTGTAAAAATACTTATAACCTTCTTTGTGCTTCTGAAGAAGACAAGCCACTTAATTTGATAAAAACTCTGGAGGATAGTAAAAGCTGTTGCGGCAAACGAAGCGGCGGCAAGAAAGAACTGTGCAATTTTTCGGAGACGAAAGGATCTTCAAAGAACCGTGCCATTTCGAATCGAACGAATCATTCCTGTATCATAGAGAATTGCTGTTACACAAAGTACAAGGAAATAGACTATGGTTTACTAAAATTTTCAGATTTAGAAAATTTGTCCCATAATTTGGAAACCGATAAAACGCCGCTTGAAACTTCGAAACGCAAAGTATGTAAAAATTTTCGAATAAACTCAGATTGCGCGTCAGACGGAGAGCGAGAGAGTTCTCCTGGTCTGGACAAATATTTGGATGGTAAAGCCTCGTTGCTTTCATGCGAAAAGAAAAATACAAACTTCTCTTTCGTGCATCCGTCGTTGAATGTTGAAGGTACTAATCTTAAAAGTGAATCTTGTACAGAGGAGCATACAAATAAGTCAAAGGACACCTATTTTGCAACCGCTTGCAAACCGACATTAGGTAATTGGGAGGATTTCGAAATGTCAGGGCAATATCCAGGTCATAGCCGACCTCCGGTTGGCACACCTCCACCGCAGACAGTTTGGAATCACCTTACAATGACTCAGGGTCAAGGTAATTTCCTTCGTTCGCGATAACGCGCGCGCTACGTTTCCATGTTTTAGAAATATTAATTCCGATTGTAACAGTTTCAGGCTTGAATATTCATCCAACGGCGCTGTCAGGCGCTGCCCTAAGTCCAGCTGGATTTTACACACATCCGTCTATGGCAAGAGCGTCTCACATAACATCACAGCTTACGCCTCAACTTGCGCATACTCAAGCGCCCCCTACATGGCATACGCCGACTGTACCATCGAAAAGTGTCACTCCAGCCAACGCGCCAGGAAATCCGTTGTTTAGTTTGCAAATGCTGGTAGATAATAGGCAGAATCAAAGTCAGTATAGAAACTCGCCGGGTTCGCAAAGTACATTAGACTTATCTTCTACGTCTGAAATTATCCCTGAGAATTACTCCCGAATACCGCAAGATATTCCGATAAGTTTGACCGCAAGAAATGTAGACAAAGGTAGCAGAAACGGGAATATAATTTCTCCCCCGATACCTTTAAACGGTGAGACATCATCGGATAGTGGGATCAGTTCGTCGGTACCAACGCCTAATTCTGTTAGCGAGCCAGTCTCGCTCTCGACGAAGGAACTTATAACACCTAAAATAACAGTGAAAAATTTCGAAAGCAATTTAAAAGGCGTGGCAAATCTTCACGATAAGATTAAGGAAATAAGTGTGGATAATTTTACGCAGAAAGTTATAAATCTACCACCTAGTGTAACGATCGAGAGGGTAATCCCGGACAAAAAGGAGCCCGAGATTATAAAAAGTAAAGATACGTTAAGTGTTATTGCGCAAGTGCCAAGAAATGTTCTACCTGTTATCGTGAATCTTACCTCTAAACCAGACAAAGATGTAGCAGATAGTCCGAAGAGGGAATCGTCCTCGGAACGGGATCGGAAAGTCGAGGAAACGAATGTTAGATCGCCCAAGAATTTACCGAAGAGAGGTAAGAAGGGCGTGGATTCTCTTTTAGAGAAGTTGGAGGGCGGGAATAAGAAGCTTGGCAGCGCTGAAAATATTGGATCTGTTATTGTGATGCCAGTGGAAGATACGTCTAGCGTTAAAAGTATGTCCCCCGATAGGCAGAAATCGAAATCCCCGAACAGAGAAGAGGACGTGGTGTCCCCGACATTCAGTAATGACGATTCCAATGATAACACTAAACAGCGCAGGAAAAGGAAGCTGGAGAAGCCTGTGAGGCTTAGTAAAGATTCGAAAACGGAAGTAGAGGATATGGAATTAGAGCCTACGGAACCAGCGGAGCCTAGGACGAGTGAACCAGTACCAGAGGAAGCAACACGCGCAACCCCGCTTGTTAAATTAGAAGACAATACCGATTCGGCGGAGCAAAGAATAGCTGAGAAGATAGAAGAGAATGCGGAGGAACGAAGTGAAGAGAATCAACCAATTAGAAGGCGGAGGAGCAGCGAAAGTACGCCTCCAAGTTCAACTCCGTGTAATCAAAGGGTTCGAAGAAAATCCAGCGACGATGCCACGGAGTTCTCGAAAGTGACGAGTCCGAAAGGTGTAAATAATACAAATCCATTTAATCAAGTCGAATCAGAGCTGGAGAAGATGTTCGCTGGTATTGTCGAGACAGAGACAGACGTGAAAAAGGAGGAATCAAAAACGGAGCTTACGGAATCGGAGCTTCAAGATGGCGGCGCGGCGAAAATTGAGAATTTAGAGAATAGTATTCTGCATACAAAAGAATCGCAGCACGTGCACCCCACTGACGTCTCGTCTACAGTTAATACGAAATTGTCTGGCAAGAAAGGTAAAAAGACCAAAGTTCAGGGGGGTAAACGGAAAATATCCAGATCGTCCGAGAATATCTTCGGGACTGTGGGTAACGACATGCCTCAGAAGGAAATCAAAAAGAGGAAAATGTCTAAGAGTTCGAAAAAACAAAGCGTCTCGAAAAAGACGAAGAAGAACACGAAAATAGACGGGTTAAGAGAAATGGCATACGATTCCGGATCGAATGCAAGTTCTATTAGATCTCGTGGGCCGGTGGTTCATGTTGAAGGTCCAAGGGACAGTCCATTGAGCATTCAGGTAGTTAATGCGCCGCGGGAGGAGGAAGAGGAGAAGAATAAAGAAAAGCGGAAGAGTGTCGGAAATGGTAGTGCTGGGAGGAGCAAGAGACTCAGCCATCAGAACGATTTAGATTATAGGGGTACGTGTCTTTAAATCTTATATATTCCTATCCAGCCAGCTGTATTAATGATGTAATATCATCGACTACATTTGAGTGATTTGTCTCGCGCAGGTAAAGTCAGTAGAGCGGGTCTCTTTAGTTCAACATTATCGTCGCGTTACGATGCGCACACAACAGATTCCACATGGGTTTGTGTGTTTTGTAAACAAGGTCCTCATTCTGTTATACCTGGGGATCCTGTTCGGCCGCATCCTAATTTGGCTGGTCCACACATAGCACCTGGAACTTACACTGTACGTTGCATATAAAACCACTGGTTACCATTAATCACGAATCCCACCAATTAACGGCATTATCTGTTTTAATGGCAGGTTCCAGCTGGCGTTTTGAGCGATTTATTTGGTCCGTATTTAATTGGTAAAGAGCGTTTGGAAGATGGAATTCTTTCAGCCGACGAGCAAGAGATTACTACAGAACAGAAGAAAGGCGGTAAGAATAAAAGGAGTTTGAGGTACGCCGGGCTAGCCGATCAGTTCACTGCAAAGATGGGTAAAAAGAAACGGAATTCTGTTGAAAATAACACCAACGCCATGTTTACGGGAATGACTGTACTTCCTGGGGAGGAGCAACGTTGGGAAGTTTGGCTCCACGAACAGTGTGCTATTTGGGCAGCTGGAGTGTACATGGCAGGTATAACGAACAATAATACTTTTTACGCGGATAGATCCTATTAGGATGACTCACTTCAAGTTCGTAGCGTACGTTACATTACACATTGTAAGAAAGGAATGATCTCTGTTACAGGTGGCAGAGTAACAGGTTTACAAGAAGCAGTGTGGGATGCAGCGAAATCGGTGTGCGATTCCTGTGGTTTAACAGGGGCAAATATTGGCTGCGTTAAACGAGGATGTAAAGCTGTTACGCATTATCCTTGTGCATTAACGAAAGGTTGGCACCTGGACACTAATCAGTATATACCGAAGTGTAACCTCCACCGAGTTACGTGAAACTTCGGTGAGTGTGCTATTATAGCGCGGAAGAAATTTCTATTTATTATGTCGCGAAATGTAGCTTTAATTTAAAACATGAAATGATTAACGACACTTATGGCAGGCCGCGTATAAATTTGTTTTCCGATAAAGATAGCCTCGTCACTTTAGTTCACATGGAAGCTAATGATTAATTTATATTTTTCAGCATTTAAGAGCTTTAAGACGTTTTGAAATTACGCTTTGCATCGTTTGATGCATAAGTGTGTTTGAAGTGTGAAAGTATAAATGTCAGGACCGATACATGGTAATTTGCATACGGAAAATATCAATATGCTCGACAGAAATACCTTCCAATGTACAAGATGTTCGAATGAGAATGCTGTTGCTGTCATTAAGAATTACAAATGAAAATGGAGATTAACGGAAACGAGGAAGCGGAAGTTCTTCTCGTTAATTAAATTTAATTAATTTTCTTGGCCTGTGGCCTTGAACAGTGGCCTTTTCGACCTAATGTAAAAGCAAGATTTTTTAATTTAAACTCTGTAGGATAGATGAATCGTTGCCGAGGAACAATTGTGAAATCAAAAAAGTATTTGCTTTTTTACTGATATTTAAGGAACTTCGAGAGGTTACAAATTTTTCCCTAAAACATCATGTACGCAGGAATAAATATTATAGGGCATATTGTACCAAAATTCGAAGAAGAGAGGAGCGGTGAGAATTCGGCAAAAGGCTTGGAAGGAGCGGATCGCCCGCTAAGAATTGTATGTGTGTATATAAAATGGGACGGATTATTAATCAATTAAATTGATGGGAATTCGAACACTCTTGGCACTTTTCGTAAAAAGTGCGGATGAGAAACATATAGGCAAGTGTTCTCCCGCGAATGTAAGAAGTCATCTGTAAATAACAAAATGTTCTTATGTGAGAAAATGATTATTATATTATTATACAATTCCAATGACACTGTAAGACATTCTTCCGTTTTTAAACATCCATGCTGTTTTGGTAAGCATGTGTGGTTACGTTCTTTCTGCGCGAGAATAAATCTAGTGTAACGACACTTAATTTCTATTATCATTTTTTGAAAGTTATTTGTGACATATAAATCTTGTGTAGGTGTAAATAAATAGACTTTTCGCTCGTATAATATATCTCTTTATTTCTTCACCTCGTTCGCTTTTGCAACTACATTGTCGAAGTAATTTCTGTGCCTAAAGAGAACCGGCTCACATGTTTACTTAAAGAGAACCACTTTGTAACCATTGTAATTATTGTTATTAACGTAATATCTCCAAGGACAAAACGTACATTTGTTCCAGGCATATTAACTTCTCGTTTTCTGGCGTTCCGACGACCATAAACCTTCGTGTCTACTATAATTTATGAGTGTGAAAAACCAGTGATTAAGATTTAATAGGACATATACCACTTAGTGATTAAATTAATCGCTACTTATTATTATAAAATTTACGGCAATTATTACTGATTTATATTATATTATATTATTTTTTCATATTAATATTATTGTAGTCACCCCCGCGCTGTCATCATTGTCACTGTCATGTTCATCAGACTTTGTAAGAGTGTAAAAGAGAGAAATTTTTGTAATAACAGATTTAAGGACGACGACGACGATGTTGAACTGTTTCGATGCATCAGGGAGAGGTAGTAGAAATCAGGAAAATTGTACAAAAGTATATAGAATGAAAAGTGTACATAACATTAATTCGAGTAGAGTTGGAAGCAAGTATTTTATACATACATAAGATACGCGCAAGTATTTTATGTATATATAAAATAAACATCGACGTGTACGCTAAAAGAAGATAGTTGCCACTCCTCCTCCCACAACACAGAGTGCAGCAGATTAAGAGTAACCGTTTTTAAATATTAGTTACATAGATACGCAATTAAATTGTCGAAGAGGAAATAATTCTTTGTACATATATATCATATGTAGTAACAAATGTCTTGTAAAGAAACGTCGAACAGCGTAAAGAAGCATTCTGTTTGGAAGCGTGACGTATCCGTTTTAAATGTAAGACGACAAAATGGTTTACTAAGAGGTGAACATATTTCGGTTTTCCTTGAAGTCCTACGACGCGGAGGGCCGTCTCTGTAAAAATTAATGTAAAGGGGATACAGTCGGAAATAACTGCTTAGGTGCGAGGAGGGAAATTGAATTGTAAACGAAACGCTTATATTATACAATTGTGTATGAAAGGGAAACAAAATTTTATCTTAGACGAATAACTTGTAAGATTAATTAATACTTGTGATACAAAAGAGAAAATTTTCTGGATAGAGCGGTGTGATGAATAATTCCAGTATATTCTTATGTTACATATATATATATAACTCTGCGTACATAGAGCACTTCTTACGTACCCGTGTACAGTTTAATTTTATAGTAAGTAATCGTACCGCTGTATACATACTTAGTCTCTATTCGCGGAGGAGAGAAATCAAGATATTATATACCAAAATTTTAGAGATTCTAGAATCCTCTTTGTACGCATTGTTTACGTAATATTTAACAAATCTCGACGGTGACGCGCGAGAGCGTCCCGCCACCTGTCTTGTATAAATGCTGAGCACATTTGGCTTGTAAATTGCGGAGAGGATAATTTAAAGCACCGGAATAATCAAGCGCAAAGGAACTCGGATATCACAATGCCTAAGTAATTTGTATAAAATATAGATCTGTAAAATAAAAGTGTCGCATCGTGATACGCGGCGAGAGAGGTACGGTAGTATAATGATCGCGAATTCGAATCAACAAGGACGATTCTGCATTGTTAGAAAAAGAATGAAATCATTAGGTATTTTTAATTCCTTGCCTTTGTATGTCATAAGTCTAATTCGCTTTAGTGTCTTGTTTTCTCTTTTTTATTCTTTTTCTTCTTCGATTCGGTCCTCTCTTATTCTCTCAACTGATCATAAGTGTGTAGAAATTCGTTTGTGACCTGGTTTAATTGTCGAATAATCGGTAGGGAAGGAATATCACTTTTACTCTATTTAATGATATGGAATGGTAGAGAAATTCGCGGAATGTATTTGAAATCAATACAATAATACAGCTAAGTATACATCTTTGTGTAATATAAATATAATGAATAAAACATGATATATAAGTCACAAGTCGGAATAACGGACACTTTCGAAACAGCCCTTCAAATGTTGTGTAAATGTACAAAATTAATGGGGGCAGAACGATTATTGTACCCTTGTATCAACTTTGATTCCATTTAATGAAAAAGAGAAGATAGGAGCACCGCACACGAATACCATGCAGATTTCGATTGTGTAATAAAAATTTCTACGTACGTTAACAGATGGATAACATTATTTTAATCGATGATATTTGATTTGTTTCTTGTTATAAAGCGTAATGAGATAAATCTTTGTAAATATATTTAAATACACCAGATCCATAATCAAATCAAATGTATACTTTTATATCGCGACGGTGTTGAACGACATATATTTTTTTTTTTTTATTTAAGTAACAAATCATTTCAGGTATGGTATCTACCAAAAATAATGATACGGTTATTTTATTTTATACCTGACGCTATAATCGTAAAATGTTTTAGCTCTTAATCATCGGAATAGATTTATATAGATAGCATTTAATTTAAGGATATGAATTCACTTATTACAAATGGAATAGTTCGTAACATATGAAATTATGAAATACTATCGAGACACAGGGGACTCTACTGTTCTTAAAATGTTATTATTTTTATAAACGTAGTTTTTTTCACGTAAAAGTTACATACAACACGTGTTACGTCACGTTTACCAAAAAAATATAACCATGTTAATATACAAGGATCTTTACTATTTAATTTAACGTTTCGATGGTCTTAAAGTTGCCGCTATAATAACGCATTAACAGCATTGAACACTTTTTACAATCAATTATTAGATAGACACGTGCACGTTTCAATAGTTTCTCGCACGACTCGTAGAAACAATCTGTTTTCACTTACGATTATGCACTCTTACTTTCTGGTATATACGACATAATAATTCATTGTAGAGACGCACAGCAGTAAATAGTATTGTTTTAATAAAAGCAGAAATAAAAGGATCACGAGTTAAATGTATTTCCTTTCGTTTTTTACTTATTCCTCTGAAACTGGCGTAAAAACCTTATACATCGCTAAAATATTTAAACTCAATATTGTCGTCGATGTGGAACTATAAGATTTATGTACATACATTAGTTCGTAAATGTGTAACATATTTATATTACAAATTGTACGTTTCCCAGTATTTATGTATTCGAATTCTGTATAAAAAATATTTCTTTCTATATTTAATACGAAATAGAAGAACCGTCTTTTATCAGATCGCTGTAAAATAATGGAGGAGAACAGGCGTTATGTTAATCATGTCCGCATTAGAACCTGTAAAATAAATTTCTCTTCATTTAACAAACATGCGAGACTTGATTTTTAAACGAAGAATCATACTTCGCGCCCGACACGCCATCTTGAAATTCGAAACAGGTATGCGTTGAATGGGTCTTATCCCCGATACATCGATGGTTGCGTGCGGCAGGGGGGGGAGGAATGAGAAAGTCTTCCCACTTTCTAGTAGAGTATGCAAGAGTATGCGCCTTTAGTGTGTTGTCGACTGCCGTCCGGGTCGGGTGTATCGCCGCGTATTTAAACGATGGCCGAGTTTCCGTAAAGTTTTGTGACTTTTACGGTGACATGGGGATTATGTCGGCACGAAATGGGTAATCTATCGACTATAGTGAAGTTTAGTGCGGCACTCTTCTCCTGCCTCGTGGATTATACCTGGGCTGAAAACGAGCTACGAGGTAATAAACATTAACTATGCCTGAATCACGTACCCCGTATCCTGCACGTCAAACACACGTGGTTTAATACAATCTACCCGATCCTTACGGCGTCCTTGTTACTTATCATTTTTGGCGCCATTCCGTTAGTTCAAATCTCTCCGCAATATGCAGCTCAACGATCAAATCGCGAGTGAAAGTGCATTTGCCCATTAAGGCATTAATAACGCGTGTCAATTGTAATTAATGCTCATCGATTACAATTAACAAGCAACTTTGCCCCTGTGCCAAAGCTGATATTCGTTCCCATTCATAATAATATATGCTGCGCGGTTAGAATACTGGGGTATCATGGACTAAATCGGGGAACGGAGGTAATATAAGGGTTTTCTTATTTAGTAGAAAGATTTAAAGGGTTTTCAATTCGTGACATAATGTTTTTATTAAACAGTATGAAATGGCGCGCCAGACAGTGGTTCTTAATAAGCGCAAGTTATTATTTCTCAGTGAATCATGTCACGCCGTGACAATCCATAAAAATTATCCTTCCTCTGTCTTTGCCTCGTACGAAACGTAGCGCTGTGATTGACGGTCAGTGCATCTCGGAGCTAATTGTCGTGCATGCGATGCTCGCGAGTTTGTAAGTGCATCGTACTAGAAATCCTCTTTGGGTATCAGCTGTGCTCCCTTATTGCTCCGCATCCTGTCGACGTTTTATGGTTGTCCAGAAGCTATACTTCTGTTAACATCTACTGCAGGAAGTAAGAGTTGTGTAAATATTTTTTATCCACACTGCGCATCGATTCACGTGACCAAATCGGGCTTCGCGTTTCCATTTCCAAGTACTTCCCTCGTAACTAATTCTTCCATTCAAGTGGGGGTGACGCGTAAGCTAGCCAATTTACGAGACATAATTGCTGATAATTTTGGGCTATCTAAAAGTATACTTCTAATACCATAATTCTAATTTAGCCTTTTTAAAGAGTACAACAGTATAATGTAGGGCAATTTTTATACATGGACCGCTACAATGAACACCCTGCATACAACGTGGTCCATTAATGGCGGTGCATTCGGGAAGGGGGTAGTTCTCCATCCCTAAATGAATTGAAAACACAATAATGTTTTTATAAATGATTAATTCGCGAAGTAATTTTGTAATTTTCTGCCCATTGCGCTAAAACATTAAGGGCACAGTTGTGCATACAGTACTTACGTAAATCGTTCCCAACCATGTTTACATTAATAAATCATGAAGAATTAATCTCTCCACCCGTTTACCAGTTTACCACCGACAGGCCACCTTGTATGACCAAGCAAAGTACATAAAATTATTATAATTATACACAGCTCCGTGTGGAAACTACTCTGTTTAGTAGAAGATGGCATTAATTCTTTAAACAACAGAGTTATGCCAGCGATCGCGCTAATTGAGATTAAGCCGATGTTTCGGCTTGTTTGTGCAAGTGAAAGGAGACAAGAATCGGTTTTTGCGCTGTCGGAGCGTGCTTGAACGCTAGCTACTCTAGGCTAGAGAACGCATTGTGCTCACCTGTAGCGATGGGAATGATACCGAATCAATAATATCGACACCAGATGGCAAAATATCATTTTCAATGAATTGTTCACAGTACCGCGATATTAGTTGCTTTATGCTGTTATCACTACTAGGACTACATCAACGCTAATTCCCACGAGCGTATATTTAGAGCATAAAATAAATCCACTCACGTGTTTCGATTAATCCCGTTTCAACCGAAGTAGTACATTCAACTTGAAATATTCAACTCGTAGAGATTTTACTTGCGATTAAATATAATTTCCGTTTATTCCATTCAATGCATTCACAGTGGCAGCGATTGTTGCCCGTTTCTTAAAGTACCTGATGCTCAGCGCTTTTCTACCGATTTGTTCGAATGTCGTACGTACTTATCGTGTCACTCCCATCGCTACTCACCGGCCCTGACCAGGACGGACCACCGCTGGTCAGGAACCGTAGATGCAAGGGAAAGGTATACAGTTCCACGATGGAAATGCCTCTGTAAAGTCTCCTAGAAGCAAATCGTGGCATTTGCCGCCGCTTGTGAGACACTCTTACACCCTACGAAATTTTTCATTCCGAAAGGATCGTCGCAGGAATTATAATTATTATTATTCGCCTACGCGCGATATTAGATAGAAGAAAGATGGAGATCTGCGTGGAAAGCTGCGTCTCCAAACGAAATATGGTCGCAGATTGGATCTCACAAGGGAACACTACCGACCCGAAAATTTGGATTCTAACGAAACTTCGTTTCACGCAAGGGGCAATTTTCTTTTTGAGGAGATTGCGAAGGGGCCAAACTAGCCCTTAAAGTTGCCGCGTTTTTTTTTTTTTAAATATCTTCGCATTGAAAAAATCACGTTGCTCTATTTGGGGAATAATTGAATCGCTTGAAGTAGTATCAGAATCTTATTTCCAGCTCGAGACATGAAAAAAAAAGGCGGATCGCGGCTTTGCTCGCGAAACCGGACCACCGGCGGAAAAATTTAATTTAGCACTCTGCGAAAATATACAAATAAGTTCCCCTTCTCGCCGTTTCCCCGCGGAGCGTGCAGAAATTCAACTCCTATTTATTTAGATTGCTGTGCGAATGTTATTTTTAAGTTGAAACGAAACTAACGGGCGATTCTAGAGCGCAATGAGAAACGTATTCTTGGTTGAATGAAGTGTATATAGTCCGTGAAACTTCACTCTCCTTCGCTTCACTGTGGGATAATTTTTTTTGTATTTTGCAGTTAAAGAGCCGTTTTAAAAAAAAAATCCTGCACTCTTCATTCTTTCGCGTTGTTGCGGATTTAAACGAATTTAGTATAGAACGGTGAGGAATTTGTTTGCCCCCTTATCAAGTAGCAAACAAGTAATCGCACGCGTCCGCTTTGTTGCCGAGGACGTTCATCATTCCCCGCTTCTTTCTCTCACTAAAATTTCTAACTTGAAACGAGCCAGCGCTATCGCCGGCGAAGGAGTATTTCATAAGCATTTTACATTTTAACATGACTCGGTGATTCTGTTAGCGAAATTCGCGAAGTCATATTTCTATCGTGTTACGAGTAGAAAGTAGACACTCGTTATTCATCCTATCAGAATCACTGGCAATTTCTTTCGTAGAAACACTTTTATTCTGCTGAACACATTAAAAAAAACTGCTCGCAGTGGTGGACGAAGGAAAGTTGGAATTCATATTTTTACATGCCTGCCTGACTAACTTATTGTCAGTACTCTGAGTGCGCTCGCCATCACTGACCTATTCGGGCAAGACCCAGTCTTCGTAATATAAATTTTAACACACAGTTCTCTCTAATAGAACTATCTTCTGAAGCTATCTTCTTCGCAGTTTAAACTTCCATTCCGCCACTACTGTATATCTAGTGCGCTCTATTTACAATACAAACATGCAGTGGCGCACTCGGGATTTAATCTCGGGGGAGCCGAGTTGAACGGGTAAAAATATTTTCAATGAAAATTCAATAGAATTCATTACGCGATTACAAGAATTTATTAAAGAACAAAATCCAGCTTTGAAAATTCCCTTTGGAAGTAACATACCTACGCATGCGTTGCCCCTAAACTTTCCCACGAAAAGCTGTCGAAATTAAAAAAGAATTTATCAGAAAATGTCGTTCGTGCCAATGGCAATACTATGCCTACTACAGAATTGGATTTTTGGCGCTTACGGTGTCCTCTACAAGGACTCTTGAGTTCAGTTTCTAATGCAATCTCGCAACTGTTGGTCAACGCAGCGCACGATCAAGCTTTCCTGCGCGGTGCGCTCGGTTGTTCCGTTGCAAAATTATTCGCTTTGTGTTTCGCTATGTCCGGGGTTGCTGCCGCGCGTATGGTCTTGTGCCGTACACACGTGCCCCTAGCACATCGCTAGATAGAGCCTGATAAGCGGTAGCATCCTGTGAGCAGCTTGCTCCGCGTACAACCATAGCTATCATTTAGATGGAAAGATTGCTCGGGGCTTTTTTAATTAGTGCGACCACACGACCACCGTCAGATAGTTGTTTCGCGTTTCCACTACTCGAGACAGCGGAGAGCCACATAAGAAACCGATGTCTTCTACCGTAAGCTTCGTGCCTCGTTACTTTAGGAGGTACCTACACTGGAGGGCCAATTTTTTGCCTTTTTTTACGGAGACGCAGAGAAAAGAAAAACACGCAGTTTTTACCGACGAGCATTGTCCACGTGTATTTATGAACATTTCAGTAAGTTGTGCAAAAAATTTCAGCCGTATATAACAATAATTAAGTGGCGCAAGGTTTCGTAAAATGCCCATTCAAGTTCGCCAGGCATTTCCCGAAATAATTTCTCCCTACGCTTCGCTTGGCTTGCCTCAAGAGAAACACTCGACGACGCCCCGGGACAATCGGTGCGAAAAAGACTCTCGGCGCGAAAGCACTAATCAATGTTTATTTAGATTTAATGGCCGGAGCGAGCGCAGCTTGAATGACGTAATAATTGAAGTTTATTATTTTTGTAATTAAAAGCAAAGTTAACGGTCGGGATAGTAGCGCGTAAAAGCTGGCACGCCGGCGCGGATACTCTAATTAACGCGATCCCATTACTGTTAGCCGATTTACTCGCGTGTACTATGCCGTAGAAATTACGCGTCCGGTGCAACCAGGTCAGAGTTTCGGGCTGGGGTGTGCGGGATCCACAAGTGATTTGCAGGAATCCATTGTACAGCCGGGATACTAGTTTTGAAATTAATAAACGCGATTCGACGTTCTGGCTGTTTGTAATATTCGAGCCAGCTCCTTTCGTCGACTCCCGTTGCTACCAAACGGGGCGCTTTGGATAGCAAAACTGTGTTATCGTGCTTCGTGAAATATGAATTATTAAAAGTGGATAATACGAAGAATAATTTAGAAATCAGACCGGAAAATAGCTGCGATTCCGTGCGCGCTCCGCGGTTCACCGTTGAGTCAGCGATTATGGGAATCAGATTCGAAATAAATTCCGCGCTGTCGTGCTGTTACGCATGGCCTTTTAATTCTAACAGTGTTTCGACAAAGTATCCTCGAGTACTTAATCCGTTAAACGGTGTGAGGCTTAAAAAAGATTAATGTGCAAGCGTAAAGAGAACATCGTTGCTCTTTTAACGCGCTATTATTTATCAGGCTCACTTAACAGCTAAATCTTAATCATTCGAAATTATCAAATCCCACATGAGTTTCTAAAGGAAGTATTTTTCTGGCAACATATGTACCTAGACACCACAGGGCTGCTAAATTTTTTCAGGGAAAATATAGTACTTTACGGCCAAATATGATAAAAAATATAGTACCTTTCGGAGGAAAATGGTACAAAATCAAGCTATATCAAACACCTTATTTTTTAAATGTATATTTTTCGTGCATTTTGCATTGTTAAATAATTTATTGTCTTTAACAAATACATGTCAAAGGTTTGATCGCACTGAAAGTCCAAATTAACATATACAAGAAGCTCATTTTTTATGAGGTACAGACTGGCTCGGTTTCCCTCTCCCCGCCACTTAATATTCATTACAGAAAAAGTCCTCTCTTAAAGTTTAAGTTCGCAAATTAAGGTTTGATGTGGCTGTAGACTAAAAAAAGAAGTAAAATTGTAGAATTTTATCGATGCATCGGAAATATAATAAGTATTCTTACGTACTATATCTTTTTCTAACGGTATACAGTACACTAAACAACAATATAGTACAATACTATACATTATAGTACGGTTAGCAACATCTTAATATATAAAGCAGAAAGTGCTCATGTGTTTGTCTGTCGCCTAAGAACTTTCGAACGGTAAACTGAGGTCACGAAATGTGTCCCAGCTCATTATGCCTAGCTAATCCAGATGAATGTGACTATTGTCACAAAAAATAATTATTTTTTATCTTTATTTTTTTATATTTTAAAATCATAATCTAAATTCCGGGCGAAGCCGAGTGATAAAGCTGTAGGCTTATACAGACGGAGCGGAAGCTGGGACTATAGGCGAGGGGAAAAGGTAGAAACCAGGCAATTCGGTGGTTAGCTTCGGATGCATTCGGTTCATGGCGACTCGTCATTGATGGTTGTGTTCGGAACTACTTTTACTCTGTCATGAATAGTCAAACGTGATATCTCCAAGTACGATTTTATTTAAAAAAAACCTTCATGCTATTTACTAATTGTGTTAAATATATATAACCTAAATACATGATATACGGAATATTTTTAACTTAATACCTTCGGTCGAAATTCGGAATCATTTTAATTAATACCTTTTCGACTATCTCACATAGACACATAACGCGATTGTATATCTGAAAAGCACCAAAGGGGAGCGGAGTTACCCGATTTACCTGTATCACCCTCTTACCGCGAAACCTACCACCCCCCTCAGCTTTCGCCCCGTCTATACAGGGTGATTCTGGAGCTCCGCCGGACAATGGATGCGTCCTGGTACCCCGTGGCGAGGTCAAGCCCCCGCAGTGCCCCACCGAATTTTAGGGCTTTCGACCCTCGAAGGGGTTGGAGTGCCTATTAAGAAGTGAGAAATCTTCAACTTCCGCAATTCTCATCAGAGCTTTGCGAAAACGACGCCAATTGATTCCTTATATTTCGTCGATGAAACTGACCCCAAGAACGACGTAATTCGGAAAATAATTAAGGAAATTGCATGAAAAATTAATTTCCATAACCTCAAGCTAATTTCGTTAATAATAGTCCGATTTACATGAAATTTGGTATGATTTTCATCGGAAAAACATAAGGAATCTATTGGTGTAACTTCCATTTCGATACGATAAAGAATAAAGAATTTTTTAATACGCTGAAATGAATATTTCACGTTTTCACCCTCGACTGCGGGGGGTAGACCACGATTTGCCGGGGTCGACCGAGGATTCATACCTGTTTCAGAATAAAATAATTCTTTACTCTTTATCGTATCGATATGGAAGTGATGCCGATGGATTCCTTATGTTTTTCCGATGAAAATCATACCAAATTTCATGTAAATCGAACTATTATTAACGAAATTAGCTTGAGGTTATGGAAATTAATTTTTCATGCAATTTCCTTAATTATTTTCCGAATTACGTCGTTCTTGGGGTCAGTTTCATCGGCGAAATATAAGGAATCAATTGGCGTCGTTTTCGCAAAGCTCTGATGAGATTTGCGGAAGTTGAAGATTTCTCACTTCTTAATAGGCACTCCAACCCCTTCGAGGGTCGAAAGCCCTAAAATTCGGTGGGGCACTGCGGGGGCTTGACCTCGCCACGGGGTACCAGGACGCATCCATTGTCCGGCGGAGCTCCAGAATCACCCTGTATAAGTTTATGGCTGGCAAGCCTAACCTACCACCTTAAGTACCGTTCCCAAAAATTCACACCCTCATTTCCGCAACCCCGTCTCACTAATTCCACCGGGATTTATTAGCCTCCGCCATTTCCCAGCCGAGACCGTTGCTCCGCGTTTCGTTTCCAGTTTCTACAGTCAAGACGGTTGTTTCATCAGACGGCACACTTCGGGTGAGCGTTTCAGCCGGAGGTGCTAATAGTTCGGTCGAAGAGCCGGCGGGCCCCGGTGCGCAGGAAAATCCTGGGAACGATTCCTGCGGGCGTTTAGAGGGCGAGACGAGTGAATCCTAACAGGAGTTTCAGCGGAGCTCGTTAGGTCGCGGCGATGGATGGCCTTTTCTTATCTAGAGCCATACACGATCTCGGAGGCACCGTAGGTAAGCGGAATCCGGAGTTTTTTCGAGCCGTGCGGCGAGCGCGGCGCGGCGAGCCCGGCGGTAGAATGGTGAGCGGGGAGCGGCGGCCTCCGCTTCGAACACCTATTTGATTTTCCGAGGTACCGTTTTCTTCTACGAATCTAGCCCGATCCGTCCGTCTGGCGCAAGCCAGACACGGACTCGTATTATGTACACCTAAAGGGACACGGACTTTCCACGTATCTCTCGCGGCTGCTACTTTTTGTACTTCTCCTCCACCTACACGCGGCTACCGCTTGATCCGAGCAACCCGAACGCGCACGTTTTCAATTTCAACGTTTACTAGGTCGTGTAGCTGGAGTCTTCGCATTGCATGTAATCGAAATTGTCGGGTAATTTTAGGGGATATCAACAAATGGATATTCGCAGAGATGCGGAATATTCACAAAATATGCAATGTTATGATAGGGTACTTAAGGGGACTAGGCAGTCGAGAAACAGATTTTTCTATTGCATTTTCCGAAAGTGCTATCTTTTCTGAATAAAATGCCGCTTGGTTTACATTAAAATTCGCAAAATTGTTTATTTAGCAGGTAAAATGGTCAAGCGGCAACCTACCGCGTCGCCTTTGCCCGGAAACTTTAAACGCGTTTTTCTCGAATCCTTTTTTCTCTTGGTTTTTGCCTAGCTGCGAATGAACGGAGGTTCACAATTCAGATCGACTTGAAAAAATTACAGGATGTGCAAAACATATGCCATCTCCCGCGAAACCTCTGATATGGTCCGTAATAATTCGAGATTTTCATAAAAAAATTAAACAGCCGCGGCTTTTAGTAGCGCGCAAACACGACCGAATTGTTCTTGAAATAATCGCCGTTTTTCGGCCACCAATTTAATAATTCTGTATTAATTTTAGTTTTTATTGGTTCCGCGGGAAAGTACGGACGTATCAAACAAGAATCACAGCTTGAAGTTGGATTACGTCACTTTTTAAGACCAATATTACCTGAAAACTAGAGAAGAACGTTAAAATGTGTACCAGTCACCACCGCCATTTTTAAAGCACATGTATATTGCATACCAACTTTTTTTTTCAATCTCTATGATAATAATAAAGATTGGGTAAAAGGATACATCTGGATTTGCTTTCATTTTTCTACAAATTCATCAAAAAGAAAATGTTTCTTTCACGGAAAACGACTGCCTAGTCCCCTTAAGGGAGTCCCCCGAAATTAAATTTCATTTTTTTTTTATAAACTATATGAGTGTATTTTCCGTTGTACGTACGGATTCTTTGATTGAAAACAATTTTTTTTTAAATACGCTCGAGAAACTGTCCATCTTATTCGCAGATTTTCGAAAATTTTCTTCTAAAGCGCACCATTTTTACGAAAATAATTTGTTTAAAAAATCGGTACGCACAACGGAAACTACACTCATATAGTTTATAAAAAAAAATGAAATTTGATTTCGGATCTGCTGTTCCATAGTTACATATTCGACCAGCTCGCGTGGGGGCGTCTAGAAGATTAATTAATATATTAAAATTTATGGATGTTCTTCTATTAATTTTTTTATATAGTCTCTTAAGACAGCGTACTAAAGGTAGGTAATAAAAATTTTCTATGAAAACTGTATATTATTCCTGAAAAAATTTCTTAAAAATGGCTTACTTTTTCGGCAGTCACAGTGGTGTTCCCCCTTAAAGCAAATGGTAAAAATGTTAATTTTTATATTATATAGCAAAATTTTCCAAAACCATCCCAATGGTGCCCCAGTTTACCGTACTTATTTCATATCCAGTTTCTGGTATCATAACTATTATTATGACATTAATGGAAGCTCGAAGTACCATTAGATATTTCTGTTTATTCAAAGTCACGCCCCGTTTACACATCTGCCGAAGTCGCTAGAACTCCTCTTGACACACTGTGCGCATGAAAAAAGAACTGACTCCATTTTAAAGACACCAGCAAGCTTATCGTCCGAATGCAGTTCTTTATGAGGCACCAGGCAGTCTTGCTATCGGCATCCGGCCTGACAACTTCCGCCTTGGCTCTGGTAACTCATCGTCAGCGAAACATCTGCATCCTTCTTCTGTGTCCCCTCTATCGTCGCTTTCCGTCCCTCTTATCCTCGGCTATCTCGTTACCTGCTGCACAGGACTTTAATTCGCTGAGAACAGTCTCGAAATACAATACCCGTGCGATAAAATAAAATAATATCAGCGCCGAACCCCCGCAGCAACAGTTTCGCCTCCTTCGCGTTTCCTGATCGATCGTATTTCGCCGCCACTGTTTTAGAATCCGATCTCGGTATTTTGTTAAGCGACAAGTACCTTTACACCTTACGAGTCCATGGAAAAAGAATTTCTGAGTTTCACGTGCTACGAAGAAATCAATTTATATTATATGTACAGATAGCTTCTTTGCGTGGCTCTTATGTGGCCATTTCTCTTAGAAATTAATTCTTCTTCGCCTGTTGTTCGCAAAGTTACAGAGGATTCTCGCATCTCAAAGGAAAGCATCGCTTGCTGGGGCGAATTTGGGGATTTCGAGCCCCTAGACCATGAAATATTTTAATTTCAAATAGTCGAGACAATTCCAAAATGAATTCAATATGGCAACTCACGTATGAGTCATTGAATTGTTTTTAAAATTGCCTGAAACCTCCGGGTTTAAAACTTTCCCAAATTCTTTCGCTCAAAATTTGCCGCGTCCCAAATTTCATGCCCCCCAAAGTTTGCCGCGCCCCCAGATATGTCGCTCCACAAAATTTGCCGCTCCACAAAATTGGATGCTCCCCAAAATTTGCCGCCCTATACACAAATCCGGCACCCTGATCGCTTCTGAATATTTAATACGGAAAAGATGAAATACTGCATACGTACCTGCGGTGCCTGGACGTATGCGATTCGTGCCTCCGGAACACTAACCTCAGGATTTACACAATGTTAACGGTTTTAAATGCGTATGCGTAGTGGTTTCGTGACCGCATAGTTTTCCCGCCGTGTCTTCTCCGGCATTGTCGTATTTCATTCTATTTTGCGGCTCTCCTCATTCCCCGATTATCTCGTGCCTACCGCGAGCCCAAAACCAACGGACGTCAGCACGTTTCCCCGAGTGGAGGCGTATTTTGTTGCGTTCGGTACAGAAACTTCACTTTCGAACACGTTCAGCGAGGGGGCAATAATTATGCTACATTTTTCACTTTGGTTCGAGGAAAGTTTCGTCTTCGATAAATAAATATGTATCGTGAGTCAACGGTGACTCACGGCATAACAGTATAGATTGGCGGACAGAAACATTTAAAAAGTCTTGGATATTTAAAAGAAAAAAGTTCCAAGTTTCTTTTCCTATGTTCTCTTTTGTAATGTTTTTCACCCCCTTGTTTCAGGGAAGTGCGCTCGAATTAAGTAATTGCAAATCGGTTTCGGGCAAATCACGAGCCGTAGCCACTCGTTAAATTGTCGCAAAGGATACTCAGAAAAACGTAGCGCGTCGAATTAAAGCATGTTCCGCTGTTGCAACAGCTGATCAGATGCAGTTCCATTGTTATGCGAACGTTATCGGGTTACGAGTACGCTCCTGGGTATAAATATATTCTGTTGATCGTTACGTAGATTTGCAAATGCAATTTAACCAATATTATGAGCTCTACGCGGCGGTAATAAGTTTGCCCGAATGTAGAGAACGCGGAGCACGTCTAAAAAGGCCTGCTTATTTAGAAATCCTTTACAGGCCATTAACCTTTGTTACAACTTCATTAGCACGGTGTTACTTATCTATCCTCGAGCGCTATGTTAATTTTAGAATTAAATAGGTGTCTAGTATTACCTAAAATTAATCCTGCCTACGATTAAAAATGCCACCTGATTGGGTACAACGCGGCACAGTGCCCATAAATGTTCCGTGCACGTTGTGCGATCGATAAAGGCGGGCTTAGCATAGAAAGGGTTACCATATCCCATTCGAAGGCCACCTATTTAAAATCTATTATTCCATGATTAAATAGCCACCTGTAATAACGATCCTCCCCACTAAACAGTCAAAAATATTTGCAGCACACTACATTCGCTGAAAATTGTAGCAGAACGCGAGCCACCTTCCCGCCTTAAAATCCGCCACTCGAAACCCACTCGCTCGCTCGACCTTCGCGTTCGGTTCTCGACGAAACGTCCCTGCGGCAAATAAAATATTCGAAGCTCCTTTATAGCATCCACTAGGGATCGCTAAATATTCAAGCGTACGCGAACCAGGAAATAACAATACATAATTCCGCTAACAACCGAGTGCCATTTTTCCCCGAGCAAGCCAGCTAACCTAAAGAAATGGACACAATAGCCGGCAGACATCGATGGTAACTACCTACATCTGGCGGCTGGTGGGTCATTAGTGCGTCTAATTAAATGAGAACGCTCTGTCGCGCCACGGTAAACGTAAACGGTAGGAGAACGTGAATTCGGAATGACGAAGATGCGGCTGCATTGTTGTGCGAGCGACGTTGCTAGGTCACCGGTGCATTTCACGCGGCAGCGCGTGCTATCTGCCCCTCCTTCGAGGCCTCGCGCAACATTGGACGTCACGCATTTTCAGTCAGTTCTTGTATTTCACGGGGATATCCATAGAGTTATAACTGTATATCCCTGGGCCCGGTATAGGTCTTGGCATTAACTATGTTACGTAATGACTGGTTTTCTCAGGGAACGAATATCTCGGCTGTACGGCGGAGGGGGGGGGGGGGGGGGGGGAGCTCCTCGTTCCTCCTTGCGCGCCGACCGTTCGCTCGCTCGCCCGCTTCGGGATCGCGAGTAAATCGCCGAGTACAGTTACTTATTTGTACAAACACGAGAAACTCGAGCGACGATGCCGGTCACAACAGGTACGCCGTCTGGTATCGAATAGTTAACACGTGTGCGAGCAAGTTTAAGCGAATTAGCAATAACTCGTGTGCGAGTCGTCGTAATAAATAAATTTCAGGATTCTCTCAACTCTGTGAAATTAAAATATTTGATGATACATATTTCGCGAAAATGGCCGCATACGGTTGTTAGCTCAGGGGCGCCAAATCTCCAAGTCCGCCTCAAATTCGCACAGCGAGTTATGGGAAAGCGAATACAACTCGTCAAGCGATGTTGTAGAGAAATAAATATGGAAGAGATGATTTTGGTAATTATGCGGATAGATTTAACAGTTGCGTCGTCGGAATGATGGGGCCGCGATAGTGCAATGTTATTCTGGTCATGCATACAGCACTCAATTGAGGCTATTCCACTACCACCACACGATACGGATTCCGACAGAATTTGGTCGCTTCCTGGTGCTATCGTGGTTTCGTCATTGCAGTGGAGAAGCGTTATAACAGCTTTCAAAGTATTGCTCAGCATTGCGCTTTGAGTGTCTTGGAGAAGCGGGCAGACTTTTACTTGGTTTTGAGAGATTTTGTGACGAAGTAATATGGTAAAAGCGCTTGTAAATAAAATGGTAAAAGCACTTATAAATAATACGGCAAAAGTAGGTGCTTTTAATATTCCTGCGGTACCATCTAACGGTCTCGTAATTCAGGGAATTCTAATTCTAAGGTATCATTGAAAAATTATCCCACTTGACATACTTCCCATAAAATTGTCTCATCTTGAATATACTAAACGCGAACAACTCGGTCCTGACAATGTGCGAAGAGTAGAAAGCCTTCTTGCCGAGGTAAACGTCCAATCTCAGCGAGCAATGTTTTCTACTTTCACGAGTTCAACTAATTCGTTCCGTCTCGTTTAATTAACTGTCCCGTTGACGAATTTTCGCCGCGATGGTCATCTTACGAGCGTGACGCAAAGGTTCTTCAAGATTGCTGTGTAAAAGGAGATTGAGCGACGTGTAGCCGTCGTAGAAATACAGTTCGTTTCAGTTTAGTATATTCACTGCTGTTCAGCCATTGATAACATTACGCTGCTTTCCGTCACCGTTCGACATATCATATCAGCCAATTTTTGGGAAAAAACGCTGAGCAGCTAGCGTATCCCGCTCGGAGCTGTAACACAGCCGTTATTAAGTTTCTCCCGCTTTAGATTTTTATCGTCGCACGGTGACCAGCGTGCCTCCACTTTGCGAAATGAGAACGGATTCCGCAACGAGGAAACGTTTAGGAGAGAACTCGGTTCCTACTTTGGCGACGATGCAGATTGCCGTTCCAAATAGCTAAATTGACCGTGGGTACGTGGAAAGTTCTCATACGTGTTCAAGTGACAATTTCTCTTTCGCCAATTGATCGAAAAGACTTTAACGCGTCACGTACGTATGATCGAAAGTAGGTTGCCCGCCAGCGGCCCGCCTCAGCCACCATTCCGATATTTCGTTTACGTTTCGTTAATGGTGCAGCGAAATAGGCACATATGTAGGTGCGAATGCAGCTACCTACGGCTATCTTTTTAACGTTACAGCTCTTATGTGTACACTTTGAAGCGCCCTACACTGCAACGCTTCTCTTATCAGCTCTGCAATATTACGATTCGATGTAACGATGTTTCTGCAAAGGGAAACGGTTGCATTAAAGCTGATGCGAATCGACCGATCTTTCTAAGCGGAACGCCCGCTGCTACATTCAAATTGCGTAAGACCGCCTGAATTTCTTGCCAGGAATGATAATCGGTCGAAACGCAGAGATACCGATCGCGCTGCAACTAGGAAAATCGTAAAGTATGGCTCTACGAGCTGGTAGCTCTAAATGTAAAAGGTGACCAAGACTTTCTCCCAATGTTTGATAGCCGTTGCTGCGAATCCACGCGGAATACTGGAAAGCGAGTTTCGCGTCGCGTATCCGGCCGCTGCTGCGACTGTTAAACATGCCGATTGGTCGGCAAGGGACTAAGTAGGCAGTCAGATCGCTGGAGAATCAAATATTCCTGGGGAATTAATTACAAGGAGATGAAAGCAAGAGTATGTATGGGAGAGGTGGGATGAAAGGGACACTTGTGTTTAGGACCAGATAGTAAAAAAACTAAATAACCATTCGAGTTCTAATTGGTAACATTAGAAAGGCCAGTTATCTGGTTATATAAATACACGGTCCTATTAAGCTTCTCTTTATATTTACATATCATATTTGTCGTTTTCTAAAAACGTGTGGTTTGTCCCTTTCATAAATTGGCTGTATTGAAAGGGACATGGGTGTTTATGAATGGGGCAGTGTAATAAAAACAGGTAATATTAATATCATTTCTTTAATTATTATTTATGCAGGTACCGAAATCACATAGGCTATTTTAATTCATATATATGTTCATATATATTCGTAATAGGAACTAAAAACTCAAAAGTTATGCTTATGTAACTAAACAATGTTAATAACTATAAATAATGATTTGTCTAATTTGTCTAATGTTCGGTTTATAGATAAATGATTCTGTGTTTTTGGCTTGCCTGACCAATCTAGCTAAATGTGATTTGGCTATATTGATACACTTCGCAATCGATCTTATTGAGGTTTTTTTCTCAATGAGTTCATGCACTGCTTCTTGTATTTTTTCTGCACTAACCCGTTTTTTAGGCGGCATATTTTCACTGAAAAAAATGAAGAATGGTAAGGTTTTGAAGGGGACAGGTATGAAAGGGACGTCCCCTTCATAAATTTTTGTTGTGTCCCTTTCATAAATAAAGCACTAAAATTGAAAATCTAATTCCTACAATTACAATATGATTCAAAAAGGATCGGACATTATACGATATCGTTCTTAAATAAATACCTGTTTAGATGCAGTAATAGAAAAATCAGTCGCGGATAACAGCACTTCACAATACAGTTCAAGAAAATACTAAAAGTTATACTTTGAACCTCAAAAAAATTCAAGTGTGTATTTCCGTAGTCGTAGATACGATAGCGGCTTGAAATTTGGCTTGATTACACATGAATGAATGTGGCTACAAAATAAAAACACTTTTGGCCTGGGCAGAACCTTTATCTTTGAGATAATGACCATGTCCCCTTCAATACGTGTCCCTTTCATCCCACCTCTCCCCTACCTATACAATATTTGTTACTATCTCGTAGAATAAAAAAATATTTTTTTGTATTCGTATCTATTTTACAAATGGCGCCACGCGGGGTTGATTATGCAGTGTTTTAGAAAAAGTGCGTTCGGTTTTGCCCTGATATTGAGCTTAAAAATAAAGATACAGCGGTTTCCTTGGAATATGTTTCTCCTGGAACTTGTAATTTCGGCCTGAACCTCGGAAAGAACAATTGAACCAAAATTATTAAAATAGCGACTAGGAGAAGACGACCATCGATTTTCGGGGTGCACATATATCTGTTTCCTTTTTTATCCCGGGAACCAGAGTTTTTACACTCTAATGCTGCGGTTCAAAACAGGAAGGAATAAATTTTGAACATGCTGTAAAAATTCCAAGTCGATCCGAACTTCCGTTTTTTTACAATCACTGCCAAACCACAGAAAAAACGCCTACACTTTAACCGACTGTGGCGACGTCCTATATATATGTATATATTATCAAAATAATTTTTTTTATTGTTTATAGTATTAATAAATGTTACCCAAAAGTACTAGTCATAATCTGTATTCGTTTCCTTGTAATTAATTCCCTCGGAAAGTTAAATTTTCAGCAAATGTGAAAAGCCCAAGTTCCCTTAATAATATTATATAATATTATATTTCTCACTGCTCTCGAGTCCAATATTCTGCTGGCTTCAGTGAAAACATGACGCTACTGACGTTGAATATATTTTGTACATTCACAAATACATTTTCAAATACATTACCGTTGCAAGAGTGACATCGTTTCCTTCTTCTCTTCTTCTTCACAGAAGAATATCTTGGAAAATATTCCTCGTTAAGGAATAATAGCCTCCTGCTCCTTCGCAGAAGCTTTCCGCGCGACGGTCTTCGTGATTGCATTATTTAACGATAATTAATGAGGCGGTTAATTGGGGGACGAAAGTTTTATTACCGGTAACTCGATTATAGTACCGATATATGAATGCCTCTTCCTTTTCATGCCGCGGCCAGCGGTCGCCAGATCGCCGAACAAAAGCCTCGCATCAATGACGTAACGCGTTTGTGCGGTGGTATAGCGTGATGAACTTACGCGCGTGATGTCAGTGTAACGTAATCGTGCCTCGACATTTAGCGATATGCATTTCTCAACGCAGCCATTAAGATATCGTAGTCTAACGCTGATTAAAAGCGAATACTCGGCTCCAATAGCTGAATGGGAACCGCGCTCGCAGAACCTTCGCGTCCACGTTCCAAATTGCAGCTATTGTAACGATCTCAAGCCACGGAATTCACTATTTTCGCATTCACGTCTCTGACGCGGACTGTTAATTCATGAACCCCGGGAGTAGGTATCTGTATATCCGGCTCGGTTGTAAGATAGTTACATACGCGCCTAGCTGAACGGCCCTGTGGGACATTAGGGTGGCCCTTATTTTCAACATGCGATTCCTTTTGCTCTCGCCCCCTAATATGGTTCCATTTTATAAAAAAAATAGTCCCTGAAAAAGATTATTGCAATCGGACAACAGGAAAGGGTGCCGACCAGGCCTTAAAGTTTAGAATTCATCAATGGTTTGGATGTAAAGAATTTCTCAAAAATGGTAAGCCGTATCAAAATTTTGTTCAAATAATACTAAAAGAGCATTCAATTTTCTACAATTATTGTATACACAATTTTTTCATGCTTCCAACCATTTTTTAGGTAATAGCGTTTGAATATACAAAGGTCCGCACTACACTCGTATAGACAATACGTCACGCTGTACAGGTGGTACGCGCAAAGCGCGGATCTCTCTGTATTCAAACGCTGTTATCTAAAAAATGGTTGGAAGCATGAAAAAATTATATATACGGTATTTGTAGGAAATTAGATGCTCTTTTAGTATTATTTGAACAAAATTTCGATAGGGCTTACCATTTTTTAAAAATTCTTTAAATCCAAACTATTGATGAATTCTAAACATTAAGGCCTGGTCGGCACCATTTCCTGTTGCCCGATTGCAATAATCTTTTTCAGGGACTATTTATTTATGAAATGGAACCATATTAGGGGGCGGGAGCAAATAAATATGAAAAAAAAAAGTTTCGGCACGTATAAATAAGGGCCACCCTAGTGGGATGCAGCGGTTTATTACCGATCAACGATTAGGATAAGCTCGTTGGACCGTCATCGGTTTCGACTTCACGGCACATAGGGAACTTAGTAGAACAGCTCGTTTCACGTGTTACATCCGATGCGTTGCACTTGCACGCGCGCCAGCCACGAGCATCTGCTCGCCATCCGGCTCTATTTACCACTTGTGCTCGTTAATTTCACGACACTCCGCTCCTTCGTGTTAATTGAGCGTTTTAATAGATCCCCTGCAAGTCGAATTGTCCGAAAGACGGAGCGCTGTGTCGCGAGCTCTGAGACACGTCGAATCGGTAAAAGCGGACACGCGGGTCACCTCGCGATTGTAAATATTCTGAAAGAGTCAGTATCGATTAGAAATTAAATAACAGCGTGCAGAGGGTAATCCCTTATTTTGCACTCCGTAACACCAGATTTGTGTTACGAACTTGTTACCTAGCTTTGCGGAAGAGCCGGCTAAGAATTGGAAAGGCGGGCGCGGAGATTTTGCAACGAAATGTTGCAGTCAGAAATACTTTCCAAATTTTAGCCCCGCCGCGTTCCGAGTTGTCTCGCGAATATCGAGGAAACATCAAGATCCATTGCAATCGCGCACTTTTTCGCGAAGCCGCTCGCGATACTCCTTGACCTGTTTATCTGGCACAGCGAATAAAAGGCGAGGAATCCAACATATATGTGCGATTAGTGTAGCACGGAAATTCATTTCGTATCTATCGCGAAACAATGCGTTATTCGTGCTTACCGATTACATCTTTGCGGTATACACTATGTACCTACCTACTTGGCGCGCGTTTTGCTTTCGTAACGGAGTTGTTGCTTTTGTGGTTTATTGACCTCTTAACATCCTTACAGTGACTCTCAACGGGACAGTGTCGCTGGAATATTTACAAATAACGAAAATCAACTACCACTTTTTTTATTCTTTTGGGAGAGAAAATTTGCATATTCCAGATCCACAGATCCAGTGGCGCACCCAGAGGGGAGCTTCGGCACCCCCAAGGAAGGGGTTTTCTAAGGAGAAAAGAAAACTGGATTTTATTCTTTAAATCAAATTTTATAATCGCCTATTTAATTTTATTGAATTTGCCTAAAAAATATTTCTATCCCTTCAACTCGACTCCCCCCAAAATTAAATCTCGAGTGCGCCACTGCACGGTGCACAGATCTATTTCACCATCAGTAATGACCTTATAATTTAATATTGTCGCAATGGGAAACGATTAATCTATGGAAGAAATTATTTAAATCATACCACTTTTGTGCCGTTATACTTTCTCACTTTGTATCGAAATATTTCTTTTTGGTACTTCTTTGGAGGCGCATAATGTTTATGCGTAGCAATTCTCCTTAATGCATACCTACGTTTAATGCGTTTGTTTCTGCGCCGTTGAAGTGCAAAAGGCGTGAAGCTTCGTTGATACTTAGGCAACATCGCTTGTGCAAAATTGTTGCTGTGAAAGTAGGAAACGTACGAGAGATAAAAACTGCGCTAAAAAGCGATATGCATGCGAAAATGCTTGTTATGCATTTACGGCGAGAACTTTAAGGCCGCGAAGATTACCGCCACGAAAACCTTAGAAAGCGATAGTCTCGTTATAAAACGCAATATTATTTTTGCACTCGACTACAATCAAGTATCGGCTACCAGCGAAAGTGGAGGATTGTGTGCGGACAAACACGTAACACAGAAGCGGTTGTTGAAACGAAAGTTCACTTCTCCAGCTGGATGTTTCGTTTCTGGGTCGAAAAAGTTGCAAGTTTTAGGAACATCGTAATAGCAGAAAGAAATGTAATTTTTTGCAATTTCCACCTAGCTGCACATAGTATATGTACGTTTAATCGTTCAACATGTTAGGGATATAAAGTGGAATTACATGGAAGAAAGAAGCACTTAAAAGAAGGGAGGAGAAAGCTTTGAAAACTTCAAAGTTAAACTAGTAAATTTATTATAATAATAATAATAAATTAAAGGAACTCGGCAAATTTAATATTCACCTATCTATCAAAAGCATGTCTTTTTGATTATAGTTTGAGGTCTATTCTGCCCAATGAATTGTTTTTAAATGTCCGCAGCATAATAATTTTTAGTCTTTTTATTGAAGGCTTGTATGAATGAGTTGGTGAAATATTTACTGTCTCTAATATAAATTATTAATTTTATGTAAAAATGCTTAAATTAAATTAAATAGGATTTTATAGTTTAGTCCAAGTAAGAATCTTTGTAAAATATCATCGCGAACGACACGTTTTATTGGCCTCGAAGGGTTGGGAACTTCCTGCAATATAAATTACCAGTGCTTGATGTTACGAGGAATGCACCAATAGCAACAAAAGGGGAGTGCAGGATCGTTGAGAAGTTTCACCTGACCAGTAATGATACTTCCTGCTAGTTAGGTGGACTATGCCGGTATATACCTACTGATTGGTCCAGCATTTTAAACTTAAACGAGTTCCGCCGATACGTTCCAAGGAGGTTCATTTAATAACCCGGAAACTTCGTACGGCCTTTATCCACACTAAACACTTCGCGCGCAGATGTTTCCTTTCAATTAATCGTAGTCACTTTCGTTCGTACGATTACTCGTAATAATATATAACTAGCCTTTTTCTACGCCTCCTTTATATTGAATTATATTTAATTCCATAACGAAATCTTTAAGAAATTCTATGTCTCTTTTATTGTTTATACATCGAAGAGTTTTTTTCTTCTGATAGCTCGAGAATGCAGGCCAAAGGCCTGTGTTTATTACGACGTAACTGGAAATACTGGAGCCGTTTCGCGTTCCCCTGGTCTTTCTCAGTTCACCTATTATTTTATTGGTTCTTTCTCTCCATATCGCGTCAGAAATCGAGAAAATCGAACTTCGCCTCGAGTAGACCTAACAGAACTAAATTCTTCACGCTCCACTTACTTCATAACTCGCTCCGTCGAAAGAAATTCAACTTATTCAGGTCAAATGTTACAACTGTTAAGATTTATTTCAGGGTATATAGTTTGCAACGTTTCTACCTAAATAACAAGCTTATTAACTGAGTTTATCATTAATCGCGTACACACTAAACAAGATTAACCATCTTCGAACGCCACGCGATGAGTTTTACTTTCCTCGTTAAATACTTATCCACTTTCGGTATCAATTAACATTAATCGCGGTGTTAATTCATAAGCGATTTTATTACCAAGTCGATGGCGTGGCGATTACGTGGAAGATTCCACAGTTTCGTCGACTTTTCTTGCTCTCATTATCGGTCAAAAATCAGTCGTATATTATATACAGGGTGTTCCAAAAAGATTTCATTAAAGCTTCGCTAACGCGTTGAGCAGAGTAAGAACGACGCGAAGTATATAGGTCTCGTGCATAGCAGTGGCCCGCAAATGCATTATGTCCCGTTGTATTCTTCTTACAGACATGGAAAGTTGTATATTAGCGAAGATCTTTCGATATTTTGATAAACTGCCACTCTAACAGTATTTTTGTAAACCCTCCAATTTTTGGTTACCGAATGTAACTGTGAAGATGATAGCAGCAATCCTTACGACGAGGACGGTAATTACGAATATGGGAATGCTCGGCAATCAATAAAACGATATCGCGAAGCTGAAATATTCAAGGAGCCCAATCTCTCTGATACGCAACTTTCGGCAGAAATGTTAAATCTGGCTAAACGTTTTAGGAACACCCTGTATAATGCAGCATCTCTGGCGTTCGTGTAACATGGTAGCTGCCATACTCTCAGCAGCAGCTTCGGACAGGATTGATCTATAGTTTGAGAGAGTATTATCACAGTTTTTTCTGACCTGGAAACATATTTCCTTCAGGAGGACGACGGGTGCTCCACGTAACTCCGCGAATTGATAATAAAACGTAAAAAGAAAAAGAGATGGTAAGAATCGCCTTAAATTGCCCTGTTGTCAAAATTACATATTTTACGCCCAGGCCGGATCGTTCAATTAACAAATCTTTAAATTCAAACTCCGTGCCGTCGAATTCTAATGATCGAAGCGTCGTTCTGTTGTTAAATAAACCATTTTCGCTTAATCTTCTGCAAAGTCTGTTCCCTCTAAAGTACATACGTATGAAATAGGCACATGACCTTAAGGTCTAGAATGTGACAAAACAAGCAGGTACCGGATGGTGTTCTCAACTTGGAGAATGTGACCACTGATTCTTACGCTATCCTCCGAGATATATTAAGAGCATAATCGAGAAAGGAACAACGGCATTCCTCGCGCGTGTACTAATAGGCAGTTACAGCCGCCTCTCCGGCTATATGCGTTTAAGGAATCGCTGAAACTACAATTATTATACGTACCGGATCGCTACACGTTACAACCACCGTTCGATCTCTCGTCGTTCATTACGCACTGTGCTAAATTGAATCGTACGCTTCTTTTCGCAGTCGGAGAATGCATCGAAGGGCAAGGAGGCTGCAAGAGATGCAGAGATGGAACGTGCGCCAGATGCGCGGTACTTTTGCATCAGGGAACCTGCGTCGATACATGCCCGCCCGGTCACATCGCAGATTGGTCGACGAGAGACGAATATATGGGCAGGATTTGTAAAGAAACCGGCTATATGTTCGGATTCACCGGCAGCCAGGTAGCGATTCTGGTGGGAGTCGTCTCCGGAGCCACTATATGTATCCTTATTATATTGTGCGGAGCTATAATTGTACATAGAAGAAAGAAAAAAGCTGCGAAATTTATCCAGCAATTTGAGGACAGGTACATTCCCAGTATGTTACGATTGTAATTTACGAGACGGATATCAGTGGTTACGTAGGAAAGACGTGCCTCCGCTTGTGTTTTAGCGCGGAGAGGAGAGAATTCTTGAAGCACCTGGCGACGCTTAGGGAAGAAGGCAATACATTTCTGTCTATGCTCAACGATACTAGGAGACAAGTTAGGGAATTATATTACTCCGGGAATAACGGGGACGGTGCTGTCGGGATACAAGCGTATAGGTATGATTATTTCTATATTTAATATAGAATTTCGATGTATAAATCCTTTTCTATACGATGATTATAATTTACAGACCAGTTCTGCGCGATTTAGCGAGGATACTAGTTTTTATTAATAGAAGGGACGACGAGATACCAGTTCCTCCGGACGATTGGCAGAGACTCTTCTCATGGGCGGAGAGGCTCCTGAGGCGTTACAAGAGGCACAGCTCTCCGGAGGTAAATTGATTATTCCGCTAAACATTGATTTCGAGATAGCCGATTTCAAGACGCTTGGCACTTTAAATTTTACTTCTTTTTCACGCAAGTCTTTAAAACATTTTGGTGAGTGATTACGTATTAAAAGAATAATTAGTGTAACTACTTTCCTAAATGCACGGCAGGGAGGATATACTTTAATCGAGAGATCGCATATGCTGATAACAAGTGGCATTTCATACGAACTTTTGAGAACGATTTACCGAATGCCTGCTCTTATACTTTAAGGTGGCTCAACTTGTGACATTCTTGCAACAACCAACGGCATCGGTCCAGATGAACGTACCGCAGCAAGTGACGATCGCGCAATCACCTCAGCCGTACGAACTGAGAACCACTCCGACTAATCTGACTACATTCCAAGCGAACGTACCACTTGCAACATTTCAAGCGAGCGATAAATCAAGTATCAGTCCTGCGAGCTCCAGCCTTGGATACGTAAAGGACAGCCCTGTCAGCTCCAGCCTCGGACAGAACAGCTCCGGAGTGTACAACGAGAAACTTAGCCCAAATGGATCCAGTATAGGACAAACAACCCCGCTAGTATACGACAACCAAAAACGACTAAAATCCTCCAGTACACATTTCCAAGAGCTTGCCATCTCGACATTTAATCATACTTATAATACCGGCGCGACTGTAACAGGGCCAGCATGTGCAATAGACGAGTGCGAGGCGAGTGGACTTGACCGCGAATTAAATCCGCAGTGGGAATTTCAAAGTACTACAGAGGCTGCTAACTATACCATTTTGTCAGATTGGTCGCCTGCTCGTGAATACCTCATCGACGATTTCACAATTCTTGGTTTTCGACCGCAAGATGAAATTACTACGGAACTGTAAATAATATTATACGTAACATGTACATTTCTTCATGGTATTTACTTGTAAAAATATTCTCTCCATTTATGGACAGTATTTCATTTGTTTTAATATTTAAAACTGCCACCTGAAAACTCAATGCACTCTCATATTATTAAAATAATTTATTTGTATCCGATATACTTTTACGATAATCGTGTTTCTAATCATTTTTATAAAATCAAATTTTCAAAGAATTACGCGATTCTCATATAATTTATTTAAATGTTTCATACATATACAGGAGAAAACATTTAAGGCTGGAATCGAAAGAATCTCTATTATTTAAACCTAGGTATGTTTCGTGTATTTTGTCATACGCGAGGTTTTTATCGTATATGCAGAAATGTATAAATCATTCACTTTAGCGAGCAACTCCTGTAAAGAATCGTAAACTTTTTTCACCTGTCCTACCTCGTCGATGTGTTACAAAAATTTGGCCACGTTTTCCTGGGTAACCCTGTATATGTTCATACACGTTCATTCTATAATATAAAAAATTTATAATGATACCAAATAACTGTAAGCGTTTGTTGTAGACGATATCTTTTTTATTTAATTTCTATCTTGTACGCATATGTTTAATTATTATTGTATAATTTACTATACTAGTCAGGATTTCCTTTTATCGAGAGTATGGCTTCTAAGATCATGTGTTTGTATTACCAACAGTTGAAGCAAGTTCGTAGGAATAGTTTTACATATTTTCTAAAAATACTCTGTATTGGTTTACTAACATATCACTACCAAAACAAAAACATGTTTTAATGCAATACATGTGTGTACACATATTTGTATGTATTATTAAACAGAGTGATTCTTATAAAATGACCGATACGGTTACCGCCAAAGTTCGAGAACATATAGAAGAATTGTTCATGCAAAAAAAAAAATGCATCGTTAAGTAACACCGCGAGCACTTTTTTTTACAATATCTTCAAACTTTAAACGTAATCTCATTGATCAGTTTATAAAAATCATTATATATCAGGCCGAAATGGTCGGTTGTATGTACAAATTGATGTAAATATTAATATTTTACTAGCAAATCTAGGAAAATGTTAAATATAATATATGTGGATGTAAAATAATTACACCTATAACTCTCCCTGTATTTATAACCATCGTCCCTTTTAGGTACAGATTTTTTCCTGAGTAGTAAACTGTCATAAAAGTTCATATAATTATTTCGCAACATATTTACTTGAACCATACAAAATTATTAATCTCCTACGAAAATGAAACATTTACAAAAAAGTATGAAGTTCAACACACTTTCGAGATACGTAAATTGAAAAACGATTGCACAGATAAATATATTTCTTTGATTCCGCGAGAAATTATATTACAAAATGTTAGGAACAATTAGTAAAAGTCCCTAATATGTATCTAAGACTATGACAAACGAAAAGAAAATGATTTTCCACACAAGCCATGACTGTGAGTATGTTTCTAAATTGGCGGCCTTTCGCGCAGGAAGTGATTAAATGGCGCGCGCAGCCGGATGCTGCGCGCGCATACTAGACGAGCTAACAAAGAGCACTTGACGTATTTCATTTCGATATGTTGCAGATCAGGCTTATTATTTCCCGAAAATTTGGCCAGCAATTGGTTTTTCGCTGCGGCAAGCTTTTTTATCGAATGACTCTCGCATACTGTGCTAATTAAAGGACGGTTGACCAAATAATGCCCGTAACGCGTAAGTTCCTGCGGGGTGGGCGAGGGACGCCATGACAGTCGTCGTATTTTCTGTTAACCGCAAGCACGTATGTTCTTGGCAGCGTTTTCGTGAAATTGTTGCGCAGTTTGGCGTCTATACGGATAAAAATTGGCAGCCCCGTTTTCGAAGCCCCGCGGACTTCGCTTGGGATATATTCTGGAGGTGGAGGGCGAGGGCGCGTGGCCATTATCAGGGATTTGCTTGTGGGTACCCGTGGCGAGGTGAGACGTCGAGAGGCGGCGAAAGGCGTCCCCCCCTGCGTCGGGACGCGTGTCTCCCTGTGCACGAGACGGCCCAGGGCCGACGAAGCGAGATGCCAGAACCGCCGACGGCACCGTACACCACGTGAGTCCACCCTACGAGCCGCCTCGGTCATCCCTTCGGCCCTCGCGCACGCTTCTCCCGAATCCCCTTGCCCTGAAACCCGAGGAACCTCCATCTTGTGGCCCCTTGTCCTCGTTCTACGAGTCACGATAATTGACGCGTCATATGCCCGAGACACCAGAAGATGGTGCCCGTGAATCCTCTCTTAACTACGGGGAGATCTATGGCAACTCCTGGCAAATGTGGGAATACAGCTGCGTACTCGAACGAGCCGCTGGTACGCTCAAACACTTCTAGCGCTTCACTATTTTCGCTTTGTCGCCCTCGCGAGATTGCATCGGATGAGTCACCCTTTCCCGCTCACTCGGCAAAAAAAAAAAAAAAACTCCACGGAATATGTATCTGCGAGGTTAAAGTAACTGCTCGCGTTTCTGCATGCCGATAATATCTTTTACAATATCAACCTATCGCCGTGCACATTATATAATAATAAGCGTACGCCCAGGCGATTCTTTCAAATACGTTAGACCCGGGGAGAATCCTTCCCGTCTATTTCTATTCAACTAATTGATTTCGAGGTTAAACGTTAGAATTTATTTTCCTAGCCTGCCGCGACGGTGCGAACGGCATAGTGGCTACTCCGTTAATCGTATATTATGTATTCCGTTAACGAACATGTTATTTTTGCAACACTATTGCCACTTTATGGGTAATAAAGAAAGGATATGTTTACAGTAGAGTCAATTGCCATTAGACCTTGTATATGCAAATGAACCGACGTGTGGCTCTTAACCGACGATATCTAAATAAATCGTAATTGAATTGTTTTGCAGGATGAGAAATGAAATATATCAGAAATATTTAGCTAGTACCCAGCAGTGAACAAAGATGAATAGTGAGCAGCATGCATTGCCAGCGACTACGCAGGCACAAGAGGTAAGCATGTATTTCATTAAAACAGGCTAACCACCAAACCACAAATGCGCAACAATTATATGAACACTGGAGATTGAAAATATTCTCAGACAAATTAAAATCATTTATCGATTGAAATATGTTTCCTCTTAGTTATGTAATTTATTTAACGATTAAAAACATTTAATTTCACTTCCGTTGCCTTTTATCAGTTACCTTTTTAAGCTGCTTTTAATTATCCATAATTACTTCTCGTACATTACAGTTGCTTTATTCATATTTAGAAACGCAACATGAAATTCTGTGTAGATGGTGAGAATTATCGTGTAAATTGCTTGTACCACACTTAAATGGAATTAGCTTATGCTTGAATATTTTATTATTTATTGGCTTGCTCTTTCTGCGATATCGAGTACTTATAGGAGCACATACTTTCACATATTAAGATACAGTCTTGCGAAAGTAGCATGATAACATTTAAACACTTATTACAATAATTTAGTTTAAATAATATAAGCTTTTAGCGTAAAAACACGTATTTTAAATAGTCTTGCAAATGGTGTCCTAGGTGTAATTTTATTATTTACTTTCAGTGACATAGAACTCTGTACATAATAGTAAATACCAACGACGGTACTGGTCGAACGAATTTGTTGAGAAAAAAAAATTTCATTTGTAACTCTATACCGCTGGAAGCGTAAAAAGCTGGAAACTAGCGCATTTGTCGATTGGAACCGAGCCTGGTGCATGCCGCTGCATGCCGTATTAATGTTGTACAAATGTTTGAATGTATATCGGTAGGATGTAAACGCGGGTCAAAGTGGTCGTCCTTCGTACCCAGGTGGTTTGACTACTGCGACCAGCCTTGGCAATGTAGCGAGTACCCCGCATTCATCCGCGGACCTGCGTGTAGGTACAGCCGTAGCGTTAGCCTCCTCGGTAGCTAAATATTGGGTCCTCACCAATCTGTTTCCTGGACCGCTACCTCAGGTCTCGGTCTATCACCATTCCCACCACAACTCCTCGCACAGGAGTAGTGGAGGTGGAGAGGCATCTTCCAAAGAGCCAGCCTCTTCATTGAACCAAGAAATGGCGTTGACTTCCAGCTCGCACCATCAGTCGACGCCTACGCATCATCATCATCAACCTTCGGTTAGCAGTAGCAGCCATCATAGCTCTTTACAACCAAATCCGCAGGTTTGTTTACTTAGAGGTATGCAATGACTAGTTATCGAGCGTAGATTATAGAGGATCCAGGTTGGAATTCGCTTCCGTAGTAATTATGGTAGCGTACTATGTTGCATATCTCCTTATATTACACGTGAGTAGATTGTAGAGTTCTGTACCAGAATAAATACATACGTATCGCTTGCAATATTTACAGTTACGATTCGAAACGCAGCTTTATCCGAAGTCTGTTTCTTGTTTTAAATTTTCTTTCCTTCGCACCACGATTCTGCGCCAGTTGTTGTAATTTATATTAAATTTATTATATACGTGCTGCCACCGATACTGCATTTTTGATATTATTTATGTTTGTTGGTTTCTATAATGTATCAGGAAAAGATATTTAACGAAAGATGTATTTCACATTGAATATAATAATAGTCTCGATCGTGCGATCCTTCGAGGCGCAGAAAGGAATTTAGCAATATCGTCCTTTTGTGTTTCATGTAGCAGATCCCAGTGTCGCTGCCAGGCCTTAATCTAGACGGAGCGCATTTACCTGCAAGCGTTAGTCATTTGCAGGCTGCACATGCACAAATGCAGCAACAAATGCAGGCTCAACAGCAACAGCTGCATCAGCAGCAACAGCCGCAGCCCCAACAGCAACAGCAGCAGCAATCTCACCATCAGATGCAAAATCATCAAAATGCTCAGAACAATGGACCAACTGCACATAATCAAAACGCACAGAGAGATGATAATAAAGTGAAAGATGAGGGTGGAAGTTGCACAACCGAACGTTGTAGCGACAATCAAGTTCATTGCCAAGTCCAGTGTGATCTCCAGCTACAAACATCTCAAGATCTACAACAAAGTCTTATGCAACAGCAGCAGCAGCAGCAGCAGCAGCAGCAACAACAGCAACAACAGCAGCAGCAGCAACAACAAATTGGTGTGAATATAAGTGGAAATTCTTCGGCCGAAGGTGGAAGTCAGAACAATTCGGAGAAGCCTGAAAAAGAAAAAGAGCTGCGTCAACTGAACATGACGCAGTACGTTTGTTTAATTCGTTTATCTCTTAAGTACGATCATTCCTGTATCATGACGAGCGATATCACAATTTCTCTGCAGGTTCCAAGTGCCAGATTTAAAGCCAGGAGGTCATATGATGGATGTGAGAACAGCGGACGGTTCAGTTGTAAAAATCAGTGCTGGGAATGAACAAGATTTAGCGAAAACTCTTGGGGTTGAAATGGTGCAAAATATGTATAAGGTAAAAATTATTAGAACGTACGATGCGGCGTATCCCATATTACCGTAATATGCGATGTATTTATTCGAACATCTCTGGTTGTACGTTTTAGGTGAATGTCGAAGATATTAATCAGCTTCTAGCATATCATGAAGTATTTGGGAAGCTACAAAGTGACATAGCTGCCGGTACAAGCTTAGTTGGAAGCACAGTTCCTACTCAAACAGTTACCACGATACAGAATGGAACGCCGATTGTACAGCAAGTTCAATTAAATAAGTTCGATATTAAGTCGAGTGACGGTGAAGCTACACCAGGACCAAGCGCATCGCCAGTATCGGTTGGAAGCCATGCTTGTGAAATATGTGGAAAGATTTTTCAGTTTCGCTATCAGCTTATCGTGCACCGTCGATATCATACGGAAAGAAAACCATTTACATGTCAAGTACATAGAAAATCAGAGTTTCCTATTATTTTCCACTTTACTCCATTGTCGTTTACTGTATTTAGAATTTATGAACTCTGCAGGTGTGTGGCAAGGCATTTTTAAATGCGAACGATTTGACTCGCCATGGTAAATGTCACTTAGGTGGATCCATGTTTACTTGTACAGTGTGTTTTCATGTGTTTGCCAATGCACCGTCGTTAGAGCGCCATATGAAGCGACATGCTACCGATAAACCTTACAATTGTACCGTATGCGGAAAGAGTTTCGCGAGAAAGGAACATTTGGATAATCATACTCGCTGCCATACTGGGGAAACACCCTACAGGTAAATACACTCCTGGGATTTCTATAATTTTTAGTCATCCATTGAAACAATTTCTCGCGTTCCGGCTATGCCGAGGATTATTAAGTATCGATGGGATGTTCGAACAACCGTTCTCATTTCGTGTTTCAGGTGCCAGTACTGTTCGAAAACATTTACTAGGAAAGAACATATGGTGAATCATGTTCGCAAACACACGGGTGAAACGCCCCATCGATGTGATATTTGCAAAAAGAGCTTTACTCGCAAAGAACATTTTATGAATCATGTTATGTGGCACACAGGAGAGACTCCTCACCATTGTCAAGCATGCGGCAAGAAGTATACGCGTAAAGAACATCTTGCAAACCATATGCGTTCGCATACCAACGACACACCATTTCGCTGTGAAATATGCGGTAAGTAATTTGTTTATTCGTTAGTGCGAAGTATCGTGTTTATATATGACATGCTATTTCTATATATCTGCACGATATATCGTATATAATATACTCGATGGATATACTTTCCCATAAGAGTATTAAAATAGTAAATGCAATTTATCAGTTGTACATATATGTTTCTTGGATGGACCTCGGAGGAATTGCAATCTTAATTACACCATTATTTAATGGCTTATCAAAAAATTGTATTCTTCGGATAAGAAAGCGTGATTAATTCGGATATTTTCTTTCGAACTTTATATTTTTCGGCCCTTCAAAACTTTTTCATAAAATGGGATTCTGATGATACTTATTCTGTATTTAAAATCCTCACAGTGATAGATATCTTTGTTTATGATAAACCCAAACACTACAATACGTTTCAAAGTAATATTCAGTACATGTATGGAATAAAAAATTTCCAAAATCAAAGTAAATATTAACAAGGATATCATTTTTAATGAGAAGTTCCATATTTATTGCGATGGATATTTGAAAATCACTCTTTCTATTGTTTAAGATATATTGCGTATACTATTATAATAATACGAGTCCGTACAAACAATTTACAACAAATTAGTTGACCATTGTCTAAAATCGTAATTGAAATGCACTGAAACTCTTAGCAAGGTAAGTTATAAGTTATTGTTCTACCCTGTTTTTAGATTAAACGCTCCAAGTTTCGGAGTAAAATGTTAAAACACAGTATCAGAAATATAACATCAAATTTGATCAAAACATGGATATATATATATATTCATGTTTTATCCATATATATATATAAAATCTATGATTATTCCACCTTTAAAAAGCATATTTTATTACATAGCATATAATTACAAACAAATGGAAATTAATGGAAAGTTTTCAAATAGAATTTTATTACACCCATACATCTGAATATATAAAGCAGAAAGTGTTTGTGTGTTTGCCTGTCGCCTATAAACTTTCAAACTGTAAACTCTGGGGTCACGAAATGTTTCCCAGCTTATTATGTCTGGCTAATCCAGATGAATGTGACTATTTTCACAATAAATAAATAATTTTTTTTTATAAAATCAGAACCTAAATTTCGGGCGGAGCCGAGTAGTAAAGCTAGTCTCTTATATGCCTTTAAAAGTGGATTTACCCCAGACGTAATAAAATAATAAAATATACACAATAAGAAATTTCCCAATATAATACTCTGATCCGTTTAATTTCATTCTATATACAATAGTAGTAGTTTCTTAAACTTAATATACAAATTCGAGAAGCAATTATAATAAAACTTAAGCAGTTCGGCTTCAGTAAGAAACTGATAATATGATGAATTAACAGGTACAACAAAGAAATGCATAATTTAATGTACAAGTCTTGAGAAGCATAGAATTTTAACTACCCCAAGAAGATTCGTGCATGCAAGTTAGCGGCAAATAAAAAAAAAAATAAGCATTACGGAGTCCTGCCCATTGGTCTTTGCGGCGCGGAGTTACGAAAAATAGAGTATAAGCGCGCCGAGTCGTGGGTTCGTGAGGGTGAAATAAAATTCGCGAGAATTGATCGCGCATCGCGGCTAGCTTACCCCCCTGTCACAAGTCGCGCGCATTCTTTTACAAACGCGCCTTTCTAACCTCACAATTGCTGGCGTCTTTTGCCGGTATATATTGGTTTCTTAATTACTGTATGTAACGGGCTATTTACCGCAGTGTTTCGCACAATATCAAGATATCGGTGCATTAAAGCAAACATTGCTATCATGACATGCTATTTCGTAAATTTGAGCGGTTGGTATATATTGCAATACGTTTCGTTTTCATGTAAACAAAATACGCTTTCGCTTTTGAAATTCACACGAAAAATTGGGATTCCGATCGTAGCATTACACTTCCCTGGTAGCAATTCGAATTTTTCATAGCCGAACATACATTTGCGATAGAATAAAGTAGAAATCTATGTCGCGCTTAAACGCTTAATTACTAAATCATTATTAAAGCAGTATCGAATATTCATAATTAAAATATAACCAAGTTGCGTTATTCAACTTCTCCGTCGCAAATTTCTTGTTGCGTTAAAAATAAAATATTAGTCCCAAGTTATTGCCTTTCGCTTTTAATCATTCCTGCTAGCTAAAAGCTCTTTAAGCAGTATAAAATATCATGAACATGCTTTGTAAGTACTTTCATCAAGAAGGCAGTAAAAAACAGTATATGCTGTTAAGGAATAGCTACCGTAGATCGAACGATTAATTTTCCAATCGATCATGCCGCTAATCTATTTTAATGTACGGGACTTTGAAACCAATTGAGCGTAGTTATCGCTAGGAAATTGTGATTCAGATTACAGTTAGAGAAAATTAATATCACTCGCGTAACTATGTAGGCAATAGGGCTCTTACTTTTCGCGGGTTGCACCCGGGTAACCGGGTAATACAGTTACGATTACCCGATACTCGTGTTATACGGGTAATCGACGAAATACTGGTTAATGCAGTGGATCGTAACAAACCTCTTATTATACCTTTTTGTTTCATGAATATTGTTAGTTATAAATTATTAGTAATATTGCAAGTTGCTTCTGCGCTGTCATCCTCAGTGTTTGAGAAATTCGATTTTGAGAAAGACTGCACATTTGCGCAAACAGTAATGAATAACTATTACTGTCTCGACACAAAAGATGTTCAACGTTGAAAATTTTCATTTTTTTTTTAAAAATCGAATTTCTCAAAAACTGAGGGTGATGGTGTCAAACGGTTTGTCGGATGGTGTCAAAACATATAAGAAACGGCTATTAAATGTTACAAGTCCAGATGGCTGTCGAACTGTGTTACCCGTATCATACGGGTATCGAGTACCCGTAACCGTATTACCCGCTGACCCGGGTAGCGCCCGGGTACCCGGGTATCACCCGGTTAACCGAGTACCCGGGTCACCGGGTATCAAGAGCCCTAGTAGGCAAGCTATTGTATCTGTCGCGACTACAGAGGTATTCTTATGAAGTTGCTGATCCAATTACCTGTTCAGTTTGAGGATGTATCGTGGTCCATTTGAAGGAGAATATTGTATAATAGAAATAATTATGTTTCTAGTATTCGAATAGCAATTACCCTTAATCATGAAAGTGTCACGAGCGCTTATAAGCACTCTGTCGCTCGGTAGAGTGCATACATTGTACGCGTATGGATATTCTGTAAATATGGTTAACAATCGACGAGCAATGGCTCCCGCACACAGCATACCGAAGATTAAAACGATTCGCATAACTTAGTCAACTCATGAAATTAGCCACACGGCGACGAGCGAAACCCAAATCTTTGCTTCGGCAAGCTTGTGCTAATTCCATTGCGAGGCATTGTAAGCAGATTTACAGTTCTATGATTCCGATTGATATCACAGTATAATCAAGTATTCGTGTGTTTTGCTTTTGTTTATCACTGCGAATACAGGTAAGTCGTTTACGAGAAAGGAGCACTTCACGAACCACATAATGTGGCACACGGGTGAGACGCCGCACCGCTGTGATTTCTGCTCGAAGACATTCACGCGAAAGGAGCATCTTTTGAACCACGTCCGCCAGCACACGGGTGAGTCTCCACACCGATGCGGCTTCTGCTCCAAATCGTTCACCAGAAAGGAACACCTTGTTAACCACATCCGCCAACACACAGGTGAGAGCGGTTGGCAGATGTCCATTTCACGGACAATCGATTGTAATATTTGTCTCTAAGAGTAGTTTATATTACGTGGCTAGAAAATGATTTAGTTAAGAAACATGTTAGGGACTGAGTCACCTTTCATAATATATGTCATGTAACACACACCAATTCGTTCTCGTGTTCGTCCAAAGATAAAGAAAAAAATAAGAACGATCACTCTCATTACGAAACGCGCCACGACAATCGTCTACCGAACGTGTCTTGCTATCTGAGCACAGTTCCGATTCCGCTTCTAACTGACATTTAGCTCTGACGTTGAGCACTTGCATGCGAAGCAACATACAATAGTGGTCTGGATATAATGTCTATGGAAAACCGAAACGGCATATATTTATAGAAGTTTATTTACGACGCCGGTGTAGAATGATCTGTTTTGCCGATTGTCTGTGACAATTCATATTGTGTCTAACTAGCAATTAGTTAACCGATCACAATTATCCCATTTCATCGAATCCCTAGAGACATTTACTGTTCTGCCTCATACACCGCTCTCATACATGCTTCTTATTAACTCCTTCAGAGCCCTGTCGCTATAAATATTCATAACACTTGTTGCGTTCTGAAAGCGTTTAGCAAGCTTCTTATCATTTCAAAGACTTGTATATAGTTCCATTTTCATTCTCATTTCATTTCGTAGGTGGCATACCAGTGTATTATTTAGTTAATCCTAAGGAAGTTCATGATATGTTTTCATTTTAAAAATTAAACCTGCTATCGAAGACGCTAAGACTTTTTTGAATTAGTACTTTCGAACACTTGAGATTAGAATGTCTTTGGTAAAGATTTTTTTTATCACTGCGCAAGCCGACTTTCCTCCTGTGCGACGCAACGAGATGGCGATATCGAATGAATCCTTACGCTCCGCCCCCTGTAACGCTTCGTCCCTGCCGTTCGTCACGTGTTTGAGAGGACGAGATTTCATTTCGAATGCCCTTTGCCCACGCATTGCGCCAGGAGGGAACTCGCCTTGTACAGGATAGTCGGTTGTTCGAATGACGAGTAAAAATCGCAGTTGGTTATAAAATGTACAGGGGAGACGCCCTTCCGCTGTCAGTACTGTCCAAAAGCATTTACGCGGAAGGATCACCTGGTAAACCACGTCAGGCAGCACACGGGTGAGTCACCGCACAAGTGCCAGTATTGCACCAAATCCTTCACGAGGAAGGAACATTTGACAAATCACGTGCGTCAACATACAGGCGAATCGCCACACCGATGCCACTTCTGCTCCAAGTCATTTACTCGTAAGGAGCATTTGACGAATCATGTGCGAATCCACACCGGCGAATCACCGCACAGGTGTGAGTTTTGTCAGAGGACGTTCACTAGGAAAGAACACCTTAATAATCATCTCCGCCAACATACCGGAGATTCGTCGCACTGTTGTAACGTCTGTTCAAAGCCGTTTACAAGAAAGGTACGTTGATCAAGATTGGTCTTTCGTATCCATAACGTCAAAGATTATTATTATTGCGCGGTGCCAACGCTAATTAGTTTCGAGCTATGAGCACTTGTGTCTATGTCAATCGTAGATTATTAACGATTCCATTTCTTTTCGTTTGTTACAGGAGCATCTTGTAAATCATATGCGATGTCATACTGGTGAACGTCCATTCGTATGCACAGAATGTGGCAAGAGCTTCCCGTTGAAGGGCAATCTACTTTTCCATATGCGCTCGCACAATAAAGGAAGTAACGCCGAGAGGCCGTTCCGTTGCGACCTATGTCCTAAAGACTTCATGTGCAAAGGGCACTTGGTGTCCCACAGACGATCACATTCGGACGAACGGCCCCACAGCTGCCCGGATTGCGGGAAAACGTTCGTCGAGAAAGGCAACATGTTGAGACATTTAAGGAAGCACGCGGCAGAAGGGCCGCCGACACAAGTCACCACGCCATCAGCCATTCCTCAATCCGGCGTTCTGCCGATACCGGCTGCAGCGGTTCTGGTTGGTCATCCGTTGGCACCGCCGGCACCACCAGTAGTGCCACAACACACGGTTGTCGTGCCCACCCCGCCAGGTGTGTTGACCTCCTACTAAACCAAATCAACAGGAAATATGTGAAAGCATTTGATAAAGATCAAACTGAGTGTATACATGATGAACGTTTGTGTTGTTGATCACGAAGTAATTGTGCGTCATTGAGTCCTCTTCTTTTTTTAACGACTTACACGGTTTCCATGGCCACGGAGGTTGATCAGTGTTGTTATTGCGTCGCAATAATACCGTTGAGAATGTAACTACAGACATTGCCCACGTTCCAAACGTTCGCACCAATGCTCTCCTGCGGTTATGCGCAGAAGGGAAGTTTATAGAAACATTAAATTGAACAATAACCGCCGCCTACGCGTTGGCGGCGTATTATCCAAAGTTTGAATTTCTTTGTTTCTTTTTATACCATACCTTTACGTAGATCTTTATATAAAAAAAACGGGGGGGGGGGGGGGGTAGGGAAGCTGATACGATCTTCTCACGTTTCTCTTGATTATGCAGAATGTATAACTCAGGACTTTGCAATGCAGTGATGGGCACAGATAAATTTCATTGTTAATTGAATTGCGATTAGTCAATAATTATGCTATCGATACGTCGATGTATTATTTTTGTACGATAATTTCATATGTAAAGAGGAAGAAAATTATTGTACCTGCTGATTACGAACAGCAGAATTCGGCATTGTGTAACGTATTGTCGACGGTGCAGGGTTAGTAGTGACGTCGTAAATTATGCCCGACCATAGGCAGAAGCACGTTTTGATTGTTGGCTCGAGTGGTGGGGAATAGGGATTAGAGGGGAGGACCGGAGACCACTTTACTGGGAATCGCGTGAAACATACCCATTCTCAAATTAAGTAGCAATGGATCAGTGCCACGCGAAGGGTGTTTATATAGTGTTGTGTCTTTAAACTCCCGCTGGCTTTCCAGTCACTTAAGACTTGCTTCTGCCTACCACTTCGCTTCACTCGTGACTTCGCTCATGACCTCACTGTTGCTCTACAGTCGACGATACAACGTACGTACCTCGAAAAAGGTATGATTAGAATTTTAAGAATTTATCGCGGCGTTTGCTGGGAGTACAAAGTGTATTCGTAATCAAAATTATACAATGAACGCGCCAATTCGTAATGCACGTTTTCCTTTCGAATCAGGCACGCGACTCATTATAGGGAAATACTTCTGTTCGATACAATCGCGATACGCTGATAGTATTTGTTTGCGTCCATCATCGTTTTGACACGATCGAGCTATCCGTTAATAAAGCACATTTCTTTGCTGTCACTTCCACGAAATCGGGCGATCTCGTTAGATGCGGAGTGGTATTTCTAATTTTGTAATCGACATCGCGGCTCGGTAAACGTGTCCGATCGATGTACTCCGAAGTGTCTTTTTAAAAAAGAAATATATATATTGTATGAGTTTCGCCGTTTCCATACACTGGCTGTAGAACTAAACGAGGATTTCTACGTTCCGTCGCGTGCGAATCAAATACCGTGGGAAGAGAAAGTATGTTCTATTATTTTCGTAAAAGATTCTATATAAACGTGACTGAAAAAAAGATACTATATATTTAATAATTCATAATCTTCAGATCACTTAGATATTTACCCGTATTACTTTACTCGATTGGCGTGTAGTTTAGTCCATTGCGAAAATTTCTATTCCAAAGGAACTTTAAGAAAGATTTATGTTTTATACGAACTTGTCTATGCTAATTAAAGTTCCACGTCGGTTGCCCGTTTTAGCTATAGTCATTGTTTTTCGTTTAATCGTAACCATTATGATTGAGTGCAATATAAACTACGCCGACTTCGCTTAAGAGACGTCCGCGACAAATACCACGGTTGCACACCCGAATCTTAAATTTTAAAAGCAGAGAGAGAGAGAGAGAGAGGGGGGGGGCAGGGGGAGAGATATGGTCAGGAGATAGCAGTTTAGTCAGTCGGTCTATGTTCGAATCGATGCTTTGAACTTTTCGTTTTTACGATTACTTTTTAAATAATTAACAATATTTGTGTATCGTCTACTTGAAAAAAAAAGGAGAATATTATGACTCTAGCGATCTTATAAGGCCATGTATTTCATATTTACGGTTAAGATAAAATTAAATCGTAAGCTTGGTCCTGCGATAACGTATCGTTCTGCCAAGTTACCTAAAATAATATCACGTATTTAAAATGAGCACCCGACACCAAAATGTTACGTTTAAACCGTTTACGACTACCGACAGCAAACAACAGCAGAGATGAAACCGCAGCCGAGTTTTACCGTTTGTCGCACTACCAGGCTTACCTTAATAATGTATAATAATAATAAGTATCGAGAATAGACACGAGAGAGAAATGAGAAATTTATTAACGCGCCGTGCACGCGTCCCATGGAGTTTCGTGTACGATAAACGTTCTTCACTGCGTAGAGGTCTAGATTAATATATTATAACAAATACTACTAAGTATATTCAAATAATTAGATATCACGTACTATTTAAAGTTAACGAGGGGAAATAAATAACTAATTGTACCGCAGGGTCACTTAACGGGTGACATAAAATGTATGTCACATAAGGAACGTAAAATTTTCACTATATATTCGTAAGAGAGAGAGAGAGAGAGAGAGAAAGAGAAACACGTGAAGTTCGTGCAAAGATGCGTCTGTAAAGAAGAGAACAAATATATATGTATAATATATATATTGCTCACGCTTATATACATTATGTATATATACTGTACACGACGTGAAGAGAGATGATTTGCGATGCCGCATCGGATACACTTTGAGCAAGTAATATTTCCGACGATACGTGTAAAGAATTCCTCTGCAATCTATTCGTGGCATCGCTCCCTTGCAATTTGCTAAAAATCTAACAAAGAATAAATAGAAATAATGTTTATATGAATTATTATTATTATTATTATTATTATCATCATCATCATTATTAATATTATACGTTATGAGAATAAGAGTTGGTTCATGCTTTTAAGAGATTTAGTTTCGTGCTTGTTTTTTTAAGGATAAAAAACAGCAAGTAAATATCAGATCCAACTGTTCCCTTTGAATCGAAGCGACCTTGTTGCAGTACAGTGGGTGAACACACGATGCTAACGTTTAACATCCGCGCGTTCCGTTCTTCTTTGCAATGTTTTCCCGTTGCAACCTCGCGTCGGTGACCGCGGTCCATCTGGTGTTGAGCGTATTCGCGGGGGAACGCTTTGATTCAAAGCAAAGTACGATGGTGAAGGAAATGATTTAAAATATAATTTACTTTAGATAGAACAAAATATGTATAGAATTTTATTATGCACCATTGTAATATTATGTATCCCAGTTGTGACACAATATACACTGGTGTTATGTTAAATGTGAACACTGTGTGTCCTGTCTTATATGTAATAATTTCCCATGTTTTCATTCTATTACGAATAAAAAAGAAACCGATACTTTTTTTAGTATAAACAGCGACTTTGTCAGAATAAGCGGTGACGAATGGATTCGTACGCGTTCGAATGGTTTCTCGGCTCTATCGCGTGTCTTTATGTAAAATAGGGCGATGCGGCAATAATCTATTTTCATCAGTTTTCGTGTAAAACGTAGTAATATCGAAGTATTCTTTTTCACGGTAGACTGTATCGTCAGTTTTCGAGAAAGCAGCTGGTAACATTGCAATCGTTGCATAGAAAACGCCCCGTGTATCGCAGTTTAAACGCGCGTTTTCTTATTTTAAGAGCTCTGAAACAGTTGACTGTACTATCGATATTTCATTTTTCACGCTTTGTCGTCGCCAAGCTCTTCAGATGCATGCCGCAAAATTAACGATAAATAATGCATCACGCGGCTTATACATGTTAACATTAACTTCTTCTGAAACGATGCCGAATGGATAAAGTTTGTCAGACACGACCCTCGGGGTCTTCCAGTAAACAGACGGTAATTTAATTCCGATTTTAAACCAGGAGAAGAGCGTTTCAAAAGTAACAAATTTATTCACAGTTTCTCTACGAATTACTCTATCACAAAATCCTAAATGATATGTAATTAAGCGAAAAGCATTTGTTCATTAGTGAATCATACTCCGAGGCAGAATAATGTTCCTATACCGGCGTACGGCACAACAAGGTACATTGGAGGCACGCACATCAAGGAAAGCGTGAATAAATATTTCAAAACTGCTCCGCGCAACGTGCACAGTAAACGTCCGTCGCTTTCGAAGTCCAATAGGTGGTCCAAAATATCGGTAACCGAATAATAATTAGTATGCCAAGACGTAAATTAATACGCGTTTCTACGTATCTTTCCCTGCACACGTAGGAATCCATAAGAGAAGCAGAGGAGTGCGATATATGCGGAAGCGCCGAGTCTTCCGTTGTATCAGTTTGTGGGGCGAAAGTGGAAACAAGCAATGTTTGCATATGCGAGACTGAAACGGAGAAAGGCGAAGTGTCGACCAAAGCTTTGCTAAGAAAGGTTAAAAAAGAGTTGGATGTATCGAGTGGTGGGTCATCTTCCGTTTGTTGCGTCGATTGGAAGCAGGTGTTTCCTCAGATATATTGTACCGACACGGAGTTGGATAATTCGCACGACGAAATGGTAAATCGTACGAGCCTTGAACTCGTAGATATTTGTGAATGCGAGAAGGAAAGTGAGGAATTTCATCCTCATCCACGAGAAGAACGACGAATAAGAGGGAAAGATCCAGCGCCACCTGGATATAATATAACATTAATTCTTCCAGAATATGTTTCCTTAAAAAGTGAGTTAAATAGTGGAGCATGTAGGTGTGTAGGGGATGTGTAATAAATAGAAGCGCGAATGGATCATTTGCAATAACATCGCCCGGAAATCTGCTTGAACTCTGGAAACGGTTGATGTTTCGAACTAAAATTAACGGCCACTCTTTATCCTGTACTATAAGCTCTATGGCCATCTTTGTAACATTCTGTATGTGTTATAAGATTCCGTGGAATGCAAGTCGCGCGAAATCAGTACAGAATCTGTAAACTCCTGTGAAGAGAAGCTGGACAATGCAGACAACTTAATGTACATGCCTAATATTACTGAGCTTTCTTGGGATGTGCTGCAGTATGGAATGCTTCAGAAAATACCTGAGAAATACACTACCGACCTTTTTAAGTAAGGGCTCATAGACTCACTTCTCGTCTGCCTGTATCCGTAACTGTTTTGCTGGTAGCAATATACGCTGTTCTGAGTGACAAATCTCCATTCAGTTGTTAAAAACGCAGATGAGGTAGAGAAATATTCATCTAAAATCTAATTCTACACGTTTCACCCAGCTACATTAGAGCAAATGATTTGTAGTTTCTTTATAAGAGACCTAGGGCCTTAGATCGCAAGTAAATAAAGGAGTAAATAGGCTTATTTACTTTTGCATTTAACTACCTACTCAGTTAATTCAGCTATCACGGATAATGAGTGAATTATCAATTGTTGAAAAATAATTGATATAATTTTTGTGTTGAATCTCATAACATCATTTTATGGCAACCTCTAGCAATGACTTTTGTACACATGTCGTCTATAATTGATTAGTTAATAAAGACTTTTCGATACGCCAATTCTCGGTGTCGTCATTATTCCTATATTATTATTCTTCAGTAATTTGGTGGGTTTCTATTAATTCGTCCAACTCTCAACATATTTAAATACTAAATTGCAAATTTATTGCTGAAAGCACAGACGAGGTATAGAATAGACCTATCACCTTATGGGACTTGGTGTCACCACCCAAACTGTGTTACCGACCCATAACTCGAGGACTGAATCTGGCGGCCTCTGTTCATGAACAGCGTCCAATACCGGAACTACTCTGAAATGTGTTGAAATGCTGAAAGGTGTGTGCGTGCTTGTATACGTGTGACTTGTTCAGAGTGACTGTTCGACATAGAGGGCAGGCTTTCGTTACGCTACGCTTTGGCTCGGCTTGTCAACGACTCACGTGGATTCACGTGGATTTTTCTCCGAAAATCTATTTCGGTGATCCGAAGACTATATGGCGCCGAAATATGGCTCTTCTTAAAAGCTTATACAAACTATAAATTGCAAGATGACATTGATTGTTAGTACTTTACGTGTTGTGGAACACTTAACTAACATTTTCGCGTGTCGTACGTCGAAAAATATTAAAAATTGACGCTGTTACTGACATTCCCGCAAATCTCCGCACTCCGCGCATGTCTAAATAGGCGGTGCCCATCCTACAACACGTATAAATCATTGAGAACAAGGAATCCAAACGTTTTTGTAAAATTTTGTATTCGTAGTTTTCGGGACCCGAGGACATTTTGCAATAGTTTATTTATTACTTGGGAACGGTGGATTAGTAGTTAAAACTCTATGTTTCGTTACAAATTGATTGGCCGTTTCCCCTTATTAACTATTTTATGGATTTAAAAATTGTAAATAGTACCCGAGCGTATCGCTTGCGTTAAGGTCTGTTTTGATTATTCCTAGATATGTACATATGAGAACACAGCTATTGTACTTTTTAAAGCACAAGTGAAAAAAAGGTTCTGGATTTACGGACGTCGCGACTCGCGAGTGAGATGAAATGGGAGGGAATAAGAAAGAATGAAAGCAAGTGAGAAACGGCACGAAGGTCTTTTACGCGACAAACGATCATTCTGGCAGCGGCAACAAAGTATGATACATTGTCTTCTTGCGTTCTCCGTGCGCCTGATTTTCGCATGTCGATGTCGGTCCACGGACGAGCTATGCCTAAACGCCCGTATTGAAGCAGATTTCACTTTCTTCTATAAATTCTGCAAATGCAGTAATCAGTAGCTAAATGCGGAAAACATGTATATACAGTGTGCACATGCTAAGGTAATTGTTAGATGAAATTTTTACATTCCCTGTTTCGTCTTTATTCGAGCATTTATGGAAAATTAGTGACATTTTTTTAATAAAAGGAAAATCAAACACGACGTCATTGGGACAAGTAGGTATGTACATATGAGATGGTGCTGAAAGACACGAACTGTTTTTTATATGAAATATGCCCTTTTTATTTATTTATTAAAATCTAATGGACACTGCTTTCGGGGAGGAATCTACACTTCTGGTTCGGTGGACATTTGTAAAAAGAATTGCCTCAGAATTGGCAGAAATATAGCTGGGCTTCGAAATGAGTGTAAGTTCTAAAAAAAAATTCTAACTTCGTTTTCCTGGGGTGCGAGTTCAAGTTCATGTTGCACGGTTTAATTTTTTCATTAGTTTTACTCTTTAAAATAATTTTTTAGGGTTTAATTGTTTTTTTCAATGTACCTATATCAACAAAAAACATGCAATCAAAACAGAAATGTATTCTTCAGATACCGTTCTTACTAGTCTCCAAATATACTTTAAATTCTAATTGTAAGTTATTTAAATAAATTTTTACATTATCACTTAATGGAAGAAAGAGGAGGAGGAAGTATAAGTAACGGATTCATGCGCAATCGGGGTAATTGTAGGAAGGGCGTCGTGTTTGGCTTTCCTTTCATCTGGAAAATTTCATACAATATGTTACAAATACTGTGATGAAAATAAAATAGAAAATATAAAAATTTCATTTTTCAATAGTATGGATGAATTTGTCTAACACGCGTTCCCGCTTTTGGCTACTGATCGCTACCTGGCCGCGCGAGCGAGCTGCGGCACGAATAATTTTTTTCGTATAAATAAGCGATCAGGCCCGCCGCGCACGTGAAGGATGCAGTATCAGACGCCCGAAAGACGAGAGCGAGACAATGTATCCAACGCATCGTCTGTCTCACGTCTGTCAGCACTCAACCGATGCACCAAACTCATAATTACTTAGGACATACATACATACAGATGTACATACTTAAGAATGTTAGAGACGGTGCAATTTTAATTGTTAACATTCTGTCAAGTTCTAGCCATCTGCTTGCAAAAAGTGTTATTGGCATATTTGACTTGACAAGTGCTACGAACTGGAAAAGATTCGTTAAGAGCAAGCGCCTGATTTAGCGAGCTCTGCTTGCAAGACTTGATTTTTACCTTCGGGTGCATCGCGTTTCTGGGAACGGCATTTGTTTTAAAAAGAAAGACGAACTTTTCGGGGGCCCGGACCTCAACAATCGATGAGAAAAATGCCGCATTTCGACTGAACGTTGGCTATCGTATTATTTGTTGGGCTTTAAAAAAAAATTCTCTCTGTACCAATTTTTTGCCGTACCTTCCTCATACCAAACTGCGTCGTAATTGGTTTCATTTTAGTAGAAAAACCTGACATACAATACAGATGTTTGCATAATGATGAAAAAATATAAAAAAAATATTTTTTTATTAGAGGATAGTGCATATTAATGCCCCTGTATTCCTTCCAAGCGCCGACCAACATGTTGTCATAAAGAGTCGGTAGCTTCTGAACAATTTTAGAAACCTGTGTAAACCTGATACCTATGTTTCCATATTTATAGCGAATTCGGTCCCTCGCACTGACTCTGCACTGGTGCCGGAAAATGACTTGGATTGGTTGATTCTTATAGAGCTATCTTCGTTTCGATCAGAAACAACCAATCCAAGTCATTTTCTGGCACCAGTGCGGAATCAGTGCGAGGTACCGAATTCGCTATTAGAAGAGTGATAGGAACTAGAGGAAATACTGTATTGAGTTGTCTCAAGCGTAAATGTTGTAAAACGTTTATATGTAAAACCGACTCGAAAAATCCGATCTTACCATATTTTATGGCAGGAAGAAAGTCAGAAAAGCATGTATTTAGACGCGTAATATAACATTTTTAATAGTTTTTAATAGGTTAGTCAATTGAATGTCAGGGGGGCTTAAACTAATTATTTAAAATTTTAAAGACTGTTCTTCGAGATATAAAATAATTAATTATGGCTATAGTCCCTAGTAATAATCGCACTAAATATAAACAATTTAATGAAATAACTTTTCTCCCACTTGGGACCACAAGTCAATTTTTCGCGGAAGAGAAAATGCGCAGGCTGGATGCGCGTGATTATTATGTGGTCCTCTCCTCGAAATGACAGAAAATATAACCTATATGGTATAACCGACTTCATAAATATACCGCTGCGGCGTAACAATAATATTTTGGAAGGATGTTAAGCCATAAAAAGTTTACAAATGTAGCGTAAAAGAACGAAATAGCGAATAAACATTTATTCTCATATAGCATATACATAGGTTATATTTTCTGTCACTTTGCGGCGCCAACCATATAATAATCACACGCATCCAGCCTGTGCATTTTCAGTAGCGGATTTGAGAAGCGGATTTTCTGTCCTTGAAGTGACAGAAAATATAACCTATATGCTATACCCGATTTCCTAAAGATACTGTTGCGGCGTAATAATAATGTTTAGGAAGGATGATAAAATGTTCACAAATGTAGCGTAAAAGAACGAAATAGCGAATAAACATTTATTCTGATATAGCACATACATAGGTTATATTTTCTGTCACTTCAAGGACAGAAAATCCGCTATTGAAAATGCGCAGGCTGGATGCGCGTGATTATTATATGGTTGGCGCCGCAAAGTGACAGAAAATATAACCTATGTATATGCTATATGAGAATAAATGTTTATTCGCTATTTCGTTCTTTTACGCTACATTTGTGAACATTTTATCATCCATCCTAAACATTATTATTACGCCGCAACAGTATCTTTGGGAATTCGGGTACAGCATATAGGTTATATTTTCTGTCATTTCGAGGACAGAAAATTCGCTCATCGAAGTGACAGAAAATATAACCTAACTAAGAGACTGTACAAATGCTTATTACGCATTGTATTTATATAATATTTCTGATCGAAATTTATAGAAATACGTGCAAATTATGCTTCTATCAAAATTTATTAGTAAACGGAATTATACAACATGTTTTTTCAAATTAGTCGTAACATTCAGGCCGTTTTAGATTTTAAATGTTTCCGATAAGATTTAGTTTTAATTCCTATCACGCGTAGCATTACAATCTGTTTCAAGACTTCACCGGTAACGTTGCATGCGACACTAAAATGGTAAGGGGGTCCTAGGACCCCCCAAACCGGTGACACAAAAATACATTGGTTGATAGGTCTATTCTATACCTCGTCTGTGCTGAAAGAATCGTTTCAAACAGCTGTTTACTTTACCGACCGCGTCGGTAACTACGTCTCTGACGTAGGTTCGGATCCGGAAATTCGGCGATGTAAACAGGAACATAAGATGTCATAGGAGGTAGTACGTCGACGAACCAAGAGAAAGAGAGAAAGTGATATAGTGTGCGACACGGGCGTAGATAGCTGCAATTAGACTTACCTATATATAGTTATAGGCAATCTCAGGAAATTAACGAATTTCTCATTTCCTGCGAACAATTTATGCACTATTGCGGTTGCACTTTCAAACCTTAGACCTTTAACTACTTTCACATGTAACAATCATTATTATCTTCCTTATAATTAATTAGTTACGGTCGGTTATTGGACACGGCTGCAACATACGTAACAACGCCGTGCTCAGAATTATTTACGAACTATCACTGTTGCATCTAATATTCTAATATTACAGTTCAGTGGCAAGTTTCGGCAATAACCTTTTCGTAGATCTTGATTATAATTCATTAGTTATTAACGATGCGCGTGTTATCTCTGTAGTGAATTTAGTTGTGTTGGTCGTTATTACACTACGGATTTTTACCTCAATAACGAATTACGATCACTTGTCGTACATTTTCTGTTACATTACCTTTTCGGTTATGCGTTATTTGAAAACGAAATTTACGTATTTCTTGTCCTCTCACTTCAAATAATTAGTATTATTTAAGATTCTGCTTTAAAAAAAGAAACTGTGTAACGCGGTTTCCTTCGATGCATGCTGATTTACTTGTTCGTAGTACAAGCGCAACCGCCTACCCCGGGAGCTCTGGCGGAAGGCTCGCGCTCTGATTGGTCGCGGGGTTTTATGTTAATATCTCGTTAACGATGCTTCGGACAATATTTTCGCTAAGGAAAAAGTTATTTCAAATCATCCCCTGAGTCACCCCCTTTCAAGGAACTCCACCATTTTTGGGACACCCTCTATGTCTATGGTTTCGATCACTCACTAGAGCAGGCCCGCCCTTAGGGTGCAAATACCTCCTCAAGTTCTGGGACCCGGGCAACAGCCGAGCGCGGAACTGTTACGTTGCTAACCACAGCATGGGCTGCGGGAGAACTGCAAGACTGCGTTCGTCCAGAGTCCAGGGATCGGCGGGCTCCAGCTACCGCTGATGGAGGGCGGAACATCAACAGGAACGGTGGTTATGTGTGCATGAACTGCGCCTGGGTCAGTCACGCTCGCATAATCACCGCCAGTGTTCACGGGAAAAGGCCTGATAGCTCTCGGCTACCCTCTGTTGCGCATGCCCGCGACGAGCTGTGACGTCAAACCAATCAACGCCAAGCTGGGAAACGAAGCCAGCCACTGGCGTCGATTCGGTTCGTTTACCAGCTTGGCGTTGATTGGTTTGACGTCACAGCTCGTCGCGGGCATGCGCAACAGAGGGTAGCCGAGAGCTATCAGGCCCTTTCCCGTGAACACTGTTCCCAGCTTGGCGTTGATTGGTTTGATGTCACAGCTCGTCGCGGGCATGCGCAACAGAGGGTAGCCGAGAGCTATCAGGCCTTTTCCCGTGAACACTGAATTCACCGCTCCTGTAAGTGTTTCCCCCTCCATCAGCGGTAGCTTAAGTCCGCTGGTCCCCACAAGTCCTCATGAGTAGGCGCCATCTCGTATCCACTACCTGAACTAAATTTGTCACGTGACTTGCTCTGTATTATCGCCAATATGGCGGAACTCGTATTTGGGAATGCAGTCACGAAAATACGTTTTTCGTCCTTATATGAGAAGATTTTAAGCTGAATAAAGGTGCGTTCGAAAGAGGAAGGTTCAATGCAGCGCGCTCTGGTCATCGTTTGAGTCACAAAACTCTTTTAATGACCTGAAAATACTTGCATTCTGCGGGTGTATTGTGTCGACATTTTCTCTACTTTGGACACTCATATTATTAAATATCAACACAATCTCCTCGAACCATGACCAGAGCGCGCTGCATTGAACCTTTCTCTTTCGAATGAGGCCTGACCAGAGTTGGGCAAAATGTAATCTAATTACAAATTGCAAATTACGATTAAACTGTAATTGTGTAATTGATTACACATTATTTTCTGTAATCGTTCATTTAGATAGTTGACAAAATCGAATGGTCAACTTCCTACATGAACGATTACAGAAAATAATGTGTAATCAATTACACAATTACAGTTTAATCGTAATTTGCAATTTGTAATTAGATTACATTTTGCCCAACTCTGGGCCTGACCCAGCCCAAAATCTGCTCATGTAAGGACGAAAAACGTATTCTCCCAAACCCACGTTTCAGGCCAGATTGTGTCGGTATACAGCGCGCTGCATTACCCGTGTCTACCCCCAAATTGAATGCTTCTCGATCATGGACCTAAGAATTCTTAGGTTCATGTTCTTGATACGGCAGTGTAGTCTTTTTATTGCATTCGAACGTCGTTTTAACGTCCAGAATAGGACCAGAAAATCAGCCGAGTTAGTAGGGACACAGGATTTTAGTGGAGGTTGCAGGAGCGGGCTGGTGAGTGAGAGGGAAAGGGAGCATGCGCGACAAGGACGGAGATAATGTAGCGTTACTAACTTCTGTTTATGCGCGTCTGATACTTCCTCGCTCCTGTTAGCGGGAGTGCATGGCGCAAGGAGGTAACTGTTTTAGAGTGAGAGGAAATGCTTCATAGAAAAGGACGAAGATTGCATACAATTACACATTTTATCAACAAATTACGCGTAGTTAAAGAATACTCGTTTAACTGTCCAAGAATGATGTATTAACTGGCGAGTTTAACTACGATTTCGTGGAAATAGATTAATAGAAGGGCGCTTAAAAGCATTCATTCGGTATACCTACCACTACTGTGCGTTGGCAACAAGTAAGACGTGTTCGTGTGTTTGATTCCTCCGTGAAGCGATTTCTGAGAATAATCGCGGAGAGGGTTGTTCATTCACGACGAAAAATTTGTTACTTAACGAGACTTCTTTAAGTGTAATTCAATTTTTACAAAATGGTGAGTGCTCCGCAATTATTTGTTTCTGTTTACTCACGTGTCACGCTATAGGTTATGTTTTGCACGTGGAGTTGTTAGTTTAAATAGAATCAATCGTAAATAACTCTGAGAGTATAATAGACGGTCGTATTTAACCATTAACCCAAGATACGCAAAATGGAGACGTATTTTCATTTCCTAATTAATAATTCTTATACAGGCTGACGAAGTTAATCCAAGAGCATATCCGTTGGCGGACGCCACCTTGACTGCGAAGATTCTAAATTTAGTGCAGCAAGCAATGAACTATCAACAATTGAGGAGGGGAGCTAACGAAGCAACGAAAACATTGAACCGTGGTCTATCGGAATTTATCGTAATGGCCGCGGACGCGGAGCCTTTAGAAATTCTGTTGCATCTACCGCTGCTCTGCGAAGATAAGAACGTCCCATATGTATTCGTCAGAAGTAAACAAGCTTTGGGCCGTGCCTGCGGAGTATCCAGACCCCTTGTCGCTTGTTCCGTGACAGTTAACGAAGGCTCGCAGTTGAAACCGCAAATTCAAGCTATACAGCAAGAGATCGAGCGCCTTCTAGTTTAAGTATTTTGTACCTGACATATAATTCTTTCTTTAAGCTAAGAATCCAACATTACCATTTATATCTTTTACCACAAACTTTTAGATACTTTTGAAAAGTTGAAATGTATATCGCTCGTACACAGAAATAACACATATATATATATATATATATGTGTGTTAATTGTGCTAATAAAAACTTAAATGGTATTATTAAATTTCGCAGTCTGTAATAAGAGGGTGTTCTTTCAAACTGATATTCGATTTAAACTGTATAGTACAAGTAATTCAAGCTTCATCATTTCATTGTACGTGGTACATACAAGCAGGGACTCCTACCGGTACGTAAAATACCGGTATTATACCGGTATTTTTCGGTTGTATCTTCGTCTGACACTTAATACCGGTATAACGCTCATACCGGTATTTCGCCAATACAGCTATACCGAAACCGATATCATACCGAAATAGATAAATACCGAAAACAAAAGGTTACCGGTAACCGAAATAAATACCGGTATTTTTTCGGTATTCTTTTCAGTAACATGGTAGGTTTCGGTGTTCACCGAGAAGAATACCGAAAAAATACCGGTATTTATTTCGGTTACCGGTAATTCCGAAAACCGATTGTTTCTTTTTCGGTATGATATCGGTTTCGGTATTTATCTGTTTCGGTATGATATCGGTTTCGGTATAGCTGTATTGGCGAAATACCGGTATGAGCATTATACCGGTATTAAGTCCCTGCATACAAGAAGCTAATCGACACGTAACCTATGGCCCGTGGATTGGTACTAGAAGAGCTGCTAATCTTGGTAAGAGAGGTAATCGTATCGACAAAAGCACAACTTCAGTAAGATTAATCGATGTCGCAGGTCAAGTTGAAAGAGCGTAATCCGACTATATATAGTATATAATAGTCATAATCTCGTAGCGATAGGTGTGTAAATACGAAAATTAAAGCTGAATCGATCGAAGCTTTAAAAAAAGAATGCAGCTAAAAGTTACTGTTTCGATGAAGCATCTATAACACGAAGTTATAAATGGAAAGTTTTGTTTCTCCGAGCTCGAATGACTACATTCATTAATCTCTCGTATTTATTTCTTCTGCATCGTAAGAGTAGTTACAGTAGCAGGATGTTCTAACAGATAAAAAATGCAGAAATAAGCGGAAGATAATATAATAACGGTTAAAAATTTATAAGCATTCCCTTGCGTCCGCTCTAACGATCGACGGCACATTAATTTTATGCGCACCAAGTTTGAAATTCATAATGTTTTTCTACTAATTGATTCTGTTTGTAATGCGGAAAGAACTTCTCGCAAATAAAAGATGTTAATAAAAGCAAATATATAAGGTGAGAGGTATTTAATGAAATTACTTGTAAATAACTTACATATACATTATTGAACATGTGTCGAAACAATTGGAACAATAGGCGCATGCACGAAACAAACATGCCGGAAATTATTCATTGAAATATGGCAATGCAATGGAAGTCCAGTTACTGTGCCAACGAGTTTCTTGAAATCTGTGCAACTCTTGCCGAAATCTTTCGTCCAACTTGCGTTGAGCATCATTGTTGGGGAAGTTCTCGAACCACAGCTTCAATTGAGTGGCTAGTTCTTTTTCCGTTGAAAAAATCATTCCGTTTTCATTATGTTTAACGAGCTCTGATAAACTGAAAGATCAAGAATTGTTAATAAGAGAATTTTATTAATGGGAATGTTGAATAAAATAAACATATGTATACATATATGTATATTTTATTTTTAACGCGTCACCGGTTTAAATATAAATTTGATATTTCACAAACCAGTCGTGCGGAGTAAAGTTATTTCTCTTGTACCTACCATCTGAAATTATACGCGCAAACTGGAAGTTCGCATCCAAACATATCAACGACTTTCATCGGTAGATCCAAACCACTGGACGACGTGTGAAGGCAAATACCTAAGTCCGCGCTGGCTACGCACAAGAGTTATATTCCTTCAGCATGTATACTAGGGTGGCTCTTATTTTCGATTTTTGAATTTTCATCGGGGCACCCTCCAGAATAGTTCCAAACAATTAAAAAAAAATCTGTGTAAAGTTTCAGCTCGATCGGGTAACGGGAAAGGGTGCCCCTGGGCCGTTAAACATTTAAATCATTATTTAACAACTCGTGAAGTCGATTTTATATAACGTCTTCCAAGTTATTGATTAAATAAAAAAATATGTCAAACAAAAGTTGTAGATCCGGACAAGGAGCATCTTTTTTTGTGTATTACTATTTTTCGTGCGACAAACGGTTTTCGAACAAAATCCGAAAAACTAAAAAAAAAACTTTTTTTTTTCAAATTTTGAAAGTTTAAATGCTTCTAGAACGCTTTTTATTTATGAAGGTGAACAAAAAAAATTGAATTTTTATTTTCGAGGACTATTTTTTAAACATTTAAGGAGGGGGCATATACCGAAATATGCAAACAAGATAAAAAAAAATTTCTTCTTATTTTCAGTGTTTGATATGTGATGAATGTTTCCTGAAAAGTTGGGGTCGAAATTCGCAAAAATATCGGAGATATAGACATCAGATATGATCATTTTACCCGAAATCATGACGTCTATATCTCCGATATTTTTGCGAATTTCGACCCCAACTTTTCAGGAAACATTCATCACATATCAAACACTGAAAATAAGAAGAAATTTTTTTTATCTTGTTTACATATTTCGGTATATGCCCCCTCCTTAAATGTTTAAAAAATAGTCCTCGAAAATAAAAATTCCATTTTTTTGTTCACCTTCATAAATAAAAAGCGTTCTAGAAGCATTTAAACATTCAAAATTTGAAAAAAAAAGTTTTTTTTTAGTTTTTCGGATTTTGTTCGAAAACCGTTTGTCGCACGAAAAATAGTAATACACAAAAAGATGCTCCTTGTCCGGATCTACAACTTTTGTTTGACATATTTTTTTATTTAATCAATAACTTGGAAGACCTTATATAAAATCGACATCGCGAGCTGTTAAATAATGATTTAAATGTTTAACGGCCCAGGGGCACCCTTTCCCGTTATCCGATCGAGCTGAAACTTTACACAGATTTTTTTTTAATTATTTGGAACTATTCTGGATGGTGCCCCGAAGAAAATCTTGAAAAAAAATTTTACCAAGAGTAAATAAGAGCCACCCTAATGTATATACGCATAAAAAATTAGTAGAAAATGGAATTTCGTATTGTTTCGATACCTATCATTCTTGGGTAGTCTTGACTTTCAAGCCACGGCGTTACGACTGTTACGTGCTTCCAGTTTTTTAATTTTATAATAGCCATGTAAAATTCTTTCAACGGACCCTTGCCGGTTATTACACAAATTATGTCGGGCAAGTTACAAGATTCCCCGATCGCATTCTCGTACTCTGTAAATTAAATAACGGCATTTAAAGTTGAAGTCGTACAGGTAAAAGAGGGCGTATGATTCTGACGGAGCTTTAATCGCTGGAACGATTCCAGGGCAACGTATTTAATAAGTGTGATAACGTAAGGTATGGAAATACCTTGTAACGCATTTAATAATATTGAGAAATCTTCGTCTTCGGTCCAACTTGTGCTCGACACGATAAAACCAGGTCTTTTAGGAGACAATTGTACCTCGTTCGACGTATACTCGGTAAATATTGTTGAATTTTCTTTCTCGCTCTTGAACACATCGTACTGTTCGCTTAATTCTAAGAGGAACAAATGCTTCTCTAAGAGGGATATAGTATGAAACTCATCCGGTGGACGATCGTATAATACTTCGGCCCTAAACGAAACAGGAAATCATTAAGCGATACGGCTGAACGTACACACCAGAGTTAGAAATACTAACTTGATGTTCCACTTTACTCGCAAGTCTTCTTTCATCGCTTTAGAAACGCAGAAGCTACTGTGCGCTTTAGACCCGAAGAATGTTTCAACGAACTTGGCGAATTTTACAAGTAAATGGTCGTCTGTTAAGCTGAGCGCCATCAGAGTATGCGCATAATTATGCCAGTCGATAATGAATTGGGAATCCATTACGAGGCAATAGAACCAACAGAGTGGAATTGTTGGTATCGCAGGTGGATTCTGCAGTAGCACATAACTCGAAATACGTTTATGGAACAAGGCCCATAGAAGAGTATAGGTTTGCCAAAGGGTTTTTATTAGATAGCATACCAGGCGGGGCAACTCTGAAATATTAGAAAGACGGTGTTTTATTCTTCGTACATATCCTCGAACAATTTCTGTTATTTCATTCCATATACTGCAATTTTTTGAATGAGATAAATATTCGACCGTATTGTAAACTCTTAACAGAATCGATGACATACTGTCTTCTAGTTCTGGCGGAGGCGAAAGGTAATGAATGCGAATGCGAGGATTCTCTGTAATTCCTTTCGGTGGCATAGAACCTGGATAACCAATCAAATCTACCGTAAATCCTTCTTTTGCAAGCGACATTGCGTGGTATTGCATTCTAGGGCTTCTACCCAAGTCTCCAAGAACAAGGACACATACATTTCTGTACTCCTCATAGGCCGTTATGTATAATTTTCTAAATACAAGTAGAATTAAAGGGAACACGAAGAGCAAATATACAATCCACATTTTCAATCGAAATCAAGTTATATAGATGGATAACATTAATGCAGCTACTACATAACTAATATCGCATAAAGGTATTTTACTCTCGCATAACAAGTGTCAGTACAGAATGTAAACAGAGAATTTATAGCGACTCTAAAATCGCGCCATTGCAACGTGCAACTTTTGAACTTTCCTTTGAAAATCACTGAGCAGCAGGGTTGCCAGGGATTCTTTGTGGCCAAACACCTACGGGAGTGGTGGTAATGTGTGCGTGAACTGACGCTAGCGCCAAGGCAGCCAAGTGGCCCCAACGCGAAGCCAACCACGGCCAACCAGCGTCGACAATCTATTTCCCGGCGACCCTCCCCAGATAGCACAACGTCTGGTAAAGTCTTAAAGACGTCCAAAAGGCATCTTAAAGACGTCTTACCGACGTCTTGTTACAAATCAAGACGTTCAGACCTAAAATGGACCTAAACTAGACGTCTCTAAGACGAGGTGTGCTATCTGGGTCTGGGAGAATTACTTGTCACTAGTGAAAGGGCCAATCAAATTGCTTAGCATCGCTTGGCTTGGTTTCGCGTTGGCAGGGTTGCCAGATTGAGCTGAACTCCGCCATTTGGGCTACTTTTCAAAACCAAGTGGCGCTAAAAAAAAATTGAAATTGGCGGTGCTTTGTCCGAAATTTCGATAATTGGGTTGCCCAAGATCAAATGGCATTCAAAAATTTTATAAAATAGATTATCATTGTTGCGTTAAAGGTTCATTTTAATTTTCACATCAGTTTTATTTAAATTCGTTTTTGTTCAAATTAAGTTTATTTTTTGTATCTAAAAGAAATAAAGAAAACAGTCCCAGAAAATATTAAGAAAATATTTAAACATCCGTTTCGTTCAAGATATTTGAATTTTGGCGCGTTTGGGCTACTTTTCCTAGGCGATCTGGAGGCTCGACATTAAAACCATCTGGCGCGACTTGGGGGTGCGTTCCACTTAAGCCTGTGGTTTTCGTTCCAAATAGCAAGTACTATGATCTGAATAAGAAGCCACTGTGAGCTACAGTATAAATTTCCATAGGTAGGTACCTGCAAATAGTTGACTAGGTTGATTTAAAGGCTTCAGTCCTACCCCAAAGCAAAGAGTAGGTATAATAAGAGGCGTCACTCCGGGCGGAACCTTTGAAGTCCTTGCTTGACCTTGGCATTTAAATTGGTTGTCTATTTCGAGCGGGATATTCAAATCGACTAAATGTACCTTACCGCAATTGGCTGATTATTGCCGAAGTTAACCGATCATTGCCGAAGCTTAGCGATCATTGCCGAATGGGCATTTAAATTGGTTGTCTAGTGATTTCCCTAGGTTATTTCTGTCCTTGTCGAGTGACGCCTCTTATCATACCTCCTCTTTGCCCAAAGGATAATGTTTTATGGTTATATATTGTCTTGGTTCCTCTTAAACATGACGAATCTTTTGAATAAATCACATTCCATTTTATTTCATCAGAAGTGAAATATTTCCTCAAATGCAGCTTCTTATATCTTAGCAACAGTCCGCCCCCCTCCGATATCAATTCATCCCATATAGGGGCAGCGTGGGAAGGAAATAACTTACCCGGTAGTCTTTTTAGCGGTGAGGGAAAGCCACGCATGCGCGCGATGGCGCCGTGACGTCGAAGCAATCAACGCCAAGATGGGAAACGAAACGACGCCAGCGCCAAGCCAAGCCAACTAGCCAAGTCAAGTGAGGCCACGGCCAACCAACGTCGCCGGGGAATCGGTTGTCGAACTGCATCTGCGTCAGTCACGCAAACATAACCACCGCTCCTGTAGGTGTTTCCCCCTCCATCAGCGGTAGCTTAAGCCCGCCGATCAGCGTGGGGCAGGACTAACTTACCCTTAAGCTCCTTAACTTATTAAATTCACTAGTCTGACATTCTGATTATTTATATAAAAAATTATATTAATTATAATCATTGAGCTATAAGTATACCTGGAGAGAGAACAGCAATGGGAAGAAGTAGAGGCGACAGCGGTCAGAGAAAAATAGAAGATTACGGGTGAACCTATCCTTTTTCTTCCTATTATCCCTCTCACTCTGTACTATCATGTAGTAAATGTGCTATGTTCATTGAGCTCAATGAACATAGCACATTCCCTCTTTTTCTCTGACCGGCCGCCATTGCTCTGTTCCCTCTCCAGGTATTCTTATAGCTCAATGATTATAATAGATAAACCCAAGACTCTATCACAAACAGAAAAAATCAAATAATATAAGAAAACCCATTCATTAAAATTATTCAATTCGGTGATTCCGCTGATCGGCGGATTTTCCCCCACCGCTTAATTTAACTACTGGGTAAGTTAGTCCTGCCCCACGCTGCATCCGATCCCTGCTTGCGACCAGTGGTGGGTAAAGACACGAATTTTCTATTTTATACACGACACGTGTCTTAAATGTCGTAAATGTCGTAAATGTCGTAGATGTGTCATAAATGTCGTATATCTGGAATGAAAATAACTAACGTATAAAACATTTTTCGTATAGGTTCTGAAGAAGTGCCAATTTATTAATAAATATAATTCTGATTAAAAAAATTAAATCAACTTAAGTTACACTGACGAAAAATGGATATTGAAAGGTCAGTAAAAAAAGGAAACCAAGAATTTCGATACGCCAACTAGTGACAGAAAATGGAACTACTGAGAGTAGGTCGTAATCCGTCGAAGTCCATATGATATGTGTTTAAATAGACATGTTGTGAAAAACGTGTGTTTTTAAATTTGTTTGAACACTAAATTTTTACTTCTTCGATTAATAAATACTTATTCGGAATGTTTGGTGGGATCCGGACCTATTTTCAATAGTTTGCCAACTTACCACCAGAGGGCTGAAATTTAGGCCACCTCTCCACTAAGTTTCCCAATATAGAATAATAAATATAATTTGTTTACTTTCACCACACTGAAATGGATATTACACCCAAAAAAGAAAATTGATAATAACTTATCAATTTCATTTTTTCTGAAACAGATATTTTTATTTACATAATTTTCAATTCAAATAAATTTAATTTATTATCGTACATTTATTTCTAATTACTTTACCTTTCACGATTCATTTTTTACTAGTTTTATCTAAACAATTACAAAACAATAATGAAGAGTGTTAAGACCAAGACCACGCTTTGGAAAATTTTTTTGGGGTTATGAACGCGGTGATTATACGTAGTTTTCGATATTATCGACGTATTCTACAGTATTCTATAGTATTCGCATGCAACCAACAAGCGAGTCAGAAAGAACTATATTTTTCCAACCCTTTAATTGTTGAAACCTTAAAATAATGAATATTTCTATTTACGACATTTGCGACAAATGACACGTATAAAATGGGCTTAAAAACGACATATTATACATACATTTGCGACACGTCATAAATGCATTTACGACGCGGCGTAAAATACGCGACCCATCACTGCTTGCGACCGGCGCGGCGTAGTGTTCAGCAGTGTTCACGGGAAATTCCCTGCGTAGTAGGATACTCTCGTCGCAGGGAGGAAGAACGCATGCGCGCGATGACGCGGTGACAGTTAAACCAATCAACGCCAAGACGGGACACGCCGTTTCGTTTCCCATCGTTTCCCATCTTGGCGTTGATCAGTGTTCACGGGAAAGGGCCTGATAGCTGTGAGCTACCCTCTGTTGCGCATGCCCGCGACGAGCTGTGACGTCAAACCAATCAACGCCAAGCTGGTAAACGAACCGAATCGACGCCAGTGGCTGGCTTCGTTTACCAGCTTGGCGTTGATTGGTTTGACGTCACAGCTCGTCGCGGGCATGCGCAACAGAGGGTAGCTCAGAGCTATCAGGCCCTTTCCCGTGAACACTGGCGTTGATTGGTTTAACTGTCACCGCGTCATCGCGCGCATGCGTTCTCCCTCCCTGCGACGAGAGTATCCTACTACGCAGGGAATTTCCCGTGAACACTGGTGTTCAGTAGTGTTCGGACGTGTGTTGACATCGCTCGCGAAATTGAATCGTTTATCTTGAGCTGTGCTATCCGGCTATCTCACATCGTTCTTGTGCCACGTGTGACCAAAATAATAAGGGAGCTTCCATCCAGAAAGTCCCTTCTCGGGACCCAACTAAGGACTCATCGCTCCGGCCCTTAATAGAAAGGTAGGGAATTTAATAATTCAATCCAGCAACGTGGTTCATTCCACGCTCACAGACCACCCCAAAAATGACCTCGGGTCAAAGTTAGATTTCTTCACGGTACCAAAACAAATTTCGAGCTTGCCCTCTGACAAACGAAGTGCCGATGCTAGCCCAGCTTGGCTCTACTTTCTCGGAAAATTCGGACGTGTCTCCAAAACCCAAAAGCACTCCTGCAAATACCGGTGCCGAGGTTTTCCTCGGAAAAAAAAGAAGTCCAAGAGCGACAAAAGCAGGAGGAAATTCTCCAAAACTGCTACTTCCTCCTCCGAACGTACGCGTAGCCCGATTCGTGTCTCTATTCCCTCAATTCAGCTTCCTGTCGGTGAAAGCATGGAAACTGAGGCGATTGCTAACGTCGCCATTTCAAACCGATAAGTATTCGGTACTTACCGCGTTCAAAACATCGTACGACCTCCATGCTATTCCATCTAGGTCGGGGAAAAAAACCTCACCGGACGTAAATAATTTAACTCCATGCCTTCCTAAGCCTCCTCCTGGACAACTAAGTTCCATGGGACCATCGGATAACGTTAAAGAAACCCGAAAGGTTAAACCCCCTCTCCCCCCGTTATATATTTCAAATTTCGCATATTTTATAGATTTCATTAAAGGGAATGATAAGGGAGAGAATGGTTTCTTTTCCGTAACCCTTTTTACGTTAATGGTTTATTGGTCTATGTACAAAAGGTATCGTTCTCGAGCGGAACGTTAACAGCTTTTCTGCCTTTTTCGAGGTGAACCTCGCTATTTATTTACCTTACTTTATTTATCATCAGCTGCTCGCTTTGGTCGCGGGCAGGGTTGCCACCTTATCACCATATAAATCCCGGAGCCCCACACTTTCCAACCCGGACATTCTAATATAAACCCTGTTGCGTGGCCGTTTGGGTCCTCTGGATCCTTGGTAGGGAATTCGGCGAGGGTCGACGCCCGTGGAGTGCTAAGGCACTCTGCTCCTTGGACGCAGTGTTTTTGAATGTTAAATATAATGAAAATAGTAATAAGAACGGAATGAAACAACTTGAACAAGTAAATTTGTAACAGTAATGAAATAATAACGATTTTAAAACACAAATTCGATTTGAACAGAACTTTTATTTTGCGTCTACTCGTTATGGCTTTCCAGGCTCAAGTGTCTCTTTCAGAGGTCCCTCAGTTTTACATTATTTTGTTATTTTCAAAATGTCTTGGTTTCTAAGAACCAATCGCAAATTTCTTAATTAGTTAGCAAAATTCCTATTCGTTGATCCGATTCGTTTCGGTTATTGATTTTTTATATAACAAGCGTTTAACAACATTGCGCTGGAATTGCACACCTAGGAGAAGGGATCAAAGTGCAGTTCATTTATTCAAACACCCGTTTCCAAGCGGGTATTGATTAATTTATAATCTTGAAGTTTTCTCATTAGAAGAATCTCTAACTATTTTCAAACCCCTCGGGCTTGTGCGAACTTCGCTTTGTTTCCCTTTCCTATTACATTCGTGTGATCCGTTTCGAACTTCGCGCTTCTGCAGCTTGCGTCGAACGCCGCTAGAGCGAGGATCGCAACTCGCAACAACCCGGAGATGGAGAAAGCAAAAAAATTTTTGTTCTCGAATATCCGGAAAACAGATGTGCAAGTATTTTAAGCTCGAACAATTCAGAATTTAAAAGTATATGTTGTTTTAATTAATAACTTTTATTGTACATAAAATTGATACCATTCTATAATACCATAATTTCTTATTATCTCATTTTTTCTACAACCCGGAGATTTTTCCAGTAAAACCGGAGCCCGGAGATTTGCTACAAAACCCGGAGTCTCCGGCAAAGAGTAGGTATAATAAGAGGCGTCACTCCGGGCGGAACCTTTGAAGTCCTTGCTTGACCTTGGCATTTAAATTGGTTGTCAATTTCGAGCGGGATATTCAAATCGACTAAATGTACCTTACCGCAATTGGCTGATTATTGCCGAAGTTGACCGATCATTGCCGAAGCTTAGCGATCATTGCCGAATGGGCATTTAAATTGGTTGTCTAGTGATTTCCCTAGGTTATTTCTGTCCTTGTCGAGTGACGCCTCTTATTATGGGTGCCTTCCGTTTCGCGCATTGAGTGCATAGACTGCAGGCAATGGTGATTGGTGGTTCATGCAGGGAGTGAATAGACCGCATAACCTGATTCATAGAATTCCCTAGAATCCTCCAACTTCTGGCGCATGAGGCGTGCAGCAACTACAGAAAATCAAACTATAGGCAGCCAATGCACATAATGCGCGCATGCGTAGTTCTCCCTTCTTTATTTCGAATTCGAATACTCCAATCAGGTTATGCAGTCTATACACTCACCGTATGAACCACCAATCACCATTGCCTGCTGTCTATGCACTCAATGCGCGAAACGGAAGGCGCCCCCGGAGTCTCCGGGCCAAAACCGGAGAGGTGGCAACCCTGGTCGCGGGCCGTAACCGAACGCCGGTTTGAAATTGTTTTCGTCGCGGCGTGTACCCGGAAATCGGCCGTGTAGGTTTTTCTTCTATTGCCGCTTCGCGGCGGTTTAACCTTCGCTTCGTGTCACGACGATCGCTACACCACCATTATTCATCGAATTCGCTATTTTCTATAAACAGCATAATTACGATGTCTCGAAATATTTAACATAATGACATTTTTTGTTAAGCGAAAAATTTGTGTGGATGTTTCTAATGTGTTTATTTTGATCAGTTATAGTTATATAAAGACTGATGGAACCCTCCAAAATGAAAACCATCGAAGGGATATATCAAAAGAAGTCGCAGTTAGAACACATATTATTGCGACCCGACACTTACATCGGCTCTGTCGAACATGTAACTGAGCTAATGTGGGTTTATGACAAGGAGAAAGAAGTAATGGTGCAAAGGGAAATACAATACGTTCCTGGATTATACAAAATATTTGACGAAATTTTAGTAAATGCAGCGGACAACAAACAAAGAGATCCCAAAATGGACATGATTAAAATCGAAATAGATCAGTGAGTATTATTATTTAATGTTTAATACACGAAATATTAGAGGATCCGTTAAATGGCAGTGGTAGGATTAATAAAAAAAATAATAATTCAAATTATTTCCAGAAAAAATAACGTTATATCTGTATGGAATAATGGCAAAGGCATTCCAGTGGCAGTTCATAAAGAAGAAAATATGTTTGTCCCTACAATGATATTCGGGCATTTATTGACATCGTCTAATTACGACGATGAGGAGGAAAAAGTAACTGGCGGAAGAAACGGTTACGGCGCGAAACTATGCAATATATTCAGCCATCGATTTACCGTGGAAACTGCATCTAAGGAATATAAAAAATGTTTAAAACAAGTAACTATTTCGCGAGAACAAGTTTAACTAACGGATATCGTTCTGCAATAATTACGTATGTAATGTAACTATATTTGTAGACATGGACTAATAATATGGGAGCTGCAAGCGAGCCGAGAATTAAGGAATTCTCCGGAGATGATTTTACAAAGGTCACATTTTCACCGGATTTATCAAAATTTAAGATGCAGTGTTTGGACGACGATATTGCTGCTCTTATGTCTCGACGAGCCTACGATATAGCTGCCTCTTCGAGAGGCGTCAAGGTCTATCTGAACGGCAGCAGAGTTCCTGTGAAAAATTTCAAAGACTACATTGATTTCTACATTAAAGGTAGAGAAGATGATCTTGGCAATCCTTTGAATGTTGTGTATGAAAATTGTGGATCTCGCTGGGAAGTGGCTGTTACTTTGTCTGACAAGGGTTTCCAGCAAATGTCGTTTGTGAACAGTATAGCAACAATAAAGGTATCGAACACGAAAGAGCAAAGAAAACCGTAATATTACTATATCGCGGGAAAGATTTTCAAAAATATTTCTCGCAAATAGGGCGGACGGCACGTAGACCACGTCGCGGATTTGATAGTGAAGCAACTAACCGAGACCTTGAGAAAAAAGAACAAGGGCGGCGTGGCAATTAAGCCGTTCCAAATAAAAAATCATCTATGGATTTTTATCAATTGCCTCATCAATAATCCTACATTCGATTCGCAAACTAAGGAGAACATGACGTTGCAAGCTAAAAGCTTCGGCTCGAAATGCACATTTACCGATAAATTTATTACGTCCGTAAGTATTAAAATTTAACTCCACCGGTAGAAATTTTCGTATATATTTCTGACGCATCTTTAATTCGTGCGTAGGTAACGAAAATCGGCATCGTCGAAGCTGTTTTAACGTGGGCGAAATTCAAGGCCGATAGCCAGCTGCAAAAGTTGGGGCCCAAGTCGAAGCAAAGAAAATTACAAGGTAAATTGTTCATATAATATACAAATGTACAGCATAACCAGGCGATTCTAACGGGCGTTCTGAATCGGAAGCGTTACGTGTATAAGCGTAGGGTCGCAACTGAATAGTGAGAGATATTGCTAACCGAAACTGCTATTTGGACCGATTTCGGCGGCTTGTCTCGCTGAATAAATGCTTTATCTCCGCGAACTGTTAATAATATTGGCATTCTTTTCTTTTAGTTCTACTCAAGAAGTTCTAAAATGATTATGAAAGCAACTATTTTAACATAAATATTGTTTAGAAAATTCGTCTTTCTTTGCGATCCTACAGTTATACAACATTTTTTATTCAGAATCTTCCCTAGAATGAATTGACGAATTTTTGTGCAAAAGTTCGAGAAGACTTTGTATAATATATTAAATGCATAAGCCATATGTTTTATATTTCAGGGATACCAAAATTAGAAGATGCCAACGATGCTGGGACAAGTAAATCGTTGGATTGCACGCTTATATTAACAGAGGGAGACTCAGCTAAAACTATGGCTGTGTCGGGTCTTTCGGCAATAGGTAGAGATAAGTATGGTGTATTTCCTCTGAGAGGTAAGTGTATATCGAAACGCAATAATATATGTAGCTTCGTTCGAACTGTTTATGTTATTATTTGCATTGCTTATCAATTCGTTTTAGGTAAACTATTAAATGTGAGAGAAGCAACGCATAAACAAATTTTAGAAAATGCAGAGATTAATAATCTGATAAAAATTCTTGGCCTTCAGTACAAGAAGAAATATGAAACTCGAGATGATTTAAAGACATTGCGGTACGGAAAGCTGATGATAATGACCGATCAGGATCAGGTTAATTTTTTCATATATTTAAGGCTGGGCGATATAATACTAATATGCAGTAATACCCCGAAATTTCCACAGCCATCGAACCCGGAAACCAAATTTATCGCTCGGAAACTACTCTGAGCAAGTGACCCTTTGCACTACGCGCGTATAGTAACCGGCGTCCGAAAACAATAAGGCAAACGCTAAAATTACTTTGGAAAACATCTTTAATACATTCGCGAGATTGCCTAACGAAATAAGTTCAAACATTTTGAATTTATTTGATGATATTCTCGGAGATTTTTCTCATTTTATGTATTCATCTTAACGCATTCGGTGAGTTTGTTATAAGCGCCAATCCATGTTTCTTTATTTATCGGCTCTTGCTAATCAGTGCTAGTTAAAATATCCACGATAGCCTTATGATTAAAATAGTAGTAATACTGGAAAAATAGTCATTCTCTCTGTCCTATTAGATATTGAAGTGATGAAAAAGGGCGTAAAATTTTTTTTTTGAAATGATACCCACATAGCAGAAAGACGTGTTAAAGATGTGTCCAAAATACGTCTTTAAGACGCCGTGCGCTATGTGGATATAGTAAAGCTGAATGCAGTTAATGAAAAATGTCCGAATCTACCACTCAAAATTTGTGACTGTATAATTGTAAAGTATCATCGAACTCTAAAACCCTAACTACAAGAAGCCATCAAGAATCCGTGGTCCCGAGCTTCGGCTCCAACTCGATATGAGAAATATAAATTCAGGAACATAAACAGTGGCAAACCATGAAAGGCACACAGACGTTACGATCTGTCGTACAACGATGTTCCCGTACACGGAACAGACCATAAGAACAAAGAATAATGCATTGCTATACCGCTAGTATTGTCGAACAAAATAACCGACAATTTTCGCAACGTTGTTAATGGATAAATATTCCGAAGAAACAAGATAGAAGGGTGCAGAGGAAGTATTGCAAGAAGAAAGTAAGCACCCGCACTTGCTGACTTTAAAACCTATCGAAGAACATTGCTATACGTTCGACTCATTAATGGAATTAGTAATAACAATTGTAGCAGCACTGCGATCGTCTCCATTTAGTTGTCGAACACGCACACTCGCACATTGCAGTGTATCGTCGGGTTTTATGAAAGCATCGTACGATCGTACGATCATTCGATATCGCACGATAGTCCCATACACGGTTGCCGTGCAAGATGGTCGGATTACAAGTGGTACTACAAATCGTAATGTCTGTCAGGCCTCCACGATTGGCATTCAGATAGTAGTATCGAAGCTAGTCGCACGGTTCAGCGCGAAGCAGCATTATGCCCATAACGAAAAAATAAAGTTTTCATTGCATTGTTAGAAAAAGGAAATACGTTTGCTTGAAAAACGCCGTTGAACGACGATATGGTGATGGGGTGAAAAGGAGTGTTATACTTAGATTCGCTTATAAAGATTACATATCTGTTATATGTGTTCATTTAGGACGGCTCCCATATCAAAGGATTGCTAATTAATTTCATTCATCACAACTGGCCTTCATTACTGAGGTTGAACTTTGTGGAAGAATTCATTACTCCTATTGTTAAAGCATCGAAGGGAAATCAAGTATTCAGTTTCTTTTCGTTACCAGAATTTACTAAATGGAAAACGGAAACAGATAATTATCACACTTATAGAATCAAATACTACAAAGGTCTTCGTCTACTTCTTTTTCAAATATGTCGGTCTGAATCTTTTCCTCATTGACTTTCCTTTCGATTACACCAAACTTCTTTCGTTATAGGTCTGGGTACTTCTACTGCTAAGGAAGCAAAGGAGTACTTTGAAAACATGGCCAGGCACAGGATTCGATTCACATACGCCGGGGATCAGGATGATCAGAATATCGTCATGGCGTTTAGCAGAAAGTGCGTCGATCAACGCAAGGATTGGTTAACGAATTACATGGACGAAACGAGAAGAAGAAAAGAAATCGGACTCGGGGAGCGTTTCCTCTATGAAAAGGACACACGCGCCGTGTCTTATTCCGACTTCATTAACGTGGAATTAGTTTTATACAGTAACTATGATAACGTGCGATCCATACCTAATATGATAGACGGTTTCAAACCGGGGCAAAGGAAAGTTGTATACACATGCTTAAAGCGTAACGACAAACGCGAAGTGAAAGTCGCTCAACTGGCTGGCTCTGTTGCTGAACAATCCGCTTATCACCACGGCGAAGTATCGCTAATGGCAACTATCATTCATATAGCACAGAATTTCGTGGGAAGTAATAATATTAATTTGCTCCAACCCATCGGTCAATTTGGTACCAGGCTCACGGGAGGAAAGGATGCGGCGAGCGCTCGATATATATTCACAATGCTTAGGTATTTAAAATCTTTCGTTCGCGTCAGAGTTAAAAAATTAAAACGAAGTTAGCAATATAGCTTGTTTCTCTTACTATCGTAGTCCGCTGGCGAGATATATATTTCACAAGCACGATGATGCTTTGCTGAAATATGAGTATGATGATAATCAGAAAATCGAACCTGTCTTCTACGTACCAACTATCCCAATGGTGTTGGTGAACGGTGCCGACGGCATCGGCACCGGTTGGATGACGAAAATACCGAATTACAACCCCAGAGAGATAATTGAAAACCTGTATAGGATGATGGATGGCGCAGATCCGAAACCGATGGTAATAATTTCCAAGAAGATTTATTCTCTATGCACTTCTTATACATTTCGTTATATTCTTTTGTAATGTGTATAGGTGCCATATTACAAAAACTTTAAAGGTGCAATAGAAAGTTGTGGAGATTACAGATACGTGTTTAGTGGAGAGATTTCAGTGATAGGACCGGATAAAGTCGAGATTACCGAACTTCCGATTGGAACGTGGACGCAAACGTACAAGGAATCTGTTTTGGAGCCAATGTTACATGGATCCGACAAAACGCCATCTATTATTACGTAAATAGAATTAATAAACCTATTAATATGACTATTGCGAGGCAAGCGATGGTGAAGTATTCGTTGCTTATATTTCTGCATTTTCTCACAGGGATTATAAGGAATACAACACAGATACAACAGTACATTTCATAGTGATATTGGACCACGATAAGTTGGTAGAATTGGAGAAACAAGGTCTTCACAAAGCATTCAAATTGCAAACAACAGCGGCGGTTACATCCATGGTAAACGATATACGCAACTTCTTCAAAACGAATAACACGATCTCTGCTCTCTTCACCTCTTCATATTCCGTCTCTTTGTATTATTAGTGTGCATTCGACGAAAATCAGTGCCTCCAGAAGTACAGCAATGTCGTTCAAATTTTAAAAGGGTTCTACAAACTGAGACTAGAAACGTATCATAGGAGAAAAGATTATTTGGAAGGTATACTAAAAGCGGAGGCATCTAAACTTTCGAACCAAGCAAGATTTATTTTAGAAAAATGCGACGGTACTATAGTGATAGAGAATAAAAAGAAAAAAGATATAATAGCTGAATTGATTAGTCGGGAATTTGAATCCGATCCAGTGGTTGCTTGGAAATTGTCGCAGAGCAGAGAAGAAGTTTTGGTAAGTAATCTTCGTTTTCAAGCTCGATTGTTATTTTAATTCTAATGATTTTTAATCATCATACGCGCGTTTGGAGGTAATTGATTGTATTGCGTATTAATAGGAGGAAGTAGCAGGCAATGCTGAAGATGGGGAGGTTGCGGTAACTAACGTCATAGGGAACAAAAACTTTGATTATTTGTTAGGAATGACATTGTGGAATCTAACAAAGGAGAAGAAAGATGAGCTATTACGTCAAAGGGACGAGAAAATAGCAGAACTGAAAAGATTACAAATTCGCACGCCCATCTCTCTGTGGAAAGAGGATTTAGATAATTTATTAACTGAATTAAATAAGGTAAATAGATTCCTCTTTATGCTTAGGAAGATATCTAAAAGGATATAATTTCATTGTAGCTAGAAGATACAGAACGAAAAGAAGACCTGAAATCGAATAAGAATATTAAAAAACCGCCATCAAAGTTCTATGCTTCGGATGTTCGGCGCATTCTTCCCATAATTGACGAGGAATTGAAAACAAAAATTGAAAAAGCAGAAATCGTATCGAAAGATAAAAAAGAAGGCATAAAGAAAGAGCCAAAGGTAATGTAACGAGTGTTATTCAATTCTTCAGCTTCTGATTCGGCTGTGACAAAATTATTTAGCGTAAAGTGCTTTACGTAAATTTAACATAAAATTTTATAAAAAAATCGTAGAAAAAGAAAGAAGCAACAGAGGATAAAGATGAATTTGATGTGTTGGTTGAGGCAAACACTAAATCTCTCGATAGTAGACTGGGTAACACTTCAGACAAATTGGAAAAGAAAGCAGCAGGCGGAAAGAAAGGTATGTACGAGTATAATTGCGATAAGCTTGAAGTAAAGATTTAACAGAAATCATTTGTTATTTTAATTAGGATTGAAGCAAACAACATTACCTTTTAAGCCAAAAGCAAAGAAAGCTGAGAAGAAGAGAGAGCCAAAAGCAAATGAAGCTGAGAAGAAGAGAGAGCCAAAAGCAAAGAAAGCTGAGAAGAAGAGAGACATCGATTCGGACATTGACGATGATATTGATTTCGAAAGTATTTCTCCTCCTCCAGAACCTCGTCCATCCCGCAGAACCGCAGGTATTAGCTCTTACATTTTCCCGCGCATACAGTCGCGTCGGAAAGTAAGTTGGCACTCTTTAAAATCGCATAACTTTTTTAAAATTGGTCCAAACTACTTGAGTTTTTTTATCGCGGAAATTCCCGAAATCAGCGATTTTCGCCCTTATTCTGCGATCTTTAAACGTGTGTAGCTCAGAGCAACGATAACCGATTTAGACGAAATTTTCAGCACGTGTACAACTTACTGCGATCTACAAACGGGTTTTTTGAATTTTCATTACAGGCTGAGAAAAAATTTGAAAAAAAACGACCTTCATTATTTTCATCGCTAATCCGACCAGTTGTAATTTTTGTCAAAACGACGAAACACGTCACCTAGAAAACTAATTCCGCTAGCTTCTAAAAAAACAACTCAAGTCGTTTGACCCAATTTTAAAAAAGTTATGCGATTTTGAAGAGTGTCAACTTACTTTCCGACGCGACTGTAAAATTCTAGTGATCGCTATGATTTTTTCATTACTTTCAATGGTTTCGTGAAAATAAGTATTATCAATTTTGGAAGAAACAAGGACGATGCCGATGCTTTGTGCCGATATTTATATTCCGTTGAAAATTGACAAATAATTGTTCACAAATTTTTTTACGATTAACACCACGGATGTACATCGTGTTTCCATGCCGAATACAATGGATATACATATTTAATTAGTAATTTTTATGTATTATATATATTTCGTTTTATATACTATGTACATATTTCGAATGTTACAGTTAAAAAGATTAATGCCTTAATCGAAGACTCCTCATCTAGCGACCAATTGCAGAGCCGCCCTTCAGATACAGAATAGTAACTATTTTTCTTATTTCAGAGCGATAAAATCGTGTTAAAACAAACAGTTCGGTTGTCTTAATTTTTTTTTTCCCCCCAGCCACGATAGTGACTCCGATGATGACTTTAAAATAAACAAAAAAGCACCGCCACCGAAACGTAAGTAAATAAATATAAACAATTGTACTACGCAACTTTATGCACAATACTAGCGTTTCAATCGCGTTCTTGTTTATAACAGGAAGTTCCGAGGAACTTTCCGACTCCTCAGCCAGTAGCTCTTCCCTAGAAAAACAGCCGAAGCTTGTCATATCATCTAGTGAAGATTCGCCTTTCAAAGTCTCACCCTCGACGAAATGTAAGATGAACAGTAACGATGTAATAATTAGTATTATGCTTATATGTAAATATTGTTAATTCTTACTCTACTTTGTCTTTGTGCTTTAGTTCCCGTAAAAAAGAAGGCTGACAATGGTGGGAGCAAAGGAGTAAAGAGACAATTGAAGAAAAAGTTCTTAGCCGCTTCTGATTCAGACTCTGACGAAGTAACGCTGTCCAACAAACAAGTAAGTAAAGCTGTATATCATAAACAGCTAATATAGAATATTAACGGTCATTAAAGTTTCCGTGAATATTTTTAAACGCAGTCTGATCTGGTTACAACGAATATATCTGTACCCATTGTTATTCGCCCGCGCAGGTAAAAAAGAGGCGGAAAAAGTCCGAATCGGAGGAAGATAAAAGTGATGCCAGTATAATAGAAAGTTCTCCGTTACCACCGCCGAGGAAAACTGCCGGCCGTCCTCGTAAACCTGTTTCGTATGCTATAAAATCAGACGATGACGATTCCAATTGAACGGTTTTATATTGCCTCGAGGTGGATCAGAGGTGCATCCAGCTGGTTATTAAAGAACTTTGAGATCGTATTTTATATAAATTTTAATAAATCACACCCCGATCTGTATCGGGGCATTAGTAATTTTATATAACACTGTACATAATGTATTAGAAGATACGGATAGTATTTTAAGGAAATTAAATTTTATTATAAAATTTAATTTTCTTAAAATACTATCCGTATCTTCTATTACCTCGAGGTGGATCAGAATCCAGTTGTTTATTAAAGAACTTTGTGATCGTATGTGATATAAATTTTAATAAATCCCGCCCCGTATCGAGGCATTAGTAATTTTATATAACACTGTACATAATGTATTAGAAGATACGGATAGTATTTTAAGAAAATTAAATTTTATAACATTGATAGGCAAATTATATGTTGTAACGCGTAACGCGATTATGTAACATTTCAGTCATGAATGATCACATACAATGTATTTAATGGTAGTCAACTTTACTTAACAACGTAGATATATTCAGTATTAACTCTCGGAGAAGAATTTCGAATAACCACTGTTTTGTAAAAAAAAAAAAATATAGAATAAAGAGACATAATTTTTACGAATATTTTTATATATATTGGTACACAAATTAATTTATGTATCGAAAGCATAATAATAGACGATTCTTTGCCAAGCTTAATACAATATCAATTATTTGTGTGAAAATTTGACTTTATCATTATATTGTAATTGTTATGTACATGAAATAAAATGTACTTCATGTACTATACAGTATGTATTGAAACTTTAGGTCTGTTGACTAATCATTCTATAAAATTGATTAATAGACTCGATTAAATACTCATGCTGTGAAACATATCTGATGTCCTACATATACATAACAACTTGTATGAAATTACGAAGACTTTGTGCTTAACATTAATTAAATATAAACTCGATGTTAAATTGCGTTGTGAAGATTTCTTGAAAATTGAATCACAACTAGCTCATTAAATTAATTTTACTGTTTCTTCTTATGCATCATGCCGCAATCTTGTGACGAAAAACATATCCTGTAAGTATACGTATGTATCTAACAGAAATATTTTTGGCATCCACGATAAACAATGTAGTTTGAATAAACGCAGTGCTTATCCCAATTTGTTAATATACGTCTATGTTTTAACGGGCTCGATACAAGTGTAAACAGATCATTTATATATTTAATTAAAGGGGGATTGCGCCTTGTTGGCAGTGGTGGGTCGGTATTTTACACCGCGTCGCAAATGTACGTATAATATGTCGTTTTTAAGCCCATTTCATACGTGTCATTTGTCGCAAATGTAGTAAATAGAAATATTCATTATTTTAAGGTTTCAACAATTAAAGTGTTGGAAAAATATAATTCTTTCTGACTCGCTTGTTGGTTGCATGAAAATACTATAGAATACTGTAGAATACGTCGATTACGTCGAAAACTACATATAAACGACACTTTCCTAACCCCAAAAAAGTATTCAAAAGCGTGGTATTAATTATTGTTTTGTAATTGTTTAGATAATAACTAATAAAAATGAATCGTGAAAGGTAAAGTAATTAGAAATAAATGTACGATAATAAATAAAATTTATTTGAATTGAAAATTATGCAAATAAAAATATCCGTTTCAGAAAAAATGAAATTGATAAGTTATTATCAAATTTATTTTTTGGGTGCAACATCCCTTCCAGTGTGGTGAAAGTAAACAAATTATATTTATTATTCTATATTGGGAAACTTAGTGGAGACGTGGCCTAAATTTCAGCCCTCTGGTGGTAAGTTGGCAAACTATTGAAAATTAAAACTATTGGCAAAATTTAGTTAGGGGCACTATTCACTCGTGGCGCTAGGATCAATAAAGTTGAAAGAATTTGGTACCAGATGGCGCTGTTGAGATTATTTTGTGGCGGGGAGAAGAACATATGGAACCGGCACACGCCGATTTTAATGGGGCTTTTGTATGAAGTAGTTCTCAGAAAAATATTTTGAGAGCAACATCTTACAAAAGCTCCATTAAAATCGGCGTGTGCCGGTTCCATATGTTCTTCTCCCCGCCACAAAATAATCTCAACAGCGCCATCTGGTACCAAATTCTTTCAACTTTATTGATCCTAGCGCCACGAGTGAATAGTGCCCCTAACTAAATTTTGCCAACAGATATATAATGGAAGTGCCCACCCCTGGTCCATATGATTATCAGTGTTTAAATAGACATGTTCTGAAAAACGAGTGTTTTTAAATTTGTTTGAACACTAAATTATTACTTCTTCAATCAATAAATACTTATTCGGAATGTTTGGTGGGATCCGGCCCTATTTTCAATAGTTTGCCAACTTACCACCAGAGGGCTGAAATTTAGGCCACGTCTCCACTAAGTTTCCCAATATAGAATAATAAATATAATTTGTTTACTTTCACCACACTGGAAGGGATGTTGCACCCAAAAAATAAATTTGATAATAACTTATCAATTTCATTTTTTCTGAAACGGATATTTTTATTTGCATAATTTTCAATTCAAATAAATTTTATTTATTATCGTACATTTATTTCTAATTACTTTACCTTTCACGATTCATTTTTATTAGTTATTATCTAAACAATTACAAAACAATAATTAATACCACGCTTTTGAATACTTTTTTGGGGTTAGGAAAGTGACGTTTATATGTAGTTTTCGACGTAATCGACGTATTCTACAGTATTCTATAGTATTTTCATGCAACCAACAAGCGAGTCAGAAAGAATTATATTTTTCCAACACTTTAATTGTTGAAACCTTAAAATAATGAATATTTCTATTTACTACATTTGCGACAAATGACACGTATGAAATGGGCTTAAAAACGACATATTATACGTACATTTGCGACATGTTGTAAATGCATTTGCGACGCGGTGTAAAATACCGACCCACCACTGGTAGCGACTGAAAATACCGCCCTAGGCAGTGATGGGTAAATCACTATACTCGATAGCACTATACTCGACCTCATTTTAGAAGGAACTTGCCGACCGACGAGTTTAGATCGGTTCTGCGCATGTTGGCGCTCATTGGCTATGCCACCACCAATGGTCTTTCGGCTGCGCATGGTAAAGTGGGGGAACAGAGACCTCGCGACAGTTGAATAGCTCATTCAACATGCGCGAAATAAGTTCCTTCTAAAATGAGCTCGTAATTTACGTACCTAACATAGGGTAGATGTCCCGATTAACGTGCCCTGACGCCGACTTGCTCATGACGGAATTAATAACTGACTTCTCTCACTATAATATTGCTTGGTGAAAATTTATATTGGTATTTTGAACCTTTCTCTTTATTAAGGCATTTTTTTCGGGTTGAAAATGTTAATTTTTCATATTTTGTTAATTGAAATAAAAATACATGTTTTTGTCCCAGTAACCGTGCCCTGAAAAAATGCGTTGTCTCAATTCCCGTGCCCCCAGTTACCGTGCCCGTTTTTGAATAGCGTTCCCGCGGTTAGGTTATGTCTTTCAACTTTGAACTGTTCAAAACATTTTTTTGTTCTACGAGAGGTGTTTTTATGTAATTTTAATATGACCATTGCAAAAGCAAAATATGCAAATATAAATTTTTGTTCACCCGTTCTGAGAAACGAAAGTAAGGTTAGGTTTAGCAGTTACAGAGGGAGCCAGTGGGCACCGCGGGGCACGGTAAATAGGGACAAGCGTTAAATATCTGTCCCAATTACCGTATTCACTTTAAAAATACGAAAACGTTTCAAAAGTGCTCATTTGGCTATTTTTTAATAAAATTTGAACCTTTTATGATATAATAAACACTTTACATGAGTGCAAATCATGATAATTATCAATTTATTCACTTCTGTAAAGTACGCTTAGGTAAATCCATCGAAATCTTCATATGCATTTTTGAAATTTTTTTTACTATGCTTTAGTTGTTTAAAAACGCAACTTTCTCGTTTGTAACACATACATTAATAGTTTAACTTAATTAAAAAAATTTCTTTCCTTATTTATTTACGCGAGTTTTTTGTACGGCGTCTTTAAGTACAAAAGCACGGTAATTGGGACCGAGCACGTTAATCGGGACATCTACCCTACGTGTATAAATGTCCTGTATAAAATGTCCAGTGGACCTGCCTCGGCAATATAGAGCGTAGTAGGGAAGTTTCCACATCTTTTTCAAGGTTTATTAGGCTCTTATATTGCCGGAGCAGGTCCACTGGACATTTTATACACGCATGTTACGTAACGTAAATCACGTTGCTTTCTAGTGATTTACTCATCACTGGCCCTAGGTATTGCCAACAAAAGTTTGGAGGAAATGGCGGCAGTTTTACAATCGTTCATGCCCCTAGCGTATGGTGGCATGGCACCAAAATGCGCCAAAATCTCGCGCTACGTATATAAGAGGAGTAAATTTCATAAGATTAAACATTCTCATAATCTTTCTTCTATTTTCATAGCCTTTTTCATGCAGTGATGAAGGATGAAAAATATTACACAATACTTTGTGGACACTGTAAAATCCAGTGAAAGTACAGCGATACGTTCTAATGTTGAAGCGGTACGAGGTACGGATTCCAAGAAAAATTCCAATGGCAAGCGTAATCGTGTTAAAATCAAAATATCGCGATCAGATACGAAAGAAAGAGTATGCGATATCGTAGACAGCAACAATGACATGATCGATAAGACCCCCAGCCCATTTACCAGCAGCGCGAACAATGCGGACAAATATTCAAACGATACACCCAAGAAATCTTCAAAAAAGTTATCAACATATCATAAAAAATTACAAAATCAGGATCTAGATTATTTATCCGTTGAGGCGAAGGATGTTTTCAACGGCAAACGCAAGAAGCAATGCAGGAAAACTAATTCCGAGGGCGCCGTAGACGAAGGTAAAAAGTACAAAGAACAACGAGGGAACGGCAATGATACAATTGGCAAATGTGTAAGCTTGAATAGCACATTTAGGAACACGGAGGACATTGACATTATAGATTTAGTAAGCGTTAACTCTAGCGACAGCGACGACAATAATTCGGAGGTGTCAAATGTTTTCCAAATTCTTATGAATCGTAATAAACCGGTACAGCAGGCTTCGCCGACCAGACTGTCTCCTCAAAGCGACGAAAGGAATGTCGCAAAGTCGGAGGAATACAAAGAGAAATTGAAACGCACTAACGAAAAACTCGTAGCTTTAGCAGATAAAAAAGGGTATTCTAAAAAGAAATTAGTAGAGGTCGAAGAAGCGGAGAGAATAGAACAAACGATCCAAAACCGGATAAAAACCTTTACGGCAGAGGGAAAAAAGGATGGCAATATGAACACAACTGTTTTATGTCAGAAACAACCATCTGGTAGTTTACTAAATTATTTCAGGTAACGAATTATTTCCTTCGCGAACGTAAAAAGTAACGCTAAGTGTAAATTATGTCTAATACTCTTTTCTTTATGCACGATAGCAAGACTCCGGCAGGTTTAACGCCTACAAATATTGCGAATACGTCCACTATTGTAGTCAAGGCTGATGTGCATATGCCAGAAAATCCGGCGAAACATAATTTGTGTAGTTCGAACTTGCACAATAGAATTCGACCGAGTAGAAAAAGCAGATCGAACGCGGGATTCTCTGAAGTAGATGATATCAGAGTCGTAGAATCCGAAAATATTAATATCTCGTCTAATAAAATGGAGCACGACCAACAAAAGCACAGTAAACACAAATGGTCCTTACGAATTAAACTTCAGGCTTACGAGAACGAGAACTCTTTAACAGGTAATTTGGTAAATATTCTAGAATAACGATTTTAGTACACGGTACGGGAAACTTAATACATATGAAGAAACAATGTACACGAGTCTCCCAATTAATATTTTGGTCGACGGCGATGAATGCTATCACTTTGATCTCTGATTCTTTGAGTTTTAAATGCTATCGAGTCTACATGTATGGTTCAATGTTGTAATGTTCTCTTGTACACCTGCAACAGGTAACAGTAGCGACGAGGAAATATTCTCACCGAGAAGCAGAGCTAAATCAAATACGGAAGGTTGGAAAAAGTCTAGGGCAACTAAAAGTCTGTCTTCAGAAAGTTTATCCATAAATAGTAAGGCTAAGAGAGCATCGAAGAAAGTTAATGAGAATGCAAAGTTAAAATTAGGCAAGCAGGAGCAAGGAAGTTCTAAGGATGATAATATAACGGTAGATAACGAACATTCAAAAGCTAAAATTGAAAATAAGGGTAAACCGATGAAGGTCGAGAAGCCGAAATCGACTTCGATACGAAAGAAGAATTTGAACGATCGTGTCGATGCCAGTTTAAGAAACGTTAACGATGGCAACTCGAATCAAGAGAACTGTACAATTCTCGGTGACAATTCAAAAAGAAAAGCAGCTGACAAATTGGCTCCTCTATTTACAAAACGACGAAAACCAGATCCAGATACTATAGCAGCACGACGACTGTTTTTACAGCCGGATATAACAGATAAAAGTAGCAAAAGCGTGGATCGAAAAGCAACTGTTTATAATGCATTACCATTTCCAGCTGTGAGCCATGTCGCGCAACTGAGTAATTCAAGTTACGATGAAATGAGTAGCTTTAATATTCCGGAAAAGATTTGCCACCGATACGTTCCCGTACTAAATGCAGACAGTTACAAATGTATAATAGATTTTTCTGAAACGAAGTTGGAACCGTCGGGAAATATTATTAAGCCGAAAGTGCAGGAAGCGTTAACAGAGATCGAGAAAAGTTGCTTGGATGCAAGGAGAATGTGGGATACGATTTCGCTGAAGGTTAAAGCACCTTCTAATAAAACAGCGTCCCCGAAAACAAAATCTAAACGAAGCAAACAAGCGGAGGCGAGAGAGCTGGTGGAATATAAAGATAAAGAAGATCGGACTGAGAACTGTTGTTGGACTTACAAGTATAGGCCAAAAAGTAGCAAAGAAGTAGTTGGGAATGAGAAAGCTGCTGGAAAGTTGAGGGAATGGTTAAATGGGTGGACATTTATCAATGAAGACGTTAGCAGCGGGGATGAATTTTATTCATCGGATTGTAGTTATTCAGGAATCAATGGGAACAATCAAGTAGCCGTATTATTAGGACCGCATGGAAGTGGTAAAACGGCAAGCGTGTACGCGGTGGCAGAAGAATTCGGTTACTCGTTAGTATGAAATATTAATACTTAGATGTAATGTAATATTGAATAATTTGTATTATGTATAGCAATTGGAACGGAACTTTTTTGTGTAGTGTCTTAGAGGTAAATGCGTCGTCCAGAAGAACCGGGAAGAAACTTTTAAAAGAATTGGAGGAGGCCACCAAATCTCATCGAATTAAAAAAGAGAACGCCTCTGCTTTCTTTAATTCAGCTTCAGGCGAAATTGTGCCGAAGAAAGTACCGCAAAATTCTCTGATCCTTATAGAGGACGTCGATCTGATATTTGAAGAGGACGAAGGATTCATTTCTGCTACATATCAATTAGCATCGAATACGAAACGCCCGATTGTCATGACGAGCAGGGACGTTTATCTTCACTTAAGCAAAATGGCGCCTCAGCAAAATATAATTTATTTTCAAAGCGCAATTGGTAGCAGAGTACCAGCTCTGTTAGAACTGATTGCGTTGGCAGAGACTGGTTACAGACTTCCTTATAACTGCGTAACAGTAAGTATTATTACTACATAGAACAACTCTTGCCTTCTTTATAACAAATCGATCGTTTAAACAGTGAAAAGTAAATGGGAGATAGTATTCTATCGTAGAACTTATTTATAGAAACTGAAACAAGCCGGTGATCTGCGCAGAGCTATATTACAATTACAATATCTACTGCTGTCTGGCCCAGCACAGATATTAGACCAATCTGTAAATTTTAGAAACTCATTCTGGCAAAGCATGCGGCATCACCTGTACAAGCCAGCAATTAGAGTAAGTAAACGACGGAAGCCGAAGAAGGCTACAGGCAACAACGCAACGAATGATAATGCAGATATATTAAACGATGTAGCAAAGAAATTAGACAACGTAGCTTTATTATCATCTTTAATTGATATAGACGATTCGGCATTAAATTTCGGGCAGATAAAGGCACAACCTAGTCTGTCTTTAATCGAAAACACTAATCCGTATTCAGTTTCGAGTAATATAAGCGTAGAGATAGCTGAATGGATGGGTACGAGAGTTGTGTTTAAAGAGCAATTGAATGAATACGATGGATCCCAATATCAAAATAATATCGCATTAAAAACGCAGTTGAATAGAAGAGTGAATCTGGCATTGTCGCGTACCACGGCTTCATTTCTCGATCATCGAGTTGTGTCCTTAGATTATCTTCCATCTGTAAGAGCTATATGTAGAGCAGAAGAGTTCAGAGCCAATATGAATAATAAAAGGGGTAGTAGGTTTTTTCATTACCTTCATAGCTTGAAAGTACCGTCTACGTCACTGAGATCTAACATTTTAACAGCAGCATGCAGGATAATGCACGATAAAATCGACAAATGATGCGTCTACAAGTGGAAATGGTTTCGCACTTGAGTAACCAATTTTATATAATACATCTTTGTAAGAACCGAGAAATATACATGTGCAAATATTACTTTTAAATGTAAACATGCTCGAGCATGAAAGTTTTTAACAATAGAAGAACTATTAGTATTACAAAATTAGTAGGGTATCGATTTGTTGGACTTTTTCAACCAAAGTTGACTAGGGGTTGTGAACCATGGCCAGGTACGGGCTATCGGAAATAATACTTTATTCTATGCATTAATAGTTGAATGATGACTTCGCGTAATTTTGGTAACAAGGATATATCATTCTATTAAGTTTTCTTTTACGCAAAATTATTATTGTACAGAATTGTATTATAGTGCCTTTAAAGTGCCTTGATAAAACGACTGATTATGTTTTGAATTTTATAACTACGTACAATAAAAGCATATATTTATTATCAATCAGTGGTTTATTTCTCTTCAGTAAGTATGATGTCGACATGATAATTAGATTTTGATGTGACGTAACTTGCGATTCAATTCTTCGAACTTAAGAATCTTCCGTATAAAAAAGTCACCGTAACGATGCGCCACCTTTGTATCTGCGATATGGATCATATCATGGTCAATATAAAAGTCCAACTGCAACAATACAAATTGCAAAATTATTTCTTACTTATCGGTACTATTGTAAGAATAGCAATTATTATATCGATAAATAAATCACCTCTGAACCGGACTGAAATTTCCCATCTAATCCGGACGCGCCTTTCGTCCAGACAATATTCTTCATCTTATGCTTGAAGCACAATAGATGGATAGTCAGCGCGCTAACTTCTTTATCCAAGTCCCAGCTTTCGTCGGGTCTGGTATTGCTGCACATAAACGTGGCCAGTTTGCTCAATGGTAAAGTGGTGTACAATTTTAAATACGATCGAATCGTCGGCAACATCTTCTGTTGAACTACTTCGTCCATGAACACCTGAGTTTGGTGCTTGATCGCCTTTCGAATGTAATCCTCGGTGGTATTCTCAGGATTCGGGGGCGTGAGCGATAAGAACTTTGGACACGCGAACAGAAAGCACGATTCGAATTCTGTAAGATCCCCGTATTGCATCTTATACATTTTCTCGTGGTAATTTTTGTCGCGTAACGCCTGCTGCAGTCCGTCGTCTATACACTGAGGATGAAGAACGAGACAGATCGCTAGCAAGTGATACATCTGCTCCGTTTGCTTATTAATCTGATCGTTCTGATAACTCCTCGCCGCGAACAATTGCTTCGTCCTCTGGATGTACAATAGAATACCAGAGAACGTCCTGATCGCATCCGCGTATCTGCGCATCATCATGTAAGCGAAGCCGACGTAGTACGCCGTCGATATCTGGCAGCCAGGCACGTGGGAGTAGGCGCTCTTCTTATAAAGTTCCACGTTCTCTAACACCTTAATGGCTTGGTAATAATCGCCCAACAGGGAATGTAATCGTAAAAGACCTACGAGAGAGAAGTAGCCCAGCATCTTGTACAAAGAATGCCTTCCGAATACACCGGCGACAGAGTCCGGATCTCCGCCGCTCGCGAACACTTCTAATTGACTTTTGATCTTGGATTTATCCACCAAATAGTGCAGAACATTCAAGACGCAAAGTACGTCCCATATTTTATTGTGCGCGTTTAAGTTCTCGATCTCCTCGGCCGTTTTATTCGACAAGTTGGCGCGATAGTGGGTGAACGATTGGAATTGGTAAACGAATTCGTCGATGAGCTCCCACAACCATTGATCGGGTAACTCCAACTGAACCGGCGTGTCCGGATTCAATATGTAATTGAAGAGGTCGCAGTAATTGTAAAAGGAGCCGAGGCGCTGTTCCAATGTCGGCCCTTGCATGCGGGCGTAGATGTGACGATAATAGAGCTCTTTGTACAGAGTAAGGAACACAGGGTCGTTATCGACTATGTGCGCGACTGCCTGAGCCTCTGGCCAGGAAGACTTGTCGAAGAATTGCTCGGAAATTTTTGGGAACGATGTTTCATAAAGATTCTGTATCTCGAAAATCATTCCTTCGTTTATGCAGTTCCGTAGGAAAACGAGGAAGTTTCGCACAACTTCCGGCACCTGACGGTATCTGTCAAACTGTTCGGTATGAGCCTCCGCTGGTTGCCCGTATTCATCGTACGCCTCATACTGCAAAAGTACACGACTGTTAAGTTCACTTCATTACCGCAGTAATAATAATTCTGTATAATAATTTCTCTACTCACTTTCACCTCCTCGTATTCTTCGTACATGGTGGTTAAATGTACGTTCTTTATACGTACGTTTATTTTATTCACCGTACACTTTCACAATGGTACAAGTTAACCAAAGTTAACCAAGAAGGAACATGAACTTCTCGCACGCTTCTGAACTAGTACAATCATTAACTACTTCGAGTTAAGGTTCGCATCCTACTAGTTATACTTGAAAGTAGCTGAAACTGTTAACCGTTAGGTGGTGTGATTAGATGGAAATTAGGGCTAATTCTTATTGTTAATCGTTGAGAAATGAACGAACAACGATAAAGAACGCGGGAATTGAAGTTATGTCGCATGCACAGGGTGAATTGCACTTACGCCTAAATTGCTCGTGATTTTTATTAAGGTAAGTTTTCCTATACGCGACTGAACGCAACGTCAAGAACATCAAAGTCGATTTTCTCGAAAATGAAGCGCAATATCGAAAAATTGTATTCCTTTTTCTCCACATATGTACTTGTTAGAAGTCGAAAAGGAGTAGTAACTTTTTTTGATATCGCTCTTCATTTTCGAGAAAATTGACTTTGAAATTCTTGACGTTACGTCCAGTCGCGTATGGGAAAATCTACCTTAATGAAAATCACGGCTGTAAATTTGGGCGTAAGTGGAATTTGCCCATGGTTACAAGAATATCGCTTCAACTCCCCTAGGCGGATAATAGTAATAATAGTGTTATAATAATTTAATAATAGCGAATTCGGTACCTCGCACTGACTCTGCACTGGTGCCAGAAAATGACTTGGATTGGTTGATTCTTATAGAGCTATCTTCGTTTCTATCAGAATCAACCAATCCACGTCATTTTCTGGCACCAGTGCAGAGTCAGTGCGAGGTACCGAATTCAGGTACCGATTCGTGCATTGAGCGCATAAAATTGGTAGCATCGTATTGGTGGAATTCTAGAATTTCCCTTACTTGCCACCAATACGATGCCACTTGCCGTGCATGAGGCGCGCAGGAACTGCTGCAACTCCGATTTCCTATAGCACACTCTTAGAGACGTCTAGTTTAGGTCTATTTTAGGTCTGAACGTCTTGATTTGTAACAAGACGTCTTCAAGACGTCTTTAAGACGCCTTTTGGACGTCTTTAAGACTTTACCATACGTCGTGCTATCTGGGATCTGGGAATCGGAACAGACCCACTATAACTTTCATGCGATTCGCCTAAAGTCGGAAAATCGGCTGAAGGGTGCGTATCTAGCGCAGTAGTAGTTGGAGCGATATTTTTTAACCATGACAACCTTCACCCTATTTTATTGTTTGTGGTAAATATCACTAAATATATAATATATGCATGTGTGTACACACATCTAAATTCTCGTGCTGATTGCTACGCACACCGCGCGTAACGGTGTGTGTCTCATTTGTAAATGTGAATTTGCGTTAGCTTTTTAAATACAGTATGGGTATATTAGAGAAAATATCTGAAATTGAAAAGGAAATTGCTCGGACGCAGAAAAACAAGGGTCTGTATATATTTCGAAAAAATTGCTACCGCTTTTCTAACCTTAATTTAAATTACTCTCACAGTCATCTGCACTTATCTGACATATGCAAAGAATTATCGACTGATAAGCTGTTGAAATAAATTTCCTTTCCAAAAATATTTCCACTCAAAACTTTCTACACAGAATTCTCATGTACAGTAGTGTTTAGTAAATATCAATAGAAATAAGTTGCATATTTCGCTCTCAGCTATATTTTAGCATCACCAAGTATATTAGTAGAAAATTTTAATAAATCATTTTCAGCTACCGAATACCATCTGGGACTATTAAAGGCAAAGCTTGCGAAGTATAGATCGCAGCTTTTAGAGCCAGGAAAGAAATCCGAGAAAGGAGAGGGCTTCGATGTATTAAAGTCGGGAGATGCGAGAGTAGCTTTAATAGGATTCCCTTCGGTGGGAAAGTCCACTCTGTTGAGCACGTTGACGCACACAGAATCCGAAGCAGCTTCTTATGAATTTACCACGTTAACTTGTATTCCCGGTGTGATCGACTATAAAGGAGCTAATATTCAGCTTCTCGACCTTCCTGGGATAATCGAGGGAGCTGCACAGGTAATGGCAATCTTAAAACTATGAGACTGCGGCGAACACAGTCGTGCCAGTAAACTCGTCACATTTCTATACTTGTCGATAAATATTTCAGGGTAAAGGCAGAGGCAGGCAAGTGATAGCTGTTGCTAGAACGGCGGATTTAGTTCTTATGATGTTAGACGCTACTAAACAAGATGTACAAAAGCAACTGTTAGAAAGAGAATTGGAATCAGTTGGTATACGGCTTAATAAGAAGAAACCAAACATATATTTTAAAATAAAGAAGGGAGGCGGATTGGCCTTCAACTCGACCTGCCCGTTGACGAAAATAGACGAGAAATTAGTTCAAATGATTCTGCACGAATATAAGATTTTCAATGCAGAAGTTTTGTTCCGTGAAGATTGCAGCGCAGACGAGTTAATCGATGTAATTAATGCCAACAGAGTATATTTGCCATGTCTTTATGTACATAACAAAATAGATCAAATATCGATAGAGGAAGTGGACAGAATTGCTAGGCAACCTAACAGTGTAGTAGTTAGGTAAAACCTTTGCGTGTGTCTTTATATTTTGTATAGAAAAGCTATTTTCATACAGGATTTCTACATACTCCAAACGAACCTGAAGAGGCAATTTTAAATCTAACATTTTATGCAATTTCGTTTATAGCTGTAATATGAAGTTGAATCTGGATTTCTTACTCGAGACGTTATGGGAATACTTATCGTTAATAAGAGTATATACAAAGAAACCTGGACAGCCACCCGATTTCGACGATGGTTTAATATTACGAAGGGGCGTTACCGTGGAACACGTGTGTCACGCGATTCACCGCACGCTTGCTCAGCAATTTAAATATGCTCTAGTTTGGGTAAGAACGATTTATTATACGATAAAAATATTAACGATATGCTAGTACATAAGTTATTAATTAACTCTAATGTAAACGTTTAATCAGTAGCTAACTGTAATTTATCGTAACTAAAAATGAAAATGTGCGAGTAAGATTAAATATGTTAATAATTCTTTTTAGGGTACCAGTACCAAGTATTCGCCTCAAAGAGTAGGAGTACAGCATGTTATGCACGATGAAGATGTTATTCAAGTAGTTAAAAAATAAAGCTTATAAGATCGTATAAATTATCTGTGAGAGTCTAAATGACAAAGTACACTTTATATAGTTTCTTCTACATTTTATACATATTTGCTGGAGAAAATTCATATTTAACTGGAACCTCAATTAATCCGTTTAGTACGAATATAAATCACTTTAATTGTACATTTTTAAGCAGTTTAAAATTTAAAATTGTTTCAATAAATTTTTTAATAATAAATTCAACAACAATTCCTTATGGTATCGAAGAAACAAAATTTACTCTTTCTGTATCGCACGATATTTTATATTTAGATATAAAATAACTAAAGAATACATTTCAATCTTAACCAATAATATTCGTGACATTCTAGGGAAATACAATATTCCCTTGCGTAGTGAATACGTTGCTTAAAACATCTATTCAAATCTATAATCTCAATTTGAACATACAATAAATCTTATAGCGAATTCGGGAGAGCTGCACTAGGCGCACTGAATGCGAATTTTAGCCAATCGGAACCGAAAAAGTTCACACTCCTCGCTTCCGATTGGCTTAAATTCGCACTCAGTGCGCCCAGTGCGGGTCTCCCGAATTCGCTATTATATAATTATCAAACACGGTGTTTTTTTACTTTGTAACAAAGAATTAATTGAAAACCTAATACCTCGCAACGCCTCATAACCTATATATATACATATCTCGCGGTTTGGAAATCCACGAGGTTATAATGACAGCGAGTCATTATTCAACGGGTATTTTACGAACTAAATAATGTCCAATAATATCACTCCGTTATACAAAGAAAACGTAAGCAGCCCTAAGCCCCATAATCACGATTAGAGTCGCATGAAAAGCATCCTTTGTTTTTGCAGCCGATCTTTGAAAGATCATCTTTCTCGCGGGCAGTTGTCGTCCATTGTTAACCGCCTTATCAGTGGTGGTTCCACGAACGTACTTGACCTTGGAAAAATTCGCGACAGCAGACATCTCAGCCGAGCAATTAAACGTGGGGCAGATAACAGAGTGGAAAATAGATTTCATTGTTGTTTGTTATGATTTTGCTGAAAAGCAGGGCAACTGTCGATGGAACAAACGGCACAGAGAAACGTCGCCGACGGGTTAAAAGGATTTAATGCTATGCGCGGTATGGTGTGATCAGCGGGAGAGATTGATTAGAAAAAGCTCATCCGTCCAGAAATCTTAAATACGGGAAACGTTAAAGGGGCGATCAGTGCTTACAGGCTCGCCTGCAGTATGCTCAGGGTTTACAATACAGGAATATTATGGCTGCAGGTGAGGCCAGCGCGACAAAGCCTCGTCAAGAAAAACAATACGATTACCTCCTCAAGTTTCTACTGGTGGGTGACAGTGACGTTGGAAAGCAGGAGATCTTGAGCGGACTCGAAGATGGTGCCGCCGAATCTCCGTTCTGCAGCGGCAGTGGTATTTTCTTTCTCGAATTATTCAGTCAATCATCCTTTTATCTCAACGCTCAAGTTTATTTAACGTTCTACTTGTCTTTTTTTCTTTTCCGCACGCGGTAAATTTTCAAGCGTTAGAACAACATTCCCGATGTTTATTAGAGATATTTCATTTATTACGCACGGCTATCGCGAAAATCGCGTTCTATTGGTATACGTCTAATAAATAGCTAGCACGGATACGTAAATGAAAATGTATATTTTTCTAGCATATAAAACTACTACTATCCTGCTGGATGGGAAAAGAGTAAAGCTACAATTATGGGATACATCGGGTCAAGGTAGATTTTGTACAATAATCAGATCATATTCTCGTGGTGCGCAAGGTATAATTCTAGTTTACGACATTACCAATAAATGGTCCTTCGATGGCATTGATAGATGGTTGAAAGAAGTCGAAGAGGTATGTAATAATCGTGTGTCTCGGGTCTTGCGAGGGGAGGACGCGAATGGGACCAGCGATTTTTTAACAAAACCGGGCAGAAAATGTTGAGGCCGATGTGTATAAACAAATTCCAGAATATTAGCTGTGAATGGCCGGCCATTTTTATAAAAAATTATGAACAATAAAATTATGAAGTCGTCGAATCGATTTTATACTTCATTAAATGGTAGATCTTGATGAAAGGAATACAAAAGTCTTATGTGTTATTGTCATAGTATCAATAATTTAACCAGAAAATGCAATTTTTGATTCGACGACTTCATAATTTTACTGTTTAAAGCCATTTTTTATAAAAATGGCCGGCCATTCACAGCTAATATTCTGGAATTTGTTTATACACATCGGCCTCAACATTTTCTGCCCAGTTTCGTTAAAAAAAGCTCGTCCCATTCGCGTCCTCCCCTCGTTGGTCTTACGGCAGTGTATCTTTTAGCGTACGGAGATGTTTATTTCCCTGTAAACATTATAGCATGCTCCTGGTGTGCCAAAAGTACTTGTCGGCAATCGCCTTCATCTAGCTTTTAAGAGGCAAGTGGGAGAACGAGATGCCGAGGCGTACGCCGCTAAAAATCGTATGGCATTCTTCGAGGTGTCGCCTCTTTGTAATTTTAACATTCGCGAGAGCTTCTCCGAACTTTCTCGTATGGCTTTGCACCGCAACGGCATGGAAAGACTGTGGCGATCTAATAAAGGTAACGCGCCGCCATTGATACTATTGTCTACGAACATCCCATGCGAGACTGGCTTTACTTTTCAGTGCTCAGCCTTCAGGAACTTGCGTGTCGCGCGATAGTCGCGAGGACGACGGTTTACGGCATCGATCAACTTCCGTTGCCGAAGTCTATTAAGTCTCACTTAAAATCGTACGCAATGACGACTACATCACAATTACGGTATAACGGAAACAGATCGCTGAGCTCTAGTAAAAGCTTGGGCTCCCATCATCGGAAGTTACGCTTCATTGGAGCGGGACATAACGGACTGTCGACTCCGGGTAGTTCGCCTGGTAGTATAACAGACTCCCGTACCAGTTGCGTCGGTCGTAATTCTTGCACAATATCTTGAGATATAATTTTAGAGTTGCAGTTGATCGATGAGAGCGCAGCATAATATCAACGTTCTTCCTTCCTGTTTTGATGCGTAGCGTTTTGATAACATTTGTGCCATCGGAAATGGTAAACGATTTGTAATGTCTCTTCTTAAGTAGTAATCGTATTGTAAATCATTCGGCGTTGTAACGAAGGGAGATGTGATTTACTCGCAATCAAGAGATCTAGACGACCGTAACAGTTTTACGCTCGATCCAAACAGCCGTTATCTCGGAATATTTTCTACGTTATATTTTTCAGAGCTTCCAGGCCATAAAAATGTATGATAATAATAATAACGAGCTTAAGCAGAATTAATTTTATATGGATTGCTATAAGCGTGCCATCTGTTACAAAAAGTAATGTATGACATTCTAGCGTAAGCAAAGAATTGCTTAGTAATGTTTTAAATACAAGTTTCCATGATTGTTTTTTAATGAAGTTTTTTAAAACGGTTCGTAAACATTCAAAGTTCAAAGCATGAGTTTTACAGGGCAAACGACACATTACGGAGTCGTCGAATAGCGAAATCAAGATGTGTCCACATTTTCCTGGATTCGGCTATTAATTGAAAAAGTGCAGAATGTTTTTTAAAACGAAGTAATATTGAAGCAGGAAATGTTAATGTGAAAAGTACAAGTACACGAAGTCTACGGAGGTTGTGGCGTAGACTAGGAATAATGTAAGTTGAATAGCTTAGAGCAGCTAATTTAATATTAGCATGCGAAACAAATTTCTAAACACTTAATACGTTTAAACTCCTCCAATAGCCCGTTGATTTCATACTCTAATTTCCAATAACGGTATAATAAGTGAGAATAGTTATTTGAGTAAATCACTTAAACGTCTGTATTTCAATGTCTGTTGAGGATCATGGAAAATTTCGCCAAATTCTCTATAACAATAAAGATAGATAAAGTACATTTTATAATCATATCATTTAATTTTACTTTGTTATTTAAATAACTTAATATTATATCTTATTCTATTTGTACAGTGTAAGTTTGAAAGAAGTATATTGTGTATTATGTAAATATAAAGGACATATTCGTATTATTATATCTCGACAAATTTCACAACAAAAGATTGCCATGATTTTTCAAAATTATGACTTTCAGAACGTTGCTTCGTAATATTTATTAAAAAATTTCTTATTAATATCAATATCGAATCGTGGGAATCTACTGTACGAAATTTATCGAAATGCAATAACAATTTGTATAACAACTTTTTTTTAAGGATCACATAATACCAAGAAAACACATAAGATGTATTTGTATTGTGCAAGATTCAAATTAAATTATATGTGTATATAAAAGCGGCTATTATTAATCAATATTGTTTTATATAATTATAACGCGAATGTGCTTATTTGCCTGTGAAATGTATTAATAGCTTACAATAGACATTCTATGGCACTTATATAAATAATTTTAGTACTATTTTGATGTGAACGCGTAAATGTTGTATTCAATTCGTTTTAATGGTCGATTAACACGTTTCAATAAGGGGGATTTAAAGCGTAATGAAATATAAAAAGGGATGAACATTACTCTCACTATTATTGTATATACATTTAACTGTAAGATAATAAAATGTCCGCAATTAAGAATCTAGAAAAAGGGGCCATCCGAGTAATTGAAAGGAAAGGATTACAGAATGGAAGGACACATTCTAATCATTGACTACTTATGAAAAGTTATTTATGCTTAAATTAAATAGCCACTCTTCTTACAAGTGTAATGTTGTAAATAAGGAAATTATTTCTATGGAACTTATTACGTCAAGCAATTACAGAAGTAATCTGCATTCATATCTCTTATAAAAAGTGTCACTCTAAACTTGCGTCTCTTTAATATTATAATCGGCAATTCTAAATTAACAAATTCTTTTTCCACGAAACTGTAACATAATTCAGTGCCCATCCGTAGTATTGTATAAATAAGTATTTCAATATTGCATCAGGATTGATGCAGGATTGTGCAAACTTTAATAATAAAAGATCTTTTATAACAGCTGAACGCAATTATATAAGAACTAAACTTTTGAATTCTATCTACTTTAGAATTAGATAATATTGTATTTTACTACATTTATCATTTCCATGTGTATATGATAGAACTACATATAAAAAATTATCTATTTTATAAGATTTAAATGTTTCTTGTCATTCGGTATCAACGTTGAGTAACATATACTTATACTGTACCATTACGTATACTGTGAACATAAGATTGTAATGGCAAATCAAAGGCGTTCTGATTTCAATTTCTTGTACAGCTCTAAAATATGTGTTTCCAATTTCCATAACGAGTACTTACCACGGACGCATTGACGCGTGCACCTACACGTAAAACTTGTTAGTCTTTCTTTTCTTCGAAATCTAATAAGTTATAAATTGGCAGCGTATAACAGTTTATCATCCATAAATATTTTCTGCTCGCACATTGTAAAATCGAAATTCAAATACTTGTTCGTAATAACATTTCTTGTCGAATACGTCTAATATAGAATATTTTGGTATAGCTAAATCACGAGATTGAATAAAATTATTTTACTGTGTATTATTATGCATTTAATTATTATTACACAAAGTATATTATTCAAAAGTATTCAACTGTTTAAGAAAAGACTAATGCGGTGTAAATTTATCCTCGAAAATATATTTTTATATATATATATTTATTTTCTGAGTTTTCATACAAATGACTTGCAAATAGATATAATTAATGTCCGTTCATAAAATATATCTGTGTAATCAAACGAGTAATTAAAAATGACAACAATCGACGAAGGACCAATCATTAAAAGAAATGCTCGCCTTCCTTCCAGCGAAGGGGGTGTCTGTATTCCTCAGCAGTTGACAGAAGCGAATGAATTATTGAACTCGATCAACAGGAGATTAGAAGATTGCGCTTTGGAATGGCAGGCGGATATTTCTCGCAAGCAATGGAAGATTTTTAACTCTAAAGTAATTGGAGAAAATTCACTGGAACAGTGCTTACTGGCGAGAACATATTTCTCTGAGAAAAGTCTAGACGAAGCTTTCCAACATTTACTGTCTTGCAACAAAATCTTCTCAGAATATTTACGAAGTTTTATCGGCAAGTAAACCGCTTATACATATTCGTAGTGGTGATAATTGAAGTTTGTAAAAGCTGTGCGTCTATAAATTTTCATTGAATACTTGCAGCTCTTTTACGCGGCGAGCAAACTGCTTTAAATATTAAGGAAACGCGCGACGCGCAGAACCAATGTTCTAATTCGTCCGGAAATTGGCAAGCGTTAAATGATTCTACCATCGGTCCAATGCGTTCCTCTTTACCGCACAGTCAGCATTTAAATGATACAGGAAAGGCAGAAAATCTTGTTGACAACGTATCACTGGTCCAGAACTCATTCGCTGATATAATTAAAGCTAAAATTAATTTCGATACAAAGTTCTTGGGATTTGAAGCCGTGTTGCATAAAACTACATCATTTCCTAGAAACGCGGTTTGCCTTTGCCAATTTTGTTCTAAAGCTATGGTAAATAGATCGTACGATGTACAATTAAACCGATGCTGTAATTGATCTTGTATTTTAGAGAACCACACGGGGCAGTTCAAAGAAATTGAGAAACATAACTGTTAGTCAGAGGAGTCAAACAATTTCGAAACCGAAACGTTTAACTAGATCTGCGAGATCACTTTTTAGAAAAAGAGAAATAGACGAAACATCTATGCCAGCTGGCGAGATTGGTGATCAGCCATCGTTTGAAACAAATAGAAGTCTCTGCTGATTAGACTTTGTTCTTCGCACGCTTATTTCCTGTCAACTATTAAAATTTCATTACGCTTTGGATATTCCGAATTTAAACTATGTAATCGGCGCACACAATGCATGCACAGAAATGGACAGTTTGTGGAATTTGACAAACAAGCTCTTTTTTTGTTGTCTTATACTAATAGGTACATTATTTTATTATAATGTTAAATTCTTACAGAATGATTTATTATTTACTGCATTATCCTACTGTCATCTTTCTCTCATATAATCTTATTAAATTTATCTAAAATGCTGCGGAATTTGTACATCAAAGAGGTTTATAACAATTTTATACATTTCGTAATATTTGTTTCATTTTTTAAGCTATATCGAAAATAAGTATATTTTATATCTACACAATGTTTTTTATACTCATTTTTGTTTTTACAGTTATCAACTGATATTACATCATTTATCTCGATATTAAAAATAACTACAGTACACATGAATGCGAGATGACCGCTTAATTGCATTCACTAAATGAATGTTGCTAATATTATGAAAATATTTTGTTAAACATTTATCTAGACGTTCAACGGTTTATTTCTCGTGCGTCTATTACGATATATTAATTTTGAACGTGGTTTTATCGTTTTATTCAACTGTCAGTATGAAAGAAACTGTAGAAAAAAATCTGTTGCTCGTATTGAAACGTGTGTTGTGTAAAAATACTACAAAAAACTGATCGAATAATATGTTCTACTTTGTACATCCATCTTTTACACATTACTGATTCATATTTGAACGAAATATCATTTCAAAATTGATACATATTTGAACGAAATATCTTTTCAAAATTAATACTTTACAAAGAAACATTAATAAATCACTTGTAGGAAGTGAATGCGACACGTCAAATAATGCGAACAATTCATATTTGATGAATTTACTGGTTTCGTTTTTCTTTTACTCTGTTGCACGAAATAAAAGACAGTAGATATATGTTAATCAATAGATAAAAACTTTTTAATATATGTCACACACAATGCTTAAATATCTTATTTTGGAGTAAATATATGTACCTTCTTCTACATTTTTAAGTAATAGGTAAAATTAAATTCTAAATAGTGGGTAGGTTTCACTATCCTTGGTAACATCAAATATTTTGTAGTGGTCTGTTATTTTAAAATAATACATTTTACATTTTCTTAAAAGGAGATTCAAAATTAGCAATCTTTAATTCATTGAATAAATATATATGTTTAAATTAACCTAGCCATTACAATGAATCATTATAACATTCTACTTTTCAATAACGAATTCAGTATTTCATTAACGTTACATTACATTACGAGTTCTATAAACAGTTAACTTGTATCAAATTTCTTGTCCTATTAATGTTACGAATTCAGCCTGTTAGAATTGCGTTGCTTCGGAGGAATATTACGCGGAAGAATTTCGTTTAAGTGGCAAGTTCTTTCTAATTAAGAATTTTTTTTTTCAATAATAAATGTACAGGCGCAACTACCGAACAAACAACTGCAAAGTGTACAGAAACGGGAGGAATCTTCCCTACGTAATATTCTTCTTAGGCAAAACAATTCGCCTGCATTTGATCGTTGTCGTGCTGACAGCAAGAAACATTAACTTGAGGTTTAAGAAAAATTACTTTCGTGTTCCAGCTGGATTTGTTCTGTTCTTACATTCGCAACAATCATTCAATCGTCATTCTACTATTTTTAAGCAAACAGATCTCATAAATATAGGAACATAATGGACAGTAAATAAACCTTATCTTTCTTCAACTTTGCGCAGCCGTCCAAGTTTAAATATCCAATTCACGTAGAATTCACATTTCAACAATTAATTATTGTTTCCTCAGTTGCATACCTTTCGATTTGATGCTTTTAATAAAACAGAACTTTCATAGTGCGTGCCTCTATATTACTCAATGAAGTTAAAGTAAACGAACTTAAATTACAGGATAGATTTTAATTATGCGTGTTACTGGAGCAAAACGAAGTCGCAATCTTTGCAGTATGCAAGAGTACCAAATAATCAACAACGGTAATTTTAATTGACAAAAGGCATCAATTAATTTATTTCGATAAAACATCTTACAATGAATATTAATAATAACTAATTTATAATCAAGCGTATCTCAACGAGGGACTGTAATTCTCATTATCTTCTCATTTATAATTTTCCCTTTAAGACATGCCCAATGCTCATAAGTAATCAATATACAATATGCGCTACGCATCGTGTATTAGCCCCCCTCCCCGTCTGCCCGGAAGAACGAAAGACAGAAAGAAAGAAATACTCTGTTAAAGTAATTAATTCTCTCATCCAGTACCTCGCCTTCAAGGTAAATAATTTAAAACGACATCTGCTTGTGCCAAGCTCAACTAATTCAGGGTTTACGATTTTTATGAGATCTGTATGCTAAAAGAGGTGAAGTATGAGTTTGGAGAGATAAGCGAGTGAAAGTCATTGATTTCACCTGAACTCGTAGATCTGTATACTATGTTCCGGAACGTGCTTTAAAGTCAGAGACTGATACCTGAAACAATACGAATGCATTACAAAAGTTTCTGCACAGTTCTGGTAAATAACTTATGCGCATATAACGAGATGTGGGCAGAAATAGGTACAGAAAAAAAGAGAGTCGTAGCGCAATTGTGGGATCAGGAACCCCCATAGAATAAGAGGGAGCCAGGACTAAGGGACCTAAGGATAGTCGGCGTTAGCCGTGGCGGCAAACAGTGTTCACGGGAAAGGGCCTGATAGCTGTGAGTTACCCTCTGTTGCGCATGCCCGCGACGAGCTGTGACGTCAAACCAATCAACGCCAAGCTGGTAAACGAACCGAATCGACGCCAGTGGCTGGCTTCGTTTACCAGCTTGGCGTTGATTGGTTTGACGTCACAGCTCGTCGCGGGCATGCGCAACAGAGGGTAGCTCAGAGCTATCGGGCCCTTTCCCGTGAACACTGGCGGCAAACGCGACTGATCAGCACGCGCTCGGCTCGGGTTCGATTCCCGGCGCCGTGGCTCTCTCTTACCCGCGGCTCCCGAAACACGTAGGAATGCGGTCACCAGCTATTCCTACGCAATGCACAAAGGCTACGCAAAATGTTTCCCTCGATGCTTATCGTGTATAATTAACATTCGAGTATCAATAATTCATTTACGATTATTAATTTCATTCTCTATATATCCGCCGCACAGTTGGTGCAAAACCAACGGCTGTGTCTCTTCCTATTCGTAGAATTCGTTACAGTTAAGAATGCTTCTATTTCTTTGGGTACGTAAAAAGAAAACATTACCATTCGGAACTGCGATGATAATAGAAACCTTCAATTGTAGCGGCAGATTTTTGGAAGCAAATGTAGTAGAATCCTGCGAACGAAGCACCGTTGATATCTTTAATGGTATGATCGGGGACGAGGAAGTGCTCTTTCCACCTCATAAAAACGAAGTCGGTCCCCTTCAGAGCTTCGTAATCAAATGTGTCCGAATTAAAAGTTTTGGCATATTGGCAGAACGATTCAAACTTGCTCTGCAATTACAAACGAGAGAGTAATTCGCCGCTAGCGAGTATTAACAGCACATTGTAGATCAGGTACAGGTACGAACCCAATGCTTTTTGTCAACATCTTCGTCCGCATCCCATTTACGTGTTAAGAAGGGATATTTCTTTGATATAATTTCGCCGTCGAAGAATGTAGTCAAAGTGGGAAACTCTTCTGTGAGACCCTTAATTTTAAGATAGCCGCATAAATAACTATTTTCTTCATCTACGTGCTGCAACAAACCAATACGTAGTATCTTATCTGCACGAAGGTAATGCGTTTACAAAACTTTACGGATAATTCGTCCAAATTTACGAATACTCGTACAAAATCAGAATCTGGCTCTGTACATGACTTCTCCAATCTTACGTCGCTTACTGCTCATTTTTTTTTTTTCAACAGTGTCAACGATAAGACAATGCTATCCACAGATTGAAATGCTGAATTATACGCGGGGATACTGGCAAGTAGATTTAAAAACGCTTCGAACGAACCGTGTGAAAATTGCCCTTATATATAGGTTATTTTAAATCTACGATCGTTTGAACGGGTAAACAATGCGATCGATTGATGTTGATTTTGATGAAGTAGCAGGGGATCAATCGTCGCGCAGTGGGCAGATGTCACGGGTGCAATTGAAATTTGGGAAACTTGTGGCGCAATTTCCAGAAAGACGGAGAACTAACCTGCAAAACAACTTCTACGTCGTAACTGTTCCCTTTGGACTTTTGCGAGCCTTGAAATCGCGAGCCGTTGTACAGTAAGGATTTTGTGACACCCGGCTGCTTTGAGTTTGCGGGCGGTGGTGGTACTACGTCAACTTTCACCGGCATTCTCGGCTCAAGTGAACGCTCTTAAACTTTGCCCTCGTTGGGCGACAAACTCCTCATCACAAGACTCTCGCAATGACTGCCGGTAATTTTCAGGATATAGATGTCTTTATACGAAGCCTCGAACCCAGGCACCCGCGTTCGTAATTTTTACGCGAAAGATGGGCTCGGGATACCTTCGGAGAAACGTGTTCCTTTTAAACGCGCACAAGCTACGCGAAATATTTATATTAAAAACAGAAGACAATTTCCCATTTCCGATACGGGAAGCAATATTTTGTCACTTGTCTTGCCTGACTTGTGTGCATGCATACAGCGTACGATTCGTACACGGACTTCGGTTGCGCTTTGCCGGATGTACAGTTCCTGCCGCTTGCCAATAATTTAAATATCACCTCCCTTCGATCCCTTACAATTCTATATCTGTCTTACGAACTTATTCGGTATTGTTTTACAAATATCTTACGCGACACGGTAATCCGAATTCTTTGCGAACAGAATTGCGTGTACGTATCATTCTGGAGAATTCTGGAATTGATGATTTCAATTCCTTTTCCCGCCACGAAATGTCGGAATTTTATTATTGATACTGTATTCGAAATTGCAGAGAAATCTGCAGGTAATTGGAGCACGTTAATTAAGCTCGATTTCAAGGAATAGCATGAAATCCCTTTTACGCTTATCTGTATAATATTTAGACGTAGATTTGACTCGCGATGAAACGAGTGTAGCTTGGGGTGCGTTCCAGTTGAGCCCAAAGCGACCGCAACGCTCGGTTTCTCGTTCCACTTGGCGGCCACGCCGACCGCGGTCGGGCTGAAAACGTCACTCATGACGTCATTGATGCGGCCACATCGCGCCCACGGAGACCCACCTCCGAAGATGGGTCTGGCCCGTTCGTTCGTGATTTTCGCGCGTAATTCAATTCAAGCGCTAAAGGCGGGATTTCCTATCAGCGTCAAACGCGTGCTTGTAAACGTTGCTATCGGCTTCTTATCTTGTTTATTATTTAAAAGTTGTAACATTTATGAAGATACAAATAAATAAACAATACTTTACTTGTTATTTTTAATTTATTTAATATTTCTCTCCACACATTTTCTTTGACTACATAACTTTTGTAATCTTTGTTCCTAGTACCATAAAGTACAGGGTCATTTGCGATATTTTATATCAATTTTTCGTCATCAGAAGAAACCTGCAATTTCGTTGACATGTTTTCACGCGTTATTGAAAATCATCCAAGGCGCGTACGTCTAAATGCGGACACCACAGTTAAAAATCGGTTACAAGAAAACAGAAGATATGTGTGATATTTCTTTTTTCCGCTTCTGAAGGTACGTATTTCTAACATTCACTTTTCTACTGCTTCATACCTGTTTATTACTTCCATCTGGATTCAAGGGTACGCACGGGCCTGGTCAGGAACATTTGGCGACCAGGCGAACGATAATATTTTTGAAACCACAAAACTCTGATGATGAAGGAAACTATTAGATTAATTATTATACCCACATAGATAGTAATTATTACTATTAAACACTGAAAACAAACTACTTACGTTCCACGAGGTCAGATATTATCTAACAATAAGGCCAAAAGGGAAGCAGTTCGGACAATGGTGGATCTCGATTCTTTGTTAGAAAATACTCGAGTATCCGAGAATCGATTCCTAGAATAATCGGTAAAATAATCGACTTTTCAGAAAAAAATCGATCTATTCTAGAAGATTCGAATAGAATCGTCATACCAGCGTCGCCGGGAATCGGTTGTCGACGCTGGTTGGCTGCGGCCTCACTTGGTTTGGCTAGCTTCGCTTGCCTTGGCGCTGACGTCGGTTCGTTTTACATCTTGGCGTTGATTGGTTGACGCGCGGCGCATCACGCGCATGCGTGGACGCGTGTATTTTTCCCCACCACTCGAATAGTCGGCGGACGATGTGGACTCAAGTGGAACGCAATCCAGGCGCGTACGAACCCCATTCCTGCCCGTTCCACTAGCTTTTCGCCCGCGAAGTTCACAACCGCTTATAAGCAAGTGGAACGGCAAATCACTACGGTCGTGGACCGGGCGATTTGGGCCCAACTGGAACGGACCCAGAGTGTACAGTGGGTTGTCACGACCCAGCCCCACCATGGGTCCGCGGCCTGGTTAGTCTTCGCCAACGCCGCTAGATGTCTAATCTCCTCACAAGTCCCTAACTCTAATCTCGTTCGTATATATACAAGTTCCAAGTTTATTCCTCTTAGTTCCCGTGTGTCTGGGGCAGGGGCCGTCAGCTCAGGGTCGTGACACCTCCATGTATTCTACTGTTAGCGCGGACAGCACCCTCTGGCGAAATGGGGCGGAAAAAAATTACTATAACCGGGAAATTTGAAACGTGGAGTATAGGCACTTTTCAGTTATAGCGAATTCGGTACCTGGCACTTGACTCTGCACTGGTGCCAGAAAATGATTTGAATTGGTTGATTCTTATAGAGAGCTATCTTTGTTTCTATCAGAAACAACCAATCCAAGTCATTTTCTGGCACCAGTGCAGAATCAGTGCAACGTACTGAATTCGCTATTAAATTCATCGAACTTCAGAAACGACTAATACAATTTCTGTATGACTACTGGACTACACATAATCATATTGTATGCATCCTATATACAATTTTAGAAGTATGCGTAGTCATGCAGAAATTGTATCTCAGATGTTAGTTTTTCAGGGAACAGAAATTAAACCGTACACATTTGTTTATTTCTTTAATGAACTCTTTTATTGGATAGTTTGGTCGCTTTATAAACAAGACTATTAAGGACTCCATGTTGTGGTACTTCTTTTCCCTTAATTATATTATTAATTTTTTTACAAAATGAGTTGTACAAAGTATAGTTATTGTTTTAATTAATGTCTCTTCTATCTTTTCGGCATGCTGACATTTAAAACTAACTTTAACATAATTATTTATGTAATTTGTAATATTGGAAATCGCCTGTTCATTAATATTTCGATTATTTAACATGTAATTTGCAATCACGCATATTTGTTCAATACATTTGAGAAATGATGGATTGTATCTGTCTCTTTCATTTTGTGCCTTGCAATCTTTAAAAATGTAACTATTGCACAAATTGCAGGTTATGCCGCGCAATACCGCATTATATACATACGTGCATAAATATTTTAAAGAAGTTTTTCGCAGAGGTTTCTGAATTATTTTTTTAAATACACACGCAATGAATAAAATACCTTCTTTTAAATAAAATTCGCGCAACTGAACACGATAACACAATAGCTCCAAACGAAATGCAATGAAATTGCCAGAATGTTGTCGGAGGACGCGTTGGGACGCGTCCAACATGACGCTGCCAACACCATCTAGCGCGCAATTCTGTCACTAAATTGAGTACAGCGCCGCATGGCGAAATGGGGCAAAACTAATCTAGTGCTAACAGCTCGCCCATAAGAGTGTCACGACCCTGCGTCAGCTGTAGCCCTACTGATGAGTAGTCTGGCTGAGTCTGGCCATGGACCTGAAGGACAGTGCCTAGTTCCGGGGGGTTACAGCGCGAAAGACGGAAGGGGCTGCGATGTGAGGGACGACTGATGGTGTCCTCTACAGCCGAATATAAGTTTTAGAAATAGCGTCCTTCATTGGTATAGCCTTGTGACGCCATTGTGCAAAACGGTGGAAAACAGTGTAAAAGCATTGCAAAGTAACTTGTATGCGTGTAGTGTATTTATATAATTGTCTTATTATTTGAGATACTTTCGAAATTACGTAAGTAATATTAAATTTTCTAGTAAAATAGTAAAAGTGTTGTATTTGAAGGTTAAAAATTGGTATATATTGTAGAGCTGTTCGGGTACTCGAATAAAACGAGCCGAGCCTGGCTCGGCTCGACTGACCGGGCCGAGCCGGATACCCGTCAAATTTGGGCGGCCCGAAAAATCCGAGTAGCTCGAATTTGTTTCGGGCGGCTTGAAAAATCCGGCCTCGGAAAATCCGTACGCCTTGTACGCACTGTTCGAACCACATTCAAGACGTACGCCGGCGGCCCGAAACGATTCGGACTACCCGGATTTTTCAAGCCGCCCGAAACAAATTCGAGCTACTCGGATTTTTCGGGCCGCCCGAATTTGACGGGTATCCGGCTCGGCTCGAAAACCGAGTCCCGGCTCGGTCCGAACTTCAAGCCGCCCGAATATTCGAGCACCCGAACAGCCCTAATATATTGGTTTTGCCAGAAGAAATTTTCCACGGTATGGCACAGATGGCACCACCAGTCGTCCCGCAAAAAGCGGCTGGAAGAGGTCGATTCCCCTTCCGTCATTCGTTTCAACCCCCGCGTCCATAATCCTAGCTTATGCACTGTCCTTCAGGTCCATGAGTCTGGCTGACGGTCCCAAGACGAAACACAAATTTCTTTCTTTTCCTCCTCGACCTTCAAAATGTCAATCCACCTGCCCTGCACAGTACTCCAAAAAGCGCGTGACCGGCCTGAGGGATTACGGTTACGCCGGAGGCGACGGGGCAAGATCCCCCTTTACGTTCCGGAAATCACACACCCATCGGTTTCGGACGTAACAGGGTCCAGGGACAGTAGTGTGGCCAATGTTGTTGTTCCTCGCCGCTGATTGGTGCCGCCATTTTCAGGCAACTTCCGGCAGCTCTTATGTATAGATCAGTATACATATATACTTACTCATTCTCAAATTGGCTACTCCAAATTTTGACAGCTTACAGTCAGGTTATAACCTGACGAGTGTCAAATATGGTAAGCTGTCAAAAATTGAGATGCCACGTGTATCTACATATTTTTTAATAAATTATTGAAAATAACTACTATGTAATATACTATGATTAATAAAGTATTCGAACTACAAGTCATACATTTATTTTTTAAGTATTTATTGAAGTATAATCAAATTATAATTATATGAGCTTTACTTATACACATTTGTGTGTCTACATATTTTTTAATAATTATAAACTATATAATTATATATAAATTATATATAATTTAAACTGATATAAACTATAAAATATTTATCTAAGTTTTCATTAATAAAATTAAATATTAAGTTTATACATACATGTCACTATATAAGACATGATTCCACGCTTTTCAAATATCGCGCGCGCTTGATCTGGCTGGAACTGAAAATGGCGGCTTCCGGCTCATTGGCCACACTGTCCCTGGACCCACTGTAGCAGAGTGTAGCGAAAACTATACTTACTAGTCGTGTTTCAAAGCAATTGTGGCGAATATCACTTTTCAGTGACACGAATTCGGACGAAATGGCAGAAAATCATGTTGAGAAGCGATGTAATAATCAGTGGGTTCGATTGAATGTTGGTGGAACATATTTTTTAACAGCAAAAACTACGTTGGCCAGGGACCCCAATTCATTTCTGTACAGATTGTGTCAAGAAAACTCTGACCTTATATCAGACAGGGTTAGTTTGATGTTTTACGATAACCGCGAACTTTAAAACGCTTTTCACATGTTATTAGATTCTGTCCGCGTACATGTGTTACTTGCACTCTTCGTACAAGTGCACGAGCAATATTTAGAAGCATCTGTCTCGTAAATTAGCCTTTAAAAACTCTCTACATTTGAAACACACAACTCGTTTTCCTGATAGTGTATCGTGAACTTGTTGCCAGTCTATACGTGTATTATTTATACGCAGCTAAGTATTAAAGGCATTAATTTCTTGTCTATGTTTCCTTATATAGGACGAAACTGGAGCGTATTTAATAGACCGTGATCCGACGTACTTTAGTCCTGTTTTAAATTACTTGCGTCATGGGAAATTGGTGATTAATAAGGATTTGACGGAGGAGGGCGTGTTAGAGGAAGCAGAGTTTTATAACATTACAGAATTAATTCGGCTAGTCAAAGAAAGAATTATATTAAGAGACTCTAGACCACTGAGAGATTTGGAAAAGTATGTTTATAGAGTTATTCAATGCCACGAAGATGAATTAACTCAAATGATATCGACGCTGTCCGATGGATGGAAGTTCGTGCAGGTATTTCTTGTCGTTCCAAGCATTAAACATCTACGTTCGATATCGTCGCTATACGACGTTTCATTCTACGAGCGATCCTTCGACGCTTAAGGGGGGAGCTTGGTGTAACTAGCTGGAAATCGAGGCATTTTTCGGGAATTTTTTTTAAAGAAAGTATTTAATCGATCTTTCTGAAACTTTCAGGATATTGTATTATCAGGTTAAGGAAGATAAAAAAAAATTTTATTAAAAATGAGCGGCAAATAACAAAATTATAAGGGCTTATGCCCAGTCCGTTTGGCGACACAATTGTTGCACTGCGGGCAACGTAGCGTCTTTTGGTTTCATCTAAAACCAAAAATCGAACAATTTTCGTTTAGTTTGTGAGTGTACGCACAAATCGTATAAATTCATACCTTAAAAGATGCAAAATTGAACAAATGGCGGCCTCTTGAAAAAAAAGTTCACTTTTTCCGACGAAATTTTGCCTTAAATGTGTAAAAAAAGTTATTTATTTAAACAATATCATTATATCAATAACTTAGCTCTATGAAGAAAATGATCACAAATATCCGTGCACAAGGCCAAGTCGATTGGTTGAATATTTTTGGAGTTACATTGCCCGCAAATTTTAAGACTGTTGTTTCAAGAAAAACGCATTTGAAGTTTTGTGGTAACCTGGCGCTCCGTAGCAAAACCGGCTATATCCGCTTTAATTTTTCGAATTTCGTTTTGCTGCTTTGGGAGCATATTATCGTGATGTTTAACTATTGATTTATGCAAAAAAAAAATCAATTGCTTCGACCCACTACACTAGACTCCCCCCTTAAATGTGTAAAAAAAGTTATTTATTTAAACAATATCATTATACCAATAACTTAGCTCTATGAAGAAAATGTTCACAAATATCTGTGCACAAGACCAAGTCGATTGGTTGAATATTTTTGGAGTTACATTGCCCGCAAATTGTAAGACTGTTGTTTCGAGAAAAACGCATTTGAAGTTTTGTGGTAACCTGGCGCTCCGTAGCAAACCGGCTATATCCGCTTTAATTTTTCGAATTTCGTTTTGCGGCTTTGGGAACATATTATCGTGATGTTCAACTATTGATTTATGCAAAAAAAAAAAAATCGATTTCTTCGACCCGCTACACCAGGCTCCCCCCTTAACAGGCCATATGCTTCTTTGTTCTACGAGTAAAAGATGTCGGAGTTTAGGAAATAAACGATGCCTGTATTTGTTTTAGTTAATCAACATAGGATCTCAATATAACTATGGAAACGACGATCATATCCAATTTCTGTGCGTGGTCAGTCGCGAGTACGGGCCCAGCCAACTGAATAGCAAGGAACAAGAATTAACGGATCGCGTTAAGGTATCATTATCGCATTCAAGTTTTTCACATCATTCTCCCAGTCAAAGTAATCGCACATAAATTTTTTTTATGATTCTACTGTACAATTATATGTTTCTCATCTAAATTCAGTCGGTCACTTGAGGCAATCGAGGGATTATCTTTACCTTAACGCACAGCTACCGCCAATGTTTTATCTGTAGGTTTGGGGGAAACTCGTAGCTACATGTATCTCGCTTTTACAATAGAGTCAGACTCTAGACTCAGACATCAGACACAATCCGAAGTCAGGGGAAACGACCTCGAGTGACCAATCGAATTCGGGCCTATTATAATATTAATTCTATTACTCTTTCGTTATACTGTAGTTTTTAGTATGAAATTATGTCACTAATGTTGATAATTAAATGCTTATGTTTTACCCATATCAGAGGTTCTGATCGATGAAGTAGAATTAAAGATATCTTCGGTATTTGTGTATTTACAATAAGATTTGTATTGAGAAAAGTCAAGAACCTTTGGTATGTACCAGTATTATCATATCTCATCATTGTGTTTATTTTTATGAATGCCGTTAACCCATTTGTAATAAGAGGTACAGCGAAGCTCGATAGATTCTTCTTTAAGGACAATATATAACGTAACGATGTGCCTCGTAACGATAGTTTCAGTGCGGACTATCGTTTTCCGTAAGTGTAAAAAGCGTCGGGTGCGTGGAGATTTTTTAGAATATCTTCCGCCGGAGAATTGCGCACGAGTAATCCTTATTACAGATGGATTAAACGGAAAGACATTATTATCGGTAGAATAAATTGAGTAACAGATTGTTGCCGTCAGTAAATTACTCGAGTAAATTAACATTAACCGGAAACCAAAGATTACATCATAAATATGTAAATTTTATCATTGTTTTAGAAATCTTCTATAAGTCACACTTCTTTGGTCCATTCATTTTAATTTCATATTTCTATATATCAATGCCTCGTTGATATGCATACTATATATTACAGACACTGTATTGTACGTAATACGAGACAAGATAAAGGAGTGCCTTATAGTAGATACAAAGTGCACAATGTCAAATTTTATTAGAGGATTTACTTTATATCGTTTCATCTGAAAGTTATAAGTATTTTATATTTTGTTTTTCCCTTTTTTTTTTAATAGTTCTTAGAATCTGAATTGAAGTATGTACGGTTCAACAGAACTGTTTTAATTATCACAGCACTTTATATCTGTTTGTGCCGATTCAGGGGCCAATTCGCATGAGCATGTTCTGCCTCTGATATTTGCTACATGTACCATACCGTTATTTTTGTATCGCATGCTATTCATCGAATAAAGAATTTTTCCTTTTGTTGGTTTGGTTACTTTCTACCCTATATCCTGCATGAGTCATTATTGCATGCCTAAGTTATTTCACATATATATCTTCTTTTTTTTTTTAAAGTTACCGTTACATTAACAATAACATTTATCATTTAATGATGACTCTCGTGAAATATTGAATTCTTAATGTATTTTTAAACATGGAATAATCTACAAAACTAATAATGGTGTTGCAGTATTCAATTTGTTTTTACTTTAATAGCTTAGAGGAAACTGAGCTTCGTATTAAAATATTTTTATGGAGAGTGTAAAGATATTTTAATATAACGTTCAGTCAAAGAAATTAGATTTCGTAGAACAAAATGCAGAGGCCGAACAGTGCGTCATTCGTAAAGTTAATGAAAGATCTCGTGCGACGAATGAAATACATGTAGCTTTTAGATTAATGGAACTTAGAACTATAATTTTTTAACACAAACTTTCTCATACATTGACCTAAGTTTCAATCATTAAATTGTATTTTAGGTTCTGCAGCAGAGGGGTTCTCGCATGTAATCTCTAAATCCGTCCTTTTCTTTCCTTGCTTCGTTTAATTAAATCAACTGCGCAGCGACAAGATGAAGACTGTTTTTGTTTCTACATTTAAATGTTTAAGTTCATGCAAATCTTCGATTACTCCGTATCTCCTGTGTAGCGGTAATACAAACGAGAGATAATACGCGAAGGTACGATACCTTCTGTAGATGCTTAGGTATAATGCAACAACAAGATACGAAGCTTTAAGAGCTAAGAGCATTGCGCATTGACGAATGAATCTTTTTTAACCAACATTTGACAGGAATAGATATGGATTGCAGCGACGGGAATAGAGTTTAGAAATCAATATGGGATCACACATTTTATAATAACGAAGGAAACCTTATACCGAAGTGAAACTTTCTATCCCATTGATATAAATTATGACTTCTTTAAAAAAAAAAAAAAAAAAAAAAAAACAATTCAAAACGATGTATAACAAAAAATATGGTAACACACAAAACACTGGTACTGATATCGAGAAAACTATTATTTAGCAATTGTAGGACGTATGTTTTAGTTTCGTGAAATAGTTTAAGAGACAATAGCATTCACGAAGGCAATCCTTTTACAAATTTCTACAATGAATATAGATACTATCTGTAGTGGTTAAATAGTTTATCTTTTTCTATCGAATTGTATAAAAATAATCTTTTTTTTTCGAACATGTCTTTATCGTAAAGAATCTAAATTACTTACATTTGCACTGCCGCTATAAAACATAAAATAATATTTGTATGTCTAGCATGATAATTTCGATTATCCGATACAAAATTATAGCTACAAACTTATAAAACTCATTTTTAATATATAATAATACGGAGGCAAAAGGAGGAATGTCATTTTTAATAAAAGCAATTTACTATATCATTTAATGATACGTGATAGTATGTAGCAATGAAAGGAAGACACTTGAACGAGACATTTTTAACCCAGTCGGAAACTTGAGAACGAAGGATCAGACGAAATATTCGCGATCGTTTAAAAGTAATTCTCTAAGCGCATAGCATTTTTATCGCATTATATACTCTCTGGTCGAAATGACTCAATGAGAACAACAGATTGTGAATCTACGTCGGAAGATGTACTACTAGCTTTATCTTCTTTTCTGTCTTTTTCTCTTTTGTCCATGATGCACGGCACTTTAAAGAAGTTTTCAGTTCCTGAGATATTTAAGAGGTTGTAACACGACTCTTCTACAGTTACAAAAGGAGAAGCACTTTATTAGCAAGCGTCGACATAGGTTGCCAATTGTTGAAGGCCTATCAAAGAGGTGTTGTAGACAATATATTCATATTTAAAAGCATTATTCATGAGAGAAAATGATATGTAACACAATTATTATAAGTACTGTTAGAATTATATGTAATACGTGATATATAATATGATGCAATACGATATATATTATGTACCATGTATAAGCATGAATGTATAATAGTTTTGTGGGGGAAAAAGAAGTATTTTTCTTTTCTAGATATTAATGCGAAACAGTTCAGTGATAAATTAACTATTAACCGATTATATTTTTACATTGGCAGAATATGTTGCTAAGTAAATGCCGTTAACAAATATGATTGTAAAGTTCATAGCTAGAGATTTCGTAATTTGTAAGGGCGCGTCATGAAAATTTATCATCAATTGGCTGATAATCACCCGTCTTTTATACTGAAATACGTCAGGAAGATTAGGACCAATATTAATAATTCCCTGCAATGTACAGTGTTGTTAACATTAAAATATTGATATTGATTTGCATCCCTCAATCATGTCATTCGTTTCATTAATATTAGTATATTGGCTATTGTCGCGTTAACTATAAGGATGTATAACTCTCTATACGCGAAAGAGTTTGTACTTTCATAGATATATTTCTAAATCTATTACCTGTTCGATGTTTATTGTTAGAGAAGGCAGTAGTATTTATATACATATATAAAATTTTAATACTGATGATTATTTTAAGTTGCATGAGAAAAAAGTGATTATCGGTGGGAAAAAAAAATGTATAAATACGAACGACACAAATGAGAATTTACTGCGTACGGACTGCGCGCTGGTAAAAAGGAAAGAGTCCATTTGTAAAAGATATATTCGTTTAGTGATTATTTCTGTAATTTTGCATGTTCATTGCCACATAAATATGTCTTTTTCATATTTAATATATTTCTCCTGTATATTCATTCAAAATATATTTCCTTCAAGACTGTCTATATTTCGTAATATACGCCCAATTTTTATAATCGTATAAACCCGAACAATAGATATTTAATAATAACGTGGTAAAAAGAATTCGTATGTCTGAATCTTAAAATGTTCTTTACACGACGCATCAAATTTCTGTGGCATATCAAAATTCATACCGAACGTGAGCTGCTTGCAACATTACATAAATGTCTATTTCTATCTCAGTTGTAGTGACTTGATTATTTTAATTACTCCATAATGAATCGTAAAGCTTAATTAACTGTAAAGTTTTATAAAAGTAGGTGCATATAATAGTTTTAATTTCTTCTACGATAATACGATATTTTTTACATTCTTTTTTCGTATGCAGATTCATCTTCTAAAGTATTGGCATGCATTTCTACATTGCACCCTGCAAATACACAGTGGTACAGCAAGATATGAGCACAGAATATTAACTTCTATCGATCTAATCGTGCTTTCCTTTCGAATAGATTTTAATCGCATCGTATACAGCGTAAAGCGGAAGTATCGACACTTTGTTAAGAACAATTCCTTTTCGAAACAGCAACTCGAAGGGAAATGTAATTTGCATCGAATATCACGAGAAGGTTTATGCGACAGAAGCGCACGTTTGTCCTACTGCACGTATTACAGAACATCAATTTCTATTCGAGTCATCTTAAATATATATTTATATTACGATGCGTTATGTACTATTCTTTGAGAATACATCAAACTGTTCATATTAATTGTACTTCATTTTAAATAAATAAGTAAGTGCGTGATGAAATATCGGTGAAACATATTATGCGATCAACTTTTACCGTAAACCGGGGGAACAGTTTTCTTCGCGCTATATTTGCCTCCGATCATTTTGATTTTTGGATATGTTATAGAGGACCGAAAAATAAGAAATACGTGTTTTTTTATTTTTCCCCGTTTTCATATTTGGGGGGTGAAAACTGCGTTCAAAGTTAGGGGTGAAAAATCATTTTTGTGGACTTTTTGAAAATCTGGTGAGTCAGTCATATTTCGCATTCAAAGACACAAAATTCGTCCATTGACACTATTCCCCTATCTCTAATAGTTCTCGAGATATTCCACAAAAATGAGTTTTTAACCCTAACTTTGAACGCAGTTTTCACCCCCCAAATATTAAAACGGGGAAAAATAAAAAAACACGTATTTCTTATTTTTCGGTCCTCTATAACATATCCAAAAATCAAAATGATCAGAGGCGGACACCTAAAATACTCTCCTTGTGAGTCGGAAAGTAAACATTCTTATATAATAGTAAGAACCCACAACCATTTTTCGGACAAGTAATTTTATTGGTAGAAATTTATTAACTAGTACAGAAACTTTGGTTTATTAAAAATATATTATTTACAAGATAGTACAAATCATAAATTCTTACAAAAAATTATAAGTATTAGAGTATAAAGTAACAACATTATAGTACAGATAATGAAAAGTATTATCAACCATATATGCTCCTTAAGGCATACTGGCTATTGTCTTTAGTGGTTGATCAAGATATCTCGCTAAGGCTTGTGCTTTCTCTCTTAATAAACCAAATCCTACATTTTCTTTCGCGTATAAACATAACAGTAAATTCGCCACTTCGGTGATTACAACTTTCCCCTCCTACAAAAATAACAAATACACTAGCATGGCCAACTTTCGATCGTGAAAATGAATCTTAAATTAGGAAATATTGACTATCAAGGCGCAATATTAATATTCCTACGGTATATCCATACACGTCCAATTAAGTGATACAAAGTTACCGTTTATACTGCGCCCTATCTATGCGATATAACTTCATTAACTTTTTGACTAACGAGACGATTGAAATACCACGCAAAGTCTACCGAGCCTTTCCAACCGTCTGACCGCTCGTGAAAAACATACTTTCACATTGAATTCCACGCTCGTAATGGGTACTAGCCTTGGATAGCCCCGAAAGTCACTCGCCTCGATAAAAGAGAGTATCGGGTGTGGAAGACGAAGTGGAGTATAACAGTCAAAGAGTTAATGCAGAAACCGTATAATCTTAAGTATCGTTATAACAGTCGGACTGATATTTAAAAATATATAAGAAGAAAAGCCGAGTATATTTATTTTTCTACTTCTAAGATAAGTTTGCAGCACATCGCAAATATGTTCCATTTCTAAATAACTTAAAGGACCATAATAAAATTTACCTGTCACGAGTGATTACATGTATTATAATTACGGATAAGGGATTTGCTAATTACCACACAGTCCATTAATACAAACTGCAATTCGTCCTCTTTAAATGCATTTCTTCCATTCTTTTCATAAGCCGACCAGATATTGCTCGTAATTGCAGCGGTTACCCTCGCATCTTTATCTCCGTAACCGCTGTAAGCTAACAATCCACCATCCCTATTCAACAATCTGAAATATTTCGTTATTCATGAAATTTGAGGTGCGTCGATCGGATAGAGACGTCTCTAACAAAAGAGACTTCTGCTATCTTCCTTACACATAAATGTATTTGTTTGTGAAGAGATATACGCGTATTAATCTTAATAGTGATAATTTTAATGAAAAGTAGCTTTTGTAATGTATCATGTCCTACTTCTACTCACAAAGTATTTTCCACGCCGCCTGTATTGGCTTGGCTAAGCACTTGGGTAAGAGCTTTCGGTTTCAACATAATTTCACAAATAATAGATAAAGGTTCTTCCTTGTTATTAATATCCAATACTCCACTAGCAATTAATCTTATTGTAAATTTAATATCAAACACTGACAAAGTGAAATCTTTGCCTTTTGACACCTGTATTTCCTAGAACAAACTACGAAGAATATCCCTAGAATCAAGAAATGATCGCGCTACGGGAATTATAGAGTACTAATTTTTGACCAGTGAATATCAAATATTTGAATAGACATAAAGCTGTTTTTATTATACTAAAATATCTATCTCTTTAAACATTATTTGTCATCCAGTGTTCGTTGAAATAATTTGTATTTATGACACACGTAAGTACTTATGAAAGTTCTAATTGTGTGGTTAAATAGGTTAAATAGGGTAGATGTCCCGATTACCGTGCCTTTATGCTTAAAGAAGCCGTATGTACACTAATGGCGTTTTCGGACGGTCGCACTGGGGCGCACTGAGTGCGAATTTTGGCCAATCGGAGGCGAAAAAGTTCACACTCTTCGCTTCCGATTGGGTAGGGTTCGCACTCGGTTCGCCCCAGTGCGACCGTCCGAAAACGCCATAAGGGACATAATCGGCTTCCCTTCGGAAATTTGGCAACGTTGCATGTCGGGTCCCCCTATGTCGAAGAACCGCTGAGTTATGCCTAGTGACAATGGTGACAATTTTACAAGTTATTATTTAGTTTGCTAAAATGGATTTTGCTTGGTAAAACATTACACGTAAGAGGATGATGGGCTCGATCGGGCTCGATTCCCCATCTATTTGGCAAAGAAGTAGCATGTATCGTAGGTAGAAAGTTTTTAGACTGCCAGGCCGAAGTCTAGGTAAACCCACGAAATCCCTATATCGGTGTTCCAGCAAGGGAAGGCGAGGGAAGGCGTTTTGGCCGCCGCGACCCCCAGGTAGCCGCGGGCTGCATAAGACCCTCTCACTTGCACATAAAGCTCTGTCCTTGTTTAGCACCATCCCTGTCTACCGCATGCTCTCCGTCATTCCCATGCAGCGAATTGGCGCGAAGAGGCTAGTTATTTCTTACGAAAGAGCAATATCGATGGTCCTCACTTTCTACCTACGATACATGCTACTTCTTTGCCAAATAGATGAGGAATCGAGCCCATCATCCTCTTACGTGTAATGTTTTACCAAGCAAAATCCATTTTAGCAAACTAAATAATAACTTGTAAAATTGTCACCATTGTCACTAGGCATAACTCAGTGGGTGCATTCCATGTGACGCATTATGCGCATAGATCGCAGCGCAGTCGCTGCGCGCATTCATAGCGTTCCGATTCCAACAGCGCTTGAACCGCAGTAACGTCAAAGAGGAGGTATAATAAGAGGCGTCACTCGACAAGGACAGAGATAACCTAGGGAAATCACTAGACAACCAATTAAAATGCCCATTCGGCAATGATCGCTAAGTTTCGGCAATGATCGGTCAACTTCGGCAATGATCGATCAACTTTGGCAATAATCAGCCAATTGCGGTAAGGTACATTTAGTCGATTTGAATATCCCGCTCGAAATAGACAACCAATTTAAATGCCAAGGTCAAGCAAGGACTTCAAAGGTTCCGCCCGGAGTGACGCCTCTTATTATACCTCCTCTTTGGCGCGACGCTAAAGAGGCGACCATGACAGACCAGCGTCTCCGTCGTCGAGCCCGTGCGAGCGAGCGTGTATTAGTGACACACGGTGACACACGCCGTCGCAGCTAAAGATTGGAAGGGGAAGCAGGCGCGTGAGGGGCCCCTACGCTGGAGAGCCCTGGTTTAACCCAACCATCCACGAAATATGGATAGATCGTACAGGTAAAGCCTAATTAAATCTACCAGGGTGCGTCGCTAGCCGGTTACAACGTAAACATTTCGCCTAATAGAGAGTGGGGGTAGATCCCCCACCATTATATCCCCAACCGACCGACGAACCAATCAACGCCAAGATGAAAATTTGCCGACGCCAGCGCCACCTAGTGAGACCGCGGCTTACCATCGCTGGGGAATCTGTTGTCGACGCTGATTGGCCGAGGTCTCACTCGTCGACAACCGATTCCCCAGCGACGCTGGTTAGCCGCGGTCTCACTAGTTGGCGCTGGCGTCGACAAATTTTCATCTTGGCGTTGATTGGTTCGACGGTCGGTTGGGGGTATAATGGTGGGGGATCTACCCCCACTCTCTATTAGGCGAAATGTTTACGCTGTAACCGGCTAGCGACGCACGCTGAAATCTACATACATATATACATAAGTATAAATACTGGTACATCTAAATGTTTATGAACATTTGCTGAAAGAAACAATGGAAAACCAAAAACACAGAGGCATTTGTTTAAATGTTTCTGACCGAATGTTTGCAAACCGGTTTTATACAGTTTTTATATTGTTTTCATACAGTTTTTATACAGCTTTCATAACGTTTTTGTACAGTTTTTGTATATTTGTTTCAGTATTTGCGGTCAAAGGTATGTAGTTCTAGGTTAGGGTTTGAATAATTTTTCAAATTTAGGTGAACGTCGTTGATGCCCAATGGATATTGTATTGCTATTTAGTTGGCCTCGGCAGAAAAGTGAAAGAAGATTTCCATAAATTAAACGTAGCAACGGTTTTAATATATGTAACTATCACCTTTATTTTACTGTTCCCAATATTGATTACTGTAAAATTCAATGTATTTTCTGTATATTCGACCTCCTACTAACATGTTCTTGTATCTATTGTAAGTGCATATAATCTGCATTATTTCTGAATTAAATAAATGAAATAAATTGTTATCCAGTTTGATCTCATTTTGAAAACCATTTACTTGCTTAAATTTTTATTAAATCGAACCAGCCCCGTCGATCGTCCTGAAAACGTCCTAAAAACGTTTTAAAAACGTTCAGAAAAGGTCCTGAAGACGTTTTAAAAACGTCCTGAAAACGTTTTAAAAACGTCCAGAAAAGGTCCTGTAAAACGTTTTAAAAACGTCCAGAAAACGTCCTGAAAACGTTTTAAAAACGTCTTAAAAACGTACTGGTTTGTGAAAATGGACGTGTTTAGCACCTTTTCTGGACGTTTCTAAAACGTCCTGAACGTCTGACTTGGACGTTTTTAAAACGTTTTGGTGCTATCTGGGTAAGTATCATTGCGAAATATATCTACCAATCATGGCAACATCTGTGCCATCAGAACGTGTATTTTCCAAAGCTGGAAATATTTTAACTGATCAAAGAAATAGTTTATCACCTGAACATTTACAGCAATTATTGTTTTTCAATTCCTTATCAATGAAAGAATGGCAATTACATGATGAATAAAATATTTAAAATGAATATCAAAATATTTCTTCTATTCAATACAATGCCCTTCAACAACTATCCCAAATTGTTCCTTGTAAAAGTAATTTTTATATCGATTGTTTCAAAATTATTCAAAATCGACTTCTACATACAGTAATTCGTCGTTAGAATCACGACGATCGGGGCTGGCAGCGTGATACTAACGCGATGCGGACACTACATATTCCGTGCGGCCGTTGCCGCGAGTGAGAAAACCCAAGAGCCGAGCGAGAGGGAACAAAACAGTCGGCACGAAGTTGCCGTCGGCTATGAAAGAGAGAAAGCATGATACTTTGTCTCGCTCCGTCTTTCAGCTCGAGCTCGAGCTCGACCCGCGTGATTATAATGCATCGGCGCTTTTCGTATTTACAATACATATTGTAATTCGTTTCGGGACAGCCGAGTGTGACGACTCTCCAGTTGATATCTTCTCACGGCTGGCTGGAAATGGTTTTGGTACCAATCCGTGAATATTGTATGGTCCATACAAGCATTTTTTTGGGCTTTGTACACCACTGGTAGATTGTTTATATTTTTTATTGGCCTTGGTTTTTTATACTTATGGATAAACACGGGCATCAGTTTATGGGTTCCGGTCATATTTGCGCAGAAGCCCACACTCACTCTATCTTTCTTAATTTTTGTACCACCCACTTGTTTTTCATTATTTTGTACTAAAGTTCTGGCAGGAAGAGCTTTCCACGTAAGACCAGTTTCATCCATATTATATATATTGCTATGTTCGATCCCTTCCTCGTGTATTCGTCGTGTGAAATCCGAGATGAACTTTTCTGCAGCTACTGCATCTGCACTTGCCTTCTCCCCATGAAGTGTAGCCAAGTGAATAGCGTAACGGTTTTTAAATTTTAGCAACCAGCCTGTACTTGCCTTAAAATTTGATTGATTGCTTGCTATTTCTTTCATTAACTCCAGGGCCTTTTGGCGTAATATCAAATCGGATATTGGGTCCCCCATCGCCCTCCGTTCCGCAAACCATAAGTATAGAAGGTACTCTAAATCTTCGTACTTCGCCTTCCGTATCCTCTTGCTCTTCAGTACGTGACGTCCTCCCTCCGCAGCTTGCCTTATTTTGGTTGCATTTTTGCGAATATACCGCACGGTGCTAGTATCAATTTGATACTCACAAGCAATTGCCTTAACTGGTATCTCATTGGACAATTTATGTAAAATGTCTAACTTTTGCTCCATAGAAAGCGATGTACGTTTACGGTTATTGCTCGCCATGATTGGATTCACTGGCAAGATCGGAATGACCGGAAGACCAACGAAGATGGACGCAACCTTCCTCCAGAGGAGTGAGGGGGGGGGGGGGGGACGAAACGCTGCGCCATCTAGCGTAGACGCAAAATGAGATGAACTATGTTTCTGCACGAAACCTATAATACTGTCCACCCCCTGATTGGATTGCACGTTTATGCTAGGCGGCGCCCCTGGCGTTAGAAAGAGAGGGGGTGTCCCACATGTATATCTTTCTCTTTCTATCGCCCTCTACATTTTCGCCTATTGCATGCTTCCTCCATGTTTATATGCTCTAAGCAGGTTATTGACAGCATTTTGATTCTCTAGTGCTAATCAAATAGTTAATGTCGATTGTACATAAATATTGGTAAGTATATATGTAGGTATGTATGTACCTTGTTTGAAATTATGTATGAATATACATGTGATACTACGTATTTCTTTCCGAATAAAATATGTCAAACACCTGTAGTTTCTTTATATTTATAGGAAAGCTTTGAAAGTTCTCTTTCTTGTTGTTTCAAACAAAAGCTCTCTTAACAAGTCGTTAGCCTGCCTTATGTACGTTAAAAGCAACGCAACATTATCTTCTATCAAGAATCTAGCAAATTTGAAAAGAATGACAGAAAACGTAGAACCACCGCTGCGCTTCGAAATATTTCGTGAATGTCAGAGAACCAAAGCTAGAACTGGGAGAATGATTCTTGTCCACCACGCCGTCGACACGCCTGTATTTATGCCAGTAGGAACACAAGTGAGTTCGACTGTGAAATGGTTGCACGGCAATGTATCTATCGTAATGTTAATGTTTCAGGGCACTTTAAAAGGTTTATTGCCTCAACAATTAGAAGAACTGGACTGTCAAATTATTCTCGGGAATACGTATCATCTTGGCACAAGACCCGTAAGTGGCACGTACTGTTAATATAATTCTATTAACACTAGGGACGATTGACGCGGTCGTTCGTTTTGGTAATTTTAAATGCGGGTACGTCGTCGCATTCGTGTAACATTCGATTAATGAAAGATTGCGCTTCAGGGTACCGACATTATGCGGAAAGCTGGTGGGTTGCACAATTTTATGAATTGGAAAAGGGCATTGTTAACCGACTCTGGCGGATTTCAAATGGTATCGCTATTGGAACTTGCTAGGATCACGGAAGAAGGTGTCAAATTTAAATCACCGTATAATGGTAATTAAAATCTAAGGATATAAATTAGTTTGCATCCCACGTGCGTAAAAAGCAGGGTGTCCCGCTGGCCGGTTGATCGTAAGCATTTCGCCTAATAGAGAGTGGGGGTAGATCCCCCACCATTATATCCCTAACCGACCGTCGAACCAATCAACGCCAAGATGAAAATTTGCCGACGCCAGCGCCAACTAGTGAGACCGTGGCTAACCAGCGTCGCTGGGGAATCGGTTGTCGACGAGTGAGACCTCGGCCAATCAGCGTCGACAACAGATTCCCCAGCGATGGTTAGCCGCGGTCTCGTTAGTTGGCGCTGGCGTCGGCAAATTTTCATCTTGGCGTTGATTGGTTCGACGGTCGGTTGGGGGTATAATGGTGGGGGATCTACCCCCACTCTCTATTAGGCGAAATGCTTACGATCAACCGGCCAGCGGGACACCCTGGTAAAAAGCAAGGGCAACGTCCAACAACTCTGTAATATCATTTTTCAGAATCTGATTGCATGCTGACACCCGAGCACTCTGTGCAAATACAAAATGTAATAGGCGCGGATATAATGATGCAGCTGGATGATGTAGTTAAAAGTACGTTAACAGGGCCAAGGCTAGAAGAAGCGATGCACAGGTAGAATTAAAGAGTCCTTGTAAAAAGACACTGTAAGTGCCAAAAATCAAATTCTACAAGGGCTCTTCAATTGCGTTTGACGTATAATTTTTATTAAGACACTCTGAACGCTCGGTGTTTAATTTTAGAACTACTAGGTGGCTAGACAGATGTATAACAGCGCACGAAAGACCGGACGAGCAAAGTATATTTCCGATTGTACAAGGGGGGCTTGATCCTAAACTTAGGACAGAGAGTGCGAACCAATTGATTAAACGTAAAGTCAACGGTTATGCCGTAGGCGGATTAAGGTAACACTTCGCCAGATTCGTCCCGATAAGAGGAAACGGTGAAATTATTTCATTAATGGCTGTTTGCAGTGGCGGCGAGAGTAAAGATGATTTTTGGAGAATGGTACATCTGTCCACAAATATACTCCCAGCAAATAAGCCACGTTATTTAATGGGTGTCGGATTTGCCACCGATTTAATTATTTGTTCCGCACTGGGAATAGACATGTTCGATTGCGTATTTCCTACAAGAACAGCGGTAACTATGCGAATCATGGAGACTGATAAGAATCTATATCGAACGCTGTATGTACGTTTTCTCTTTTCCAGAGATTTGGCTGCGCTTTAGTTCGTACCGGCCAAATTAGCTTAAGGCAAGTACAGTTCGGTAAAGATACGAGACCGATAGATGAATCGTGCGAATGTAGTACATGTAAAACATACACACGCGCCTATTTACATCACATCGTGACTGTAGAAACTGTTGCGTGTCATTTACTATCTATTCACAATATTGCGTTTCAAATGAAATTAATGCGAGACATTAGGGAAAGCATCAAGGAACAAAGGTTCCCAGAATTTATACAGCGATATATGCTGGATGTGTATCCGGACAAGGAATATCCTCCATGGACGATTAGTGCTCTGGAAGCAGTTAATGTTACGCTATTATAGAAAACGAAGAATACGAAGCTAATTTTTGTAATAATCTGGTTACTTTAAAAATAATTAAGAATGAACTGTAACTATCAATGACAACGATACATGAAAAGTTTGTACGAAACAGTTAGTGGTATTTATCAGGGACTCCTACCGGTACGTAAAATACCGGTATTATACCGGTATTTTTTGGTTGTATCTTTGTCTGAGACTTAATACCGGTATAACGCTCATACCGGTATTTCGCCAATACAGCTATACCGAAATAGATAAATACCGAAAACAAAAGGTTACCGGTAACCGAAATAAATACCGGTATTTTTTCGGTATTCTTTTCAGTAACATGGTAGGTTTCGGTGTTCATCGAGAAGAATACCGAAAAAATACCGGTATTTATTTCGGTTACCGGTAATTCCGAAAACCGATAAATCTTTTTCGGTATGATATCGGTTTCGGTATTTATCTGTTTCGGTATGATATCGGTTTCGGTATAGCTGCATTGGCGAAATACCGGTATGAGCATTATACCGGTATTAAGTCCCTGGTATTTATATGTATATAGACACATTCTATTGTCAGTACTGCATTAATTTATCTATATTTTACACCAATATATAATGTACACCATACAACACTTATTTTAGGAGAATAAAGTAGTAAATTTTTGTAATTAACGATAATGTTTCTTTTAGATGGTACAAGTATTTAATTTAAATTCTTGTGCTTTCTATTTCGAAATATACCCTTCTATTGTTCAAGACTGGTGAATTAGGCACAAATTACGAGTAGCGCGGAGAATTTCATCACATAAAATCATCCGAGTCGTATCCAGTATTTTCTGTGTTCGATATCATATTGGTGGCATTGAATAACGAATTGTAGCTCCTAAAAAAAATGTACAATACAATGCTACAGCTGAAAAATATAAAGAGCAGATACTTCTTAAGACAGTAACAATTTGATACTTGCCTCATTTCTGCCTCATCCTGCTTCCGCTTCTCTTCTACCTTCTCTCTTTCTTTTTGCTCTCTCAAAAGTTTCTTCTTATCTTCCCTTTCACTTCTGTCCCGCTCTTCCCTTTCACCTCTCAGATTTACCAGCTCCGAGCGTTTGGTTTTGTTTAATCGGTTAACGACGGTATTTAATCGTTTAGGAACATGAATTTTGCGAACATCTTTATCCCTATGGAAACTGACTTGTCCCACTTCCATGCCTTGAGTCTTCTTTAAATTTGACCACATTGTATACACCACATCGACGTCGTTTACCTTATTGCCTTCGATACTATTTGCTTTTACTAATTGTGCGGCATCTTCTAAAACTGTGGTAGGTATGTCGTCTATTGTCTGACCCTACGAATCGAGAATAAATATATATATTCATAGGAATGTTTAATAATATACCTGATTGTAAAGGCTGTTAATGCGAAGTACTTACAAGTCGAAGACGTAGGTACACATGTGCCGAGGAATATTTATCTACATGAAACCAGACATCCTCTGGCCAACCCCACTTTATAAGATCTTCATCTACGAAATTATATATATAAAAACCATAAATTGGTATATATAATTCTCTAGGCGTATTTCCAACTCACTTTCATATTTGTCAACTCCCATAAATAACGGTACCGGTGGTTGTACAACTGAAATTTCGAATTCGAAAGCATTAATCTAACCTTACTGTTTGTTACTGTTCTTGGTCGATGTAATACAGTATAGAGGATGCTTGCATACACAGAATAAATATGAAACGGAAGATTTGATAAATAATAATACCTTCGCTTGTAAAATAGAAAACCATTATTAGGAAACGAATTTGGATAAACACGTGTTATAATATCTGTCAAACTTCACGGCCCAGCTCGACTCGTCGAGCTATAAAGACGGGAGGGGGCTACGCAAACATTTCTTTAAGTTTTTTCTGCGGTTTTATTAAGAATTTCGACGGAAAATGAGTACGGTTCTTTTCTTTGGAGAGTCTACATAATTGTTATATAGTGTTTAAGTCGAAAAGAGTCGTAGCTCTTGAGAATAATAATAGCGTGGAGGGTTAAATAAAGTGTTAGTTGGCCGCTAACTTCAGTTGGGGGCAGTGATGCCAGGATTGGCGAGAATCGTGGGAACTCTAGCGGAAGCTGGAGCCCGCCGAACCATGGGGAACTCCAGCGGAACTGGAGCCCGCCGATCTCTGGGGGAACTCTCCACGTCCCACGATTCTGTCATCACTGCTCGGCACCTCGACTAGTGATGGCTAGAACTAGTGATGGCTAGAACCGTGATTTGTGAATCACGAGTGATCCGATCACGTTCGTTCCCAATCACGGTGATTTTTCACAGTGATCCGTGATTTTCGTGATCGCTTCTGATTGGTGCAGGCAGAACAGTGATCGCTTCTGATTGGTGGAGAGCATGACTGGGTCGTGGGGACGACCCTATAGTCGTCAGACAACCCGGCGGCTGGCCAATCTATTCCCGGGGTCGTGGGGACGACTCTATAGTCGTCGGACATGTCGGCGGCTTGCTAATTTTGACCCGGGGTCGTGTGCACGACCCTATAGTCGTCGGACAAGTCGGCAGCTGGCCAATCTAGTCCCGGGGTCGTGGGGACGACCCTATAGTCGTCGGACATGACGGTGGCGGGCCAATCTAGACCCGGGGTCATGGGGACGACCCTATAGTCGTCGGATATGTCGGCGGCTGTCCAACTTTGGCCCGTGGTCGTGGGGACGACCCTATAATCGTCGGACATAACGGTGGCGGGCCAATCTAGTCCCGGGGTCGTGGGGACGACCCTATAGTCGTCGGACATGTCGGCGGCTGGCCAACTTCGGCCCGGGGTCGTGGTGACGACCCTATAGTCGTCGGACATGTCGGTGGCGGGCCAGTCTAGTCCCGGGGTCGTGGGGACGAACCTATAGTCGTCGGACATGTCGGCGGCTGGTCAACCTAGTCCCGGGGTGGTGGGGACGACCCTATAGTGGTCGGACATATCGGCGGCTGGCCAACTTTGGCCCGGGGTCGTGGGGACAACCCTATAGTCGTCGGACAAGTCGGCGGCGAGCCAACCTAATCCGGGGGTCGTGGGGACGACCCTATAGTCGTCGGACAAGTCGGCAGCTGGCCAATCTAGTCCCGGGGTCGTGGGGACGACCCTATAGTCGTCGTACATGTCGGCGGCTGGCCAACTTTGGCCCGGGCTCGTGGGGACGACCCTATAGCCGTCGGACATGTCGGCGGGTGGCCAATCTAGTCCCGGGGTCGTAGAGACGACCCTAATGTCGTCGGACATGTCGGCAGCTGGCCAATCTAGTCCCGGGGTCGTGGGGACAACCCTATAGTCGTCGGACAAGTCGGCGGCGAGCCAACCTAGTCCGGGGGTCGTGGGGACGACCCTATAGTCGTCGGACAAGTCGGCAGCTGGCCAATCTAGTCCCGGGGTCGTGGGGACGACCCTATAGTCGTCGTACATGTCGGCGGCTGGCCAACTTTGGCCCGGGCTCGTGGGGACGACCCTATAGCCGTCGGACATGTCGGCGGGTGGCCAATCTAGTCCCGGGGTCGTAGAGACGACCCTAATGTCGTCGGACATGTCGGCAGCTGGCCAATCTAGTCCCGGGGTCGTGGGGACAACCCTATAGTCGTCGGACAAGTCGGCGGCGAGCCAACCTAGTCCGGGGGTCGTGGGGACGACCCTATAGTCGTCGGACAAGTCGGCAGCTGGCCAATCTAGTCCCGGGGTCGTGGGGACGACCCTATAGTCGTCGGACATGACGGTGGCGGGCCAATATAGTCCCGGGGTCATGGGGACGACCCTATAGTCGTCGGACAAGTCGGCGGCGAGCCAACCTAGTCCGGGGGTCGTGGGGACGACCCTATAGTCGTCGGATATGTCGGCGGCTGTCCAACTTTGGCCCGTGGTTGTGGGGACGACCCTATAATCGTCGGACATAACGGTGGCGGGCCAATCTAGTCCCGGGGTCGTGGGGACGACCCTATAGTCGTCGGACATGTCGGCGGCTGGCCAACTTTGGCCCGGGGTCGTGTGGACGACCCTATAGTCGTCGGACAAGACGGCGGCGAGCCAACCTAGTCCGGGGGTCGTGGGAACGACCCTATAGTCGTCGGACAAGTCGGCGACGAGCCAACCTAGTCCCGGGGTCGTGGGGACGAACCTATAGTCGTCGGACATGACGGTGGCGGGCAAATCTAGTCCCGGGGTCGTGGGGACGACCCTATTGTCGTCGGACATGTCGGCGGCTGGCCAATCCAGTCCCGGGGTCGTGGGGACGACCCTATAGTCGTCGGACATGTCGGCGGCGGGCCAACGTAAGCACGCTCCACATAACCCCAATTTCTAATTTCTCTCGAAACATTCTCAAGTCCTCACTGTTCTTATAGAATCTCAGTTGTATACTTTGAACCAATGTTATCGCTCTTGATCTATTTAAATTAACGAATATTTATTCACTTTAGTTAAAAAGTATAATGTATATGTGAATACTTAGCCAATCAAGTCAGTGCGTGCATACATTGACTATTTATGAATGTATAATATACTATATATTCGCTGAATTAGCACATTTTGATTATAACACAAGCTATATTGAAGTATTTTATAAAAAATAATTCAATCATGATCAAGAATTACGATCACAGTATTCACAGTGAGCAAATTCACTCGAGGTAAAAAAATCACGATCACGGTCGTGATTTAACTTAAATCACGATCGTGATCGTGATTCTGCGATCACGGTGATAAATCACTGTTAGTGATTTTGCACTCCATCCCTAACCTCGACGCACCTCGCCATGCGACGAGAACAATTTTGAATCGACGTTCGGTTTGGTTCGGTTGCGGCCCGAACCGCAAAACGCAAGACCTATAGAACCGATCTTCCTCAAATTTTAACACGTTATTCCTGGATACTCTATTTAGAGTGACAGAAAATATAACTTATATGCTATATGACGATAAATGTTTAGTTTCCATTTCCTTCTTGGCAGTCTATACAGATAAATGTATAATAAATACCGATTATTATAATAAATAGCTTTTACTAATATAATTAATGAACAATTGCATCATTATAAACATTTATAAAATCTTCAGCTGTAAATTTGTAACAGAATACTTTTTTTTATTTTTTATAATACTTTAATACTACCTAATTGTTTGTATATCGATTCATCTGAATTGCATCTTTCTCAAGGTGGTACGTATTAATAATTTGATTGACTACTGGGAATACATCAGGATCGTTGATCCACACGTTTGTAGAATTTGGGGTTTCTAGCATAGACAAATATACTGAAAATACAAAATTTTATTAAACATTCAAATACAAAATTAATTTTAATCATCCGAAATTCAGCAAAATTTTTAACACGTATCGATAAACATAAGTAATCTTACCTAACAGCATTTTAGGACTCGTGAGGCTAAGCTGAATATGTGGATTGTTCATAATTGCTTTGTAAATGGGACTGTTGGTATCAAGCCCTGTGCCTAAATCCTGCAAACTCGGCCTTCGATCTCCAAGCAACCATTCGCACTGTAAAAGGAATGCATTAGACAAAATTCAATTAAGTTCCTGTTACGCTACTCACAGCATTAGCCTGATTGTTTCCCGTAACTTTCAGTGCACCGATGATGCTCTTCTCTTCGAATCCCATGTCCAGCAGCGTCTGTACTGCTCTAGAATTCGGCCTGAAGTCCATTTTCTTATAGCTTTGAATACTTTCTACTAGAAGATCTACTATGCTGATCAAGTTCCCCTCTTTCTTCGAACTTTCGCTATCTATATAATCGGCCACTTTACTTAGATATAGATACCAAAAGAAGTTAAATACTGAATTCTAATTTATAATTTCATTGGTAAGTGATATTGCTGTTTCTACATAGTTAAAGGATTCGCGTAAAATAGAAACTAATACAGTGGTCCCCGGATTATTGACAAGCTTTTTTCCCCGGATCATCGGGAAATACCTACCCACCCCACAGTTTTGCTTCCTCGGTGCGAGCGAGGGCCTTCGGTCCCAGGTAGACCGCCCGTTGACTGCCGAGAGCAATAAAATCGCTGGGCTAGGTAAAATACGCAGTAGAGAAAAATAAAATGTTCATGTTTTTGATAAAAGTTCATGAAAGTATTACCAATGGATTTTTTAGGATTTCCCAATGAAAATGAGTTCAAATATGGAGAAATTCGGTCCATTTTTAGTGAATGTCACTACATTACGCACTATGTAATAATGCAGGAGAGAATTTAAATGGAGAATATCAACGATTTCACCAAATTGTAAAGTGTTTCCTAAAGATTGCTTAAATGCAGCCTTCAGGAGAAATTGCCTGGATGTTTAGTACCTATTGGATTTGGCAGTAATCAGTTCCTTTGAGTTGAAATTGTTTTGTTTTTTATTGAAATAGTATCGTGTATATTCTGTTATTTGAACTAAGGTGATCATTTACACATAATAGACGGTCACAGGTAGGTACGGAACAGACCATTCGCATGACGCGGGGGGAAATTCCGCGTGCTCCTCATAACGCTTATCCCAGTCATAAAGTCATAACAGACCAATAAAAGAATTGTACCATATAAAGTAAAGACACATAAGACACATATTTCCCTTAAACCGGGGAACTGGAATCTAATTGTGTTATCATAATAAAAAATTGACCGAATTGTTTCGTGTTTGGACTCATTTTCGTCGACATAAACTCCCCAATCAATTGGTAGTACTCCCATCAAAGTGTAATCAGTAATATGAAAATTTTCATATTCAATACTGAATCTCAATTCGCCGTAGACCGAGGGTCTCCCGCGGGTGCGGCATTTCACTCACTCTCGGTTTACGTCGTTCACTCTCCTTGTCGAAAGGTTCGGGCGAGGGTCCTGACAAGGGTCAGTTTATTAGGCGCAAACTACTTCCCCTGCCCCGGTTTATGGAGAATCCCCAGACCCGAATCTTTCTCGATAATCCGGGGACCACTGTACGTAGTATCTGGACAATTACCTCCTTTAAATAATTCAATACACGCCTCCTTTAAAGACTTCTTTCTCTGATTACCAGCTAAACTGGGACCTGCGATATCGTTATCATTATTGTTTTCGATAGCTACCGCAGGTAAATCGTCGTCGTCCTCATTGTCGTCCAGATTATCTTGATTATCTATTAGCCATTCCAACGCTTCGGTGATGTTTGATCTACGACAAATCGAACGTTTACGTGTAACAAACATTATCGTTAATGTATTTCTATCGGCAACTACGGAATTCGAACGATAGAGAAACGCTTATACTTTCGTAAACGAAGAACTTTTAGGACACTCTCGTGGGAGTAGCCCATTTCCATAAGAATCTTCACGGTATTCGGATCGATATTTGGTTTACACCTTTCTTTTAATTTTTCCTCTAAAATATCATAAAACTTCTGTGCCTCTGGGCTATACGTTAAAATCTTTGCCGAGGCTTTCACAAGGGTTGTTAAAATCTTTTGCATTTCATTCTGAAACTGTAATGTGAAATGTGAAGAGCTTTCGGCGCGGAGAGAATACGACTCTTGTGTATACACTAACATCTGCGGGGCAACCGACGGACGAAACAGGTCGAGGTGGATTGCGCACAGGTAATTTACTAGTCGCTTGTAATATTGCTTCTTTGGTTGGACCTTTTAAAACTTCTTCGGACAGATTTTCTTTCGCAGGTGCGGTACGAATTTCCATTAATATCAACTTGTCTGTAACGATAGAGGATCGCTTTATATTATTTCTGCGAAACATGTATATCGCTAATAAGATACGACGCTGAGTAGATATTACCGTGTTCTCTAATTTCCTCGTCGTTCACGCTATTGTCATCTACGAGCTGTTTGAACTTAGACGAATGAACTAAGCGAAATTGTGACGGCATTATTGTTGTATCGTGACCATAGAAATGTTTCGTTACAATTGCTTTAATTTTCTCTACGGTCAAATCGGGCGTTACAGTGATGTCCGCAACATTACCTTGGAGGCTGTACAATACATGAAGCTTTATTAACAGCTGCCGATGAATATTCATGGTAGCCAAAAACAATGTACCTGATAACATTTATCGAGAAACTTTCCGACGGCGTCGCGACTGCCATAAGCATTGTACTACTACTTTCAGGATTGCTCGTTCTGGCCGTCCTCGTCGAGCTTTTTCTGTTATACCAGGCATCTACTAAATGTCCTCGCATCCATGGAAACATTAAATACGTCTGCAATACGAAAATATCATCCAATCGTTTCGACGATAATTATCATAATTACAATGAGATAATGCAAGTCGCATCGTTAATTAAAATGCCCAGTCGTCGGATACAGATTCCTCCGAAGTTTAACCTGATACATCCAATCTTGCCTTCTACGTCGCTAATAAACTCCTCTAAATAATCCATTTCAACGAAACAAGAAATAATCTTGCCTTAAGTATAAAAGAAACTGGCTGACAAGGTGTTCGATTCTAATTTCTTTTGAATTCTATCAATTTCTCATACATGAAAGTAAAAGTTGATCAGAAATCACAGGACATTTTTAAAAAGGTCATTCGGTTGAATGTAATAAACGAAACAGCTATTGTTAAAATTATATCGTACGCAAAATGACTTTTGCAATACGTTTGTCAAGTTTTTCTTAAAAACCACATAACAGTTGCCTTGTCGTTTCGTTCGTGCGACGTGCTACGCATGCTATAACGTGTGTATGGACGTTGATGGACGTGTACATTTTCTATATGCGCTAGCATGCATGTGCATACTTACGTGATGCATACCCAACGCACGCACACAAACGTTAAGCAATAGAAACTGCAGATCAGTGTGCGTCGCTAGGCGGTTGATCTGTAGCAATTTTGCAATAGAGAGTGGGGGTCAGGGTCAGGGTTGCCACCTCTCCGGTTTTGGCCCGGAGCAAAGAGTAGGTATAATAAGAGGCGTCACTCCGGGCGGAACCTTTGAAGTCCTTGCTTGACCTTGGCATTTAAATTGGTTGTCTATTTCGAGCGGGATATTCAAATCGACTAAATGTACCTTACCGCAATTGGCTGATTATTGCCGAAGTTGACCGATCATTGCCGAAGCTTAGCGATCATTGCCGAAGCTTAGCGATCATTGCCGAATGGGCATTTAAATTGGTTGTTCAGTGATTTCCCTAGGTTATCTCTGTCCTTGTCGAGTGACGCCTCTTATTATACCTCCTCTTTGCCCGGAGACTCCGGGTTTTGTAGCAAATCTCCGGGCTCCGGTTTTACTGGAAAAATCTCCGGGTTGTAGAAAAAAATTAGATAATAAGAAATTATGGTATTATAGAATGGTATCAATTTTATGTACAATAAAAGTTATTAATTAAAACAACATATACTTTTAAATTCTGAATTGTTCGAGCTTAAAATACTTGCACATCTGTTTTCCGGATATTCGAGAACAAAAATTTGTTTGCTTTCTCCATCTCCGGGTTTATATTCGAATCTCCGGGTTGGAAAGTGTGGGACTCCGGGATTTATATGGTGATAAGGTGGCAACCCTGGTCAGGGTTCGGAGGTCTCCAGTTTAATCCCTCACCTACAGGAGCGGTGGTAATGTGTGCGTGAATTGACTCCAGCGCGAAGAGAGCCAAGTGGCGACAACGCGAAACGAATGTGACGTCATATGAGAGCTCTGAATTAATTTGGTCGAGCTTAGGAGGTCTCCAGCTTAATCCCTCGCAGCTATTGGTCAGCAGTGTCCACGGGAAATTCCCTGCGTAGTATAATACTCGCGCCGCAGGGAGGGAGAACGCATGCGCGCGATGACGCGGTGACAGTTAAACCAATCAACGCCAAGATGGGAAACGATGGGAAACGAAACGGCGTGTCCCGTCTTGGCGTTGATTGGTTTAACTGTCACCGCGTCATCGCGCGCATGCGTTCTCCCTCCCTGCGGCGCGAGTATTATACTACGCAGGGAATTTCCCGTGGACACTGTTGGTCAGTTGACAAACACCTACAGGGAGCGATGGCACAGCAGACTCTACTACTAGGGTGTATTCCAGTTGACGCATACTGCGCATAGACTGCATAGGATATGTCACGTACCCTATGCACTTCATGCGCATTATGCTGCATTATGCGTCAACTGGAATACACCCCTAGCCGTGCTATACAACGTGGCAACACCGCTCATGTGCGGATCGGGAGTCCTATCTTCAATAGTGGAGTTTTGTATTCAGCGTTATAATTAACGTTATTTTGCGATATAAAATTATACTAATATACAGTATTTTTTATTAATTATGTATAAGGAATACATAAATATCATAACTATAGTAAGTAGAAGTAATACAGAAGTATATTAATATTTATAAATGTGGTATATATTCTGTGGACTCTCGGAATAGTTTGGTGTTGTGATGCATTATATTTGAAATATTTACAGAGATTTCAAGATAATAGAAGTGTGAAACAAGTTAAAATCATCTTTGAACCAAATTGAAGGATTTAAAAATTGATAAAGGTATGTATAAGTTAATAGAGACCTGAAATAGACAAAATTATTGGTACGAAGCCAAACAGGTTAAGTGCCCGTGGAAAAGAGGTTAGCATAATTAGCTATTGAAAGGAACAATTATGCAGTTAATTATAAAATCGTGTTAGAGGACAGTATTGTAATTGTGGAAAATTTTCTCACCTCCCTAGGGGTATTTACCATGGCGCGTAACTTTTTTTTTATTATAATGGGTTAACTTACATAAAATATGTTTATGATTTTCAGATTGCAAAAGTTGAGATTTCAAATTACCATCATCTATTATGGCTCACATTATGGCATACAATGAATAAATGAGGTTATCACTCCTTCAGTCTCTTTGTAAGTGATCAAAATATACATCGCCTACAGTTTTACCTTTATGCTCCACAATTAATAATCAACATATATTGCAATTTAATTTTTTAGCAACAGAATGGGACCCATATCCGGCGATGTAAATTTTAATGGAATCATCTACAATCGGCAGAATATTTTGTTGGTGTCCAATTTTTACGAGGAATAGCAACCATTTATTTTTTCGGTAATTACTCATCTTTGGGGAATAAAAATATAGAATTATAATTATTATCTTTTAAAGTACCATTATAATATCTCTTGCAATTCTTGGCAGGAAGACATAAACTTGTTGCGAGTTGCGATCCTCGCTCTAGCGGCGTTCGACACAAACTGTAGAAGCGCGAAGTTCGAAATGGATCACACGAATGCAATAGGAAAGGGAAACAAAGCGAAGTTCACACAAGCCCGAGGGGTTTGAAAATAGTTAGAGATTCTTCTAATGAGAAAACTTCAAGATTATAAATTAATCAATACCCGCTTGGAAACGGGTGTTTGAATAAATGAACTGCACTTTGATCCCTTCTCCTAGGTGTGCAATTCCAGCGCAATGTTGTTAAACGCTTGTTATAAAAAAATCAATAACCGAAACGAATCGGATCAACGAATAGGAATTTAGCTAACTAATTAAGAAATTTGCGATTGGCTCTTAGAAACCAAGACATTTTGTAAATAACAAAATAATGTAAAACTGAGGGACCTCTGAAAGAGACACTTGAATCTGGAAAGCCATCGCGAGTGGATGTATTAATAAAAGTTCTACTTAGATTGAAATTGTGTTTAGAATCGTTTATTTTCTTTCATTACAGTTACAAATTTACTAAGTTCAAGTTGTTTTATTCCAATCTCATTACTATTTTCATTACATTTATCGTTCAAAAACACTGCGTCCAAGGAGCAGAGTGCCTTAGCACTCCACGGACGTCGACCCTAGCCGAATTCCCTACCAAGGATCCAGAGGACCCAACGGCCACGCAACAAACTCAATATGGTAGAAGAAAAGGAAGGAAGAGTAAAAATAAGCGACGCAGAGGAATGTCAACTATGCAACATGGGAAGAAGGAAGACTCTAAGCATGTTCTGTCTGTATGTCTCCAATATCCAAGGGCATGCACAAAAAGTTAGGGAAAAAGAGTTCCCTGAAGTATTAAATATTAGGAACATCGAGGAAGCAAAGAATATGTTTTATTTTGTACAGTCAGTCATAAAAATAAGAAAACTCGCACTAATAATATATAAAGTATAGATATTTTAGATATTAGATATTTGGCTATAAATGTAGATGTGAGAACCAAACAACCTCCTTTGTAATAGGCTGTGAGCCTGTAGTACAAATAAACTTATTCTTATTATTATTATTAATTTCCCTTGCAATTGGGAACACACCAACACGGTGACATTATTAATGAATATGTGAAATTTGTAAAAAAAAAATATATGTACAACAAAATGTCAAAAAATGCTATAGATTGTATTAAATAAATGTGCTACACACAAAAATAAAGATCTGTAGGGTTAATATACCTAAATAAATAAAACACCTGGATTATTGCTCCGTATTTGATATTTAGAGGACTTCAGTACTACACTAATATAATCATTTAAAAGGTAAACGGGAAACCGAAAGACCGGTAGAGGGAGACACTGTAGCCGGGAGTCCGGTGCGGTGTTGCCATTTTACCTTCAGCACGGCTAGTACTAGAGTCGGCTGTGGCAATAGCGTCTATACATTCGTGACGTCACATTCGTTTCGCGTTGTCGCCACTTGGCTGTCTTCGCGCTGGAGTCAATTCACGCACACATTACCACCGCCCCTGTAGGTGAGGGATTAAACTGGAGACCTCCGAACCCTGGTGGGGGTAGATCCCCCACCATTATACCCCCACCCGACCGTCGAACCAATCAACGCCAAGATGAAAATTTGCCGACGCCAGCGCCAACTAGTGAGACCGCGGCTAACCATCGCTGGGGAATCTGTTGTCGACGCTGATTGGCCGCGGTCTCACTCGTCGACAACCGATTCCCCAGCGACGCTGGTTAGCCGCGGTCTCACTAGTTGGCGCTGGCGTCGACAAATTTTCATCTTGGCGTTGATTGGTTCGACGGTCGGGTGGGGGTATAATGGTGGGGGATCTACCCCCACTCTCTATTAAGCAAAATTGCTACGATCAACCGGCTAGCGACGCACACTGCTGCAGATGATCAGATGAAATTCGTTTTCATATATATATGCGCATATATATATATATATATATTATGTATCCAGGCCTACACATATACGATAACGAAGTTGCATTATAACCATTAAAAATCAATGTCATATAAAGTTACTCTCGGAACAAAGTTTCTTCTTTAATCGTCACATTTTCGATTTAAAGAGAAATAGGAATTTACAACTATAAAAAGTAATGCTACCAAAGACACGAAGAACTGATAGTTGTTAGCTTGTTACAGTTCGATGATTACAAATCTCCATAACATATCTGCGAGAGTGTAGATGCCCTATCATGTTTAAATCACGATAGCAGGGAGTAAGAAAGGGTTTGTTAGAAAGCTTGGTAATAGCATATATTATTAGAATGGCCGAAGAGTCTGGCTGCGGCGAGCTGCAACAGTTAGTTCAAGAAGAAGAATGCGAAGAGCCGTTGAGTCACGGCGGAGAGGCCACGCCGCCTTCGACGCCAGCAAGATCGCAGCATCAAAGTAAAAATGATACCCATAGTTCTCATGTATCGGTATGAATTTCATATATTTGTTATTTCTTTCTTAAGCCATAAGTAGTCTTACCGTAGCTGTAGAAATTAGGTAGAATTCTTTCTCTGAATAAATAATCATAAATGCTTATACGTGCGTACAGGCGGACGTGTACGCGATCTGTAATTCCGTGATGCGTTACTTTTAGCAACAAGTATTATGGGGAAGTAATACGCAAACATCGCCGATCATTAGCAAAGGTAGTTCCGAGCAAGCGACCAGCCAAGGATCCATGGTTTCCAGCAGGGCCGTGAACGTTTCCAATCACGGCAATCAGTCTCGCCTAGTCTATTTGAACGAGAAAGAGAAGCAAAAGCCTAATCGACCTGAACCGTCGAAAATTAACCGTCAGCACAAAGGTAATCTCACGAACTACAAACACCATTTATCACGATGTAGTCGTTAAGTATTATGTTATTACGAATTGTGTATTCGAATGAAATTTTTAATTTTACTCGCACACCTTCCCTTTAAGTTACTTTGTATGTTCACGTTACGTTGTTTTTTGGTTGCCTTTCGCTGTTATAAAATAAAGGTACGGCGCCATGCAAACACCATTGCTTTTTGTCAGAGGTTCCCGATGTTCGACGCATGGAGCAAGCTTTATTGCAGCTTCTGGAAGACTTTCATAGCGGTAATTTACGGGCATTCGGTACGTTAATCGTATCGTCTATCGTAAGATATAAATGTAACGGTATAACGACGGCGAGGCATTAAAGTAAATAATACGATTTTGATTTAGGGAAAGACTGCAGCATGGAACAAATGACGGAAATACGAGAGCAACAGGAGCGATTGGCTAGACTTCATTTCGAGCTAGGCCAGAAACAGGAAATCGGCGGGGAACAATCGGGTCTTCGGCATTCTAGCGCTAACATGCATCATTTATTGCATCGTCTCCAACAGCTCAGTGTTTGTATCGAAAAGCTACATAGCAAATGATCGTAAGATGCGTTGGAAAATTGTGTAATCAAAGTACTTGGACGAAAAGCTCAGTTTCGATTTATAAGTATATAAGAGATAAATTATTATGAACGTGTATTAGGTATCTTACAGAACGCTTTTATATTTTCATACCCTTGATTTGATATTGCTTTTATATGATTCTACAATTTAAATTTTACTGCCTTTTCAATATCAGAATCCGATTAACTATTTGCTCCATTCATTTATTTGTATAAACGATTTTTTGTATAAATTTCTTTGTTTCTAAACACATTTCTACATTGTACATCGAAAGAGGACGAAATGAATAGGATTTGGTTAATTTCAAGATTTAATAGGCCAAATGCGCATGTGTATCGTATTCCGTATAATTTGTAATCAATTATTTTTACCACGCTTATGTTCATTTACTTTGCTTAATACTTTCTTATCCTTCCTTAAAATAAAAAGAGAAGCAGGACAAACATCTGTACAGCTTTTTGAGTAACAATTAATATTATGGCGTTTTCGGACGGTCGCACTGGGGCGCACTGAGTGCGAATTTTGGCCAATCGGAGGCGAAAAAGTTCACACTCTTCGCTTCCGATTGGGTAGGGTTCGCACTCGGTCCGCCCCAGTGCGACCGTCCGAAAACGCCATTATTCTAATAAACGTGTTCATGCATCTGTGTACACTAAGGGACATAATCGGCTTCCCTTCGAAAATTTGGCAACGTTGCTTGTCACAAGAACCACTGTGTTATGCCTAGTGACATGCAACGTTGCCAAATTTCCGAAGGGAAGCCGATTATGTCCCTTAGTGTACATTTATTTTAATGTCTTATTCAAATACTCTTGTAATATACTAAAGAAACTCACAAAAGTAGGTATATGTTGAAACATATAGGAAAATAGTGACTATGTTTGAAATCTTTTTATGGGACTGCAGTTGTACTGTAATTTAAAACAGTGAAATAAAATTGTTTTAAGCGATATTTATTTATTTAACAATCTACATTTGTACCCCAATCTGTATACAAGATCGAATGTAAACATTGCCAAAAGTAAATAGCAATTGAATATTTTTGTTAGCTGTAGCTTGTACAAATAATAGAAATTCCTATGAGAGTGGACTGTTATATGAAATTCAGCTATCAAATTCTATGTAAAGAATTTTATTTGAAAATAAATGAAGTACAGTGAGAAGTAGTAGTCATAGGCCAATCACAAGCCAACTGTTTCGAAATGTGATTATTACTCCAAAAGTTCAATTGTATAATAAAATCTGCCTTTCCTATGCACAATAAAATCTCGAGTTTAAAACAAGCATGCGTTTCAAGTACAGATTTCAAAACGATATCCCATTTAATTATAGATCGTGTCACAACTGATTTTAAACGTTCGGAAGTTACACGGAGACCGCGGCCGTTTCCGTTGCCTTATAGGCCTTATACCTAGCATCAAAATTATGTTTCTTGTAAGAAATATTGGTGCCATGTAACTTAATCTTTTTGCACGTACGGCGAGAGAAAGTGCGAGCAATCGAGTTCATTGTTGTTTAAAAAGTGGTAGTACTATCTAATTTGTTGCATCCGTTAAGAGGAATTGGTTTTCAATGTTTTCTTTTCAATACCATAATCAGGTTCGTATCGTCGTTGTACGAATATAAATTACGATCGCGTACGAGTGTCCTTTGAATTTTAATAGATAACCTGTGATACAGTTTTACGCGCTTTCCTTAAATACACGCACCCAAGTCCATATCAAAAGCCTTCCATTCAGATCTTTTTATAAATCTTTGTGTCATAACCTTGTTTCGTCATATTTGCCCAAGCTGACGAAATTTATTGTACGCGATGTTTATTACATAAAATTATTATTTTCTTCCTAACCCGACGGTACGGTGGGCAGTAATTTTCTTTAAATCTAACGTAAGCTAGGCGCTGTTTATATGATTCTTACGCTATCTTCGAAAAGTATATATATAAAAATTCACTTACACCGATAAATGTGATTATAATTCTTTAATATTTCCAGGTGTTGTATCATCTGACACAGTTAACTTCGACGGTTAATTCAAAATCTACGCCGTTTTCGGCTAAAGTAAAAAGACAGAATGAGTTCAAAAAGGCTAGGGATGATACTTTGTCTAATAGTTCGACAGAAGTAAATCTACCATATGTTATCCTCTGTAAAAGTTTCTAATAACGATGTGTATTAAATCTCCGATCTATTTTCAGGCAGCGAAAAGCTATATGACAATGTCGATAAATAAATTGAATAGGCGTGATGTGATTACAATACTTAATGTAAAAAAGAATAATGTTTGTTTAATGTTAGACCAGCTTTCCGTGAAAGCTTTTAAAAAGAAATTGGAGGAAAATGATAAGTGGAATGTATCGTACGTATCGGGATCAAATTTTACAGAAAACAAACAAAGATTTCCTTGCGCACAATTAACAGAGCCAATTATTTTGCCCACTATATATTCGCAATCAAAGCAGCATCACAGAACATTATGCACTCTTTGCATTAAAAATCCATTTAATTATCATATACAAATTCGTAATTTTAAAACCAAGCGTAGTATAAATGTGGAATTGGAAAGAAAGCCATCATTTATAAGCAGGTTTAAAAAATTCTTCACTGATTACTCAACAACAGTAAGACAATGTATTATTTAACTTATATTTATTAATGTTATTTTACATTCTTTATTTTAATTTACCATTTAAATTATTAGCCCGATCGTATAAATAATAATTACCCTCTTACTACGCAGGAACCGCGCGGCACGAAAGAGTCAGACATCGACAAAATTAACTTCATAGTAAATGACATTCTATCCGAAGAGAATACGAAAGTAAGAAAAGCTTTCATAGAAGGGTACGCTGCGGGACTTCAGCGTCAGATACGTACACGTTCGTGGCATAAAGCCATATTTAATCTATTATTCGCGAGTCTACTTGCGCTAATACTTTGGTACGGAGGTACGTAGCTTTAACGTTTCAGAAATATTTCCGTAAACACTGTTTAATGTCGCACGATGCTTTAAGTTCGATCGTCTAAATTTCTGTCGCCGCAGTTAGCAATCCGGGAAGCGTGTTTCGATTTTCGATGGGCCAGAAAGCTGAAGTCAATCCAGAAGCAATTCACGTAACTTTCAACGACGTCAAAGGAGTGAGTGAAATATTATAAACGCAATGAAATTATTAATGTCGGTTCGCCTCGCGGAGAATATCGTACGTTTATTTGTCGTTTGAAATGTTAGGTCGAAGAAGCTAAGCAAGAGTTAAGAGATGTCGTTGAATTTCTGAAGAGCCCGGAGAAGTTCTCCGCGCTCGGTGGGAAATTGCCCAAGGGTGTATTATTGGTAGGACCGCCCGGAACAGGGAAAACATTGTTAGCCCGTGCAGTAGCTGGTGAAGCTGGTGTGCCATTCTTCCACGCAGCTGGACCAGAGTTCGATGAGATTTTAGTAGGGCAAGGTGCACGTAGAGTGAGAGACTTGTTCAGTAAGTTATTCGTACTAAGCCACTTTGTATAGCGTATACTGCTTCGCAGCTTATTAAAGATGAACTGACGCTTTCAGAAGCGGCGAAAGAAAGAGCGCCGGCTGTAATATTTATAGACGAAATTGATTCTGTCGGGGCAAGGCGAACGAATTCAGTTCTTCATCCATACGCGAATCAAACTATAAATCAGTTGCTATCAGAAATGGATGGGTAAAGTAAACGTTTTACCTCACTTTTTTTTCGATAAAACATATATCGCAATCTCGTGCATCGACGATTCATTGAATATCTAATTTCTCCGGTTTAATTGTAGATTCCTTCAGAACGAAGGCGTTATAGTACTGGGTGCAACAAATAGACGCGATGATTTAGATAAAGCGTTGATGCGGCCCGGACGTTTCGATGTTGAGATCTTTGTACAAAAGCCAGACTATCTTGGTCGGAAAGATATCTTGGATTTGTACTTGTCGCGAATATCGACACGAGAGGTTGATGTGGATTATTTAGCGCGCTGCACTGTTGGTTTCACTGGCGCTGATATAGAGACGATGGTATTCCTTTATTATCCATTATCCACATGTTCTGTAGAATTTCAGCTATATATAATTAGGATAATAATTCGCGATCACATCGATCTCACTTATGTGTTTAATTTTAAAAGGTAAATCAGGCAGCTTTAAAGGCAGCTGTGAATAATGCAGATTATGTAACAATCAAAGACTTGGAACATGCCAGAGATAAAGTAGTAATGGGCCCGGAAGGGAAACGTAGGACGAATAACGAGGAAACCAATCTTATCACAGCATATCACGAAGCAGGACACGCGATAGTTGGATATTACACTAAAGATTCTGCGCCGATACATAAAGTTACTATTATACCTCGCGGACCCTCTTTAGGACACGTAAGTATCGGATGTTGACAATACATTGATATTGTTATAAAGTCATAGTAAGATATTACAGCCAGTTAAACTGTTATAAGTTTAATCCACTTGCTCTTATAAATATGACTCGTGGTATGTTTCAGACATCATTTCTACCGGAGAAAGATGTATATCTTCGAACAAAATCTCAATTGTTAGCCACTATGGATTCAATGATGGGTGGCCGTGCTGCGGAAGAATTAATTTTTGGACCTGATAAAGTCACGACAGGCGCAGCCAACGATTTCGAAGTAATTTGATATATTATATTTATATTCGCAGTTTTTTTGTTTATTATTCATTTATGAGAATTTATACAGTAACTGTTATATTTATATATACTTATATTTACAAGTAAATGAAATCTGGAAGTTGAAATTCGTGATGGGTTTTAAAGTCACCGCATCGCGTTGTAATATCAGTAGTCGTATTAATAATGATCTTTTCCAGAATGCGACTCAAATTGCCGAAGGGATGGTGAAAACTTTTGGTATGTCTGATAAAGTTGGCTTTAGGGCGCACGGAGATTTTAAGCGACTAGAGTTTGGTTCTGGTGGTAGTGAATATGGCCCTAGCACAAATGAACTCATCGACAACGAAGTGAAGCGTCTTTTACAAGTAAATCTATTTCGCTAAATGATACTGAGTTCAGACATCGTTACCGAAATTTTAATAAATTAATTGTTTCTATTCTGTTCAGGAATCATATGACCGCGCAAAATCAATATTAAGGGCCCACTCTAAAGAACACAAGCAATTGGCAGATGCCTTATTTAAATATGAAACATTAGACGCTGAAGATGTAAAAGCTATACTGAATGGAAAGCAAACTCGAATTGAAACTTTAAACAATCAACCGCCAATTGTAGATCCATCTAAACATGTATTATAATTAGCATGCCAGAATTAAATTTAAAATAGAGATCGAAAATAAATTGTTTGGCATACTATCATCATTTGCAACTTTACGTACATGCGGAATTATTAAACTTTCATTCGAATGCGCTGGAACTTGTGTCCCTGTATTTTAAATTTGATGAGAAAATCATTTATTGGGGACGCTTCAACAGGCGCCAGAAAAAAATCGAGTAACAAACGATAACGCGTAAATAAAGAGTTTATTAATTTCAATTACTCCTTCAACTTGATTAAAACATTTACTTTCATTCAAACTAAGGCTGGGGACACACGAGCGTTTCTTTTTACGGACGTCACGGCAATACATTGCAGGGTATTGAACTTACGCTAGTGTGCGATGTATACGTACGTCCGTCAAAACGCTCGTGTGACCTCAGCCTAAGGGAACGCATAAATGTTCGTATTCAAGAATTTGTATCGTAGATATCGTTGCTCTCTCGATGGCGGAACGCGAGTAATACGAATTTAAATTTCAAGTCTCGATAAGTTAGAAATTTTCGGTTAAAGCATAAAACATACTCTTGTCATACGGTGTATATATAATGCCAATTTCATCCTATAAATTTTATAGTATGAATGTATTACGTTGGAATATCAAACCAATTAATAAATAAATTCTTTCTTTGTAAATGTGTGTGCAATATTTGATAAACAAAATTAAAACTGCCTGTATAAAAGTCCTTCATTCAATCTCGATTTGTACAAATATTACATTAGTGTTTTGAATAAAAAATTATCTACAATTCGTAATTATTATAAGGATAAAACGATGTATGATATTAAAATTAATGTGTGAACATAGGATTTTACGTTCGCACGAATTTTATAATACTAATATGTGAGAATGTAGTAATGGTGACTTATCGTTATCCCATAAGGAATAAAGGGGGAACAATCTTTTCTCGTTTCTCTATAACAATCCTTTCTTTTTTCTAAAAAAGAATTTTTATTTACAAAGCAAAATAAATTGCCAGTGACGCTAGCACAGGAAATAGGAATACCGCTTTCCTATTACTTGATTTAGTTCGCCTGGCATTTGACCATACAAAATTGGTAGAGGAATTTTTGTTAACGAAGCGAAAGGATCTTGAAGAATCCAAAAAAACGATTCTTCGAAGATCGATAAGCCTCTGGAGCAGCAGTAACTGCGTAATATCGGCCAGGTTCACCTTTTCTTGTGTTGAAATTAATACAGATTGTTGACAAAAAGCAGAACGCAGGTCGTTTAAATATAGCAAGATTATTTATATTACGAATATTTTGACGGAAAATAAGCAAGGCGAGTTTCGTTATCACTAATTATTGTAAAATTAGTTTTGCAAGCGATCTACGGGATTCGGACTTTTACCTACTATCTATATTCCTCATTATTTCATGTGCAGAATACACTTCGAATATAATCACACTGGACAATAGAATTTCAACAGAATCAAAGCAATAAAATTTTAACAATATTTCAAAATAATGATCGATGGATCTTGTTCTCTGAAAATTATCTCATTCGTCGTATTCCTAATTATGATAATCGGTAAATTATTGCATACTACAATTACGACATATACTTTACTGTTCTATGACATCGTCCTACCCATGCAATATTATTAATACCAATTAATCCATTTGTACTCTATTTCTTTCTCCTTCGAAATTGTTATTATAAACCAAAGTAAGCTCTGAAATATAGATAACGCTTTAACTGGATTTACTGCAGTAGTGGGATACCTCGTAACGCTTTAAAATTCGGTACTCGTATAGCAGGAGATGGGAAAGATGTGAACGATAACAGACAATAATCCACAAACGCACCAACTTCCGACGGAGACAAAAAATACAGTGCATGGATAGATTGCATTGTAATTTAGTTATACTATGCCCATTTAAACAATCTGGTCTCATCAGCATATCCTCATTTTTTTTCTCTTTAAATCCCACTGTATTCAGAATGATGCCCATGATTTTATACAGACAAGACAGATTTAACTATAACTATTGACTGTTCGTGTAAATATGACTGTATACATGCTTCGATATAATTTCTTTCTGTTCGGTTGTTTATAGATCGGTGCTGTTACATTACATTCCTAGATACCAGTATCAATTTCGACCATCTGTGTTTGTCCACCTGTTCTTAATTGCATGAGCAAATGTCCAATATTCGTAGTAATATATAAATAAATACTCCATTAGGCAAACGAAGGAGAAAACATATTGCACTAGGTCGCGACAGGACGCCTGTTTTCCAGCAAATTGTATATGCACCGATATCTGTATCTAGATAGATTTAAATTATTAGTCAAACAGCACAGACGAACCCTGATTACACACGGATAGTATCGAATAGCTCCTACCTACAGTCTTTGTGCGTATAACAACAAGTAATATCGTAATACATGCTTTTACTTATGAGTTACAAATAGCAGTACTATTATAGAAATTTCCAAGATCTTCGATCATTTGGTCAAGTTAATGAAAGTTATTTACTTTGCCTAATAACTTTGCACGCTTGATTGTGTTCTCTCTCTCTCTCTCTCTCTCTCTCTCTCTCTCTCTCTCTCTCTCTCTCTCTCTCTCCCGTCCTTTTTTCATCGTTTTCATCTTTTCACAACCTAAGAGGTCGAGTTTCCATTTTTTTTTTGTTATCCGTTAATTAATCGCTAGCTCCAAATCACTACTTGGTTCATCGGTTGTTTTACGTTTGTACAATGCATAACTCGCCTTACAATAAGATTACCGTCTTATGGTTGTTTAACAGTTTAGAATATTTGAACTATGTTTAACTCATTTCACGCATACAATGTGTTCACTGTATTTCAGGCTGTGCGGGAGAACCAACGTTTCATTTGCATTCGAATGCGTGATACAGTTATGGGGAATGCTTATTAACCCTTTGAAGTATTATCAACACGTCCACCGGTTTCATTTTCATTTTTACGTTTAAGAATATTCAACCAAGATCACCATAGAAAAATATACTTTACTGGCATTGTAAAAACTTCAATCCCATCCAACTCTTCTTTCTCATACTTGTCCCGATAACACCGTGATATGCTCAGAATTTACTTTCGCTCGCAAAGTTTCACATGTTTAAAAAGTACGTTTCGAATAGCTGGATCGTTTACTTATCGCTTACTTCAAAAGGTCAATACAGTTGTTAATGTTACAAATTCAAGAATTTCGTACATGCTTAACGTTTCCTAAATTCACGGGATTAGAAATCCTTCAGGTTGCCACGTGTGATTATTGAATTACGGTATGCGAAATGGCGATTAAAAACCGGTATTAGCGATGTAGTGCCTTATATGGCAATAGCATGAACCAAATAACGCTTCCAAAATATTTCATTCGACTGCAACGCTGCATAATAATGCAAATAGAAAAGAAACGGTTATTTTAGCGTTTATTGTCACGATAATTGTTTATTCCATCATTAACGAGATAATCGACTCGAGATCACGAGATTTGGTTCATGTTATTTGTCCGTCAATAGTAACTCTCAAAGATAAGATTTCACAAAAATCATACTACCTATACAACATTTTACATGGTGTTAACTCTGTAACGCCATATAATTCTTTACAGAATGATAATACAGAATGCTTGCAAATGTCGTACGTCTGTGGTCATTTGCGAGTAAATTACGTTTATTCCATATTTTATAAAAATCTAATACTTTACGACGTGAAGCGCATCATTAAGACTCCGACGTGTGAAATAATTTTAAGTGATGGAATCCATTGGCCGCGGGGCAACGTCGAGCGCGTTGCGCCGATTTCCATAAAAGATCTAACTTTGTCTGCTTTGGAAGCTAAGTAACCACGACGCGTAGGAATAAAAATCGGTTAAACGACTATCCAATTCATAAAATTCTCGATCGGGAGCGCCATAGAAAAATATAAACTGGCGGTGTACTTATGGTAATTCGGATTCCTTTGACGAACAGAACGACATACCAGGAAGCCCCGCCATAGCAATAATTATTTAGCACTATTATCGATGCAGAATCCAGTACGATGTTTAAATATGCGATTGTGCCTTTAAAAGCATATTTCTTTGTTCAAAACAAAAGCAGAAGTGCTCGGGCTGTCAATTCAATTGCCTAAATTTTGATCGGCGTCTAAGGGATTCAAGCGACATTTTTAAAAACTATATGCGGAACAAGAGCTTCGAACGTTGTTCGAGAAAGAGCTTACGAGTTCTAAGCGTGACAACAGCTGTGTGGATAGTAGATGAGAAACATCGAGAGAAGCGGGAGAAGAGGAATTAAGTAAAAGTTTAAAGTATAAGAATACTGTCGACTAAACGCAAGTTTTTATAATCTATAAAAATATTAGGAATAATGAAAACATTTACACATGCTCGCTCTTCGACCTCTCTTGGCCCGAGAGTATTACGTACTGGGTTCAGTACCGATTGTTATGTAAAAAGAAGCTCACCAATGTCCAGCAGGTGATTGTAAATATTTCTTAGAAACGCTTGAGTAACAAAGTCGCAATAACGCGTTCTTAAATGACTTAGAAACAAACGTTTCAAAACGACGAATATAAAGTATTTATATAAAATCAACTTCCACTTATTCGAACCTCAAATGCGTCACAGCGACAATCGCTCCATTTGAGCAACTTCTTCGTCATCTCTCACACTTGAAATCCCATTGATCTCCACCAAAGACACCTCCGGAGGCATTTACACTTTTAGCTTCACTAGTGACAAATTCAAGAAATATACAATCTTCAGAGATTTACATTTGCATCACAGTGTTCTTCTTTTTCCCTTTACTTACTTTACAAAATAAGCGACACACAAGTCTAAGGTGAATATAATTGGCAGTTACTCGTTTTCTTTTCTGCTCTATACAGATTACATCGAATCGTACGCTTCGAAAACTGCCTCGGAATTATTTTCGATTTACTAATGAAATTTTCTCAATAATTTTCTTTTGTATCTGATTTCTCCATCATCAGCTGCTCTTGCCATTATATCTTTAACGGTACGGTACTGCAATTAAGAAGATAGATTGATAACATTAGTTCCGTCTGATAATACTTCCCTTATTATATATTACGTAGGCAGTACAAATTTCGAAATCACGTGGGGGGTCGTAACGCGACGAGGAAGAAATGTAAAAGTGAGAAAGTAAAAGCTTCCCATTACAGTTCTGTGCAACGAAAATAGACGTCAGTTGTTCAAGAAACAAAGATAAAGTTCAAATGCAACCTTATTTAATCACTGTGACATTAAACCTTCCATTAATTCATATTGTTAGCACAAGGAACTAAGACTTATTTATCAATCTTTTATACTGCCACTATAATGTTTTGCATATCAAAGTAGAATATTTATGCAAAGTATTATCACTGTTGAATGGAGTCGTACGGACATAAAACTTAAGAATTAGTTTTCCAACCTTTGGTAGATCACTATGTAAAATCACAAGATCCACAAAATTATTTCTCTGTACGCTTTCAACGATTAGGCTCTGTCACTTCATTGAACAACGGCGTTAACGAATCGACGTCTTGTAATCCATCAAAATTGTCAAGCGGATCCAAATCATTCGTTTCTGGGTCCGTCTCTCCCAGGAAATTACCCTCGAGCAAGTCCACAACGTTTCTACACAGACTGCTGGCCGCGGACTCGTTCGCGGCTTCGTTATGTAAGTTCAAAGAGTTTAAGGTCGGACTCGATAGCATCGGTTCGTTAGTCTCCTGATAGGTGTCCTGCGACTGGACTGTATGCAGCGGCGTCGAAGGATACGATCTTGATCCATTGCTATCTTCTGTATACGACGGTGTATACGTGGATACTGGCACAGGTAGCGGTGTATTGGGGTAAGAGCGCGATTGTATTATTTTCTGTAAGGCTCCGCCCACGGGAATATCAAGTACATTCGACGGGTCCAACATATCCTCTTCCGATAAGTTTAAGTTTGAATTTGGTAAAGCATCTAACACTATCGAGTTATTTTCTATTAAGCCTTCTTCGGTGGGTTGGTCCGGTAGAATTTGCAAGCTCTGCGTCCCTTCCTCGTCCAAAATATTCAATATGTTCGTTATATTCTCAGGTGTAATTTCCTTGTCGCTCATGAGGAAATGTTGATCGTCCGACATGAAATTCGGATCAACGTCGTCCAGCAGATACGCCGACGTCCCTTCTGGCTGGCCGATAGATCCGAAATCATTAAATTCGCTAGGTACTGGCGTAGGCGCTATAGAACTGCTTGTAGACGGATTAAAACTCTGGCTCTGAAATGTTGACAAGCAGTGCTGCGTCGAGATGGGCGACATCAAAGCGGGATTCACCATTCTGTGCAACGGGACAGACTGCGATCTGTAGAGCTCGTTAGTAAATTGTTTGTTCCCGTGAAACAGCTCGCTGATTTCTTGATCCGGCTGGCTTTTCTGGTAAACGTTCTTAATTTCTTGTAAATTCTCCTGACTCGGGTAATTAATAAGTAACTGCTTCTGCGGCGCTAAATCAGACGACAAGAATGCGGTGCACTGAGATCCCTGCCCTTCTCGTTTCGGGGTAACAGAGATTTGCGCTGTACTGCCACCAACCTGCACCTCCGACGATTTGGTAGAAATCAACGGCAACTGCGGCGTGGATACTTGTCTAACTAATTCTGGACCACTGGTGGGAACGACGAAGGTATCGTTCTTACTAGTGTAAGGCATGCTGCAGGATATCGAGCGTGATAACGACTTGTGAGCGCGGGCTCTGGAACTACTTGCTTGTAAATTGCTCCTCGAGCGTGGCACAGGCGTATTTCGCGGCGAGACAAATGGACTGGCGTTTGCCGAGTTGGATTTCGAGGCGCGGCCATTAATGGGCGAATGCGGGCCGGGCGATATCGGTGTAAAATTAAATATTCTACGACGCGTGTTTGGACTTTGTGGTACTGTATTAGTAACGACAGATGAATCTTGTACATGCTCCACAACGTTCGTCTCGAAGCTGACTCTACGTCTGGTGTTACTCTGGCTCGAATGGTTCAGCAATGTTGGTAATATCAAGTTGTGCTTCTGGGTGATCTCGCGTTTCTCAACGTTCTGTCGGATAATTGCCGCGGGCACTCCGTCGACGGGCGTATGCAACGTTCCCGCTTTCAGATTCTGTTGTAATATTAATCTTAGCTGCGATACTTTATCAGATCTTGATATTTGTTCGTCAATGGCAATAGCATTGGCTTCCACGTCCGAGCTCGACGAGCTACTCTGTTGGAAATACTGTAATAACTCCTCCTCTTGCTCCTGGGAATTGTTACCGCCGTTCAAATAATCGTCTAAAGCATCCGAATCGATCGAACAGAGCTTCTCAGTTTTACTTATCAGATTCGAGTTCTCTTGCAGCAATCGTATCTGGTCTTTAGATAAAATTGTAGACTCCTTCGCCGTGTTCGAGCTAGGATCGAAATTGCTAGGACAACCGTTCACTTTAACGCAACTTTTGGAACATGTTGATGGTTCGATATCACAGTTTTTAGTAGGCTGGGTACTAACAGCCTCGTTCGCTTTGCACTTAGTAGGCTTCAAATTACCAGCTAGTATCACCGAAATTTTGCTGGGACGTTGTATAGATGTAAGCTTGGGCAACAATATGTTGGAATGCTCTACATTCTCTTGCAACTGTTGTTCTGTGAGCTTCGTCTGCTTCTCAGGGCTGGTCTCTGATGGCTGATTCGATACAATTGGGTTGGCACGCTTTCTGGAATTTTTCGGTTTGATGTCTCGCTGTGTGTTCACGCAGTTGGCCATCACTACACTAGGATTGCTATTACTCTGTACGTCTTCAATCGATTGTACCACTATATTATCACAGTTGGATTCCAGGGAGATGTTACATGGCTGACTACTAGCTTTAAGAACTTTCTTCTGCCGATTGGTTACTACAGCAGATAAACTGAACTTAGTTAATGTATTCTGCCCGCTCGATACGTTTGTACCTTGAGATGACTGATTGGGCTTAGTTTTCTTATTCCCCTTGTTTGTCCCAGTTTTATTATCAACAGTCTTCTCTTTGTTCTGACTCTGAAAAATTCAAGAAATTACTACAAAGCCTAATATTCGCGCAGGATGCTTCCTTACATCTCAGTTTCTCTCTCGTGTTTAAAGAATATCCTATTTAATTCATTCCAACTTTTTACCTGCATTACAGCATCAAGATGACGATGTTTTTGATCCCTTATATGTTCTCGCTGCTGCAATTTTCGTTGCAACTGTAGCTGTGCTTCTCGGAGCTTTCCAGATTTTCCACTCACGGGTGTTACACGCAGATCCGTAGTCGACTCTAAATATGAAAATGATTCTTGTAAGACCAAATGCAATTGTTTCCCTATCGCGAGCATTAACAAACCTTTATTTGCCGAGGTATTAGAATCTCCTGTAGCACATAATATACATATAGCAGCCAAAGATCGAGTATCCACGCAAAGATTATCGACAAGATGACGGGCTAAGGCACTCAGAGTTGCAAATTTCAAGCCCAACAGACTTTCTGCCCATTCTCTGATCAACGTAGACGCAGCTCCTAACATCTCTTCGGTAATATTCTCGTCTACATCGTCGCCCTGAAAATTTAAATTCCGAGATAAAGGGAATGTTACCGAGGGAACTGATTTTACGGCACGTCGTCTCTCAGATATATAAACTATTTAGTTACACTGAATTCCAATGTAGAACATATCTGTAAGATCTGACGTATAAACATAATTAAATAGGTATTTTCCAGTAGGCAAGAACGATACAGCGATAAGTGCTAATCTCTGTAATTGCAAGAATTATTTGAAAGATTTCAAGTTTAATTTTATGTCTCACAGTTTGAGTGCCGCTTATATTAGGCAACGTCGGAGGATCCAATTTGACTCTTTTGCGCATTCCAGCGTAACAATAACGCGAATTGCCTCGCGTGCCTAGTCTGCGTGGCCGAACCCGTGGATACACTTGCTTCATTACTTTTCCAAAATCAGCAGTCGACAAGGGTTTCATAGAATTTCGCATACAGTACATGCTGCGAATAAAGTAAGAAGAAACCATAAAACTACAAGTAACTCGCTCCGTGATAAAATATGCTATCGCGTAACATACGATAGCTTTATTAATTTACACGACAACTGTTAAAGCATGCGAGCGTAAAACATTTACTTGTATTCATCATAAACCTCTTGTTTCGGTAAAGAGACATCGGGATCTTCCTCCAAGTGTGTCTTAATCCACATGATGGTTTGATGAATTTCATAGCGATTGCCTAACGGATTTAATGGTTGCCTCAAAGGATCAACAGCTCCTCCGGTATTAGTCAATGATAATGGAAGTTTCAGGTACAATAATAATTTTTCTTCTATTTTCAGTTGTTCGATTTGTGAAAAGATCTCCTGAATGCGTATTTTCGATTCTTCTCTATGTATGAAAAGTAAGATAAAATTAGCAGGACCAGTATTTCGCACGTTCGTTATGTCGGTGGCCTGGATTTAAAGTGAATTCAACTACGGATAGTTAAACGAAAGTTTCAAGCTCACTGCGCAGCTCATTATTACGCCTAATCCGCGAAGCTCGTAGGAACGCTTCCATTTAATCAAATATCGATCGTTTATAATCTATCGCGTTCCATCCTCGCTTGAAATTTCGTGGAGCAGAGATCTCGGAGCACTTTAAATCGTACTTGAAGTCATTTTAAAAGCCATTATTAGATATCGACGGAAGAAAACTATAAAATCATAGTAAATGAAAATATCGCATAATCGTTTGCTCGACTAAATCTCTATAATTTCTATAGAAATGCTCGTCGCGATTCTAAACATAAAGAGAACGTTTTAGCTCGTGAAGTTAGACGAGCACCTTGAAATTAAAATTGTAATAAATTATATTAAAGAAATTTCTTATCGATACATTATTGCTTTAACCCTCGAACGGTGGATAGTCTGACTACACGTCGGATGCAGGGTCCATTTAGCCCCATAATTTCTAGGTTCTCATCTTGCAATCTTAAATTCTCATCCTTTTCAAGAGGCAACATTCGTAACGAGTAACGCTTGTAGCTGGATATTTAGGACGGGTCCGATCGGACCCTGTATCGACCAGACGACGGTTACAGAAACAATGGCTGCGTTCAGCGGAACAAACCACTACGTAGCCGCTCAGTAGCCGCTCACTGAGCTCAACGGTGATCGGTTCTGGTTCCGCTGAACGACACTTTGCAGGGTAGTGATATTTGTAGCAACTCAACACGTTCCGTAAAAGTAGCGGAGTTTATCTACGCTCGAAAAAATGGCGACCGCTCACTAAACGTGTTGAGCGCTCAGCAACCTAGCGGTAGCGTTCAGCGAAAAATCAGTGAGCGGCTACGTAGCGGTTTGTTCCGCTGAACGCAGCCATTATATGAATACTCCTTACAATCCCTTAACTCAATGTGTATTTAGCTACCCTCTGCTGATACATATTTTGAAGTCGACGATTTTGATCGATCGTTACTAAATAAATAAGTCTGGAAAAATAACATCTTAATTTAACATCTATCAAACGAAGCTTCACTTCTTAAGCGCATATTTTGCGATCGTCCTGTATTTCACATTCAAGGAGTTCGAGGAGCGATGAATTTGGACTCAAGCCACTGCTCGTCTGCCACTTAACTAACAGAAGCATCGAAGAGACTCTACTCTGGTTTATTAATGTTTCTTTTTCAAAGGGATTGGTATAAATTTACAGAACACTGACTAAAGCAGAAGATCAGAAGTAAGGGGGTGAAGGTGGGTATGTTAAGTACTTAAAAGTCTTCTTCTCATCTGCGCGTACACTCAAGACTTTCAGAAATAAAATCGCGTGGTACTCGATTTTCTAAAATAAATGAGCTTCGCTTTGCTCGCTATCTTTCAGCCAGAACATTGGTAGCTCGTTTCTGAATGCCCCGCGCAGTGAAATGCTCCAAATATTCGGAAACTAAATTTTTCCGAAGAACAGAAAGAGACGAAGCTAGATTAGGAGGGGAAGACAGAAAACGGGAGAGAGAGGGATAGAAATTGAAATAACCTGATGCTATCTTCGATCATGAGGCGAATCTTGTCATGCTTAGCAGTTGTGCCATGATTCGCCAGGGCCGTGAACTTGGCCGCGATGATATCTTGAAGTAGGTCGCCGTCGTGGAAGCCGTTCGAAAATCTGCCGGCAGCCGGTCGCTGGCTCGGCTGCACTTGCTTGTTATTATCGCCGATACCGGCATTGTTACCGCCGTCACCATTCTCGAGGGAAACGTCAGTTCGCTCCTTCTTAATTCGCCTGCCGTCGAACGCGCTTTCGTCGGCGTTAAGCTCGATCCTCGCGGATGGTTTGCTGACGCAGGGCTTCGTTTGATCATGGTTATCAGTACTCATCGTACCCCGTCACCGGAGGCGCCCCAATTATGTGCGTAAAAATTTATCACCTCCCGCAGGACGCGAGTACCCTACCATTTTGTCAGAGTCAGCTGGACTACTTGTTAGCATTGCACTCCCGGTGATTATACATGAGCGCCATTCGAGACCCTCCACTCGCGCAGACCGACAACTCGCCGAAGCGCATACAATATGAGAATAACCGCGAATCCGTCATACCGATTCCGCGCGAAACCTTTCGCCCGTGTCTTTGGGCATAACTGATTCGACGGAGTGCACTTACGGGCGGCCCATCATCAATTTAAAAGCCAGGATTAGTGGACGGTCTCACTAGGCACGAAAATCCGAGAACTTTGCGCGTTCTTCGATCGTCATAGATCTTGCGCTTTGTCTTACGGGAACATCACTTCGTATCGCTTTCTCTGACGTGTCATGGTCGCGTTTCCATTAACCGCGCGGTTCGTTAAAAAAGACAAAGAAGAAAAGAACGATCATTGGCAAGCTTCTCTCGCGGAATTGTTATGTTTCATGGTAAATCGTACTGCACGGTAATATCTTTTTGGAGATATTGAAAAGATTGGACATTTCGTTGATTGCAATTCCGCCCATTTTATTTCCATAATGGGCGATTCCACATACGCCCAAATCGCCCGCAACGCCCGCAATTTCCATTAGGTACTACTGCAAATGCACAGCGAATACTGACCGAAGTTCACGCGGTTGGCACCTGCTACGCGACTATCCCTTCTACAATTGTTTCGTGAATATGGTGGTAGACCAGCCTCGCAATTGGCTCTCGTGTAGACCACATTCACGAAATATTGTAGAAGTGTCCGTAAAGCAGATGCCAATCATGTGAAGTTGGTCTACTCTCCGCCGTGCGTTTGTGTGTAGAATGTAGAATGATGCTTTTTCTATAGGCTAGTAAGTAAATGAATGATGCTTTAAAAGTGTCCGCAAGAAACTTAAGGGACGTGCCGGCTTTTTTAATATAAAATTGTCATTGACAGTAACTAAAATTTACGTAGTGTATGAACGTGTTTAAAGGTAAGACTGCGTAAAATATGAAATTCCTTGAATGATTTCATCATATTAGATCGTTACGTTTGTTTTAAGCGACACATACTTTCATATTTAACTGTTATTATATTTGCTGCTTTGGAGACAAATAATCGTAGATTATGATAAGTCGAGTCTCTCAATAAATTATCGTATTTCGCGAATTCTCGAGCATAATTACTATTGACGTGTTGACTATTTGGTTATAGTCCAGTGCACCGTGCTACTATTATAACAGCTTTACTATATTCATTGCAATAAAAACGTACGTGGTGTAGTTCTATCAAAAATTTAAATAGTGAATATTTTTCGAGTGCTTTGTGATGTATACGACATTAACTTTTATCTACGTATATTCAACGTTTGAGAATTGGTAAGTGATATATTTGCGTAAAAAGTTACATATGTTGTATTCTAGAAGTCTCTTATCGTATATTTAACTGAACGGCGAGATCTTGTATTTAAACCGTGCGTTTCGGTGTTTTCCAGATATCGGAATAATACGGGAACGATGTTGAGACTACGGAACTTATCTCAGAAGCCTTGCTTAGCCTCGCTTGGATTGCAACGATACGCGAAATCGTGCAGCCTTCATGTTCAAAGAAATACGACGTTCAAAGCTGTGAAGTACGAAACGGATCTAGTTCAAGATGAGTCCAAGAAATTTCAGAAAGGACAGGTCGTTCATGGCTTCGTAGTGGACGAGATCGCCAAAGTAAACGAAATACATCTGACCGCGGTGCGATTGACTCACACGGGCAGCGGGGCGCAGTACTTGCATTTAGCCAGAGACGATAGCAACAATGTCTTCTCGATCGGGTTCCGTACAACTCCGAAAGATTCTACGGGCTTGCCCCATATTCTGGAGCATATCGCCCTATGCGGTAGCGAGAGATATCCGTGCAGAGATCCATTCTTCAGAATGCTGAGAAGGTCCTTGGCTACTTTTATGAACGCTATGACGGGGCCTGATTACACTATATATCCGTTCTCGACGCAGAACATAAAGGATTACCAGAATCTGCAGTCGGTGTATTTGGATTCGGTGTTCGCGCCGAATCTGCGGAAGCTTGACTTTAGGCAAGAGGGTTGGAGACTGGAGCACGAAGATGTTAACGATAAAAATTCACCTATCGTTTTCAAGGGGGTAGTTTTTAACGAGATGAAAGGCGTCTTCAATGAAAATCAGGCCATATTAGCCGAGAAATTATTGAACTCCATTCTACCTAGCCATACATATTCAGTAATTTCCGGAGGAGATCCTCTTGTTATTCCTAAGTTGAAGCATAAAGATCTGGTGAATTTTCACCAAACTTATTACCATCCCTCTAACAGTCGATTTTATTCGTACGGCAACTTCCCTTTGGAGAATCATTTAAAATTTGTTAACGATCAATACTTAGCTTCGGCAGACAGAATCGACGCGTCTATGTCGATAGTTCCCCCGGAGAAACGTTGGGAGAAGCCGAAGAGGGAGCACATCACGTGTAGACCGGATCCTATGGCTGCAGATCCTAATCGACAAGGCAGTATCGCTATTGGCTATTTGTGTAACGATATAAACGATATACAAAAGACATTCGAGATGCATATCTTATCTCAGCTTCTTCTACAAGGTCCAAATTCAGCATTCTATAAATCCTTGGTAGAGACAAACGTGGGAGTTGCTTTCGGCCCGATGACTGGGTACGATGCTCATTGTAAAGATACGATGTTTGTTGTAAGTTTACTCGGTGTTAAGGCAGAAGATTTCGAGAAGGTAGAGAAAATCTTTAACGAAACTGTACGGAGAATCGTTGAGGAAGGCTTCGAGAAAGATCAAATCGAAGCTGTTTTGCATACTATCGAGCTTCAAGTGAAACATCAAACTTCTAACTTTGGATTACAATTACTTTTTAATTTATCACCACTGTGGAATCATAATGGGAACCTCGTACAATCAATGAGTATTAATGATGCGATCAAGAAACTTCGGGAGGAAATGACAAGAAATCCTAAGTACCTCCAAGAATTAGTGAAAACATATTTAATGGATAACACTCACAGATTAACATTATCGATGCTGCCACACGAGCATTACGATCATTTCAAAATGGTCGCTGAACGCGAATTGTTGGAATCGAAATTGGAGCAGCTTTCCGAGGAAGAGTTAGATCAAATTTATATAGATGGAAAAATTTTGCAAGAAGAGCAACAGAAGAAGGATGACGTGAATGTTCTTCCTACTTTGAAAATAGAAGATATAAATCCAGACGTAGAACGGTACAAGCTTACCGATCTAGAAGTAGATAACGTTCCGCTACAAATAGCTATCGAACCAACGAACAATGTTTGTTACTACAGAGGAATTCTCAACACACAAAGATTGAGCTCAGAATTGAAAAGTCTGCTACCATTATTCAACAACATTATCGCGAGAATGGGTACAAAAAATTACGACTACAGAAACTTCGACCAGATGACACGATTGAAAACGGGGGGCCTGAATTTCAGGAGTCATGTCGTTGAAACTAAAAGCGATTTATTACAATACGAAGAAGGGATACTAATGGAGTCTTATTGTTTAGATCGTAATGTCACAGACATGTATAAGTTATGGCTAGAGTTGTTTAATAATGTTGAGCTATCCGACGTCCAGAGATTCGAGACCCTTGTCAAGACAAATGCCGCGGACTTAGTCAATGGAATCGCAGACTTGGGACACGTATACGCGATGAGCAGCGCGGCCAGTCTAGTTTCCCCAGTCACTAAATTCAAAGAGATCGTGTCCGGATTACAATTTGTTTCAAGAATGAAGAAAATAGCACAGATGCAAGATCTAAGCCCTGTATTAAATCAAATGCAAGAGATATCCAACCATGTTTTGAATAAAGCGCATTTGCGCTCAGCAATAAATTTATCCGAGGACAATAAAGACACCATATTAGGCAGTGTTACTGAATTCTACAAATCGCTGAAAGGCGCAGCTACGGATCCACATGGTTCTACGCACGAGGAAATTATTGAGACTGGAGATAGCGCCGTGCATTACGTATTACCGTATACAGTAAATTATGTGGCGAAAGCAATTTTCACAGTGCCGTACACAGATCCAGATTACGCGCCATTACAAGTACTTTCTAAGTTAATTACATCTATTTATTTACATTCAGAAATTCGCGAGAAAGGCGGAGCGTACGGCGGTGGCGCAAAAATCTCGTCAGACGGCATTTTCACGTTTTACTCGTATAGAGATCCTAATTCTACCCGAACTTTAGATGTATTCGAGAAAGCATATGACTTTCTATTAAAGTATTCGCTACCTCAAAGCGATATCGATGAAGCAAAATTGGGTGTATTTCAACGCCTCGATGCCCCAGTTCCTCCATGTAATCGTGGGCTAACTAAGTTCTTACAAAATATAACCGACGATAACATTCAGGAACAAAGGGAGCATTTGAAAGCTGTAACTAAAGACCAACTTATGTACGTCGCCGCAAAATATTTGCAACCCGGTCAAAGGGACATTAGAGTGGGCCGCGCGTTAATTGGACCGATTAACGATGATTTATTAAACAGGCATTCAGAAAATTGGATAGTCCAGAATCAAGAAGAAGAAACTCAAGCAAGAGCTGTTGAATAAATTTTCTGTTAAAACGAATATTCGATGAAATTGTTTAGCAAAATAAAATTGATATATATCTTACAAGTTAATGTTATATTAATTAAGAGAAACATGTAAATAATGTATGTAGTTTTCGTAAAATAAATATAAAATCTTCAACTTTCCGAGTTATATGGATCCTGATATTATACATGGTTCCTGAACGAAGTAGTAAAATTAAAGAGTGGAAGTTAGTACCAAAATATAGTTCTTTCTTTATCTTATATTAGATGGCGTGTATAAGCGAATGTACAGACAATAATTATTTCTTGGACGCGTTGAATCTATTCCTTGAAACACAGTGGCTTTATAATTCTCCGGTCACAAATTTATTAACCAGCGGATCGCTCGATTTATTTCCAAAAGAATGGTTGAATACGTTACAGACTTTAGAAAATCAAGAACTCAATGACTTCGTTGTACAAAAGTTAACAAAGGTTGGCGAAGAAATATACATACGAACACAAATATATTCGAATGATACGTAGTGCACGATTTTATTTTTAGCCGCAATGGTCTGAGACTTTGAAAAGCTTTGTTGAAAAATGTAGATACATCGATCAATTACCCAGCATATATACTGTATTACCAACGAAATTACCCAAAAAGTTCAAAATGGGACTTAGTTACAAGAAACAGCACGAAATAGTGCACTTGGCCCATTTGGTACATACGCAATGCGCGCCAGAGAATATTAAAGTTATTGTTGATCTGGGCGCAGGTTTGGTAAGAGATATATACCTATTATTAAGTAAAGGCAATACCAATAATTAAAAAGTGCTATTTGTATTTTATATAACTTGCCGCGTAATACTTTCTCATTCCAGGGATACGTTTGTCAATTACTGTATCATTTGTATGGCTACCAAGTTCTTGGATTAGAAAGAAATCAAACAAACGTAAATAATGCACGGAGCAGACAGAGAAAAATGTATTCAGATTCATTGGGGCACGTTAAATACAGCTGCTGCGATTTAACGTGTAACTCTGTGGAAGAAATAGAGGCTATTTTACACGATGAATTTAAGGAACACTCAGCTATCTGTTTAATTGGTTTACACGCTTGCGGAGATCTTAGCATATATGCGTCAAAAATATTTTGTAACATGAAAGCAGCACGGCTCTTTGTCATGATTCCTTGCTGTTACCACAAACTTTCCATATCGAAAAGTACTAAAATAAATGCATCAACTGAGAAGCAATGTTTTAATAACTTTCCATTATCCGATAGTCTGAAAGCTGTGATCGTTAACAATAACTTTGACATTAGTTTGTTCCTAAGGCGACCATTTCTGCGATTAGCATGCCAAGAATCAGCGGATAGATGGAATAATATGTCTATCGAAGCTCACAGTGAACATGCTTTCTACGTTCTTGCAAGAGCCCTCCTTCAATTATACGCAACTAAAAGTGTGTATGTTTTGCGCACTTTTCGCAGCAGTTATTTAACATTGATCCTCTCGAATAAAAAAATATTTCAGATGGCTTTTTCCTTAAGAAACGCACACAGAAAGGTACGAGAAAATCGCAGTGTTTGAATTTCGAAACATACGTTAAAGATTCATTGAAGAGATATATTTTGCAACCGCAAAAAGAGGAGACAATCGAACAGCGAGGTAATGTTATGTAACATAAACATTATAATTATTATAAGTACATATTTTGTACAAATGTGCCAAGCCTTCGGTATTATATGTTTATGAAGTGTCTTATTGATTTACACAGTAAAAGTGAAGTTAACATTCCATTACGAAAGTTAATAAATAATATGAAGACAATAGATTGTCTTGTTTCAGGTGTACGATCTAGTATTGATACACACGAGAAGAATATAGTAGAACTATGGGGCAGTCATTCCGACAAATTGAACACTGTAGAGATTTACTCCGGCTTACAATTGATGTTACAAGCGCCAGCAGAATCGCTTGTTTTGCAAGATCGATTATGTTGGATGCAGGAACAGGGATTGGAAGCAAAAATTGTCCCAGTTATGAACAGGCAGTTATCTCCACGGTCGTGTGCAGTTGTGTCTCGGAAAAGATAGCGAATATAGCAGAATAGTACTTCTACGAGCCGTTCCTGTTTAATGAACAAAAATGGTATTTATGGGCTTGAAAGGTATTCTTAATAGGCCATCTAAGATTGTTAGGAATAGATAAATACGCATACTTTATCTGTACGTATGAATTTGCGATGCTGCTTTAATATTAGTCTTGATGGCACTGGGAGCTTTACTCATTTGTCCCACTATAAATATAGAAAACATTTCTATTAGTATTGTACTTATGATTTCGCTCGTAGCGTATTACTAACAAAAAATTGAATAAATCGAAATCGATATCTTACTAGATGGATTTCCTAAAGATCCTTGCCCTGGAGTTTGCTGCTGACTTCCAGGCCTGCCTACCATCATTCCACTGGATACTGAATTCACACCGGACTGTACCATTTGGACAGCATCGGACTAAAAATGTACAATATGATGTTATTATTATGTATATGCGTTTGAATAATACGGTAGTTACATGTATACCATGGACTAATTACCTTTAAACCTTTACCCATACCTACAGCAGCTACGAGAGCGTGAGTATCTGCTGTACTACTCGTCTGAGCCTGGGTCGCTCTAGATCCAGCTTCGCTTTCCCACTCTTCGCGTGCTTTGTTTGCTATATCCCATATATGACCAATGATTTTTGTATATTGTGTCACTTGTTTCTGAAAAGTATAGAATCCATACATATTTTAGAAGACGAGAGACACTAGCCGTTCCACTCGCTAAATGGACCGATTATAAAGTTTCGCTTTCATAACGCTTTAAACCATTGGAGGAAAATCATCTTCTGTAAATAATACGTTACATATAGACTTGTATATGTATATACACACGCACATATATATATATGCGCACAATTATGTTGCAATATAAATATCTACAATAGCTTGAACGAAACGAGCAATTGGCAGAAATATAGAATCCCTTAGAAATTCGTGAATAAATAAAACACGTTAAGTTACCAATCATTCCCTTTAACAGTTTAACATTAGTTGGTGAAATAGATACTGCAAAACACTACATTATACTCACGTAGCCAGAAATAAATTTGCAAAATAATTTATAATTTACGATAGTTTAGAAGACATATTAAGATGTATTAAAGAGATATTTCGTCTTAAGAAAGTGCAGATTTTTCGAACGTAGAGTCGTAGACAGAGATGGGCATCATTTAAATAAAAAGTTATTTAAATAACGTATCAAATAAAAGAGACTTTATTTATATTAGAAATAACTTCTTTTTTCGACGGGATTCATTCGCCGGCTTCGAATGATTTTTTGATTCGACGGGAATTCATTTTAAGCTTTGAAATGATTTTCTCCGTTTCAGGCGTGTTTTATTTCAAAAGTTATTCGAAGTGAAATAACTTTGGGCGAGCCTCGAGAGCCTTTGATCGAAGCCGCCGGCTTCTCGAGCCGAGCGACATTGTATCGTTCACGCTGCAGCGCGGAGTTGCTCGGCGATGTGTCATCGATTATACAGAAACGGAATTTCTTTATTTTTCGTCGTATCAATATGAAAGTGACACAAATGGATTCCTTGCATTCTCCCGATTAAATTGGCCAAAAAATTATTTAAATCGGACTACTTTTAACGAAACTTTTGAAATAAAACACGCCTGAAACGGAGAACATCATTTCAAAGCTTAAAATGAATTCCCGTCGAATAAAAAAATCATGCGTAGCCGTCGAATAAAAAAGTTATTTTGAGGCGCTTCGAATAAAAATTACCCAAAGTTATTTTTATTCGATGACCCTCGAATAAAATTTTTGTCTTTTATTCGAAATCAATTTTTTATTTAAAATAATTTTTTGCCCATCTCTGGTCGTAGAACATAGAGCATATTTTTATCCAGTAGTTTTGAAGTATTGAAATTATATTATAAATAAGTTGAAACTATTTCGATTTCAGTCCAAAGCGAATGGAACTAAGAAGCCGAAAGCTAGCTGATAGTAGCTTACATTGCAGTCCTAGTTGTTGTTTAGTTAGCACATTAACAGAGAAATAGAACATCTTAAGTTACTTTAAACTTCTATAATAAGACAGTACAGACATACAATTCTATCTGTGTGTTAAAGTATTTTTAAGAAATGAATTTAGCAGGATTTTAATATATGTAGTTGCATTATTAGCGAAGAGAAACGAGATATATGAAAAAAACCAGTCATTTTTTTTTTTTACGAAACTAAGTAAGAAATATACGATGCCTTACGTGCGATGTTTCGTAATTTAAATTTGCCGCTTTCGCTTCGAGCTGCATCATTTTCTGTTCGGCTTGAGGCTCCACTTTAGTTCGCAGATAATCCGGTACTAAATCGTGAGCGAACGTAGAAATTCTGCCTTCCGTTAATCGAAGTAACTCTTCATCTTTCTCTGGGCATAATCTTAGCGGTAGAACAGTCAGGTTTCTTAGATTCGGCGCTTTGTCGTGCCCGAGGATTTTTGAGAGACTAGTTAACTAGAAGAGAAGTTTTACTATTACGTGGAATCTGACGTTGTAACGTAAAGAAGGGCTTATTTAACGAATCTAATCCGTCCACGCGTTCCTAAATTCAACAATTGAACAATTCTCGACAAACTTACAAGCCTTTATAGCGTTACTTACATGTCCCGAAATAAGCGCAAAGTTGTCAAGAAAGTTAGGCCAATTTAGCGCTTCGTATTCGTGCTCCAATCTGAATATCATCGCAGCGATAGATGCTTTTAAGTCGTTCACTCTCATAATAATGGCCTCCAAGGCGGAATCCAATTGCTTTTCCTCTCTTTGCATCGTAAGCCTTGGTAAAACATGAAAGTGAAATTACATCGTTACATGGTATTTTAGTAGATTATTAAATATGATTTAAGATTATTAAGGCTCTGTTCGTTAACTTTTCACTTCGAACTTGTCTATCGAGTTCTGTCGAGTTCCGAACTGTGCCAATAACTCTGTGGCTATCACTGTCATTTGGTTCTTATTGAAAGTAGAATACTTACTATTTCCTATATAACTGTTTGATAAAGTCAAAGTTTGTCAACTATTTATTCCACAGCACCTGAAATAGAAAAGTTTGTCATCCTAAAGAATGACAGCCAGTCTTTAAGATTGTGGTTAGGGCAGTGGTCTATATACACTCAGTGTTCACGGGACATTCCCTGCGTAGTAGCAGTGTTCGCGGGAAATTCCCTGCGTAGTAGGATACTCTCGTCGCAGGGAGGGGGAACGCATGCGCGCGATGACGCGGTGACGTCAAACCAATCAACGCCAAGACGGGAAAGGATGGGAAACGAAACGGCGTCACCATCAAGGGTGCCTTCCGTTTCGCGCATTGAGTGCATAGACTGCAGGCAATGGTGATTGGTGGTTCATGCAGGGAGTGAATAGACCGCATAACCTGATTCATAGAATTCCCTAGAATCCTCCAACTTCTGGCGCATGAGGCGTGCAGCAACTACAGAAAATCAAACTATAGGCAGCCAATGCACATAATGCGCGCATGCGTAGTTCTCCCTTCTTTATTTCGAATTCGAATACTCCAATCAGGTTATGCAGTCTATACACTCACCGTATGAACCACCAATCACCATTGCCTGCTGTCTATGCACTCAATGCGCGAAACGGAAGGCGCCCCAAGTCAAGCCGAGCGAGTGACGTGACGCCGTTTCGTTTCCCATCCTTTCCCGTCTTGGCGTTGATTGGTTTGACGTCACCGCGTCATCGCGCGCATGCGTTCCTCCTCCCTGCGACGGTAGTATCCTACTACGCAGGAAATTTCCCGTGAACACTGTATACACTGCTTCGTAACGATTTGAACCGCGCCATCTTTGATGATAAATTGCATACTGGATTCGCCGATCGCTATTTGTAACAGTAGGTAACTGCATTTTGTAATAATTTGACTTCTGTGCTTTTCAATAATAGCCTATTATTGTACCCGTTTTGTCCGCCGACATCTTGTACAATTATTCATAAAAAAAAATTTTCTAGCAAAATAAAGATTGCTTTAAAACATCTCCAAATCCCCGCTAAAATACGTAACAATATAAAAAATCCAAGCCGTATATTTTTATTTATACGAACAAAAAATCCCTAACTTTGTTTTTTGTTAGTGGCTTTCTGGCTTCGAGTTGGGGTCCTCCTTAAATTTTTAATAGCGATTTCGACAGACACGCACTGGTGCGCACTAGTGCGAACTTTTTCAGTGCGACACCATGCCGCATATTCGGGTAAACTAGAGCTGACTCAGCTCTGTTCTGGTGGATTCTGGTTAGGGAATAGGGATGGAGTGCAAAATCACTAATAGCGAATTCGGTATCTCGCACTGATTCCGCACGGGTGCCAGAAAATGACTAGGATTGGTTGTTTCTGATAGAAACGAAGATAGCTCTATAAGAATCAACCAATCCAAGTCATTTTCCGGCACCAGTGCAGAGTCAGTTCGAGGTACCGAATTCGCTATAACAATGATGGTGATTTTTTATCTTAAGTGAATTTGATTGATTGAATAATTTTTTATAAACTACATCAATATAGCTTGTGTTACAGTTAAAGTGTTAATTCAGCGCAATTCAGCGCAATTCAGCGAATGTATACATTCTCTACTAGTCAATGTATGCACACACTGATTTGATTGGCTAAAGTATTCTCGCAGGTATACATATTTTTTATTTTTTAACTAAAGTGAAGAAATATTCGTTATATTTAAATAAATCAAGAACGATTACACTGGTTCAAAATATACAACTGAACTTCTATATAAGAACGTTTGGGAATGTTTTGAGAGAAATTGGGGTTATGTGACGCGTGCAAAGAACAGTTATGCTCACCACGAATCAGAAGCGATCACGAAAAATCACGGATCATTGTCAGAAATCCCCGTGATTGGGAACAATCGTGATCGAATTTACCATCGTGCCCAGCGTTTGTAGGAAAACCCATATTATTTACGAAATGTATATTTGTCACCGTTAATTGGTGTGAAGTGGTGTGAACATCATTTCACGCGCATAGTTTTCTGTGGTAAATTCCCTACAGAGATCCGCTACACTTGGCTACACTGGACTGCACTGACAGAACCGGCCAGAAATCGCAATGCAAGAAAGGTTGCACTAGTGCAGTTTATTCCGTTCATCCGAATGTGAAGTTTGCACTACACCAGGGCAGCTCTTGTTCGTCGAATACGATACAAGATTGCTCGCATGTCAAATCCCATGTAATCGGTGCTAGAAAACCCTAGAAACCGTGCTGCACTGGCACGGTGCTCAGGCAGCACCGGCATAGCACGAAACTGCACCAGTGCGTGTCTGCCGAAATCGCTATAAGTGTTAATGAAAGAGTAAATGAAAAAGATGGCATAAAAAGGGCTCCATCACAGGTTGCTCTTTATTTATAAGAATACTAAGACATGATTGGAATCTTACTTGCTATTACTTATGGAAAATTCATTTCACGTTTCTGTTGTTTTTACAATGCATTTATTACATGGTTATTCGTATTCAACTGTGTTTATTCTTTCCTGGTGATTAATACCCACCTAAGTGGTGAAATTCTTTCCCAATCGAGATGTTTAAATAATGTTTCAGACGTTACATTCCCGTTGACGATGAACAGAGTTGGGGAAATTCCTTGCTCCCCAAGATTCTTTGCTAGCGCATTTATAACAACCTTCGCGTAACCCTTCCTCGTATGTTCCTCCAAAGTTTGTAGCATTCCTATCCCATGGAAGTCGTTGTGTATAGCCCAAGAAACTAGGCAGTCATCTTTCTTTAAATATAATCCTATTCCTCCATTCATTTCTACCATTGTTCCTATATATCTCGTGGATAATTCAGGATGCTCCACTTCTTTGTGTGGCCATTCAAAATGTATTTTAGCCACATCCGAGTTTTCCAAAGGTTTTATGTAGCATTCATTTGGTACACTGATAAGAAATAAAATACACCAATTGTATCAATTCTATGAAATAATGTTGATATAAAAATGATAAAAGTTTTACGAATTGTATACAAATAAAGATAGTACCAAATTTCGACGTTTGCACATTTTTCTGCAGTTTTAAAATAAAAGGTAGCTGCTACGCTTATACTTGTTTCCACAATTTGTATGCTTTTAAGGAATTCTACTGCAGAGAATATAGTAGGTATGATAGACTCGTGGATAGCAGCTAAATATATCCGACGACTCCAATCTATAACTTTAGTTTCTGTTAGCGCTTTATACAAAGTTTCATCGTTCGGCTCCGATGTGAATATTATCGCTAAATGCAAAGAGGACTGGACGGTTTGTAAATTAGTAATACAATCATTATGCATTTATATGTTACGTACGCAAAATACTCACATTACATATTCCAATAAAAGCGCCTTGCTCGATGTTCCCATATGGAGAATAGATTTCAATAGCAATGTTGGGGTTTCTTTTCCGCCACTTTATGGCATTCTCAATCCAGTAATAATACTATAAATAAAACACTTTCCTATTTGATTCATTAGTAATATATTCGTATTTTGTAATGATAATGGAGCAAGTCAAAAGCACTGCGATACTTTCATTTTAAACATGTAGAAAAGACTGGAAGAAACTTTGTTTCTCCAAACAGAGCATTTTTCTTCTGAGAAATTTCGATATAGATACATCCATTTTTATTTAAACGCAATTTTGAAATAGAAGTTCAAAAGTTTTTTTAAAAAACATGATTCATTATTATTGACAATAATTGATACAATTCACGATACATTATTTAAAATTATTTTAAATTGAAACTTACATAAGCAAAATTTGGCCAATTACATTTCGTTTTGTTTTGAAGAAGGTGCCATTTCTCAAAACATACAGGCTGCAGAATATCTGTAGCGGAAGTTTTTCCTGACATTTTCACTATAAAGCGTTTAAGCGCAATGCGTGTGCTCTATTAATTAACCACTGTACGACTTTATTGTGTCGTTATCACTGAGTACATATAGACTTTGAGCGTGGATATTATTGATATATAACAGTCTGTCAGCTGCTGTCAGCATATATAGAAGATAAATTGATGGAACTATATATAATGGGAAAGATTTCACAAGGAAGTTTGTTTGTAGAAAGGGGGCATGCCATGCTACATACGTTTTAAAGAAATTAACTTCAATACATTCTTATGGAACCGTTCCACTAAAAGCTAAACTAAAACAGCATAGCATAGCATTGCTTAGCTTAGCTTCTCGGTAGATTCCCGGTTTGATTCAACATAATCAATATTTCAATGTTTCAATTATTGTTGTTGAATAAAAAAAAGTCTCAAGCATATAATTTTTGTATGCTGCATATTTTTTTCACGTAGATCTACGACGGGTGTGGCTCTGACCAGTGGTGCTGACAATGAGTGGTGCAGGGGGTGGAAACTCCAGCAAAACTTTCGGTTTAGTATTTGCACGCCCTCTAAATTATGAAAGATTCTGTTTGAACTAAAATTCAATATGGCGGATCATGCCGGGAAAATTAAATACGCTCAGAATCTGCGTACTGTAATATGTAGAATAAGAAATACATTTGTTGACGCGTTAAGAAGATTTGGATATGAAATTCAGGTGTAATAGAAAAATATTTAATTAAATTTGCAGTAATTGAATTTAATTAAATATTTAACATACACCTGAAGTTTCTTATCTAAATCTTCCCCATCTTTTCAGTTATTATTGGCATAATTGGACATTATTTTGCCAACAATAATTGATAACGCCAACAAATGTATCACTTACCCTACATTTTGTATAATATACTTAATTGTAAAAATACAAGTAGAGGTAAGGATTAGTGAGTGGCACATATTTTTCAATTGAAAATATTCCTTTTATTTATCTTGTATCTAGTTAAATATAAGATATAATGTAAAAATATAGAAGTGTATATAAGAAATATAGGAGAAGAACTATGATCTACTTTTTTGTATAATTCTTGGTGTGGTAGTTGCAAGCTTGGTTTGCTAAATACGCTTGAACTGTAGCACTGGAATCTTTACCTTTTAACAGTCTGTTAACATTCCTGCACCAATGAACTTTTTGTCCTCTCCCTGCAAAATCAAAAATTCATTTTTGTGCCTTTTGATAGTATTTGACGAATACAATCCAAACATACAAGTTTTATGTTTAGCAAATGACTCTTAATATATTTTCTTCTGAATTTAGTAAATACAGTAAACTGAAAGTATTTGATAATAGAATTTATAATGTAAAACTAAACAAACATCACGAGGATTCAAATAAACGCTGTGTATTCTAACCTTAAACCGCACATGAAACTTTCTTACCTGCCACTCTCGTTGCAGTTGCTCCATTCTTCTTCACATTTATTTTAAACTTATTCGATACTATTGTATGCTTCAGAATATTCTGAATAATACACTTAAAAGTATAAATAACCGTTGAAAATGGTTGAAGCTTCCAGAAGCGTCGATGAACTTCACTAAGTGTTCAGTAAACGTGGTAAACATTTGGTAAACGTTGGTAAACGGCGGCAAGCGTAAGCTGCAGAAGTGTGCGCAGGGTTCAGGGGGACCAAGCCGTCTTTGTTTGGCCGAAGTTCCCGTTTAGTACGCACCTTAATGGTAGGAGGCGCTAGGTACATCACACACACATACCTAGGTGTATCAGTGAGCACGACACACAACCTTTCGACGTTGGTGAAATGTTACTATGACGACCGTCGTCATTTGTAACATTTGTAAATGTTTGGCGCAGACACGAGGAAGTGTAAGGGTGGTATTTTCAGTCGCTACTTATTCTTAAGCAAATGCTTAAGCATTCGGCATCCTTTACTAGTTACTAGGTTAGTAGAGGATGCCGCATGCTTGAGCATTTGCTTAAGAGGTTAGGTTTAGGTTAGGTTTATTCTTTTTCCTGGTATAAATACACACTTTCCTTTACACCAAGAATGGCATTTCAAGAGTTTTCTTACATAGCCCAACGAACTTTAGTCCCATCTCATATGCTTAAGAATAAGTAGCGACTGAAAATACCGCCCTAACCCATTTTGCCTGGTTTACCTTTTCTAAGGCCGTCTGACCATGGATCGTCGCGTCAGTGACGCGTATGCACCAGATAGAAGGATATACAAAGAAATTGAATATATTTTCTTTTCCTAAGAAAAGAAGAAATATTCAATTTCAATGTTTATCCTTCTATCCGCTGCATACGTGTCTCTGGCGCGACGATCCGTGGACAGGTTTTAAAGTAAGCGGTGCATTACACGTATACACATACACATACGTCCCGATTCACACCAATTCACACATTCACAGTTTAGTACGCACCTTAATGGTAGGAGGCGCTACAAACTCTGCTTCAACTTTCGTAAGAGGGAAGCTTGGCCCCCCTGATGAACGCGCACTAAAATCATCGATGCTATCTTGCATCTTTGTTTTCCATACTCGATACTTTCAGTGCTCGCCGTTCGTCGTTGTTTTCGATGCGCGCCAATCAGCGGCAATGGGTGCGTTCAGCAGATTCAACAGTTGACAATGAGTGATTTACACTAGATTTTACTCTGAAGTTGCACGTTCATTGGTCGACGCGAGTAAAATCTAGTGAAATCACTCAACAGTTCCCAACGGTCCAGACCTTTTTCCGTGTGGATGAGTGAGAACTTGCGAGAGGGAGTCGGGCTGAGTGGCCCTCTGGCGGAGACATCGGCCACGTTCCTCGAGACCGCCACAGACTGCCGTATACACAGTATAAGTACACGGGTCACGTGATCTGCAAAACAGCTGTACAATATGAAATATTTACATATAAATTCTACGTTAATAACGCGTTTTTGAGACATGCTACATAGCCTATGTCCGTCTTAGAGTATCCAGGAATAACGTGTTAAAATTTAAGGAAGATCGGTTCAATTGGTCTTGCGTTTTGTGGCTCGGGCCGTAACCGAACGTCGATTCAAAATTGTTTTCGTCGCATGGCGAGGTGCGTCGAGGTCGGGCGACGTCAACTGTAAATCGGTTGTGTACCTTTTTTTCTTTTCTTTTTTCACTTGCCGTCAATGACAGTTGATGACAGCCGTGACAGCTGCAAGTGTTGGAACGTGATTCCCGTATACGATGTGACAAGAAATAGTGTTTGCTATTGTATAATACATGTAAATTTAAGTAATTGAATTTATTTTAAGAAAGTAAACGAAACAAGTTCGCAACATGTCAGGTGAAATTGATATTTTCGATGATAACGAGGTACAACTGCCTCAAAACCTCGGAGACGATGTTGTTCAGGAGGTTCTAAAGACTGGCACAGATTTGCGCCAATATTCCAGACAAATCGAGAAAGAATTGAAGGAAGTCGAAAATAAGTCTATTCAGGATTATATTAAAGAGAGCGAGAATATAGCGAGCCTTCACAACCAAATCGCTGATTGCGATAATATCTTGGAGGTTAGACTTTGGTATTCTGTGGAACATCAGAATTCAATCTTTCAACCGAGATATACAGTCTCATTTTTAAACGTTTCAATATTAATGTAAATTAGAATAGCGTATCATTCTCTCTCGAGGCTGATCGTAACGCGGTATATGTATTTTAGAAAGGTGACTTAGGAGCATATTCTTTTGCAGAAAATGGAATCGATGTTGATGAGCTTCCAGTTAGATTTAGGGAGCATAAGCTCGGAAATACTTTACCTCCAACGTAAGTCTGTAGCGATGAGCCAGCAACTGTTGAATAGGCAATTAATCAGAGGTCCCCTTAGCCAATTTATCGAGGATATGACTGTGTCGGAAGCTCTTATCGCGTAAGAAATAGATTTATCGTTAAGCCTTAATAACTTGATGCATACTTTACTAATTTAATATTTACAGAGGCATCATGGATTGTCCGGTAACGGAGAAAGAATTTCTGACGCAACTACAGACGTTGAATCACAAAATAAATTTCGTCAAAGAGCAAACCTTTAAAGAAGCAAAGTCGTGCTTAGACGTGAAGGAGATACTAGAAAAATTGAAAGTGAAAGCGATGGCTAAAATCAGAACATACCTTTTGGAGCAGATTTATAAGTTCAGAAAGCCCATGACCAATTATCAAGTGCCCCAGAATAATATGTTGAAGTATAAGTTCTTCTTCGAGTTCATTTTAGCGAACGAGCGAAATGTAGCGGAAGAAATTTGTGGAGAGTACGTCAGCACGATGAGTAAAATATATTACTCTTATTTTAAATCGTACTCGTCGAGATTGATGAAATTGCAGGTAACGTAAGAATAATTTAGAAGCTCGTGAGAATGGCCTTGGATTTTATTTAAAGCTTCTCAAATCCTATAGTTCGAGGAAGGAGCTACTAAAGATGATTTAATGGGAGTCGAAGATACCGCGGGAAGAGGGATTTTTCATAAAACCACGTTAAAGCACAGGGGTACTGTGTTTTCTATAGGCAATAGAGGCGATGTTCTAGCGTCCCAGTTGGAAGCACCTATCATTGTGCCTCATACGGCGTCTAAAACAAGGGTGAGCGCAACAGTTATTGTAAGAATAGAAAATAAAATCTAATACAAATTTCGTTTTATTATATATAATACAAATTTCATCGTACGCACTTTCGTTTCCACAGTACCATTATGAAGCTCTATTCAGAAGCGAACAATACGCCCTTGTAGATAACGCTTGTCGCGAATATTTATTTTTAACCGAATTTTTTAAAGTACGCGGTATACAAGCAATGGATATTTTTAATCAGGTCAGATGGAACAACGTTTTTGTATGTAATTTCAACAGAGAGAGTAGAAAGAACGTTAAAAAATACGTGTATCTTTTACAGGTCATGGGAAAGACGTTGAATTTGATGTTGAAAAACCTGCAGTCTTTTGTGGATGATTGCTACGACACGATTGCTTTATTCCTTTGTTTACATTTAGTCATGCGTTATCAGCTGACCTGTCATAAAAGGGCGGTACCAGCTTTAGATAAATACTGGGACACTCTGAACACTGTAATTTGGCCCAGGTGTGTAGATCGATATAAGGGCAATGTTAATAGTGTAATAATCACTTGGACGATTTAATATATGCGCGTTTTAGGTTCGAATGTGTCTTCCAATTGAATATTCAAAGTATAAAGGACTGCGACCCGTTGAAACTTAGTAAAGAAACCGGACCGCATTACGTAAGTTGAGAATAATAAATTTGAAAGAATGTTGTAAGATGTAAATTGTTATTTTCATCTGCAGATTACACGAAGATATGCCGAATTTAGCGCTGCAATGGTTAGCGTAGTCGAAGGATTCCCTTGCGAAGGAGCAACGCAGTTGTTAGCAGAGCTGAGGGAAGCTGTCCAGTGTTTCTTATTAAGAATGGCAACTATATTTCCTAATAGAATTGAGCAATTAGTTTTCCTCATCAATAATTATGATTTGGTTCTTGGAGTGCTAATGGTAAGAAAGTAAATTAGAATTATTATAAAAGAGTTAGTTTCATGTAAAACTTTTATAAATTCCATATGGCTTTCTCGATTTATTGCGAGAAGTCAGTTATTGTAGAAGCTAATGATATATTTTATGTTTTCTGATGGAACGATATTTTTTTAGGAGCGAACACGAGATAATTCGAAGGAAGCTGAAAGTTTCCGAGATCAATTGAATGCGCGTTCCGCGGAATATGTCGAGGAAGTTTTAAGCCCATATTTCGGTGGCATAATACAGTTAGTGAAGGAGTCAGAGGTTTTAATCGAGAAAGGTCAAACGGACGATTTGAAAAGGCAAGAGGGGAAAGCGTTAGCTCTTGTGCAATCTTTTACGAATAATTGGAAACGGGCATTAGAAGAAATTAATCGGGAAGTATTAAAATCCTTCCCTAGTCTGGTGCTCGGCACAGCATTGGTGCAACGTTCAATGACACAATTGGTGCAATATTACCATAGACTTCATAAAATTCTACCGCCAAATGCACGAGCACAGCTAACCAATATACATCACATAATGGTGGAAATTAAGAAATACAAGGCGAACTATTAGAGCTTTATCCTAAAAGGTATATACAGAACACTACACTGATAGTAACAAATTGATCAATTTAATATCTAAACGTCGTTACTTGGAAAATAAAATTTTATTTATAAATTATCTGTCGAGATGAATTGCAGATAACTTTATACAGAAAGTATTATATTAAGTGATGTCTCTTTTTCCATACAAAGTTTTATTATATGGCATCAGGAACTTCACGTTTTGTAGATATTAATTATATGATTTGCGATCTGAAGAGTAGGTAGGCCGCATCTGGTGTTGGACACATCGCAGATGTTCCTTGTTAGCGAAGTAGCGCAGGTAATGCCAAACAATAATAATTTATGAAAAACATACTGTACATTTATTTATAAAATAATACACGCTACAATAATACTCTATAGCCATGGTATTATGTTACCATCCTATACAATAGTAATTATACTTCTTCGCACTTGCGTGCCTGTAACACATGAGCGGGCAACATACACCTATGTTATATAAATTAGTGTTTCTATGTATCCAGCTCAAAGAAGGTCCCATTAGCTTTTCCTCGTATAGATTTCGCAACATCTATGGCAAATCGTGTTGGTTTATTAATTGAGGAGGTCACGATAGTCGCGGAGATTTTTCTACATCTATTTCCGAAGATCATAGAATTTAGTCACCATTTGAAAATTTCAAATATCATGTGAAACACGCAATTTTGCAGAATCCCCGAGGATTATAAGGTAATAACTTATTACAGTTAACGAATCAATGATTCACTTCGTAATGTATATACATACACGTGAGAATGTCTTTTTGCTTTTAAAAGAAGGCGTTTATAAATTTATTTATAAGGGTATCAATAAATATAAACTCTTTAAGAATATTTATCCGTAAGAGACATTCATGCTTGAGAAAGTTTCCAATTTTTTGCAATCTAGTCTAACTTGGACTGAAAATAATTTTGTAATTATCGTCGTAACCATGGTTCTGTCTTAGTCGCGAAAGTAAATTTAGGGAAGCTATTTTATATTAAAGATATATTAAACGTCGCAGAGAATCGCGACGAACTAATCATTGTAGTTGGTCTGCGACTGGGGTATTTGTTCTTCGGAGCACGTCATTTCTCAAAACATGATCTAACGGCTGTTGCACGTTTATAGTATACCGTCAATTGCGTGTAAAACCCCATTTGTTGCTGGTATATTATGCGTTACGACATGCGCCTCGTTCACTCGTACTCGACCTGGAACACGATAGGAAATATTTTACGTTTTTGCGCTGCAAAACCTCTTTCTACGGTCGCTGTCTCGTAACAATTATTACCAGGAAAGATTGAAAAGGAAGCATGAAAAAGAGGGGGGCGAAATTTGCATATAATTCAAAGTATACTCTCAAAAAAATTCCAAATCATTTAAAAAACGAGACAATTCCCACCAAATGTTCTTTTTTACTTGGAATATTATTTTCTATATCTACTAATATTTTAACTGGAATTTTGTGCAATTGCAGGGCAATTATATATAATTATTACAGCGAGCACAATAGTATGCGTCCATTTATATATATATATATATATTATGTTTAGTAAACCACCAAGGATTGCAAAAAAAAAGAAACGGGGATCATGTTATCGAATGTTGCGCGATTTGACGCGGAGTGACAAGAAAGGGAGCGTTAATTACAACGGGGGGGAAGCACTGCTTAACGAGCAAATAGGTCATTAGGACGTTGATTTTTCAAGAGTCGCGTGTTAATTGGCAGTTCTTGCGAAAAGGAAATTGTTTCAACTTCTCCCCCGCTTGCAAACTTTCCAAACGCATACTATGTATCTTTCACTAAACTAACACCATTTGCTACTTTATGCTGATCGTGATAATTTTATATTTCTCACAAAATGATTAAACTCAAATTAAATAGGTAATAATTATATTTCTACACGTAACTTCTTCGCCTCGATTACTTTCAACGTTATACAAATTTTCGTCTCTCGAATTATTTAGTTCAGAAGTTATTTCTGTTAGAAACAGAAAACAGAATGTAACAAACGATTAGCTTACGAACCTAAGTTCATTACAAATTCTGTATTCCTTTTCACGAGTTCTATTAACCAGTCAAGTCTTTGCTTACGCTTCTAAAACACCCTGTATGAGAATGAGTAGATACGATATTCAGATCCGAAGAGAATGATTTCTAAATGATGCTGTTAGGTATCGTTCTCTCTCTCTTTTATCAATTAAAATTATTACTAGCCTTTGCCGCGAAGTACTCACCGCCGTTTTTGTGAATATGGACTGGCGACTGAGGACGTAGGGTGTCCTTCTGCAGATAATACCTCATCCCCGACGTGTAGAGGCTCGACGGCAGAACGTGCCTCGAAATGATCGTTTTCGCAGCATCGGGCCCGTCCTCTTCGGTCCAAATTGACGCTCCGTCTTTCGAGGTTGCTGCATCGAAAGCGGAGTCCGTTGGGGCGAAGACGGTGAAAGTTTTGGGCCCTGGAAACGTAATTACTTTAATTACCTTTGCTGCTAAATAGCACAGCTGTGTTTAGTTGCGTTCTTTGCGATGTTATTTTATTAAGTGACAAAGAGGACTTATCGCACACACACCTTGGCTTCTTTTCACTTCAATCAATAATATATTTTTATATCAATTAGAACATTAGAAATGTACTGAAATAGTTTAGCTCCGAAGAAATACGCGCTTTGTGATTGTTCTAGTACTACTATTGTTATTATTTATTATAAATTACGCCAGTAGATATTGTAAGTCCGGGAGAGTTCGACCACTTTTTGGAAAAGAAATTGTAGCATCGATGTTTTTCACATTTTTGTCGTTTTATGCACATTAAAGCAAAGCCCAAGCAATTTAGGGTATATATAAATTATAGTGTGCGATAATTTCAAATATTTATTTTCATTTTCAATCAAAAACATTGGCACTGCAACTGGTCGGTCTCACCCGCATGTCGGGGTTAGACCGTCCACCCACTACGAGTAATCAAGGTAGTGATCGACCACCTTATCAAAAAAAATTAAAAACGAATACATACGTATTGTTGGTGTTACACTGTAGTTACATGAATATTATATCCCCAATATCGGAAGAGTGTAAATAAACTTACCTGTTTTTCAAATATTGCCACCACTGTAAGTTGGTCTAAAAACTTTCAGCCTCGCATAAAGTCTTAACTGTATCTTATAATGAAAATATGGATTTGTGACAATGGTCAATGTGAGATAAACAACAAGCGCCTTCATTTCTTTTGTGTCAATGACACACAGTGCCCTATCTGGCGTCAGTATTAAAATATCAGCACTGGCCGGACTCTCCCGGTGGTCGAACACTCCCGGACTTACCCTAAGATATGATCGGAATCAATGTGTGAAGGCGTTTCTTCGAGTTTTGTAGTTGAATGTATGTTTTCGAGATGATGGTGTCGTATGAATATTCACCCTATATTTCACAATGGGTGTATTTTCATGCGTATTATTTTTAATTTAGTATTTTATATGAAACGGTATTCTTGATCGAGGTGTACGCTTTTTACGCCACTGTACGAGGGTTCGAGATATGATTCGAAAATGTTTACGGTGGAGAAAGTGTCTCCTCGATTTTACCTGACAGAGTGTCTTGCAGGCCGGAGATGTAAAGCATTTTTAAGAAAGTGGTAAACCTTCTCTCGCGGTCGGCTTGCAATGTTTGCACCAAATCGCCAACCGGAAGCGGGAACATCACCTTGTCCACAGCATGAGCGATACCTTGTGGGATCTCGATGTCGCGTTTGTTTGCCGCAACTTTTGCTCCATTTATCGTGGTCACCTGCTTGTGGGGATGAAGAACAATACAGACATCAGTGTCTCTTATCGCGATTTAAATAAAAACACATTTGATTCTTATCAATATATCCAACTCCTATTTCAATTTTAAATTTCAAGCTGATTTTATCGAACAAAGAAGAACGAGCCGACGAACCTGGGGCGGATTTGTGTATAAGCGAAGTGGGCCTGCAGCCTAGGGCGAGAAATTTTGGAAAATGTTTAAACACAGGGGCTTGAGAGAACTTTAAAAGCAATCCACTTTCCTCCACATAGCGAATTAGCAAAAACTCACATGTGAGTAGCCATATCGAATTAATTTCGAAATCGCCTCGACTCTTTTCAATTAAAATATATGTTGATAATTCCGGAAGCGGGGCGGCAGACGCTTGTCAAGCCTGGGTGCGCCAAATCTCATAATCCGCATTTGAATAATATTTGAAAAATAAATATTCAAGGAACACTGGTTGAAAAACGCCACCGAAGCTACCCCAACGTCGAATCTTCTCATCACCTTCGAAGTTTCCTCCGTTTTGGTGCGTGAGTAAAAGTAAACGATGGCTTCCTCGAGAACGTTACGATATCATGCATTATTTACAAGTGAATGGATTGTTTCTGTCGCGGTTTAGAAGGCCAATAAACTGGATCAACGAGCAACAACTTGCTGATAAATATGGTCGATGCACAGCGTCGGTTATGACTCATCGATCCTAAAACGCGGATAGACGAATTGAGGGAAATAGTTGCTGAGGTCGGTGGGCTGGTTAATAACGGAACGAATAGTCATCGGGCCTTTGTGCAACAAGAGCATACCTTTATGTCGTTCCACTCGTGGTCATGCATCGGATATTCGTTTACTCTTAGCTGAGTCCCAGCTAAGCTAACGCCAGTCATTTCGTCTTGCAGGGAATTTATTCTGAAGGATCCTGGTATCACGTGGTGCAGGAGAAGCTGTATAACAAAAATACAGCACGGTACTAATTATGTGGAATTATCTGTTAACCCTTCGCTTTGATATGGGAATTCGTTTTACAGGAATTCTCTTGATATCAAGCTCTGCTTTCGAGGAAACTTTTTCATACGATTTAACGTTCGTTTTCGAGAAAAATGCCCCTGAATATTTGTCAAATACGCCTGTTGCCCTCCACTCAACTATGTCTGAGCTCGTCAAATATTACATTTGACTCCGAATTTCAATTTCTTTTAATTATTTCAGAAGAAAATTAAACGTCTCTGTGGAAATGTATTAAAAGCAAATTACTTGATGAATCTTTTTGAAACTTTCACCACTTTTTATTGGATAGCCATTCGCATGAAGTTTCTAAAACTTTTTCGTATTTTCATTTCAGAAGAACCGTTTCGTCGGAAATCTGTCTGATTGGAGCGCAAACTTATTGATCCCCTACAGCTTATAAATCTGCTTTAAATAAATTTCCAAAAAGATATTCGTATAGCTTAAATATCCAATAAAAAAAATTCAAAAAAATTTCATTAAGTAGTTTGTTTACAATAAATTTCCAAAGATACCTTTATTTCTGGGGACATTTTACCCTGTTGTCCCCCCTTAAGGGGAGGTTCTGGTCTAGAGCCCCAAAAAATAGGTGATATTTAGGAATTAATTAAAGGAAAACTACTATATATAATTTAATGGGACTTGTTGCATTGTATTAAGGATGTCTTATGTTATAGAAATATATTTTTTGTTTTATAATTAATCAGTGCAAACAGCCCTGGGGAGTCGTTAAAGTTAAGGCGTCAAAAAATTTATCCAAATCGGTGGGACCTGTATCTCTAAAAGTTATTATCCGATTCGACTGAAACCTTTTTTACTTTGAAGATTATTCTTTTTTCTAGGGGGGAACTAAAAACAAATTACAAAAATTACATTTTTTTTAGAAAATAACGACACTTCACGTTTGAAATCACTTTTCCCTGTATTTTTCGTCCTTTCAACGCCTTTAAAAATTATAAATTTTCAACTTTTTGTAATTTTTTTTAGTTCCCCCCCTAGCCAGAAGTATATTCTTCAAAATAAAAAAAGTTTCAGTCAAATCGGATAATAACTTTTGAAGATACAGGTCCCACCGTTTTGAAAACACTGTTTCGAGAAAAACGCGTTTGAAGTTTTACGTGAGCGCCGAGTGGCCGGTCGTGACCCATGCATTTGCCGCTACTCAAATGCCTATAACTTCGTGAATTTTACGAATTTCAACAAATCCTTTTAAACACGTTTTCCTAAAAGGTTGAACATTCGAAAAATGAAATAAAAAAAAAATCGACATTTAGACCAGAACCTCCCCTTAACTGTAGACTCGTGGAGACTGTTTCCCTTCGCGGTATGAACAGCAGTGAATTCATTGAAAGACCATTTAGCTGGACTAACAAAACGGCGATTGGTAAAGAAAAAATCCTTTTTACATACCCCACTAAGAAGCCTTGGATTATCTCTGAATTTCTGTTCCGCTTTTTCGGGACCGCCCAGCTGCACCAGTAGTGTTCTAAACGCTTTGTCAGTCGGGACGAATATTGTGTACGGACCTGTAACGCGCAGATTACAACGTGCTTATTGACTACCAATTATAATATGTACTCCGTTGAGAGACGAAGGTGCAACAAAGTACAAAACGAGTCTCACAATTACACTTGGGTTAATATAATTATAGCTCGTTGAAGCGTGCCGTGTCTGTATTTAAATGTTTACTTTCAAATCTATTCGCGGACATTGTGCCGCGTCGAAACTTTCACTGATGCACTTCCTAATTTATTTACCACGTGTTTTTGTAAAAGGAGTTTTCTCTTCGATTGGAATTTGCTCCCGACGACAGTGGACACTTCGGTTCTGCCTGGATGCAGCGGGATAATTCGCCATTGCACGTTGCAAAGCGTTGCAAATTTATTGGAGAACTCTGACAAACACTTTATTTGGTATTTTAGATTAGGAGCAGTGGAGAGCATTCAATCTCCACCAAACATCACATTTTCTGCCAATACTTATGAACGGCAGTGCCCCAATCACTGAAAAATTATTTATCAAAATAGCTCGAAACGTAGCCGAGAGTGTAGTCCGCTTATCGTCGAAGGGTCAGAGGCTGTATAATCATAAACTATTGTATACTATAGTGAATTAATGTATAATTATCGCACTTGCCACCACAGCCTGGGCCACCGATGGTACGCGTGGCGTGAACGGAAAGTCGCGCGATTAGGCCTAAAGTGCGGAAAGTGTTAAATGAACAGTAACGTTGAACGAAGAGGACGCATAAAAGAGTAAGAAGTCCGTCATTGCGATTAGAACCAGTGCACGTTTCTCAATCGGGATGGTAATTACTGTCCGGCCAATCCCTGTTAGACGGCGTTAGACGCGAAGGTGCACCGTTACGCTTCTTTGACTTTTAATCGACGGAAGTGCAGGATTTTTTCGCTCAGCTAACGCGTTGGTAATTAGAGTTGCACGATCTTCGCTCCTATATTTCTTTAACGATAGCTGCAGCCACGCAGTTGCACGCGTTATACAGTAACGGCATTTCAAAAGCGAGCTGGACATAGTTGCTGCGTTTAAACATTGCGAAACGTGTGCACATGCGGCTAAGTAGATTGTGCAAGAAGGCGAGAAGTTCGCTTATAAGTAGGTGTATGAAGTGTCCCATTTTTCTCGTTACAAGAAATATAAACATTTTTCATTTAAATGGATAGACAAAGGATGGAAATTTAGATTTTTGGGGGGGCTATAAAATGTGGTGAGAAAAGTAGATTGTGTTGTTTGATTAAAGAAAGGTAGCAGGTGTGTTATACTATTGATAGTTTCAGGCTTTTTGAGAAATACCTACCTTATTTCGTCACGGAGCGTGTGAAACATAAAATCGAATGTCATTCCGTAGCATTGCGTTGTTCCTAATAGACTTGAATTAATTGTCGCTAGGTCCTCGAGTGATTCGTAAATTAAAGAAGGCCACAATAATGCCCCATCGAGTCGCTGAGTTATATAGGTCAATTACGGTAACACTCGAAGTATCGCGCATCGATGATTATAAGGCGCAACTAGGTCGCCTTTGTAATTCAAAGATTCGAGTAACGCGAAACGGGCATCATTGTTCTTACGAAGAGGTAACCGTGTCGAAACCTTCAGCTATCCGTGAGAACATTTTTTCCAGCGACTGTTGCATTGCTAAAAGCCGCTTGCGAACGAACTGTCGTTCAACGAATCTTCTTTATCGTAACTATAGCCGTGATATTGTATCTCCCTTTTAAATTTTGACAGCTTCGTTAGAATTCCTTAGCCCTTGGTTACCCACACAATCAACTTACAAATCAATATCCAAATACCAGACTTCCAATTATTACAGATAATACAAATTATCCCTTTGGATTCGTGCACGCGCTCGGTCGGTACACGCAGCCCCGTGCGGGAACCGCCAATAGGCGTGCAGCGAGCATAGCTAACAGATAGGGCTGAAGGAATTCCGCACGCGGTATACCGTCGGAATTTTAGTCACGGTATAAAAGCTGGTAAGTTCCAACGTGATACTTACCAGTTTCGTTCAACACGTTATCGAGGCCCGACTGCCTCAAATACTTGGCCATCGCGAACAGCCCTTCCCTCCTCAGCAACGCCGTCAGAGTTTCCTGGACCAGGCTCTTCGTGGACGGTAATTCTGTTTGGGGGGAGATGGTGGACCTCTCGAAGCTCTCCTGGTATATGATATTCTCGTTATGTAAGGTGGTGGCTGGCCTAGCAGTCGTGGAAATCGGCCTGAGCGCCGGGGAAGCCTCGCTGGCCGGGGTGAAGTGAACGTAAGGATTGGTCGAGTGATGCGAGAAAGTGGTAGGCACCGGCACAGGTGTTGTTGTGATGATCTCGTTGACCGGGGCCATGGTTGGGATGAAGTGGCTCCTGGTCACGGCTGGGTATTTCGTAGTCACGCGAGCGTCCTGTTCCAGCGAGGCCAACCTGGGGGTGGTGACGCTGCCCAAGGAGTTGAACACGTGGCCGGAGACGCTCGACGCCGACGACAAGTACTTGTCGGTGGTGGAGACCGAGTTCGGGGAGATTGTGACGTGGGAGAAGTATTCGGTGGGTTTGCTGCGAACGGACAGAGTACGTTAGGCCGAATGCATGCTTGGATCGCTCCACAGAATGCTTTAGGCAGTATGTCTGAGAGTAGTCTTTACAGAGGGCGGGTATGAGTTGAGTAAGACAATCGGGGAGGGTAGTTCCTTGGGCAAAAATAAACAGCAGATGGGGAATAACTTTTTCTGGGTGATTCTCTTGAATATCGACTTGTTTCTCCTTCGAATATCCTGCTGAGCACTGCACATAAGAAATATGTATTTCTGTTTGCCAATCCCAATTTTGAGGGGTGAAAGTATATTCCAGGAGGAATACATGTTGTGCAGCAGGCGTTGGGAGGAATTGGGGATGCAGAGGGAGCTGAACAAGCAGGGTATCTCACTAAAGTAGTTACTGCAAAGCTTTTCTTTTTGATAAGATCTACTAAGAACTTTTCATTCACTAGCTCGGAATACTCTTTTCCCAGACACTGTCTATTTTCGATTTATCATTAAGCATACCTCTCAGTGTATCTCGACGAAATGGTGGCCCTGACAGTGGTCGGTCGAAAGGTGGTGGGGCTTTGCGACGAGATCGCTGTGCTCTGTCTGGTTACAATTAAATTAGGATCGAGGCTGGACCCAATAGTCTGAAGCGTAGCAGGGGTAGTTGGGCTCGAAGATCTGGGTGGTAATTTCAGTTCCCCTTTCTTAATCTTCTCCACGATGGAGTCCACGTCGGTCCCTTCTTTATCCGTGTTCCCCTTGACCCCTTGGACTTTGTAGCTACCATCTGGCTGCTCCTCTAATACGACGAACGTCACCTTCTTAGCTGGTAGGCTTTGAATCGGTGCTTTACCAATCTCTTCCAGCTTCCCGTCGCTCTTCTGTCTGATAATCTCGAAGTCCGCGCCAGGGGGTAGCACACCCTTCGTCAGTTCATCGAAGATGGCTTTCGGAGGTTTGATGGTGGTCGTGGAAGTAGCGAGCGCCGAAGTGGACGTGGCTAGACTGGAACTATCCGTGGGCACAATGGAGGACAGGCCACTTGGAGCGTCGATGAACTGAATCTTCTTCCCATTCGGAAGGACGATGTCTCTTGTGCTAACGTTTCTAACATCGTCGTCGACAGACTGAGCTAAAGCCAGCTTCAGCTGCTTCAGCAGAACGTCCCTTTCGGAGCCCAGGGAGGCTGATCTGCTTTTGGTGCTGGAGCCTTTCTCCGTTGGTGGCTTCTCAGTCTGGTATATGACCTTGATCTGGGGCTTAGGTTTCCCTTGCCGAATGAACTGATTCTCCTGATCCTGAATCAGGCTCAAGAGGTTCTCCGGGATGGTGGAGGTGACTGTGACCTTCTCGTGGTAGCTTTTGGAAGAGGCGGTGGTGGCGATGGAGGGCTTGCTGGCAGTCGTCGCTGCAGCCGTGCTTGGAATAGGCGTGGTCGTGGAATACTTCTTCTGATGAGTGGCGATTGCTTTCAGGAACAGCTCCGTTTCCGATGGGGTGATCTTCCGTGCCGTGGGCAGCGACACGAGAACGGGGGGAGAAGCGGTGCTAACAGAGGTCGTGCTAGCAGAAGTGAGGGGAACAGGCGCGGGGGTTGTGGACGTGAGCTTCTGGAGCTCTTGGAACCTCAGGTTCTCCTGCTGTCTCCTCAGCTCCTGTTGCTCCAGTAACAGCTGTTGCCTCTGCTTCTGAACCAGCTCCAACTCCCGTTGCTTCTCCAAGTACTCCTGCAGCTGCAGCGCCTGTCGATCGCTGAACAGAGGCTGCGAGAGGTCTTGCTGAAGATTTTGGAACTGGCTGCCGGGGTTCTGATACTGGCCGGCGTACTGTTGCTGGAATTGCTGCTGCTTGGACGACTGCGCCGGGAACTGGGTCTGAACGTTCGCGAGGTAATTCGAGTTGCCCAGCTGCTGGGCTATCTTCTGCTGTTGCTGTTGGATGAGCTGCTGGACGTGCTGCTGTTGTTGCAGTAATTGTTGGATCTGTTGCTGCTTGGCGCGATCTACTTTGTACTTTGCCAGGGCGGGGTACGAGCCGTCTGCTTGCTGCTTCGAGCTGTCTTGCTCGTAATTCGCGATGGGGGAACCGCGAGAATTGGAGGGATCCTGCTGAGGCCTTCGGTAACGTTGCTGATGCTGCTGGACGTCGCTCAGTATCTGGGCCTGCTGGGAGGCCGAGAGACGAGGCCGTGGATCGTGAGGTGGCCGTCCCTGGACAAGTGTTTACGTAATTATGGCATGGAATAGCTTGATCAAGCTGTATTTACATATGTAGTAAAGGGAAAAAGGGAAAGTCCCCCACCCCTCTAGTTTTGATATAAGTAACTTCGATACTCGGCGTTATTTATATTAGTACAGTCGAACTTCGATAACTCGAACCTCGATAACTCGAACCTCGATAACTCGAACCTCGATAACTCGAACCTCGATAACTCGAACCTCGATAACTCGAACCTCGATAACTCGAACCTCGATAACTCGAACCTCGATAACTCGAACCTCGATAACTCGAACCTCGATAACTCGAACCTCGATAACTCGAAAACCTCGATAACTCGAAAACCTCGATAACTCGAAAACCTCGATAACTCGAAAACCTCGATAACTCGAAAACCTCGATAACTCGAAAACCTCGATAACTCGAAAATTTTCTTCATTCCTTTCCGCTCCGCTGCAAACACCTCTATAACTCGAAATAAAACTTCTTTAACTCGAACTATATTTTCCATGTTAAATTATGTATTTCACCTCTACAACTCGTTTTTAGAAGAACTCCGACCTCTACAAGTCGAAGTTTACTTCTACATATGTATTACGAAATTTCGTAGAAAGCTCTCAAAATATTGAGGAAAATGTTTTCTCTGCATTATTCTCTGATTGAAAATGCTATTGATTTACAATACACTAAAAGACTAGCACAAAGCAAAATCACAAACTTTTTTAATATGTAATAAAGACTAATATTTCAAGCATAAAATGTGTCTTATAATTACTTTTATATATGTAGTACATAAGTTGTAGGTACATTTGATTATAGGTATGCAATAAACAATTGACTTTTACAACTTGAATTTGTTTTGCTTTACAGCTTCACAAGTCGAAAAATTAACAGTCGTACAAAGCCTCTATATAAGTCGAATTTTCGTTTGTTGAACCTCTCTTACTCGAAAACTCGAGAAGCCGATACCTCTATAATTCGAAGATATTTTTCCCCTCCCTTGAGATTCGAGTTATCGAGGTTCGACTGTATCACTGTAATTCAATTTAAAACTCAAGTATTAGTAAATATGAAATAATTGCAACATACTCCAATAAATATGGGTGAATTAGAAAGTAATGGTATCGAGGTGCCTTATCGATAAAACTGAGCCGTGATGTCAGAAGAAGATACCCGTTCAGCTGTCTGTCACAAGTGACAAATACTGAAAGAGCAAATGTAATTTAATTGCGATAGGGGCAAAATATAAACCACGCGTCCAATACTCGATAGTTACAGATTGGGGTAATTGCCGCAAGAAAATCGAGTGCTTCGGTTACCATCAGAAATTAACGATTGGCTGTGCCCGAGAAGGAAAGAGAGCCCGAAGCAATTAAGATCGTCGTAATTAACCGAGGCATTGTTCTCTTTTCCCGCCACAGCGCGAGCTCGCCGAGGCTGTGAGACAATCTCCTCGGCTTTGAGAAAGTACAACTCGTCGTGGTTTTCATTTCGCAGCGGCTTCGCGTAATAACTCGTTCGACGGTCTCGAATTTAAATGTAAAATATCTTGCACTGTCCGCAGGCAGCGCCGTTGATCCGAACCCCCTTTTTTTTTCGTTTAAATCTCATTGGAATTTCACTTTCACGTTGTAATAATATCCGCAACAAAAAGCTGCACGGATGGAGAGTCTGAAATCGCAATACGATGGATTATGTAGATAAAGATTGCAGCAGATTCATTAGCATGGATTACGAATTAATGAATCTGCACTGGCTTTGCTCGTTTTGCCTCATCTCGTTTTATATAGAGGCGTTAAACGGCGGACACGAGTCGCTGGCTTTGAAAGGAAACGTTTCGCGAATACGGTCGAAGAATTGATCGCGGGATGCCTAGGAGCAAGTGTCAACTGTGTCGCAGTTTAGACTACTGCCACTGGTCGTGTTGCCTGCAAGTAATTAACGCGCCACAACGTTTCACTCTCTCTGGTAATAATGCCTGTAAACACGTGCACGGTAAGTGCAACTTAAGCACAATCAGTCACATGGTGCCTGGACGACGATAAGCAAGGCTGGCAAAGAAAATTGTGGCATTTTTCAGACTCTGTTGCTTCGTACAGTAGTTCTACGGAGCTATTGGTCAGACACCTGTGGCCATATAATTCCAGTGTCAGCGCCGCATTGACGGACGCTATGTGCATTGGGATAATTCTAGCATCAAGGGGTTAGGCCACCCCTGAGGTTTGAAAAAATCTTTTTTTTTAAATCGTTAGTTTATAGTCATAGAAATATGATACAAGTGGTTTGATGAAGCGTCTCGCCGTGCCACCATAGGAAGATGGTTTGACAATTGGGTCGGGGTACCAAAATTTTGTCCATAAATAGAAAAGCAAAAATATTTCTGTACTCTCCGATACACGCGTAATACAATCCTGTAAACAGATTTTTCATAAAGCAATTTATTTCCCCGCAATAAATCGTCAAAGTTAGGTGAGATTTTGGGGCCTCAGGGGTGGTTTGACCCCTTTACTACTGACAAACGGTCATCGATTGAAATTAGATTGTCTGCATCCAATTTTTCCATATCCACCAGCCTCTCAAACAGTGGTATGTACCTACTGATGAGTATCTAATACGATCGGTGAAAATGGACGAGAATTCGCAGAAATAATGGAACGCGAAAGTCTGCAGTATGTTTGGACACATATAATTTAATGCCATCAAGCTATAGAAACATTATCACTTATTGTTTCGTCAGAAGCGACCAGGAAATGGAAACCGAAAGGGGGTGAGCGTTGAGTCGGGACGCAGTAATTCCTCAGGTCGCATTCCATGACATAATTAAGCCACGTGTAACGATTGCAGCTTGCCAGATCGGTGGCCGCAGTTTTCCCACAGCTGACGCGAAAAACTCGCCGTTTATTCTAGGCGCGGCATCCTATCTCTCTCCATTTGACGATCGGCGATACGCGCAAGAACGTATCTCGCGTCCAGACAGATTCCATCGGCTGGACGGTGATCGTGGATTTCCTTCGTCTGGCAAGGCCTTAAGGTACGCTCCCACTGCGCCTCGCCGCGGCTCATTTTTTTTATTTCGCCTCCGATCGGCGGATCTTCCCTCGAGAATATTTTGTGGAAGTCAATGCCAACGCTTTCGACGATCCCCCCAAAAAATAACGAACAACAAACAAAATTGACAATTAATTATTTATCTTTTAACAATTACCACTCACGCTGGCAGTGAATTCTCTGAGCCACCGAGGAAAAATGCGAACCGAGGCGAGCTGAAAACTTGATGCGCGTGAGGAAATAAGTGTGCCTGAAGTTTGCCAAAATGCGCGAGGAAAACGTAGGAAGAATAAAATTAGCCGAGGCGCAGTGAGAGGCTACCTTTAAGCGGTCGTGCCGTCGGCGTCGACTCATGACAAGCGGGTGTAACAGATCGCTGGAACGATAAAGCCGAGTGGCCAACACTCGATGAACGTTACGTTGCGTGTGATCAGGAACGAGAAAGTCTTGGGTAGAATTGCAGGGAAGAAGCGAAGGGAACAGACGAATACGCTTAGCGGAACGTGACGTAAGGGAAATTGTTGGATGGTAAAAAGAATGTCGAGTTACTGTAACAAGCTTTATCTTCAATGGGCATTTCATGCGAGACGCTTCTGTGACGTAAGCATGGTGCTTTCGGTATGTCTGGTTTAAGTAGGATCTGAAAGTTTAAAAAACGTAGAAAATGGTAGTAATATGTGTAATGTAGCTGACTGAAGTACTAGGCCACGAGGCACAAAAGTACTTATCTGTTGTGGCTTTAAATGATTTCTGCTTTATATGTAGAATATGTGAATGCAGCTATTAAAGCTACGTTGGAAAAATTCTATTCAAAATCGTTAATGAATAGAAGTTTTCGATAGTACTGTGGGATCTCGAATACTTTAACCCTTGGACTAGGGGTCCATATGTACATATCCCGGAATCTGTTTTTTAATTAGATTTTGATCTTGTTATTTCAGAAAATTCTTATTCCCTAAAAGAGGCGATGCTGATAAATAATAAGTAACATGAGTAGTTTCATATAATTATAATAGCATGGGTCGATATAGACCCTGCATCTGTTAGACTAAAGTGAAAGCACTAATTTCAATTTTTAAAACACCTGTTCTTAACTATTTTTCTATTGCATTTCATCCCAACAGCATCCCTTAGAAATGTTTACCAATATCATTCCTAACCGTATAAATTCTTCTTCCGCTCTTCGCATTCCAAGTATTTCTACAAGCACGCGAAACTTTATCCCAAAGTTCTGTATTTAATAAGTGCAGCATTAAGTGAAAGTAATTTCGAGCGCAAAGGTTTAACGTGACAAGACCTGCGTGATTTGCTCTCATCGTTCGAAAACTCTGCAGACTTTCCAATTTTACTTGCAAACAAGCTCTTCCGCATGTTACGCCTTTTTTCTATAGTAACGAATTCTTATATATCCGTGCGCAGTATGCGGCCATCGCGCCACCCTTATTATACCCGCTGTTGCATAATTGACCAACATGCACGATCAAACGCGTGCATTCACTGTTCCCGTTATATAACGGGTGCTCCTTCACTTTTACGCTCGCAAGGCAGAGTATCGAGTTCCTGGCATTCAGCTGGACAGATGAATTTTGCCACCTTTCGCTTCCTTTCCATTTCGCAGGATACTTCTGCGAAAGCATTATGTCCACGTGCAATGGAATCCGCTCGACGGTGCTTCGCTCGGTCTTGAACTCCTTTGCTGTCGACGTTGCAACCCTTTTCCCTTTTAGACGTCCAGGTGTATGAAGGAAAGAGTTCTTTTTTGGGGCGAGGGGAGGGTTACAAAATTTTAAATGTAACAGAATGGAGGAGAAGAAATTTAAACGGAAATGAGACATTGAGGGATGGAGAAATTTTACCACAATTTAGATGTACGATTTTGTGATCTACTAATTCTGGTAGATGGGGAGTTTTTCAGTCGCGAATTTATCGTCCGAATCACTGTGGTCGTTATCGTCCCTAGTACTTACAGTTCAAGTGTTTTTCTAATTCTCTTATATAATCAGGGTATGGTCGTTTGTTTTAATACCATCGTAGTGATTAGTTTACGATAATTACGTTTTAGCGAGAACCTTTTCAGTAATAAACATATTTTCACACCTGCCATTTCTATATCTTTTACCTTACCTTCCACTTATTTTTGTGTTCACACAATGGACCAGTTACTATCTTCTATTTTTGCATTCAATTTTCATCCACGTTTTCATTGCGCGCTTACGATAATTTATAAATACTTTCAAATTAATTTATCCATTAGTTAGATGAAGGATTCCAGTTCCATTTTCTTGTTCCTCGCATTCGTTCGTTCTTAATCTGTGGTTTCTTCGTCACTCAAGGCAAATGACTTTACGGTACTTAATTCCAGATTCAATCTTTCATAGTCGAATATAATGCTGATTTCTATCCACCTTTAGGTCGAATGATGAACTTAAATTTCGACTGCCATTACCATCGCAACACGAACTTGGGAATACGCGAAAAGTAGCAAACTAGGGCCGGTCAAAGCTCCGTACTTCTCAATCAATTTCATATTTAATCTCTGTCAACTAAATTGAAAACTGCCGTGCCGTTAAATTGATACTTTCTTTGATTGCAAATCCGTCGCACATTCTCTTGGGCAGACCTAATTAAGATAGCGATGTAAAAGGAGAACTGGTCGATTGTATAAATGGCAGCGTTCCATTTTGGAAGATGGATTCCATATAAACTATAAGCTCTGCCCGATACACGTAAGTCTGAAGAAAAACCAGTCGGTCGTGTTTCATCATGGTATACATATAACAATGTCAACGAACGTGTTTGAAAGTTAGGAATGTTCCCATTTCCAGGTGACCATTTCCGTCTGGAACGCCCGTTTCCTTCTATGAAATTCATAATCCAGCAATTATGCAGGATCGATGTTACTTCGATGACACTAAGACTAAGGAGGGTCTATTAAAGCGCAGAGAAAGTCGGTTTATAATACTTTTAAACCGAACCATCTGTTCCTCTTCCCACGACTTTCGAAAGCAACATTGCTTCCTGATTAATTTCGAGCCGCTTCTCACGCGGTGAATCGGAGGGTTATAATAAAATTGTCACCTTAGCGACATTTCTTTCAATGATCTGCACGCGTAGGCTTAACGAATGCCATACGAAAATGGCGCGGGAGTTATAAGGAGGGTAGTTGTGGCTATTCGTTTCATTAGTGGGCGTTCAGCTGCTTAGTATTCAGCTGTTGGTATTTTAACTACTAGGATAGCTTCTTGCTACTATATTGGTGGATTGATAGCTACTATCCACAGCTGAGTAAACCTTAATCTTTTATTAAAATTTATTGGCAAGAAGAACATTGCAGTCATCGCTGAAAGCATTAATTTCGATTCAAGGGAGAATTCCTTATGCAATACGATTTTACGTGTGTGTTCATTAACCCTTCGTTGACACACCTCCTTTTTCGACCAACTTTGACATACCTGGGTGGCTCGCACCCAGAGCAATTTTTCAACGACCGCCATTCTCATCTGAAGAATCCAATCGGCATAAAAAAAATCATGGGTCAATTTTAAGGTCTCTAGAATATATTGCAATAGTTTTTTTTAATTGAAATTTAATCACAGCTTCTGTAAAAAAAATTCCAGATTACCACATGTCGAGGAAAAACGAAGAAAATCTGTAGAAAATTGTAACTTTTACAAATTTCAATATTAGAAGCTAAAAATCTACAGAGTTGTTGCCCGGATATAATATTTTCAGAGAAAAAATAGTTTGCAAGTCGGCTTTGGAGAAAAGGTATTCATTTTGCATATAGAAGGGACAGAGCGTCAAAATCAGCTTATGGGTGGCTCACACCCAGAGTGCCAACGAAGGGTTAAACTCACTATAAGCCACTAACCCTTTCTCCTAACACCCTGTACATTACCAGGTCATTTCAGAAGCCTTTTTTGAATATTTCCATAAGCTTCATTACGAAAACAAACATGCAAAGAAATAAATTAAAATATTAATGTAATTTCCATGATTTTCAATAACTTTTTCCCATCTTGCAATACTCTGCATAGATAAACCTAGAATGAACAAGAAGGAGCATCATTTAGCGCGTTGCAAAGTGCTTCCACCCAGATACACAAAGGCTTTTGAAACGATCTGATATCTCTGGCGGCCGATATTACCGCGATGAAACCAAGATGAAACCGCTAATTGCGAAGTACATCGGTATTTCTAAACGTTTCCAAATAGTGCGAAGTAATCGCGGAATGTAAAGCGTCGCTGGCTCTCGGCAGTTAATTGCGAATCGAGATTGTAATGCCTCGCGGCGATGATCTCCGAATCGAAAGTGTCTTCCCACTTTTATGCTTCATTTTTCTTTTTTTGTAGAAAGTATCCTGCCGGTTAATCGCCTTCACTTTCCATCGTACGCAAGATCGTTCGGTTATAGTGAAAGGACGACCTGCAACGTAAGCCTTTAACTAGATTCTTCTCCGTATCTCGCGTATTATGTGTTGCCCCATAAGGTGTACAATGACTTTCGTAATTCGTTCGTTATCTTCCTCGAAGGGAAACGCGTGGAACGAGCGATATGAAAATCAGAATATGGCAACTATTATAATGCCACCACAAGCGTAATATTCCATTTCCTAATTTAAACAAGTGCCTGTTTATATGCTAATATAAACGTACGCGAGGGAATAATATCGATGAGGATAAGGAGAATTATTTATTGTAAATTTTAACGAATTTTCGCAATCGATGTTTTGCACTACAATGCGAGTAAGTGTTCTGTGGGAGATATAGATTAATGAGTGTAGATGGGAGATAAGTAAAATTCAGATATATCTATTTTCGTGAAACTTATCACATTCCCAATTTCTGTATAGAATCTTCTCAAGTATTTTCAATTTACAAAATAAGAAGATCTACAGGATAGATAACAATGCTACAAAAAAAGGGAGCAATTTTCAACTATTAAGAGCAGTTCTCGTATTCAGTAAGAATTTAAGTATACAAAACCCAATCAGAAAATAGTTAAATGTTGGCCCGAAGCAATTTTCGAAACAGGGAAAGCCTTCAAAATCAACGACTCAGTTTAGAAATTTTTAGAAAAGCTTTTCATTGCGATATGTAATTAATTGTTTGATCGCTGCGTTTGTCCAGCAGAAGTTAGATCAGAGGCTTGCCCTCGATTTGTGCCGTTAAAAGTGAAGGAGGCTGCACTGTAATCATTGGCGATATCCGTGGCGTAACAAAATCAATGCCATACGTGAGCTAATACGTAATTAACTGTTACGCGATACAGCTGTTTAGCGAACTTCGTACAATATGTGTACGGTGCAACCATAATTGGACGATCTCAGGGAGAAAGGTGCATACCGATGAGAAAGGTGGCAAGTCATCGAGCATGTCTGAAGGGAAAAACGGGAAGAAACTGTCGCAGTTCTTACGTGCTTGTTTTATAAGCCGATACGTAAACGACAAGTTGTATGTACGTAAGTGATACTATCCATTGACTTATTTTTTGGTCCTTGCATATTTATAGATTGCTTCTGTCTCCTCTCTTCCATTCATTCGACGTTTTTTTCTGTAGTAGATTAATGTCCTTGCAACAAGGCGAACTACTTTGATCAATTATTATGCGTCGAGAAAGTTGATTATAGAAATTGATCATTCGAGATAGTCTCTTAGTGATTTCTTATTCGGTAACTGGAAATAATAATTGTGCAGGGTTTTTATTAAATATTTAACCGCGAACAATTTTGCAGAGTTTCTCTGGTAATGGATTACTTTATTTTACATATATCGAATATAATTTTCCATTTTGACACAGGTGGCAGTGAAAATGTGGCAAATCATATTTTTTTCGCAGTCACATCTGATTACAATTTTTATAACGCGGTGGGTACCCATTTGAAAATGTTAAATAGTCAAAGAGTGTATTTTAAATAGTCAAGCTACCGCAGTGGACTGAAAAATTCGATTAAAATTCGAAAAGTTTAAACACTAGTTTACAAGGAATTTGAATTTTTGCAACTCCAGCCAGTTGTGGAACTACACGAAATTAAGGGCGTCGAGAAAGCAGCGCGAACTTTGCATGGCTGGAGTTGCTTGGCTCTGTAAGGAAGATAGCTTTCGTTAATTTACATAGCGATGGCAAAGTTTTGTTCGGTAGCGGAGGTCGAGCCTCTTCCTCGGTTTTATCACCGAGAGAGAAATTTCACCGGAGGGTCGCGCAGAAGTCACACTTTCCGTTTCACTCTCGCCAAGCTTCTTCTTTCGTGATAGATATACATACTTTCTTCTTAAGAAACGAAATCCGAAAGTTTTCTACACCTTCGATTATAAATTTAGCAAAGGAATACAAGCTTCCCATAACGTCGTAAACTTACAATTTCTAATTTAATTTCGGCAAAAGATCTCACAAAATAATCGTCCTTGGGAACCATTAGAATTATGTATAAAATATTTTCAAACAGGATAAATTAAGCGACTCGTTTCGTAAGGAACTATCTATATATAAAAGAAAGAAAGTTGAAGAAATGATAGATCTATCATTTGAAAATTCTTCAATTAATCTGACAAAAAAAATGTTTAATTTGAATAATGAGGGTCCTAACTGTGCTTAGCTCGTGAATGGGACGCTTCTTTCTAGCCGTGAGCCATCTTGAGTTCGTTTATGGTTAAGATGCGTTAATCAGGAAGGTGTCTGGAGAAAGTGAGAGAGCACGGAGTATTCTTCACCTTCACCTATTGTCCTGTATATGTATTCCCCTTGATCTCCCGTCGCGTCCTCGAGACTGGTGAATCGAATCGGTATATCGATACATCTACTCGATTTAAGTAAATTCTTTAACTTTCGAATAAAAAATATTTGGTGTCCCAGAATTTTTCAGCGGAACTGTGTCAGTACGTATCACGAGAAAAAAATGGAGAAAGTGTCGCGTAAATGCGGGCCAATGAACGCTTCACTGAAATATTATAACAGAAATATGAAAGTTAATGCAAATCATAGGTGTAAAAAATTAACAACTGTTTTGAAATGCTTCTCAAAATTGCTGTCCCAGTGATTTTTCATTTATTAAATTTCTATTTACCTTTATTTATTGCTTTATAATTAAGTTTAGGGAAGCAAGAATAATTTACTACGTTTTTCTAAACATTCGAGAATGTTGAACTGGTACGATCGCGTAAGAGAATTTTAATAACGTATGGATAGAAGTATTTTACATGCTTTGTTCTTCGATGAAAGTTTCTTATCGGAAATAATATTTACAATTCGAGAGATACATTACTTTACAAAGTTATTCAGATACCTCTTCATTTCTAATAACTACATTCCCATCTCCAGCAAAATTTATTATTATTCCCAAGTATTTATCACGTAGAGTCATTTATCTCATACGAAATATATTTTTCTAACTCAAACTTTATATATATAACTATTCTGATTAAATTTACATACCCCAATTTCCATTTTCTAAAATAGAAAAAAATAATAGATGGTCCCCCTTCAGGAATTAATTCCCTCTGCGATAAGTGTTCGACGGTTAACGGCAATCGTTAGCCCATGCATACATTTTGTAAACGATAAATTGTAAAAAGTGCTTAAGCTGGAAACGGTATCTCCCACTCGAAGGGGCCACTCCACAGTGGAACACGAACGTGTGCCTGCCCAACAGGATTTTACGGTGCACTAATTATGCAATTACGCGAGTGTTTCGTATTCCGAAGAAGGCGTGAAAGAAATTTCCCCTCGTTGTTCATCGATGTAAACGGTGCTCGTTGTTCGTGGGTTGTGTGGCGTTTTTCATTCGCCCAGATGCATTATTCAGAGCGTGTCGTGGACGACTGCAAAGCAGGCTGCTCCTTATTCGAATTATTTTAGATGCATATCTGTTATGAAGCATGGTGAGCTACATCGATTTCGAGAAACCAAAACTATCGACATATTTAATAACATTGTAACATTTTAAAAATCTCCCAATTTCTCCAAGTCGACATTCTAATTCGATTTCCACTCTCAAAACTGAAAGAAACTAAACCATGCTTAGATATTGCAACTGACATACCAGGTTAAAAAAGAAATACTTTTAAACCCACAGAACGCACTACCCAAAATTTCTGAAAAAAAATCGAATTCAAAAACCTTTGAAAAACCTGTCGATCATCACATGACATGAGGAAGTGCAAATTTTCACTTTTTGAGTAAAGAAGCGCGCTGAATATCATTTTTGTTCCGAACTTTATACCAAAACGATGAATCTGTCTATCACCAGAACGGTGATTAGACTCACAAGGGGACACTAAGGTCGACGGGAAACGGATTTTCCTGAACCTTGCAGTATTTGAAGATGTCGCCAATCGAAAGGTTGTTTATGGCCATTCCTCTGGCGCGTGGCATCGCGAAACATGGATCGCCTTTTCAAACAATTTCTCCCGAGGATGTTTTTCTAATCCAGCACGTGAGCATGCGTGAAATCGAAAGTCCGTAGACAGACAGACGCACGCGATCGTTGGAGGAAGGAGAAACCGGAAGTCGCGCCGATAGGATGTCACTAATACTTCCGTTTCCACACGCGGAATAACTTTTTTTCCAACGTTGCAGGTAAACGAGAGTGAAAGGATCGTCGATTGACTTGCATTCGGTGTTTTCCAATCGCCGCTACTGGCTTCTTCTCGATCCCCGATTGCCAAATGCTCGGGAACATTTGTCACAGCCTTTTCTCTGGCGACGTAAAGCTGGATCGCGAACTTCTCTCCTAAATAATGTTCCCTAATTTAATCATTTCAGGTCAATAGCAGCCGCGCTGAGCCTCGGCTATTCCGCCATTGATGTTTCTACTGCTTTTTTTTGTTTTAATGGGGTAATAAAAACGTTTTATTATTGTTATTATTATTAATCATCCACCAGATGCAAGCCCCTCCCTCGAAGTGATATGTGATACTTTTTAATTTATTTAATACGTTGCAGATTGCCAGCTGTAAAGCCTCGGTTCACGTTAGTAAAGTTGCATTCCAAGGTAAAGTTGAAAGAATATTTACTTCACTTGGAACTTGAAAGAAAGTTGAGAGGATGCTTCCATGTCCAGTAAATAACAGGTTCTCGTTGGTAAAGATTCAAGTTGAAATGAAGCGACTTGAAATTCAAATTCTTTCGAATAAATATTTATCTAACAAGGACACATTTCCAACAGTGGCGGATTTCAGAAAAAGGCCCAGGTGGCAAACGTTCTGAGGGGCGCATTTTTGGGGGGAAAATTCAGAGGTAGTTTACTAAAAGGGGATAAGTGTACAGAAAAGTATAGAAAAAAAATAAAGCTGGATAAAATCATAATTTCTTTTTGAAGACAGGGTCCTAGGGGGGGGGGGGCTTGTGAGCAGGTCCCATTTTTCGAGAAAGTAAAGCGGTAGTTTACTAAAAACGGGCTCAGAGTAATAATACAGAAAAAAATATACTTTGGATAAAATCATAATTTTTCTTAAGGATGGGGCCCTGGGTGGGCCTTCTGAGCAGGAGCCAGCTGGCAACTGCTCATCGGCCGCTCAAATCCGCCATTGATTTCTAATATCTGCTTTTCTGCGGCAATTAATTCTGAAGGGGCGGAGATCAGCCCTTAATGTTATCGCGTTTTTTTTCTTCATTTTTTAATATAACTTATTTTTAATACAAGAATAAATTGTCCAGTTCTTTATGCTCTATTACATTACCGATAGAGAAATAAGATTATACTAAAAGGTGAAAAAACGCGATGACTTTAAGGGCTGATCTCACACCTTCGGTGTGAGTTTCCGTGGAAAATAGAAATTGCTCCTTGCAAACGCCAGCGTGCCCTACATTCTCACGAGGTTTATTACGCATAGGTACATGCAATATATTGTATTAAAAATAGAAGGCACGAATTCTTTATTCCATCAGGAACACCTGTTGGAATTTTGTTAGCGACGAATAATTTGTTATTCGTCCGAATCGAAGTTTGCCCCACTTTGTGCAGGAGAATCATGCCACAAGAAGGTGAATTACAGCAGCATATGAAAGTAGGACCATGTTCACCCACTAACAGAGTGACTCCTGACCTCCCTCGCTACCTTCACCCGCAAATTTCTGCCACAGTGTCGCGTTTCCCTATCCTCGTCCCGTTCAATATCAGTCCCCCGTGTTTCCTTAGCAAGCATCTCCCTCTAATCGCTAGATTTCTCCCGAGAATCACCGCTGTATTGAGAACTCGACGATACAATAAGCTCCGTACGGAGAGCTCGGCAATCGAAATGCTTCATATCGCAATCAATCATTGTCAAACGAATCTTCACAACCTGCGACCCGCGCAGAACTGTTTGCAGAACGAGAACCGCAGATTTACGAAAAATTCAGCAGCAGACTATACCACAGAACTTTAAACTTTTTTCTAATTTTAAAAACTGTACTCGGAGGATATTAATTTTAGCTGGACTTTGAAAGGTTTTTTGTAATACGAAGAGATAACTGTATCGGTGTCACGCGAGAGTTAAGCTAACAGTTCGACAATTTAATAGAAAACGAACATGGGCGAAAAATGCTGGGTTTTTAAGACTTCTCAGCCACTGAGAAGATAGCTACTAAAAATACCTACCATTGAGTGGTGGTAAATCAAATTTGAATATTTAATGAAATAAAGATTACCCTAATTCGAAGATCGAAGTTCGCGCGGTCAGTTTAGGATATCGAGATCCGGTGGAACCGCGCAAGTGAAATCGAAAACAGAGAGGATCGCTGCAGATGGCTGTTGCGAGGAAGTGGCGCGTTAACAGAGCGAGCACAATTAAGTGTGAGCCGTGCTGCTTTTTTATTCGGCTGGTTTTACACACTTTTGCCAGTGAAACTTGCGCACGATCGTCGGGAAAGATAGCGAGTACAAGCTGTATACTATGGCCTGATTACGTCAGGCCCGAGAGCAGCCCGAGTAATTTCATCGAATCTGCATACCGATTGCAAGCGCGCGCCGCCGCCGCCGCATTTCTCTGCGCTGCTGGAGAAATCTGGAAACAGATTCTAATTGCACGGACGGAACGCGCCGCGTGCAAATCTCTCCCAAAGCGACGCTTCTTCTGGAACTGTTGGCACGAAATGCGTTCTGCTTAAATTGCTTGTAATTGACACGAGTATTTTCACTCGCAGGAAATAAGCCGCGGAAATTACTCATTACCGGGTTGTACGGTGAGCGGTGTAATTAAGAAATAAGCGATCTCAGTACGGTAAAAACAAATTGAATGTGTGGAACGAACTACTATTCTAGGAAATTTAATTTGAAAATTCAAGGGAAGGACATCCTATTTGTTTACTGGTTGAAGCGAGGCTAAAGACGGGTCAAAATTTAATAAAACAACACTTAATTTCCTCTGCTAAATATTATAATTTACTTGGCAAGTAAATTGCAACTGGAGCTGATCGAGTTAAGGGGTAAAACCACTCTAGAGGCAGAAAAAAGACCTAAATTTGACAACTTATTTTTGGAGTATGACAAACGGAATAGAATTTATTTTCAGAGGGTTTATTTAACACATATTGAAGTACGAAAAACAATTTTTTTTATTGTCATTTTCATATAAATGGCGGCGACAGAGCCCGTCGTCGAAAACAGCTTTTTTGAAAACACAGCCACGGGAGGAGGGATTTCTCGGCATGTATGAGTCCGGGAACAAAAAATAAAAAAAAATTATAATCTATATACAATTGGCTTTGGAAGTACGTAGGGGTATTTTTTTTAATCAATTTTTGTGGAAGTGGTGCACTTTTTAAGAAATGAATTGATTTTTTTCCCTAAACATGAGCATTAAATTGTTTATAAAAAAAAGAGTTTACATTCAATCAAAAAACGGCTACGTACTTCCAAAGAGAATATTTTTGTGAAGCTACTGTAAAAATTTCAAATCGATCCATGCAATAGTCTCCGAGAAATCCGTCCTCCCAGTTTGAAAGAAGTGGTTTCGACGACGGGCTCTGTCGCCGCCATTTTGTATGAAAATGACAATAAAAAAATTGTTTTTCGTACTTCAATATGTGTTAAATAAACCCTCTGAAAAGAAATTCTATTCCGTTTGTCAGACTCCCAAAATAAATTGTCAAATTTAGGTCTTTTTTTCTGCCTCTAGAGTGGTGTTACCCCTTAAGTTGAGGCAATTAAGTAACGTTGAATCGCTACATATTTTTTAACCGACTTCAAAAACTTTGTATTTTTTTTTTCATCTCGTCGATCTCACGAATGCTCCACCCTTTATATTAAATTTTGAATTATTTCTTAACACTTCCAAACGTCGCACCCAGCCGCAGCTGAATTTCCGCGAGACCAGTGAGCCTTTGCGCTTGCAAAAGTGACAAGGGAAACAAGTCTGCCGCGTTTCCTCGAAAGGGTTACGAGATTGGAATCATTTTCTCCAACATTCGACTGGTTCGAGGAAACTCGCTGGAAGAACTAACGAGAGATGCGCCAGCGATATCCCGATCTCCAGTTCACACGCTAGCTTCTGGTGGAATCACGTTCGAATCATTAGGGGAGTCAACTCCTTTCCCGAACGGTCTCCGCGATTCCCCGCATCTAGATACTTTTGTACTTCGGATTCTTGCGTGTCCGACTCGAGAGCGATTCTCCCGTACATTGTCTTCGCTGGAAGGGAACTTTATACGATCGTGGAAAAGGAACGTTTACTTCCTCCGTTACCACCGATCGTCCGGCGACCAAACCTCTACCTCCTAACTCTAATCCCTCTGAATTAAGCGGCCTTAACAGTGCCCAACAGCCACGCGCATCGCGAAAAATCAACGGGCCACAGATTAAGCAAATTACATCCCAACGAAAAGCCATAACCAGCGAAGCCTCTTCTTTAAATGTCTGTAGTACCAGCGTATTAACTCTCGCGCCTGTATTCACTCTACGCTATCCTGCCACAACAATGGTGTGAATGTCTGAAAAGAAAGCAGCATTCCCCTTACCTGCTGAAAATGCGCTAAATCAGTCCCTGGCGGAATGGCTGGATCGGCCTCGGCAGCCGCAAAAGTCTCGATCCTCAGGATCAAGGCGGCCCACAGGACGCGCAGCAGATCCTCCCGTCTCATCGCAACGGCGATCTTCGGCTCCCTGTTCCCCGTTCGACGCTGGCACTCGACGATGGACCACCTTCTTGCCTTACTCAATGAACTTCACCACCGGGACATCGAACCCCACTGTGCTTCTCGGTATCGGCGCAAACTTACGTTTCCAGCTCGCTCGGTCGAGACGAATAGTCGCACTGTTCCCTGGTACTTGCGGCCCAGCGTTTCGGAAGGGTTCTAGCGGGGAGCGGGTGCGGTCCCTTCGAGGGTGAAGTGGTAGCTCCGATTGCGCGCCTCGCGGAGATGGAGGAAGGGGCTTGGAAGTGGCTTGGACGACGGGAGGACAGTGGCGGGTAGCCTGCCACCGACTGCTGGCTGGCAAGTTCGCGCGTTGACGAGGACGAGTTCGGAACTGTTGGAGATCGGAAAACGTCTGAGAGTTTTACTTCTCCAGCTGGGGAAGAGTTCCTCCGCCAAGGACCAGGTGGGAGACGAGCAGGTAGGACGGTGAACGTCGGTGAAGAACGGGCCCACCACTGGCTGCTCTTGCCGCTTGTCGCTGCTGTTCCGCGGCCGAGCAAACATTTCCATGGTACCATGCGCTCCGAACACCTCGTGGACATTTGTAACGCGATGGCTATCAGATATTAAGAGACATTCGGCGGATTTGTAACGGGGGACTTGCTTAGATTTTTTCGTGACTTTTATTGCAGCTTGCGAATGCTTTTCCTTCGCGAATTGAGTGTGATGCTTATTTGAGAATCTGTTATTTTCAACGTTCTGGTAGGAATGCCTAGATCTGGTAGAAATTTTTTATTGCGCGGGGGCATCGCACCCGTCTGTTTCAAAATTATTTCGACGACGAAGTGTTAAGTGATAATTCAGTAATTATTAAATTCCTTCGTTGCAATAAGGAATGGTACCGTTACTTATTCGATGCATTCTAGAGTAGAAATAGTTGAGAAATATTTCCGCTGATATTTACAAAATATACCTATGTAAGGTATCATCCATTTATTATGAATAAACGTTATAGCGATGTTGCAGAAGCAATTCTCCTAAATATACGTATGTCCACTTTCATTTCCTATCTACTATCCACTATAGGTACTAGTACAAATGATTTGCACTTGAACAGAAATTAATCGAGCAATTTACACAATTTGTAATTAGAATTCTATCAGTAGGTACTACCGAATTAAAATGTCTGTGCTTTTCCAAGTAGAAAGCTAAAAAGGTAACAAGCACGTCGATTCTACGATCAAATCGAATAACCCTCTTATTACGATTTATCTGGAGAAATGGCGGCAAGAAAGATTATATGACCGTTCTTAGGAAGGCGGAATGGTAAATCGACATCCAGCAAATGTTACTTAACACCACTTAAGATGAATGGAAACGCTCCAACGAGCATCGTGTTATTCCAGTTCCGGCCCAACGTTCCAGCGAGCGCGCAAAAGCGCATCCTACCGTTTTATGGACACTTTTGGCACTTACTTCCGATAATAAATCGTCTTTAGCTGCCCTTTATTATGACCGCGGAAGTATTCCTATCTGAAACGAACAGATACTTTGCCATCAATCTCCAGACTAAGAGAACGGGCTTCAATTCAACCTGTTCATCTGCTTCGTCTTGTAATGTATTTATATGCAATTGAAAACAAATCGGATTAGATTTTAGGAAACAGTAGCTAAGGTCCTTCTGAATTTATTATTAATAATGGGTTGTAATAGATTCTTAGAATAATAGAGGATTTTCTACTTGACGGAAGAATACACCCGTGGTTTAACGCATGTGTATTAAAATACGTGGGACCGTTTTTTCAGAAGCTCGAGCAAAATGTGGTCATACTTCAGTGGCCCGTCACTAATGCTTTTCTAAGTACCTGCATACTCCTTGCTCTATTCCATTTTGTTTTTCTGATAGTGAAGAGTCGGCATATCGCAACGTATCGTTAGTTAAGCACTCGTTAAGCCCTCGGATCGGTATAAATAATTCAGCAGAAGCTTCATTATCTAAACGTTATCCAAATGCTGTAAACGTACCTAAGTAATTATTCTAATTATTACTATTTGATATGAGACTGGCGCTGCACGTGTTCGCGTGTAATGATAGCGTAAAAGTGAAAACTATAAAATGCAATGCAATGGCAACTATAAAGCCGCAGCATTAAGATAATTATTTAGAAGTTGGAAAGTTTCGGAATTATTGTAAAATTAGCAGGGATATATGCCATCGGGTTTACTGGCCCTAATAGATGCCTTGGTTACGAGTAGACTAAAGATTTATTGTATTAGAAAAGAGATTTGGATTACTTTGCTCCCATCGCACAGCACACAACACATATCCCTATGTACTCCTGTCCGTGTGCGCTGCCCCTTGGACACTATCCGACACTGCCGGACTCTCCGGGACACTGCGCACAGTGGGCCGGATTTAAAATTTGCCGCAAAAAACGTGGTATTTAATTTAAACAAACCGATTTGTTGCTACTTTCCTTTATTATTCGACTCTTCCTTATAACTTGCGAACGAAAAGTTTCCCAAGCATTTCTACTTAAACCACTCTAAAGGGCATTAAATAAAGTACTAAATGAACAGTATTACATATTTTATCACAAATAAATTAAAAAAGTTGAAAAATAAATAAATAAATGAATGTAAAATATATTAAATTATACATCATTAGAAAGGAATAATTTTTCCCCATTTTTTGGCGCAAATTTCGTTCCGATATCTTAAAACAATGACCCAAAAGGCGACAAATTTTAAATCCGGTCCACTGTGCTGCGCCAAGGAAACTTAACACCAATTTGCAAGCTTATGATGTGCGATATGTGATAGTTTAGTGTTTAAAGAATGCGCGACAAAGCCATTGTAAGTTGGTCGTACTCGATACTTCAGTTCGTGTTGACGCGAGCTCCGATCAGATATTATTTAATATCCTGTAATAATATCCAGTAATAATAAGGTGCACCTGTTTAGGTGTACCTTATACCGCGTTCGTGATTAGACGTTAAATCCATCGTTATCCTCATTTATGGTAAACCAGCTCCCACAATACAATTCCGTCTATCGCATACCTTATCTGTGTTTTTATGAATCTTTGTATCAGTGGATAAAGACACGATTGCATTCTTTCCCAAATATTCAGCTCCACTCTAATAGCTTCGGTAATCTTATTCCATTCCGAACGGATAACATCAGATTTTACACGAGCATGTAAAAGCCTCGCCCCCTTAATCGTGTGACAAGAATTTACGCGAGATGTTTCGATTGCAAGGTCTATCTTCAAGATTTTACGTACCCCTCGCGCCATCGTGATCCATTGCTTCCCTTTTGGGGCCGTCCTTAAATTACGTAAGGGTAATTTTCGCGGTTTCCTACCCCCAACCTCCCCCGGTACAAGAACTCGTAAGTTTTGATATTCCAACCCCCTCCTTACGTAATATTTTTTACATCTAATTGTTTCAGTTATTAAAATTCTTTTAAAGCTTTATATAATTCATTTAACTCGGTTTCGGGAAATTTGAACTAAAACTATTTTTCTAGAACATTAATGGTAGAATTTGTATTTATTGAAAATTAGGTTAAAAAATATTACGTAAGACGTTACCTGACTCCCCACCCCCCTTGTAAGAAAACGTAAGAAATTCGCGACCCCCCCAAAAGCATTACGTAATTTAACGACCCCTTTACCCTACAATGGGTAGACCATCACAATATACTGGCGATGAATGCTCTTCCCTTTACGATGCTCGCTGCGAACTTTCTTCCCTCGCGCCACAACGCACCCTATCCCCCAGTATCTCCAATTCATTATCCGCGACTGTATTTTATCACGAATTTCTTACCGCCAAGAAGAAGCCAAAGTAATTCTCAAATACCCTCTTTTGTGCTAGAAGTATTGATAATTTATATTGCATATAATTATAATTATACAAGTCTATATGTGATTTACTTTTGTAATTTCTCCAATAAACCTCCTCACTGCACTTCGACTACTATATCTTTCCTACCCCGTCGCGTTACATCACCTTTCATTTCAGTGCACCACGCACGCCAAATACTAAATAGGCATCGCGCCTATGAAACTAAGAATCAGCAAAATTAAGAAGATTATTTGCAATTTATACCGCAATGGATTGGGATTAATTGATACGTCTGTGATTGCACAATCTGTGGAGGACTGATGGGGAGGTGCGAGGGGCGCCGCGTAACTTGTGCACATGCATGCACCGGCGCGCGGCGTTCCGAACGCTGGTGAAATTTGCTCGATCGAACAACGCCAGTTCAAAGATTAAGAAAGGTTTATTACGTAAGGGGGCGCAATGTACGCCCGGTTATCAGGAACGAGACATCTCGCCGCTGACGAAAAGTATTGTGTGTACGAGCCACGCGGATGGGAAAAAAAAAGTCTTTCCTTCGCGCGCCCGCGTGAATCTCATTAAAAAGCGTTTCACCTGTCCATACGAAAGGGAGCGGAAGTGAATTTTAACGAAAATATCGCGGCAATTTAAATTCTCCTCCGGTGGAGCCTGATTAATCTGCTTTTACGCAATCATATTGTTACATCGAGTTTCCTCGGTGGTGATCGGCAGTAAATCTTAGCTCAATATTTCATCTCCCTGGCCGAAAGGAAGCTTGAAATGCGAGCAGGAAGAAGAACACTGAATAAATAAATAATGAATAACGCTGGAAAGGTAGTAAGAAGAAGTACTAGTCGTAACACTTTGCTAGTAGTTCTTACTAGTAAGTAATTTAATGAAGAAGAAGTACATATATGTCTGAATGTTAATATATGCTGTAATACCAATGTTTATTTATTTATACAAATATGTAAGGGTATCGTATTAAAGTTTCTTCCGACCACTATTCCATGTCTACAATAATATTATTAAGAATAATAAGAATTTTCTATTGTGTAAATTAAGTAAATTGATAATTATAATATGTAAATTAAGAGTTAGTAACAATTCACGTGTGGGCTTCTAAATAAACGAGGAACACTGCCTGCAGTGGCAGCTGGATACAGAAAAGAGAAGAACACCGGACATGCATACGAATGAAATTAAATAATCCAGGAGTAAGGATGATTGTACGTTTTAATTAAAGACAGCTTGCTTTTCTTTCGATCGAACCCTATCGAGCCTTCATCGAATCTTCGTGGAAGAATGGAGAACAGACTTTCACGAGGCGACCAATTTCGTAAGAACGAACGATTGAATGTGAGTGAAAGGTTTTCGAATGGATGTTGGTGCTTTGCAGGAGTGCAGTGTGACGTAATTTACATAAAACAATACAATATCGCCGGACATGGGGCATCGTCGTTTTCCTTCCCAAATTGAATTTTTCGATTCGCTGCCGCCCCCTCTCGATGTCGCTGTATGCCAGGGTAATTGCCCAGATAATTTGCGGACGTGTTTCTGTCTTCCTGACCGTGATCCTTTAATAGTATCTCGTGCGGCGTGCAGCGGGCGGAAAAGTAAATGGAAATTCACTCCACCGAGGTAGGTAACTGGAAACGGCAAAAAACCTTAAGAAAAAATATTCGAATTTTCATTGCACATGTGCAGAGCACAATGAAGACAAGAATTCAGAATGCAAATCGCCCAATTGCTACTGCCACCTTTGAAATTATAACCAGCTTCGTTGTATTCACTAATTTAATGCAATGTCAACAGCAAATTGGTATATTTCAGCATTTAAATTAAAGACAAGCTTAGAATTGTTGATTGACAAATCATATCTACATGTGAAAAGGAATAAAATTTTTCCATCTAGATCTTTAAATATATTCTCGTTTCAATAATACGAAGGAATTAAGTATTCTAACAATAAATTCTTATGTGGAGGTACATGCATTCTTATTTTCCACTTAATGCTTTATTTATTTGATAATTGATAGCTCATAGTGGCAGCTATGAATGTAATTCTTTCCAGAGGAGCAATAAATGATGATAAAGTCAGTAATATGATAACTACGTATTATTTGTTAATTTCTGATACCTACTGCTTTATTAAATGATTTTACTTAGCTTCGATCCTCTGTACGTTTGTTGTTTGGTGTTTGGTTTAAATCGGGCAACTCAATTTCCACCCGCTTCCACCAGTCCAATTGCCTTGAAACTTTGTAGACGTGCGTGGGTGTGATGAAAATACCATTTTTTATAGAAAAAAGTAAAAAATGAAAATAAAAAATAAAACATGAAAAAGTATACAAAAATCCACAAACACTAAAAACTAGAAAATAAAAAATATATAAAAAAAATGATACTAAACGATTTTACTAAAAACTAAAAAATTATTATTTTCTTGTACTACAATTTCGATGGTGTTTTCTCACTTTAAATAAAATCGTGGTGCTGTATTAAATAGATTCATATTCTGTTATGAAATATCCCGCGCCACGATTTTATTTAAAGTGTTTGCATTTTTAGCAAAATCGTTTAACAAATTTTTTTTACATATTTTTTTATATTAACTTTATCAGCATCCAGCACGATTTTATCGTCGTTTGTTACCCGATTACATGCCGCGCCACCTTTTATTACCTCCACGAAAATAATGATAACCCTCGTTCACGCTGTTTTCTATAAACACCCGCGTTTTCTTTCAATTTAACGTAATAGTTACACCCGCGATATCGTTGCAACATTACCGTGCCGAAACAATGCTTTTATCGAGCATCCTCGTGTCTCGCTGAATCGCTTTTTGTCCTATCGTAATTAAACGTATACACGCGCGCGCTTTCACCCGTTGTTTAGAACTAATAACGGAAGCCTGTACGTAAGTTCTTACACGCGTACTTCCTCCGGCATTCTTCCTCGTCGCGCGGATACTTGAATTCACGGGAACTGTAGTCGCACTTACGCTACTTCGACCGAAACAATTCGACAGGGATGATGCAACTTAGCGCCAATTCGCCAACACTAACGGCTATGATTACGAATACGTGGCGCGAATTAAATACCGTCAAGGACCCAGTTCCTGGTCACTTAAGATGCAAAGGGAGCAGTTTCTGATCAACCTAAAACATTTTACTATGAGCTATCAAATGTTTGCGTATAAATTTAAAAATACTTCATAATTATTTAGTCATTTTTTGGAATAAATTTGTATCGTGATAAACTTATTATTTGGTATTTATATACTAAACTGATCAGGAACTGGGTCCTTGACGGTACGTTAAAAATGAACGAAACTATATGTGCAGTACGAAAGTTGTAATTGGACAAACTGTACTATAATTTTACGAAAATTCGATGTCTTCGCCACGAGTGTATACACTACTTAAATAATTCAAGAATGTCTATTAATTATCCACCTACACTTCCATTATCGCCATGCAAGTTTTACTGGAATCGAAGTGAAGATGGCAGAAGCAACCATGGAAATATATTCTCTCGCCACGTCTGCATACGTCATTTACATAAATTCGCGTTCATTGCGTAATAAGAAGCTAATCCTCCAAGTACAATGACGACCCGTCGTGATCCTTCAAACTTGATGACACTGTGATGGCGCATTACGCGGAGATTATGTAGATGCACGCTTGTTCCCAAGGTTCGGTAGCCTGGGACTGATGCAAAAATTGTTTACGAAACCACAATCCGCTCGCTGCTCTCGTTTATGTGCCCCTTTCGCAACCGCGCCCACATTTCTCGCTCGTTAGACGATCCTGGTGCCTAAAAGAAGACGCGATTAGGTTTGATGCAAGAGACGAGGAGATATTCAAGGCAAACCATGAAGCAACTTACGTTTAACGTTGAATTGTACAGAACTACCTCGTAGAAGAGGATTCCTTGGTGCGTATCATCGCAACTGGAAATTAAATAGAAAAGAAAAACAAGACTAACTTTTAACTGAGAAAAGTAAATCACATTACTAACTCGATTATTCGCATTAATTGTGCTAGAGACGGCGGAGTAATCGATTTATAAGACGTTTTTCATAAGACGTCTAAAGGTAGGATTTCCTAGACGCGACGGGTCGCGGCGACCGGCAGCGACCCCACTAGTGCAAGGGAGAAGTATGACATCTCTTCCTCCCTTGCACTCGCTGCCGGTCGCCGCGACCCGTCGCGTCTAGGGGTGCGTTCCGTTATTCACTGCAAGTACAGTGAATCCTCGTTAGGAGCCCGTTTCTACCACGCGTTAGGAGCCCGGCGACTATCCCCACCATTTCTTGGAATCCTTCGGACGAGAGTGAGAAAACCCAATGAGCGAGCGAGAGGAAACGAACGAGTCGACACGAAGTTGCCGTCGGCTTTCGTTTCCTCTCGCTCGCTCATTGGGTTTTCTCACTCGCGCCAGTGGCCGCGCGGAATAGTGTCCAGTCGCGTTAGGAGCCCGCCGCCAGCCCCGTTCGACGGGCTCCTAACAAGTATTTACTGTACTTCTTATATGACGTCACGTGAGTGTGCTGCTAACAGCGTTCCGTTTTAATTTCGTGCATTTCGAAGCTGCTGCGAAATTGTAAAACGGAACGCAGCTGCAGTTGGTTGCACTGCTGCTGCAAATTGTCTGTCTGTGTCGTTCGTGACGTCATACATCTGTAGCAGTGCTTTCGCAGCGAACTGCTATCCATATCGGAACGCTATTGTCAGCACTGCCAGTACTTGCAGTGAATAACGGAATGCACCCTAGGAAATCCTACCTTTAGACTTTTTTTTTATTCCACATCATCCGCCCCTGCTCGGCTTTTTGGGACACCCCCAGACGCAGTGTTTTGATTACTGCACAGGGGCTCCAATAGATAAAGAAATAATAAATAATACAACACACTAATAAATAATCGGTCATCGCCTTACCGACGGTCGGTATATTACCGGCGGTAGTTTAACCGCTGCTGCTCTTCTTGCATCGACGAAGTATATGTTTCACCTATCACCACAGACCAGGTATATGTAGGATAGACTTATCATCCAATGTAATTTTGTGTCTCACGCTTGGGGGGCTCGCGAGCCCCCTTACCATTTTCGTGTCACACCCAACGTTATCGACTCAGTCACAAATAAGATTACAATCACAGATGAAGTATAGGATAGATCTATCAACCAATATTAATATTTGACGAAAATTAGATCTCGCGATTGCTTCTCTTACTTATATCTACTTTCCGTGGAGCTTTCATTACCTCTCGTGTTAATTACTAACGCCTCACTATGCTCACGCAAATGTAGGCAGAACGAGTATTCATTTTATGTGCAAATGGTAACACGGGATTGGTATCTCGACTGTATCGCTGTTGGTTGTGGGGTAGGCGATTAATTAAAACAAGTCTTTTGTTACTACAATCTAAAACTTTAATTAAGAAAGAAGTTGGAATATACATTTGTAACAGACAAGTCGCAAAGAACGAGTGGCTCCAACGAGAGCCGAGAGAAAGAATATCGATGCCCACGCGGCTTAATCAGAAAAGGAACATCTTTCCTTCTTTAAACAATAAACCATAATCGCAGTATAAGACCAAATTCAATAAAATCGGTACACGCATAACAGAGATATCGTAATATCGTCTCATGAATCTGCCGGAAAAGGTAAGATTTTTTTTAAATACTTGGCGCTGCGAAACCGAAAAAATATTAATTGTGTTAGTATTAATAATTTACATTTACAATAACTCCCTTACAATCTAAAATACATAAACATATACATATTACAAATGCAGTCAGATTTATTCTACATATATTTAACTGTAATATCATACGTAGCATATGCACACGCACACATACACACATTCACGAACGCACGCACAAGAAAGAAAGAAAAAGATTAATGCAATTTATACATACATATGTATTCAGTTTAGCAACACCAATTCGGAGAGCAGCGCCAAGTATTTTGAATAAAATAAAATATTTATTCGTATTAAAATATTTATTTGAATGCAAATATATCTGCTTAATATTATTTAATACATTTTTTTGTATAAGTAGCCATTGTTATAATAGGCGCAATTTTGTATATTAATTTTGTAAAGCTATTAATTAATTTACGACAATGTTTTTAATTGGGATTCTTTTTGATGGGTTAATTAAAATGTCCGCGATATGAGTAATGGAATGTATGCACACAGCATTTTAGCTGTGCCTATGTATGTAGTTGTGTCATCTTAAGGGCAGTTCGAAAGCACCTTTATGTACTTGCAGCTCATTTTGATTTCACATTTTTTTTTATATTGTATATTTTCTTCTATTTTTGGGGGGATTTATATTATTATCTTCTATTTTTTGTGATATTATATATTTTCTTCTATTTTTTTGTGATTTATATTATTATCTTTTATTTTTTGTGATTTATTTGTTTCATGTACTTGGCGTAATTTTTTTACTGTTTGAAAGTTTTTTTATGGGGATCTCACTTCTTTTTATAAAGATAATTCATGTACTTGGCGTAATTTTTTTACTTTTTTAAAGTTTTTTATGGGGATCATATATTACAGTAATTTACGAATATATACTTATTAATTAAGCCATGTGTGTTCATTTTTACAAGCTTTAGTAAAGTGTCCTGTATGTAGATGCTAGATAGATATTTCATAAACCAAGGAAATATTATTACGCATAATATTTCTATTTTATCTGTAGCAGAATGTGTGTGGTAGAAAGGACTGTTGTTATGACCGAGCTATGCCAGTTTTGGAAGTCACCTCTGTTCAGACGGTCGGCCAGGAGCCGCGATATACGTCACTCGGCGTAAAATAACAAACCGATATTCCACGCTTCGGAAGTATGTACGTGTGTATTGCCTCGCGAGTCCTGCCTGGTCTCCCCCCCACCTAAGCCCATATTCGCTACGCACAGCGGCGGGACACGGGGGTCATTCGTTCCGTGGACATCGTTGAGTTAAGACGCTTCGATAGCTCCATATTTAAATGGTACACGTACCTACATTATCTATCCCCACCTAATTACTTCTAATCATTATTAGTCTTCTTCTTTACTCTCTATCGTCCCTTGCTCCTACTATTAATACACTTTCGTCCTGAAATTTATTAAACATCGCGAGAAAACCGTTAGATGTTCGTCGCGTATTCCCTTCGTTGCTCAACGATATTTCTGCACATTTATTGCACACATATCGTGTCTCCGTATTCAATTACATCCCGTTTCGGGAATATTTCAAGTTTATTCGATGTTTAATTCCCTTACGAATGTTTTAATGCTTTTGTTTCACACGTGTTGCATCGTTTAGTTACAGACGTTGCGGCGAGATTCAAATGCAAAGGGCATACGACGCCATAACACTTGGCGATTAATTTGAACGGGGCTTCGGTGGCGTCTGGCCATTCCTTGCAAGAAAGATAGAGGTGCCAATACGTATGGTATACTTATTTTTCTAGTTATTTTAGTGAATCATTATTAGCTGTGAGGGTGTTGGGCAACTTTGCAGTCGGTTAGTATTGGGATCCAGTGGGAAAAGATTAAATTATCATACACTGAATAATTTTAATTACATCTGTTTAAAATTTTTAAAATGGCGTCAGTAGATGTTCACGATATATTGGAATGGTTGAATTCTATTGCATTTCGGTCGCGTTTACGTAGAATTCAATGATTTTTAAGAATCTATCTGTACGAAGCGGTTGTAATTGCAATTTACGTTCGGTTTCGGATGCAAGTTTTGTCCTTTATGTAGGGAAACTGCGTAGTTGATGGAGGACATGCTATTCGAGCATGCATAATTAACGAATTTTGAGTTTTGTCATGAATTTTGGATATTTATAAAGATCGTGATATATTTTAAAGTAATATTCGAATAACACGAACATGCTTAGAACTTTAATGACGAAAGCCGTTACTATGATTCATTTAAATGTAATAATTATTTCTGAAATAGTATATTTTGGATAATATCGTGTTACTGAAATGTGTAGCTGCTCCTATCCTCGGCTAGTTCTAAGAAAAACAATATTTTCTCGCGACAAACACTCGATGAAACAACACCTATCCCACCGTCCTATCCAATTTATTTTTCAGAGCTTGTGGCTGCGCGCAATGCAGCCAAATAGAGTCAGTGTTTATGTCGTACGAAGTTTTCTATTTTGAAGAGCACAGTTGCTCATAGTAGAGTGTCGTTTAGAATTTGGAGATACGCGAGGGTAGAGTCAGTGTTTTCTACGCAATTTTCATTCTTTCACGAGCGTCGCGGCTCTGAGCTTAGAATCGCGAGAATAGATTCAGCGGTTTGTTCGTCAATTATTATCTTTGCGGCGCGTTAGTAGTCTTCTATTTCTTTATTTATTTTTACTATTGAAAGCGAAACTCGTTATCGGAAATTAGAGTCAGTGCGTCAGCTGAAGAGGAGATTTGTGCGCAGAATATTAATGGAAAGATGTAAGTATCAATGTATTTCATTTAATTCCTGTAAAGTAGAGTTCATTCTTCAAAATTTTAGGACAAAAAATGTTTTTCTTAAAATGTTAAAATGATAAAAAGTTTCGATAATTTTGAATTGCTTCGTGATTCTTTATCAGAGTTCAAACAATCGTAACTTTAGAAATAAATTATAATCGTGATCTATTCCTTCGTTACAGTTTTGGCGCAGCTGAGCAGCCTGATGACTTTTTCCGAGCAGCCTGATGACTTTCTTTGAGCAGTAAGCAGCGGTGTTGGCGTCTTCGTCACCGGGGCACAGCGAAATGTGAGTGCGCATGCATTATGGTTCCTCTGGTCACTCAATCATGTCGTAGGACGTTTGGTCCGAATCTACACGAGTGACCGGTTGTATACGTGCTTTGGCGAGCATAATGATCGCGGGTATGGTAACCGTGCCCGTGAATTGTAACCGTGTTTTGTCTATGTATGTATTTATTAGACAAGGGCTAGGATCTTCTTGTACGCCGCGCCTTTTCAATATCATCAAATTGTAATCATAATTCCCATGATAAACGATTCCTAACGCGAATGTTTATCATTGATACATTGAATACATTGATGTAGATATTTATTAAATAATATTTATTAAAATAAGGTGCATAGCAGCTCAGAAAAGTTGTGGAAAAATCGGATGCCCTCCGATTTCGTCATTGCGACGATTATAATGACTTGGATTTCTTTTATTTTTCTGATTCTACGTGTTCAAAAGTAACTTGATGTCTAAATGATGATAACAGACAGAAAAGTGTAATTCCTTTCTTACAAAGGTCACTCGTTTGCGTACACAATAAAATAATTAATTTCCATATGCAAGAAGACAATTATTGAGGGTGGGCAAATTTCAGATTCAAAGTAATTAGCATGATAACATACTTTCTGGTTTTATGAAATTTACTTTGACGATGGAATCGCCTGTTTTAAATTCTGAAAGTAAATTCTTCATGATTTAGAGTCATTTTCTTAAATACTTCAATTTTAGAGTCTTTTTTCTTGCTAATTGAATGTCGAGTAGAGTCATTTTTCTTCATCTAAAGTAGAGTCATTTCTTATTTATCAAAGTTTAAACTATTCACAAGTTGAAAGTCAAGTCATTTTGCTTAATTATATAAAATGAAAGAATACCTTACCTTGCTAGACACTATACAGACTAATCATACTTTCTAGTTGAGGATTTTCAGGATATCTTTCCGTACCCACTGCCTTTTAACTCACCCACGTGCCCATGCGCTACTTGGGTGAGTAAAGGCAATGGGGCATGATGACTTTGTTTATTAATTAAATACATGTCGGCGGCTGGCATTGCGTTAGTGTATCGTGCACGCCGCATTTTCCACCTGTGTGTGTTTGTGTGGTTAGGCGGTGGAATTTGCGTCGGAATTTTTATCAAAGACCTTGTTAACAAAACTATAAAATTACATTATTATTCATTGCGATAATGATATCAATGTATCATATTCCTTGTTGCGCACGATGATCATTCTAGTAAATAATCTTGGAATATGAAACTCAATCAATCTCGTGCAATCAACCGAGAAAGTAATAACGATTGATGTATGTACATAATACGTACAGTGCACATTGTTTGAAATTGAAAATAATTAATTGCTATGTTAATCATACGTATACGCAATGGTCACTGCCTTTGCCAGCCGATTTCAGTGAAAACTGGTACGTACCTATTAGTGTGTGATTGTGGTCAAGCTCGGGTGACGGAGTCGTCCCGGGACGGTCTCTCTAGTGTAGGCTTTGCACCCGGGCGGCGATGCTTGAGAATCGTGGAGCGGGTTGACGGCGATTGTGTTTGAGAGACTGTTTTGCCATTTTTTAAATATAGGTGTAGTTTAGGATAGGTAACTTACCTTTTGGTACGAATGTGTGACTTAAATATAAGTAGGTAGGGCCGGGGCAGGTCATCGTATTCTCTGATCGCATGTTCCCTCGCGCGATGACCTGCTTTCAGGAAATTTGTGAGAAAAGTCGACGGCGAGACTAGCGCGAGTGGGGTATGCCCTCGCTTCTAGCCTCGCTGTGTCGACTTTTTGACGCCAGTGGGACATTGCACATTGTCGCTGGTCGCGGTCGGCAGGACGGGCTTGAGCGGGCTATTAACTTTCAGAAGGGCGGACCGCCCGAAGCAAGAAGTGGCCAAAGAGCCGAAGATAGCCCGGCCAGAGAAAAGGCCACATCATGTGGGCTACCAAGAATGGCCCTGCATCTTCGGGTGCAGGGTTATTCTTCTTTTGTCATTATGCTTGCCTGTAGTTGTAGTAGTAGCAGTAGTTTGGTTGGCAATAGGCTGACCCCCCTTAAATTGAGCATACCGCGTTTTCAATTAGGGTTGCGAAGAAGATTACGGGTCCGGTTAGTGTTGCGACTAAATGTTGATCACGGTTTGAATTAGCGTTGCGTATCGAGTATTCCCCGCGTTTGGTTCCAGCATAGCGTTGCGAATTAATATCGACCGTGGTTGTTTGTAGTGCTCCGAATAAAGAGTCGCGATTGTTTTTGATATTTTCTTGTGTTTTAAATTCGAGTTACTAGAGTTTGATTTATTGCATTACTTTTGATTCATAGAATTGTTTTTATTAGAGTTGCGATGCGGCTGATCGCGTTTTTTTAATTAGTCTTCCTAGTTTGATTCTTAATATTCTTTCGGGTTAGTGTTGCGATGATGACTGATCGCGTTTGTAATTAGTGTTGCGCCCCCAGCCCCCAGCCCCTAATGCCCCAAAACTGTCCTGGGACATGTCTGGAGACATGTTCCTGGGACCAAGGAGTCACGAGCAGCTGGATTTGCTGCACAGCCTTCAGGAAGGCTGCAACGAATTAAAGTTAGAGTTGCGTATTACGAGACACAGGTGCACTGAATTTTTATTAGTTTTGCGAAAAATGAAACCACCTACGTGGTGGTTCTCGGTAGCTTTTATATTTTTCAGAGTAGTATAGCTCTTTGGGAGCTTTTTTGTTTGCTATTCGGTATTTGTAACAAGTACGGTAGAATTTTCAGTAATGAAGCACCATCCGGGAATTTTGAAGTTGTTTGACAAATTAGTGCTGCGAGTAGTCCAAAGTCCTAGTGACTATGCTCGGGAGTTGATTTTAATCTGTAATAAGTTAGCGTTGCGAAAGAAAGAAGCGGTCCACTCACGGTTTTCTTGCATTAATGAGTGGAAAATGATCTGCTGCCCTTCTGGCTACTGATCATTTTTTCTAGCAGCCCTACGCGGCTGCACCTTCCTCCTCCTCTTACCACTCACCTACCCACCCTTGAATCGAGTGTTTGTCGCTGGAAATATTTATTTAAAAGTATATTCATATCTTGCAAAAAAATGTTTTTTATCTTTTTTAGAATATTTTTAAAATTGAAGGTCCAATTTTCATAAAATGGCATCGGAAAAAATTTATTTTATGACTGAAAGAATGGCGATGAAAGGTGTGATTCATTATTTGTAACAGAAATTACAGATTTCTGACACACCTCCATTCAATTGAAGTTCTATTTAGAGTCTTTGAAAAGTAGTAGCAGCTATTCCTCATTAGCGTTGCTGGTTTTTGCATAGTAACTTCGCCAATCGTTGTATTTATTTTCGGATTGATAAGAAATGGAGTTCTTTATTTTTATAAAGTTTCAACATTCCTTTGCATTGATCAAAATTCACCCGCGATTGATGCTTAATTTGATGATGTTGAAACGAAATTTGCACTGAAAAAGTAGGTAAATGCAATTCGGCACTTTGTATTGATAGTAAATTTTCAATACTAATGCGTGCTCGTTGTTGCCACTTTCTGTATGAAAGTAACTTCGTTTACTGTGCAGTAAAGTGCAATTATTCCAATCTTGAACATTTGCATAAATGTTTTTGATTATTGTATAGTCGAGTCATTGATACATACCTAAACTTTGAAGATGCCAATTAATGAGAAATTAGAAGGAAACTAGAAGCAAAGTGCTTAAATTTTTTAGAAGCTTAAAGCTTCTTTTTCATCAATTGCTAAAGTTTTGATTGCCTACCCTTGTCTGCTGACAATGAAGCAGTATTTTTTAATCTTTTCCTTCTTTCATCTTAATACCAAATCGATATTGCATATTGAGTTCTGGCTTGTAGCTTCAAATATGATATTTCAATATTTTGGGCAATAGTGATTCAATGAAAATACTATATTTGTTGAAATTACATTACTTAATCGAGATAGATTGTAGGTACTAATCCACTGATAAAGTTTCTGTTGCAGAGTATTATGTGCGAAGAATATTGCAAAAAGAGGATTTCAGGTTCATCATCCATGAGAAACCAAAACTCAAGGAATTTTTATTAATACTTTTGAGAATGTTTCAGGTATAAACATCGTGGGTCCATCGAGGGAAGTAAGAAACACGCGACACATTCAGATTTATATTAAGCAGGTCATTATTTAAATTTAAGTAGATATGTACATGGTTAGGTAATGTGTTTAGTGGCCACTTAGAATTAAATAGTTTTTAAGGAAAAAAATAAACACTGCAGTGTTTAACTAAATATAAGTAGCAATTATTAAATACGAGCGCTCGTATATGTAGGAATTATTAGTATTTAAGTAGGCATAGGAAATATGTACTGGCATAGAAAAACTTTTTGCTAAAAGTTTTACCCTATAATGATATATCATTATCAGTGTTTTCCCTGATAATTTCCCCAAAATTTTCCCCCCTTTCTCTTTGTTTCATTCCCAATTTTGTGAATAATTATCATGGTAGGAATATACCAGATATTCTTAAAATTTGAAATGAAAGAAACAAAGAAATGTTTTAAATTCTGCGTAGCTTCATCGCGGTAGCTTTTTACAGAAGGACTCCTTTTGTTGCCCGGTTGTGGAGCGATCGAGGATCGTTTTGCAACCCTGCATCAGGGGGATTTATGGAAATGAAAATAAATTTTTGCATAAAAGGAGGGCGGATGGGCCGCGGTTAGGGCGGGTCTCCACTCGCAGCGCCTCCACGTGGTGAGACCTGGGCAATCTGTGTTATTTGAAGTATAATTACTAATCGTATCACAAGTAACATTGTAATACAATTATTAATTCCATGACAAATAATACGAGCCGATTGGCTGCGATCATCTATTTTCATTAATCTCTATTCCATCCGTCCAGAAGCGATTCCAAATATTTATCCTTCAATTACATTTTATTTCTCCAATAATATTAAAAAAAAGACTCCAATAGCAATGTTGGTGGCATATTTCCCAAACGGTTGTTCCTTGAGTCCACGTGAGTCGTTGACAAATCGAGCCAAGGCGTAGCGTAACGAAAGCCTGCCCTCTATGTCAATCTGTCACTCTAAACAAGTCACACGTATAGTTCATGAACAGAGGCCGCTGAATTCAGTCCTCAAATTATGGGTCGGTAACACAGTTTGGGCGGTGACACGAAGTCCCATAAGGTGATAGGTCTATCCTATACTTCGTCGATGCTATCACCTAGCGGTTCATGTAGTGCCGAAGTATCCCGGGAATGTCCGATCAGGTCTGTCCTATACTTCGTCGATGGTAGGACGTGTTCTGCACATTATAAGATCCTTTTTGGTAATCAAGAGGAAAAGAATTCGCCAAAATGCTTCGCGGTTACGAAACTATCAGATTTCTTACGGATAAGCAAATGGTGATATTAGATATCGGAAGCGCGTATACAAAGTATGAGGGCATTTGCAATATTGTTATTTTCTTGGCAAGTATATTGTATATGTGATTTGTTTATAGATTCGGCTACGCTGGCGAAGCTGCACCAAGGAGCATAATAAGGACAGAGGTGAAGTGCTCGGAAACCAAAGAGATTCGGAGGATTTACGATTACAAGGATACGGAAGATTTGTACCAATTACTCGTCGACTTCTTACAAGCTTTATTCTTCAAGTACCGATCGTAGTCCAACGTGTAGTATTATTTCTACTTCACGTTACATACTAATTCTGTGTTCTTTCCGACAGGCACGTTGTGATAAGCCCGAAGGATGCCAGAATTGTTGTTTTGGAGTCGACGCTTGCCCCGCTGCAATTCAAAGATACCCTGGCTAAAGTAATGTTCCAGCATTTCGAAATCGGTTCTCTGTTGTTACTGCCTACTCATCTGGCAACCATCAGCACCTTGGGTACCAATACAGCCCTAGTTCTGGACGTCGGATACAAAGAGGCTACTTTGATCCCAATCTTTGAGACCGTGCCGATTTTAAAGGCCTGGCAGGCTCTTCCATTGGGAAGTCAGATCGTACACGAGTGAGTTTGAAACCACGCGGTACATGCACGTTTATCCACTTAACTCACGCGCATGGGAACACACAAATAGTCGAGTAATCAGTCCCTGTCTTGAAGATGAAATGGGATTTTGTATGCGCCAACGCTTTGCTCTGAGTTTTTGCGTCCTTTTCCCTTGGACCTGAGGACAAATATCGCGGTGATTGTCCGAAGAACGCCACGCAAGGCATCTGTCCTCGTATGCACGAGTTCTGAGTTAAGGGGTTAGTCCACTGGGACGGTTTGAAAAATTAAGCTATTTTTAAAGATTTTTTTCTCCGTAGATACAACATATAATGCAATAAATCTTTTTGGTATACAAGGCGCTCGCATTGGCGCGATATATATTTAAAAAAAAAACTGTTAAAAATGTAAAATAGATTTCTTTTTACACCGTCGATAAGTGTATTAATAAGTAGACAAAACATTATTTATGTTGGACAATTCCGTTTACTAAAACATAAATCCTAAAAAATGACAATTTTTCACAACTTCACAGCGGACTGACCCCTTAAGGGGACCTTCCGGTCTAAAAGTCGATTTTTTTTTATTTAATTTTTCGAATGTTCAACCTTTTAGGAATACGTGTTTAAAAGGATTTGTTGAAATTCGTAAAATTCCAGAAGTTATAGGCATTTGAGTAGCGGCAAATGCATGGGCAACAACCGGGCACTCGGCGCTTACGTAAACCTTTAAACGCGTTTTTCTCGAAACAGTGTTCTCAAAACGATGGGACCTGTATTTCCAAAAGTTATTATCCGATTCGACTGAACCTTTTTTTATTTTGAAGAATATACTTCTGGCTAGGGGGGGGGGGGGGCTAGAAAAATTACAAAAAATTGAAAATTTATAATTTTCAAAGGCGTTGAAAGGACGAAAAGTACAGGGAAAAGTGATTTCAAACTTCAAGTGTCGTTATTTTCTAAAAAAAAATGTCATTTTTTTTATTTTTTCTAGCCCCCCCCCCCCCCTAGCCAGAAGTATAATCTTCAAAATAAAATAAGTTTCAGTCGAATCGGATAATAACTTTTGGAGATACAGGTCCCACCGATTTGGATCAATTTTTTGACACCTTGACTTTAACGACTCCCCAGGGCCGTCTGCAATAATTAATTATAAAACAAAAAATATATTTCTATAACTTAAGACATCCTTAAGACAATGCAAAAAGTCCCATTAAATTATATATAGTAGTTTTCCTTTAATTAATTCCTAAAAATCACCTATTTTTTTGGGCTCTAGACCGGAAGGTCCCCTTAAGTGGATAACTATGTAGACGGCAACGGTCGATATACCAACATTAAAACATGTGTATTTATTCGATAGGTATCTGATGAAGGCTTTGAAAGAGGCATCTCCTAACGTAGATATAACAGAGAAGCTTGTCGAAGATATGAAAGTCAGGACATGCTTCGTTACCACGCTGGAAAGGTCCAGTAAATTAGGCACGGCGGAAGCTCCTACTCCCCCTCCCTCGGTTAAATATCCCGGAGTCAAAAATATCAACATACCCGGTGAAGTTAGGGAGAAAGCGTTCGAAGCATTGTGGGAACGAGATAACGATAATCTTAGTATACCCACGATGATCCTAGATGCCATTCTTCAGGTACGATTCGAACACGAATCTTGTTATTCCAACGTTTCTTTTCGACGCTTTAATCGCAATCCCTGTTACAGTGCCCGGTAGATACCAGGCGACTTCTGGCTGAAAATATCCTGTTAATTGGTGGCACAACCATGGCCAAAGGTTTCATAGGACGTTTGAAATCTGAGCTGCTGGCTCTAGTTAAAAGTAGCCTCTATAGCGATAAACTAAAGATCGATACGTTCAAGTTCCACACTGCGCCTAGCAAGCCGAATTACACTGCCTGGCTAGGAGGTGCCATTTTCGGAACCATAGACTTACCGTCAAGATGCGTGACGAAAGAGAATTACTTGAAATCTAACCGAGTCCCCGACTGGGCTAGTTTAATAGATAATCAAAGAGACGAACTAGTGGCTTGCGAAGTCTGAAACGTCATCTAATTCAACAGAGTTATGTAATATTTTTGTAAGAGAACTAACATGAATCGATCGCTCTATTTATATGTACATATGGAAAAGCATAATCTTTATTTATTTTCTGTTTCTTACTTTTGTATCTCATACGTTTAGAAGTCTAATGCTAGTGGAGTTAAAATGTATTAAGGCTTAAGATAAGTGAAATACACAGTATGGCGAGAATTCCAAATATCTTTTATTCGTAGAAAGTGTATTACAGAAATGTGGATTTTATATTACAGACTTCCGATCGCCCAGATCGGTATTACAGAGTCGTCAGGAGTGTAAGCTTCTCGTTCAGCTGGAGTTGTGTCTTTATTAACTGCGAGAGCGCGACGACCATCAATAGATCCTTCACATTACTGTTAAACATCTCGTCGAATTGATCGCTGGACATTTTGGGAACAGAATGCACCATGTCCAGAAGAGCACGGCCCACCTGAAGCGACGTTAATCGTACAGTAACACTTGCGTCGTAGAGAAGATTCGTATAAGCCGTCGACGTGTACATACTTGATTGTCCGGAGGCTGCTTCGAATTCAATACGTCGTCGACATACGCCAGCACTTGCTCCAACATCGAGGAGAGCTTGACGCTGGCCTGCGCTATCTGCGCAAGGTCCATCATTGGTTCAATACCGCCGCCTGTTTTCAAGCTACCCAGCTGCGAGTGCGGCGGCAGCTGAGTCTTAGAACATAGCTGTAGTCCGACGACCTCTGGCTCGTAACATGTAATCTACACAGACGCACCGATTGTTAGTACCTACATTCCGTATCGGTATGATAAAGCATCCACCAAGCGACGTACTTGTACTTTAACAGGAGTGAACATGGAACCTTGTTTCCCGTTAGGCACTCCCAGTGGAACGCACACGTAAGCTTTAATCGCCATCCTAGTGGTATTCGCTAACGTGGTATCGACGGTCAAGTGAACGGGATTATTGCACTCGCGTACATAGTATTCGTGTATGACCGAGGAATGAGTGGTGACCTGTAACGTTCAGTTGAATCGGGGTCTCGTTAACGCTCCAACTTCGTCTCGTACGCGACGCAACGTAAACTACCTCGGTCCCAGTCGCCCACCATCCGACTATGTTCTCCTGCGCGTTCACCCTGTGGTTCAAGTCGTACAGATCAATGCCATACGTCAAGTCAGCTTCCACCTGGCTCTCGGACTCTTTATGCGGCACGCAGAAACAGTTCGTAACTTCCACGATCCCCTTCTCCACGGTTCCTGTGAATATCAGTGCATTAGGTAAAACTTCTGCAAAGCCCAGTCGCTGTCAAAGCACCTATGGTAGTAAGTTCCTAATGGAATTGCCGTCGCATAGTTTTCTAAACGTAAGCTTGCAAGTTACCCAATAACGTCCCGATGACGCGATGGGAATCGGCTTTGCGACGCTCGAAAGCATCGACGACTTGGAAGAGGACGACAGGATGGACCTTCACGGTTAAGTTGAGCGCCATGTTCGCGGATAATTGCCTCGACGGAAAGGAGTCACGCTGCCCACGTTACTTCTCCTCCTCGAAACAAGTTAACCTAAATAGATCGGGAACTAAGTGTGTTATCCTTGCCGATGCTTGCTGGCGAGCTTTTCGAACACGTTGGCAAAGAGTAGGTATAATAAGAGGCGTCACTCGACAAGGACAGAGATAACCTAGGGAAATCACTAGACAACCAATTTAAATGCCCATTCGGCAATGATCGCTAAGCTTCGGCAATGATCGCTAAGCTTCGGCAATGATCGGTCAACTTCGGCAATAATCAGCCAATTGCGGTAAGGTACATTTAGTCGATTTGAATATCCCGCTCGAAATAGACAACCAATTTAAATGCCAAGGTCAAGCAAGGACTTCAAAGGTTCCGCCCGGAGTGACGCCTCTTATTATACCTACTCTTTGCTATTAAGCCAAATGATACCAAAAAAAGCCAGAAAAAAGCCAAATAAGTTTGAAAAATATATTTGTAATTAAATTACAATAAAAGATCGAGATCCAGATTCTTGTCGCTCGAATCATAAACAATTTTTGTGCTTAAATTTTGCAGCATTTGTTGTGTCACACTAAAATTATTGCAACGTTTTTGTGAGAGCACTAGTTCTGCTCTAATTCTAATGATGGCATCAAGAAGCTTCAGCTGCATTCTATTCCTTGCCTTTGTCTTAACTGATGATACGAGAGAAAAGATCCTCTCAACTACTGCATTGCTTACAGGAGTTATTAAGCAAGTAAGAATAAATGTAGCAAGCTCCTTAAACCTCTGATGCCGAAATATGCCAATCCAAAACTGCTCTGTATCTGTAGGGATTCCATCTTTTTTAAATATAGCTTCTTCTTCCCAATCAACAAAAATCATTTTTCTATACTGTTCTTCGCGATTGGCGGCAATTTCGAAAATGTCATGCCGCTCGAAATTTCCGCCAATCCCTGGTAACCGCTACCTAGCGGTCACTAGCGGTTGAGTCCGCTGAACGCAGCCATTTTCATTGGCAGGGACCAGAAATCGTAAAGTTTTATTGTTGTATTGGTATATTATCTTACATCATGCTTTATAATATATCATTATTTATGGAATTATTTAAAAATGGTAAAAAAAGCCAAAAAGCCAAATGAATTTTTCAACGCCAACTAGTGATGGCTAGAACCGTGATTTGTGAATCACGAGTGATCCGATCACGTTCGTTCCCAATCACGGTGATTTTTCACAGTGATCCGTGATTTTCGTGATCGCTTCTGATTGGTGCAGGCAGAACAGTGATCGCTTCTGATTGGTGGAGAGTATGACAGCTCTTTGCACGCTTCCACATAACCCCAATTTCTAATTTCTCTCGAAACATTCTCAAGTCCTCACTGTTCTTATAGAATTTCAGTTGTACACTTTGAACCAATGTTATCGTTCTTGATCTATTTAAATTAACGAATATTTATTCACTTTAGTTAAAAAGTATAATGTATATGTGAATACTTTTAGACAATCAAATCAGTGCGTGCATATATTGACTATTTATGAATGTTATACTATGGGCGGTATTTTCAGTCGTTGCTTATCCTTAAGCAAATGCTTAAGCATTCGGCATCCTTTATTAGCTACTAGGTTAGTAGAAGATGCCGCATGCTTAAGCATTTGCTTAAGAATAAGTACCGACTGAAAATACCGCCCTATATATTCGCTGAATTAGCACACTTTGACTATAACACAAGCTATATTGAAGTATTTTATAAAAAATAATTCAATCATGATCAAGAATTAAAGATCACAGTATTCACAGTGAACAACTTCACTCGAGGTAAGAAAATCACGATCACCGTCGTGATTTACGTTAAATCACGACCGTGATCGTGATTCTGCGATCACGGTGATAAATCACCGTTAGTGATTTTGCACTCCATCCCTAACGCCAACCAAGTTGAAAAAAGGCCAGATTTCTGGAATTTGGCCTCAAAAAAGCCAAATTGGCAACCCTGTGCTGGTGTTGCGTGACCACGTGAACGTAGCCACGGAATTGCATACAATCGATATGTAAATCAGGAGCGAAATTTAAAAGCAGACATTTGCGTGTGATCAAGGAGAGGATTGTTAAGGATACGCGATGCGGATGGCATGCGTGGGAAAGATCGTAGGCAGAGTCTCAATTAATAGACCCCGCAACGAATCGCGAGTTTCTTCTAAGTCACGTAATCTTTTGAGAAGGCCGTGTCCTTTGTTAATCTTTAGGAGTGCCGATTGACACCAAAAGTGTTGGCGATGTTAAGGATGTCATAAATTTCCTTCAAGGGTTGTTTTCTCGATCCTCGGAGTAGAGCCTAGGGTAGATGTCCCGATTAACGTGCTCGGTCCCAATTACCGTGCTTTTGTACTTAAAGACGCCGTACAAAAAAACTCGCGTAAATAAATAAGGAAATAAATTTTTTTAATTAAGTTACACTATTAATGTATGTGTTACAAACGAGAAAGTTGCGTTTTTAAACAACTAAACCATAGTAAAAAAAATTTCAAAAATGCATATGAAGATTTCGATGGATTTACCTAAATCCTTACCGGAAACGGTAAGGAACACGTACTTTACAGAAGTGAATAAATTGATAATTAGCATGATTTGCACTTATGTAAAGTGTTTATTATATTATAAAAGGTTCAAGTTTTATGAAAAAATAGCAAAATGAGCACTTTTGAAACGTTTTCGTATTTTTAAAGTGAATCCGGTAATTGGGACAGGAATTTAACACTTGTCCCTATTACCGTGACCCTCGAAGCCCACTGGCTCTCTCTGTAACTGCTAAACCTAACCTTACTTTCGTTTCCCAGAACGGGTGAACAGAAATTTATATTTGCATATTTTGCTTTTGTAATGAAAAGGTTATATTAAAATTACATAAAAACACCTCTCGTAGAGCAAAAAAATGTTTCGAACAGTTCCAAGTTGAACGACATAACCTAACCGCGGGAACGCTATTCGAAAACGGGCACGGGAATTGGGACAACGCATTTTTTCAGGGCACGGTTACTGGGACAAAAACATGTATTTTTATTTCAATTAACAAAATATGAAAAATTAACATTTTCAACCCGAAAAAAATGCCTTAATAAAGAGAAAGGTTCAAAATACCAATATAAATTTTCACCAAGCAAAATTATAGTGAGAGAAGTCAGTTATTAATTCCGTCGTGAGCAAGTCGGCGTCAGGGCACGTTAATCGGGACATCTACCCTACTTTCTCTTCCCACGTGGGCACCCGGCTGCGTAACGGAAAAGCGCGCTTCCCAATCAGTGTGTAATTCAATGATCAATCGTGAAAATTAACCTAGAAGCCTTTTACTGACTTACTTCTTATCTCAACATTAACATATATGCTTTGTTATCTTTTCGCTTCGTTCGCTTTATTGTTTCCCTTGAATGCGTATTTCTATTTTCTTCTCGATTTATGTTACATGTTCTTCAAACGACACGAATAATACGTTACGTATTGTATCATAATGTATTTTTCATTTAACATCAGAGAGGCTACTTCACATGTTTTTATTAGACAAGTGTTTTTCTTTTAAACCCTGAAACCGCCAAACTGACAGGTGTAACCAGTGTTGCCACCTCTACGGAGTTTTCCGTAGCTTTACGGATTTTTTATCTTGCCTACGGACCTACGGATTTCTGATCTTTTTTCTATTGTTATCGTAATGGTATGGTCAACAAATGAATCATTTTATTGTAGCGACATCAGTCGCCACGTGTCTTCCGCAGGGTTGCCGGGAATGTTCTTGATGGACAAGATTATCAGTAGAGGGGGAACCCCTACAGGAGCGGGTGGAATTTCAATACCCCATTATAGGACTCCACGATTAAATTAACAAGATAACAAAATTTCGTCTACCGTTACACTGCTAATAATGCTAACGCAAAAATAATACTAATACGAATGTACTATTATGAATGATATTCATAAGCTCCAAATAAACAGTAATTATTATCAGTGTGAAAGTCGAAGAAATTTCGTGCGATGAAAAGTCCGAAATTCAAACGAGCCGATTACTGACAGAACGGCCACGCGAGTGTGGCGCTGCGATTCGCGTCGAAGTGGGTAGCTGGTACGGTGCTTGGTGGTCGCGCTCCCAAAACGCATCGGCGTAGAGAAGAAAAAAAAAGGGAGAAGGAAAGTACGGTTGCCCGTAAGAATAGCACGGCGAAGAAGAGTGAATCACGCGATGCGATTAATGTTAAAGTGAATGGAATGTGTTACTGTCATGTAGCACGTACAATGACGTATAGACGTCAAGAGCACGCGAAGTACTTATTTTTTTTTCACTGTTATCATGGGTTCCAGATTGAGGCAAGTGAATCTTTCTCGCCCCCCGAGCTGATTTCTAATGGTTACCGTCGCTGTAGATACTTCTGTACGCGTTCCTCTCGCCTGACATTCGTACAGCACTGCGTTCCCCTTTCGTATGGCAAATAAAGCAAGTGAAAGTACCCTTTGTTTAGGAGTAGACTATATTGCCCAACTCTTGCGCAATTGCAACATAACGTATGACAGGCGATAGGTTTTACGATACAACGTTGAATAGTCAACAAGCAGCTTAAATGTAGCAGACGATAGCGATGGGACGTATGTTTGTCTCAGGCATACATATTGCGCAACGCAGCGACACGCGTTTAGTTAGCTGGAAGAATTCTCTATCGCTTAATCGAGATAAATGCGAAAGGTGCATCTGGAACGTTAGCGTTACCAAAAGGAAATAGATTCTTATTCATTCCATGAGCGTGCCACTAGCCTTTCTTTTATTTTCTTAAAGAGTCGTCTAAACGGATCGTTCAGTAATTTGTTAGCGTACACGCGTATGTACGTATCGCCAGCTTAAATAGATCCGTATTGTAATTACCCAGGCATGTAACATTTCCAGGGACAATGTGCAACATCTGTTTGAATGCTTCTGCGAAGTAGCTGCGCCGTTAGGTGAGAAACCGCCTTGGATACTGCAAAAGTATCCTAGTTCGTTCGCGGACGAGGAAATACTCAAATCGGTCCCTAAATTTGCGTACCCTTGCGAAATAGAGAAGTAAGTTACGAGAAATTAGTTTTAATCGATCGTGCGTACGCTTGCGTTACTACATTCGACCCCTATATTTGTTCCAGCTTGCTGGTGCAGCATTTCTCATTCGTGCTCACTAGCATAGACTCGAAATGGACGTTTGGATTCTGTCGGCACGACCCCAAAACGGATACAGCTCTGGTAATCTTGAGCGCTCTACCATGGCACGAAATATTTTACAAGTTAGTGTTCACCGTTTAGCGCAATGTTTAAAACGATAGATAAATTTAACCGACGTCCCTATATCTGTGCGCAGGCTTTTAAACAATATCGCAACATTAATGAGCAGCGGCACCGGAGAAGATCTTTGGAAGTTTCTTGAAACTGTATACAAGAGTACAGTTCCCATTCCTGGTAGCTCTATATCCATCCCTGTACCAAATTCCAAAGTGGTAAGCGATTTCCTGGATGTTATTTATTAAGCATTACATGTTTTATTCAACGTCAATGATTTTCAGAACTTTCTATGCCAAAGCCCGAAGCAATTTCAACTACCGAGCATACCGGAGAACGTAAGTAATTACAGAGTTCGTTTAACGTCTCTAAGGAATGGTTTTAATTTCACACGAAATTTTCGCAATTTCAGAGGAACTTGACCGAATATTATAGCGCTGTCGATGCTCACAATATGATGATAGTATTTGCTTCTATGTTATACGAGCGGCGGATTATTTTCACCTCGAAACGTCTTTCAAGATTAAGCGCTTGCGTCCAAGCGTGCAACGCTTTAATTTACCCAATGATTTGGCAACATATATACATCCCAGTTTTGCCACTGGCTTTAATTGATTATTTATTGGCGCCAATGCCGTTTTTAATCGGAGTGCCCGTTCCGACGCTTCAGGTATTTGCGCGGAGTATACTTAATTAACGAATTACTAATTCTACGCGCTGTGTATATATATATCTTCAATCGCATCTTTCAGAGAGTACGCAAAAATGATTTAGGGGAGGTAGTTATCCTGGATGCCGATAATAACACTATAGAATCGCCGTTCCAAGATCTGGAGTCGTTACCTCAAGATGTAGTTCGTATAAAAGCATAATTCTATACTTGCGATGACGAACTTATACTTAAGAATCGAAACACATCTTAAATAATAAAATAAAGAGTTTCTTTGTCCCAGGTGGTAAATTTGAAGAAGGCATTACGTAACAGACCAGCGCTTCTCGGGGACGGGGTGTCGAGGGCGTTCTTGCGAGCCTTAGTGCAACTGACTGCTGGTTACAGGGACGCGTTGACTTTAGAGCAAGGGCAGAGCATCACTTTCAATCAGAATGCTTTTGTGGAAAGCCGACCATCCTCCATGCAACCTTTTTTACGGAAAATGTTGGAGCTGCAGATCTTTCAACAGGTACGGGAAAGGATATGTTACGCGAATCTGCGACGCTTTGCAATTCAATTTCACCCACGTGTGAATTTCAGTTTATAGAAGAAAGACTGAACATGCTTAATTCAGGGCTTGGCTTCTCGGATGAATTCGAAATGGAAGCTTGCAGCTATTCCGCGAAATCTGGTAGTAAATTTATGCAACAATATCGGGAGTGGACTTACGCCATGCGAAAGGAGAGCTCCGCGTTCTTCCGCAGTGTGAAAGATAAGGTACATCGATCGCTCCCACTATTCTTAAAGAATTATTGCCAGACATCATCCTTGAGTAGAAGCGCATAGTCAAACTCTCATTTTGTATTTCTGATTGCCTCCAATTCCAGGCCAATCCAGCAGTAAAGTATGCAGTTAAATCAGTAAGTTTAGATGGATATATATCAGACACAGTGTTTCCTTTCTCGCTAACCACGCATTCGCCAAATTCTCTCCGCATTATCAGTTCTACTAATTTGAATGTTCCCGACTAAGAGCATAACTTCTTCGCTACTTGCACACGTTAATCGCCATCATAAACGCCATGTGTGTACATCATACAAATCTGTTTCAATAACAACCGTTACGGAGAAGCAAAATTAATGGAAGGCAGCGTAACAGTAGTGGGCCTAATATTGCATCATTTAACTGTCGAACACAATATAATATCTAATATTAATATTATTTCATGCGTATCCGTGTAGGACTTTCTTAGCTCGGGCACTTATTTTCACAAGAATTATGTTCGCAGGTGAAAGACAAAGGGAAGGACATGAAAACGGCATACAAGGGTTTAAAATGGAAAGGTGCGTGTAAGGCTTGTTGAATTGCACTTTGCAAGGATCTCTTATTTCTTCGTTGCTCCAGGGCGATCGAACAGAGGCGACACGAGCATGAGATTTCATCAGCCAAGATCCGCACCCAGTTCGCCCACGTCGGATAGGAGGTCCATCGATTTTACGTCTCCGCCGAAATCGCCGAATGGCTTCACAGCCACCACGAGCTACAGGAAAGATCTTCGAATACGTAATAGTAATTTCACCGATTCGAGGTATGCTCGCTTCATTCTTCTTCCAGTCAGGGACCGATCTAGCTCTTCTGTCGCTCTGGGCAAAAATCATTTTTGCCACCTTTTATATTTAATTTTAAAATATAATTTTTGAGTGAGTTCAATTTTTCGTAGGTATTTGTTGGATAACAAAAGATTTAATTTGAGAAAGATCGATTTGAACAGAATTTATGTGTTTGATACTAAATTGAAACATGTAGGCGTTACCTACTTTTTACCGCTTTTTCAAAAAGCTTTACTTGTTTATTTCATTTTCTCTTTCTACCAATTTGACGCTCCCATAGATCGGGCCCTGTTTCCAGTTGTATAGACTCGTTTCATACGTAAAATTACGTAAAATTACAGCAGGAAGCAGTACTCGCCATTAAGCCCCAGCTCGCCAGAGGAATCTGACTCCCCGCCAGAACGGGTGAACATCGATCTTATGCAAGAACTACGTCATGTGATATATCCAAATACACCTCCAGTTGATAGAACAGTAAGCATACCTTAAAGGAAATCTGATTGGTTCACTGTGGAAACGTTTCCCCCCGTAACTTAAATGTATCGCAACGTGCCGCTTATCACAATCTGTATGTTCTTGCAGTCAGCATCAATAGCATGATAGAAATTCATGATGCAATTCACATATGCCGATATTGAGCACTCGGAATTATGAATCATGCATGTACCATCTGTCTTTCATTTTTTTTTTTTTTTATATATATCTAGATACGAGTATTCGTTGCATTAGGAACATTTGTATCTAAATTTACTTAACGTGCACGAACATTGCAGGAACTACGGTACACACTTATTGATTTACTTGAGTTAATGAATATATTTTCGATCGATATGTTTAAGACCGTCGTGCATCACTTTCAGTTGAAACCAGTGCGCAGTTTAGACAGCTTGAGACCTGCATGGAGTGGGCACTTGCGACACGGCCCTCCACCTAGTACAGTCACAAACCCAATCGAGACCACCTCCGCCAAATCTTTGTCCAACGTTCCATCGTCCATCTTAATTAATCCAGTTGCTCGGTCCAACGTTCTGTTAGATACGGATGGCACGCCGGTCGCCAATACACAGGTCGGCGTAAGTAAAACGGCTGCGCTCGATTCTTTGGCCTCGCAGAGCCAAGCGACCGACAAAGGGTCGTCTTTATTTGTCTCGCAGAGAAATACAGGCGATACACAGTCGAGCGAACTCAAAGCCCATACGAATGAACTCATAAAGTACAATTACAACGCGTCCCTGCATTCGCAGAAAGTAGATTCGAAGCAATCTAAAAGCTACTCCGAACGTTGCTCAAAAAACATTAGATATCACACTGATGATATTCTTACGAATTGTGATTCGGAAGCTGGCGACAGTTCTTTTGACACGCCTCTGAAACATTTAGACGCTAATGCCCGCGTTAAAGAGAACGATCCTTTCGATACGAGCAAAGTGTTCACGCCTTCCTATTTGCAATCATCGGTGTTTCAATCTACAAACGCATTGGTATCTGTCAATTCTCACGTTCCATCCCATGCATTCAGTAGTACATCCTGCTCTGCGCATTCAAAGGTAAACGCCACTGTTCACTACTTATTTTGTTCGCAATTCTATGTTCGCTTTTCAATGATCATCGTGTAATCGTTAAACGCATAACGTACCTATTTGCCCTGTGATCCTGTTTTACTACGATCTCTGCGATCATTCTTCTTTTACAACGAATTCGCGGCGGAGGCTCGCCCCGATCTATTTAACTTCGCTCTGTCGTTGCTGTTCGCAGGACTCTCCCGAAGTGCCAGATTTAATTAGATTAGACTCGACGGGGAGCAGCGACGACTTTGACCCGCTGCTCTCAAAGTCCGCGGAGTTCGCCGGCTCTAAGCAGATGACGCAATCGTTGCATATACCGGAAATGGGCGAGGGCCTGAGCAATCCGTTGTACCCGTATTTCCAGCCGCTGCACAAAGGTACCGACAAGCAGCAGAAATCCTCGGACAACATCGGCGACCTGGATCTGCTGCAAGCGTACGGTTTAGACTTTAATAAATTTCGGGTAAGTAACGGCGACTCACCGACGAAAACCTCTACAGTGTGTAGCACATCCGAGAGCAGTATTAGTAATATCGATAACACGTTCAGTTTAGCGCTGAACGCCCCCGCCATTAAATCGCAGAACAATTGGACGAAATTTGAATAAACCCGCGAATCAGATTAATCGTTCACATATCACCATTGTATATATATATATGATAACGTTAGCGTTTCTGTTTCTCTTTCTTTATTGTATTCGCGAAACGCGTCAGTATCGTCGAGCGCCTACAACTATGGATAGCGACGGACGGACGGACGGGGAGTTTTACAGAGAATTAGGATTAATCGTAACGTCGTAGCCGTTAGCAAAATTCTGGATACAATGGTTTCGCTTTGTAGCACAATTATAAATACTGTGTCCTTATACAGTTTTTATATGGAGGAGATTTAACGGGTAAAAGATTTACAACGCTTCCCAACGTCCCCACTCGTGGCCTCGGTTTCTTCTTTTGTGCAATCACCTCGGATCGTAACGTATTGCAATGGCGCGGGGGAGCGGCAGCAAGAGTGAGACCGATGAGGCATTCGTTGCCGGAGAAATGAATACAAACTCGTAATATCTAGGTAAATTCCTGAAGCGTCTAGTTTATGTACATTGAGAAGTCATAATGATCATTACGCGGAAGTGTACTAACACGATAGATAATACTGACAATGTAAAGACCTACGTCGCAATTTGTATATAATTTAATGAAATTCTTGTCGCATGTGTAACGCGACCCACTCCAGTATGTGTTATCTCTGAACACGGTGAATCGAACTGATTTCTTATCGCTATGAATTACACGGAGGAAATTACTTCATCCTTGTTAGAGATATCGGATCTATTAATTTTAACGATTGTTGCACATTTATTGGTAATGCTTTATAATAAACGAATACGAAAAGTAGTCCCGTTTTCGACACTGTCGTGGTAATATAAGTCTTTTCCTCCTTACGAAAACGCCCCTGTGTCGTAACAAAGATTATTTATTTTTGGTAAAATAGAGAAGTATAAATTAATAAATAAAAGAGTACTGTGATAATGAAATTCTCGGGCCTAGGATTTTTTTTACTTAAGCACTACATCGATCGTAAAGCCGCTATTGCGTCTGTGATTCTTTGCAGCTCTCCTTCGCTGTTTACCAACTTCTCTTTGTTACTGTCTTGCACGTCCAGAGGTACTTTAACGTCGTAATTAGGAACTTCCATGGCCTGCTTTGTTTTCTGTATAACTTCCATTAACTGCTCCTCCTTTTTACAGAGCTTCTGCAACTCCTTCTCGGGATCGATCAAACCCTTAAAAATTCACAAATGGATCACTTGTAATTAGAATTAGATAGCTTTCCAAGTGTTTCCCATAGAATCGTTACCTTTAACAGTAGATGCACCTGAACTTTGTCGGTCACAGTAACAATGGCGCACCCCGCTGGCGGCTCTTTACTGCCAATCGTTGAGTAAGCAAGTGTCTCTATCAATAATTGATATTTCATAAGCTTCGTCTTCAAGTTATCATCGGCGCACACCAGAAACGCCTCGGTTTTAGTCTTATTCGGTAAATTGTACGCGGCCCGCGCGGATCGGACACTTTTTATTACTTTGTTAGCGAAATCAACGTCCTTTTCTATTTCCTGATTTCGCCAGGGGCACTGGAACGAGCGCAATAATTAAAGTAGCGAGTCAATACATAGCTGGCAAGCAATGGAAGAAAAAGGAACGCTATTATACATCCGAAGATTCCGGATAGGGACTAATGCAAATGCTAGGATAGATCTGGTTGCTGCGAGGCAAACGTTGGTACAGTTCCTCCGTTATGAACGGCATGAACGGACTCAGTAATCGTAATCCCACATCCAGCGTCTTAAACAAGGTCCTCCTCGCTGCAGACTTCCTCTCACTGTCGTTGCTTTGAAATACTGGCTTCAAATACTCCTGAAACAGTGAGTAACCGATTAGCGCTAACGAAGTCCAAAATTCTCTAACCTCCGATTATTTACGAACCAAGTAAACGTCGCACAAATCGTACAACCAAAGATTGTAACACGCAGTGGTGGCCGTTGTTAAATCGTATTGCGCCATCGCCTCGTCACAGACCTTCGCAGCGTAACTTACGCGGGAGAGCATCCACAAGTCAACATTCGTCTCTGCAGCGGTTTTCTGAAGAACAGGTAATAACGAATAGTATAAAACACGTGCCCTTTGCATAGGAACCATTTCTGTTTTTAGCCGAGTATGTGCCTTACCTGTTCCCTACCAACACTCTTCTCGTGCACCTTACAAGCGCACCGAGGTAATATTTCCCCCTGCTCCGCGCGGAACAAGGATCGCTCTTGCTCGCCGTACGACGCAATGTGTTTGTGCCAACGGTGCAAGTGCGAGTAGCTTGCAACGTTAACGTTCGATCCGCTGAAAGCTCGGTGGACTTTCACGTCGATCTGCGATGGACTGTAGCCGTCTAGATAGGGATAGTCTCCCAAATAAGTATTTAACGCGTCTTGCACGCAGGTTTCTCTCACGGCGCACTGGTACCACTCATTGTCGCCTACCATATCGTTGCTATTGGTCTGTCGGAGGTAAAATGTGATAACACTGACGTTCCGTGGTACTTATTCGTGTTACAAGTGATGTTACCTGTGGAATGTCGTCGTGATCGATACTGGAGTCCAGATACGTGAGAGAGAACTTCGTCGCGTTCCATATTTTGTTGCAGAAGAATCGGTAGCCCTGCACGCGAAGAATATCGAGATTGATGTCGCGACCCTGCATCGTGTAAGCGCAGAGAGCGAATCTCAGGGCGTCCGTGCCACATTCGGGGATTCCTTGGGGATAGTCGCGTTTCTGACCCTCGATAGCACGCTTCAGCTCTTTCGGGTCCAAGTTGGAGTCCGACAGTTGTTTGTGCAGGTCCTACATTCATAACTTTAGTTGGAAAAGAATTATCGCACTTCTTGGGATAGATCTTGCAAAGTGTCTACGTGTACCTCCAGCGTTATTCCATTAATCACGTCCATAGGATCTATAACGTTCCCTAAAGACTTGCTCATCTTCCTTCCGTGAGCATCCCGTACCATTGCGTGCAAGTACACCTCTCTGTATGAAACAATGCTGTTTTATGAACGTATCCTTTGGCTGCAGAAATTCGAAAGCGTGGTACATACTTGAACGGCAATTTCCCTAATAACTTTTGACCGAGGAACACCATTCTTGCTACCCAGAAGAATATTATATCGTGTCCTGTTTCGAGCAGCGTACCAGGGTAGAACGCGTTAAGCTCCTCTGTCTAAAGAGAATTATTTCATTTGAAATAAGATCAGGGAAACGTCGAAGTAAAGGGTCTTTCAATGAGGCAGAGATGGGCAAAATTTTTATTTAAATAAAATTTCGAATAACGAATAATAGTTAAAAATTTATTCGTCATGTGTCGAGTAAAGCTAACTCGGGTTAACGAACGAATGACGAATAATTCTTTTAACTGTTATTCGTTATTCGAAATTTTATTTACATAAAAATTTTGCCCATCTCTGCAATGAGAGCGCTTTCAATAAGATTCCCGCCATACCTCACGTACACCTCTTTTCATTCAATTTCTAAGATCGAGCGCCCTTATTGAAAGACCCTTTATCTATCACTAACTGCATACTTTGTCCGGCCATCCAAATATGGAGAATGGGAAAAGACCAGAGGAGAACCACGTGTCCAACACGTCAGGGTCTTGTTCGACAGTAATATTATCCACGGTTGTACCCAGTTTCTTGGCTGCCTTCTCTTTCGCTTCGCTCTCCGAATGTCCACTCACCCAATAATCATCATCTGGCTAAGTGAGATGAATTTGTAATAATGGAATAATAAACCGGTTCTGTGAGATCTCTTCCTGAAATTACCTTGGCGCACGTAGCTGTGTCAATTACTGTAACGGAGTAGACGGGAATACGGTGACCCCACCATAACTGCCGCGAGATACACCAGTCTCTTATGTTCTCCATCCAATGGTACCAAGTCTTTTTATACTGATCCGGGATAATCTTCAATTCACCGCTCTGCACCACCTCCATCGCATTCGCAGCCATTTCGCCGCACCTCACGTACCTGTGAACATGAAAGCGATAATTGTAACGTGTTCAAGGATCTCTTTACTATCCTTGCTACCACGGTATTGATTTACCATTGGGGTTTCATCAACGGTTCAACAACATCTTTAGATCTACTGCATATTGGCACTACCATGGGATTGTCTTTGATCTCGATGAACAAATTCCTCGCTGTTAGTTCCTTTATTATAGCTGCTCTAGCAGCGAAACGCTTCATGCCCTGTTTAAGCAAGTCAAAATGATTCAAGTAAACGTTAATTCATTTTATACGAATTAGCCCTTTCGCTGGGTATTTAAATTTGTTGGACGATTCTTGAAAAGTGCTTTCCATTCTCAACTTAGGGTTTCGGGGAGGATTGCTGAGAATCCGCAGCGAAAGGGTTAAGCAATCTGAACTCGACCGTCACACGCACCGTAAATTGCCCATAATCTCCGATAATGTTCCCGCTATCGTCGAAAATTGTGACGAATGGTAAATTGTGCCTCTTTCCTACTTCGTAATCGTTGGGATCGTGAGCTGGTGTGATTTTTACAGCACCTGAATAAACAGGAGCATTAATCGACGTCACTTAAGTCGAACAGTTCGTTACGTCATATTTACCCGTCCCAAATTCCCTCTCAACAAATTCATCGGCTATAATGGGTATCTTTCTGTCGCAAAACGGATGTCGGGCGTACTTTCCAATGTACCCCGTGTATCTAGCATCTTCAGGGTGCACAGCGATGGCTGTGTCACCTAGCATAGTTTCGATACGAGTAGTAGCTACTACTATCTTTTCATTGCTACCCATCACTTCGTAAGCAAACAAGACTAATACTCCGAACTCTATCTTCTCCTGATATCCTGGAATCGCGAGCAACGTCCTGCCAGGCAGCTCCGTTTTATCAACCTGAAAGTAACACGAATATAAATCAAATACTGAAACTCGGGGAGCTACTCTTTAGTCAAGGTTTCTTGCCTCTATGTCAGAAATAGCACTTTTCAGGGTGCAAGACCAATTGACTAAACGATTACTTCTGTAAATAATACCCTCATCGTGCAATCTTATAAACGCCTCGGTAACAGCACGACACAGTTTTGGATCCATAGTGAAGCAAGCGCGATCCCAATCAAACGAACCGCCTAATTTCCGTAACTGCAGGTAAATTCTGTTCCCTTTTCTACGATATACAGTTGTTATGTAGAAATCTGTTGTGCATTAGATTAGAAGCGCACGTAGCCTATCTCCACTTACTCTTCCTTCCACTTCCAAACTTTCTCTACAAAGCTTTCTCTCCCGATATCGTGGCGAGTTTTCTGCTCCTCTTTCCAGAGCTTCTTCTCGACCACCACTTGAGTGGCGATACCTGCGTGATCGCAGCCAGGGTTCCACAGAGTCGTGCGTCCTTTCATGCGGTTCCTTGTCAATGACGAAAATTATTATCCACGTAATTATACCGCGATTTAAACAGAACAATTCTCTTGGAGTAGGGGAGAGGCTTGCAGGTTGCCACCCCTGCTGTATTTCGACTTTCTAGCAGTGTCATAATCTCAACTCTGACTCGCATCGACGTTAAAAGAGTAGGTGTCACTATTTTATAAGCTCTGGAGCGGACAGACGCAATAACGCTGTGTTTGCTGAGCGAAGGGTAATATAGTGTTTGTCAAGAAACTGAATTATTGAAATTGTGTGCTTTCCTTGTGCTCGTAAATTGAACATTTTCATCGACAATTCAAGATAACTATACGTACTGTGTTGTCTTTTTTATCTAATTTACATATGCCAAACAGATTTCCAAACATATCATGAATTGACAATTTTTTCTCATATTTTCCTAAAAATGCGTCGGAATGCAAGTTGCCTCCTTTTTTGGCTTGCAGGTTGCCACCTCTCTCTTTCCCGCTTGTTTACACTCAAATGTCATTGAGTTTGAAGTGAAGTGTTTTTATTGCATTTTAGTCATATTTTGGTTTATTTTTTACATTTTTATAGATTTTTAGTATGGCAGCACGCAGGTCAAGAAAATCTGAATAATATAATTTATTAATAAAACTTAATAAATTTTGAAAAGTTTTCTGAATCAGGTTTTTACTTGAGTTTTTTTACACTTTTAGCAATTTTTCTAGGGGGTGGCAACCTGCGAGCCAAAATTTCAAGGAGACAATTTTAGATACTTTCGATAATTTGCAGTATAATTTTTCTTTTTCGAGAGTTTGCATGATTTGTAGCTCAGGATTGTAGCTCGACACTTCCTCTTTCCAACTTATACCATAAATCAACGATACGTTAATTTTATGACGAGTTATGATAAAAAAAGCTTAGGGGTGGCAACCTGCAAGCCAAAATTTCAAGGAGACAATTTTAGATACTTTCGATAATTTGCAGTATAATTTTTCTTTTTCGAGAGTTTGCATGATTTGTAGCTCAGGATTGTAGCTCAACACTTCCTCTTTCCAACTTATACCATAAATCAACGATACATTAATTTTATGACGAGTTATGATCAAAAAAGCTTAGGGGTGGCAACCTGCAAGCCTCTCCCCTACACGTTGCTTTACCATCTTGTAATAGCGTCTTCTACGGCGTTCGTTAAAGCATGTCCGAGATGAAGAAACCCGGTTACGTTAGGGGGAGGTATCACCATGACAAACTTGCCCTTGGAATTCTGCTCTAATACACTCTTTCTCTGTAATTTATGACGCAACGTTAATATCCGTGCTACTTGCATGTTCTCTGTTAATTACATACCCCATATTCGGGTTTGAAAAAACCCTGTTTCTCCCACCACGCGTACCACGCAGCTTCCACATACTTTGGACTGTACGTGTCCGGCATAGCGCAGGTAACGTCCTTCTTCTCCCCTGCGGGTGTGTCGATCGTGTACACAGCGGACTCTTTGCTCTCCTTCTTCTTTTCATTCTTCTAAAATAATTGCAGAATTTAATACAGAAAGCGCTAACGGAAGTAAACGTCGACGTGCGTTGCAGAATCTATCCTGACTGTTGCGAGTATAACGTTGCTCAACGAGATTGTAAATTGCATAACTGTTGTCATCCTCCGGCCGCGAAACAAAAGACCATATGGATGGAACGGGACAGAACAATGAGCGACAAAGGAATGCAAATGATTCCAAGCTAATCACACTCCACTACTTACTTCATTTCTCTCCTTTACTTTCGGCGGCTTCTCGCTCTCCTTCTTCCCCTGCTTCTGCTTAAACTTCTCGAGCTTCGCCAACTTCTTCGCCTCCTTCTGCAGTTGCTTGGCGCTCTTCTCCGGGGCTTCGGTCTCCCCGTTGAGTTCCTCGCTTTTTATATCCACCATCCCGCTGGTAATCCTCACCTGTCCTTCGCGAGCAATCTCCGCAGCACCGATCCGCTGACGATACAATTTGAAAAATTACAACGTCAACCATGCGCTCACCTCGCGCACAATCGAATGCAATCAAAGCAGCGTGGCTTTAGCCTTCGCATAAATATAGGAGGCGTGAAAGAGAAGAGGTAGCGTGATGCAAAAAGCGGGTCCGATGTCACCTTGCAACGGAGAATTAAAAGATTGACAATGGATCTATGCGTGGATGTTTAATTTGCGAGCGAAGTAATGAAGAAAATACCAGTCTTTATAAATAATTCATCGCTTTATTCTAATAAGATCATTAATTTCATTTCAGTTTGAATCGAACGAGGCCGACGTTGCGAGTGATTGGAAACCTGCCTTCAAGTCAAAATTGGCGCGCACATTTAAGCGCGTTCGGTTGCCCTCCCTTGTTCCGAGTGTTACCGGGAAAGACCGCGGCAGTATCAAAATGATTTTGTAAAATGTTAACGAGGGTTCGTAAAAGAAAAAGGTTTGAATATATATATATATATATATATGTAAATGTAATAGCTAATATTTATTATTACGAAACTATTTCTATAATATTTGAAAGCTTAGGTTAAAGACTTAGAGATTTAAGGATTTTAGTAGTTTGGTTAACAATAGACTGGTCGGAGTTTGATGAGCGAGTAAATGCTGTCGAGGGCCCTGCGTGAGGATCTTTTATAGCGAATTCGGCAGACACGCACTGGCACTGCACTGTGGGCAAAGAGGAGGTATAATAAGAGGCGTCACTCGACAAGGACAGAGATAACCTAGGGAAATCACTAGACAACCAATTTAAATGCCCATTCGGCAATGATCGCTAAGCTTCGGCAATGATCGCTAAGCTTCGGCAATGATCGGTCAACTTCGGCAATAATCAGCCAATTGCGGTAAGGTACATTTAGTCGATTTGAATATCCCGCTCGAAATAGACAACCAATTTAAATGCCAAGGTCAAGCAAGGACTTCAAAGGTTCCGCCCGAAGTGACGCCTCTTATTATACCTACTCTTTGATTGTGGGGTCAGAATTATCATACATGACTTTGATTGGTTGTTTCTGATCGATACGAAGATAGCTCTATTGTTGCGGTTTCCGCTGGTATAAATATGTGTGACTGCGTGAAGTTAGTTATAAGACATAGGAATATCGAGGTTAGATGTAGAGCGAAATTCAAAATCCTTTTGTACTGAAAGATAGATATATTATAATTAGATTCGAAGCGTACGAGAATCTAGGGGTGCATTCAGTAATTCTCAAAACTACAGTTAGGCCAGGCGAGGATAATAAATAGCTTAACTTTTCTTTCCACATCTGCGTACCAAATTTCGTTGAGCGGGCAGCTGCTCGTCTCGTAAAACGACTTAAAATTCTGTCCTCGCTTTCAATAATTGCCGATGTCCTGTTAGGGTAAAAACTCGGTTCGGGAAAGGCTGAAAGTCATAAAGTCATAAACCTTGCGCCAGCGACGTCGTCTTGACCCTGGGGGGGGGGTTGCGCTTACCTACCTGTTAGAAATGTATGTACTGTACGCAGCCTATGTAAAGTATGTAAACGGAAAGCGTGCCTCGACCACACTCGACCACCAGCCGAGAGTGGAGGAAAACGTGAAGGAAGGGCCAAGGACGGAGAGATGGTTAGAGGACAACCCACTAACGAAGCTTGAGGGACAACACCGTCTTGATTGGGCGAAGGGATCCGAGGAGGGAGTCGGAAGAACACGCCAAAATTAGAGGAGTAGGGCGCTCGGAGGTGACGAGCGAGGAGTTAATTTGTAGGAAGATCAGATCGAACTTGTTAATAGAACAGTAAACGTCGAGCTACCAAATAAATTCAGACACTGAAAGTATTCAGAAGTGTACATTTATTTCATTCCATAACTTGAAAATCCCGCGCAAACTCGTGAGCTGAGTGCAGGCCCGAATTAAGATTTTTGGGGCCCGGGGCTATCCAACCTTCGGGGGCCCCCGTGGTTGAATAAGCGGGGGGGGGGGGGGGGGGGGGGGGAGTAACAAAAAGTAGACAATAACGAGTTTAAATTGCTTAGAACTGTAGGCTTAGAACGGGGCCCCCCTGGATAGTGGGGCCCGGGGCTGCAGCCCCCCCTTTAATCCGGGCCTGGCTGAGTGCTTCAGCACTCCGCGGGCACGGACCCGCCGTCTAATCGAAAACCCCACAGAATCGCGCAACACTATAAGAATCAACCAATCAAAGTCACGCACGACAATTTCTGGCACCAGTGCAGTGCCAGTGCAGCACGGTTCCTTAGCATGGTAGCGATAATACTGCTTGTTCCATGCCTGGCACATGCAGAACCGCGAGAACCGCTTCGCCGGTGTTGGCCGGTGTTCGCCGTGGTTCGCCGGTACATGCGTGTAGATGCATAACCTGTACATCGTTACAGATTAATACAGATGCAAGGAAAATGAAAAACAGTGATTTCTAAGTATTTTGTACAGCAATTGAAAGTACCGAGTCGTATCAGACTGATTCTTTGGTTTCATGCGAACTTCTGAAGCGAGACGAACGCGATGGATCGTACGAGTTTAGGAAACTCGTTGGGAAGGAGTAGCTTGTCATCTCCGAAGAAACGAATGTCGATAGTTCAATCTTTAAAGAAAAATAATTCGTAAGTTTGGCGATAGTATCTTTCTCAGGGCCCGATCTAGTCCATCCGCCGTTCCGGGCGAAAATGATTTTTGCCGCCGTTTATATTTAATTATTAATTATTTTAAAATACAATTTTTGACAGTGGTTGAAATTTGTTGTAGATATTTGTTGGATAACAATAAGCCTTTTGTTTCATAAAAAGTTTAATATTCATACAAAAAACAGTAACAAAATAAAATCAAATATATAGGTAGGAGGTAGGTTGTACCTACCTATTTTTTAAATCCCAAAAAGAAAGAACACAACTCAAAATATTTTCGAAAATCAGGAAAGAAACAAGGTAAACACTTTTATTAGGCAAACAAGCTAGGCCTAGATCGGGCCCCGATCTTTCTGAGCATCATTTGTATCCCTAAGTTTAATTAAGCGTTAAGTAACAACCGTGTATATATATCCGTTTGCTTTATTTTTGCAGAGCGTTAAGTGTGTCTGGTCGTTCCAACCAGTCCGTACAGATAATATGTAAAACGCAGAATCATATAGTAGAAAGTTTTGGGTCCCCTCTGCCTGTGCTAGTCACGGAGGCTCTGACGTTCGTCGATAGGAACACCGCTGTGAGCGTTAATATCTCGGCGGACGGTTGGGCTTGGCTCGTATGTGGTCGTAGGTTGCTCGTGTGGCAGTATAAAACTACGATTCACGACCCGAAGCAAAGGAGAGCATTTAAGAGTCAGTGTCGCGAGTTGTTGTTGCCTCAAAGCGATCTGGCTCACAAAGCTGAGTGCATAGCTGTTTGGTTGCCATTAGGCCATCAGGTTATAAGAATTCGTATTACTAAGCTGTATCTCGCTCGTGTCTGTTTACGGTTGTTTGTACGCATCTTATTATCCGACACGCACAGGTGCCTAGCTGTATGGCTGTCTCTCCCGAAGGCATTGTACGCTTCTGGGCTAGCATCGCGCACGAAGGTTCCTCCGTAGAGACGAGCGCGGAACTCGCCGGGCAAGAAGTCAATTGCCTTACGTACATACCCGGGCATGGTTGTATATTAGCCACAACCACGTGCACGGTGGCTTTGCTGCAGCCGCAGTTCGTTAGCGGGAAAAGTAGTATCTCGTGCCAAGTCCTGCGGACGAGTCAAGGATGGCTGGGAGGCATAGGACGCAGGATGACTTCTCTTATCTTTGGGGCTATGCCTCAATCTCCCGTTACAGAAACAGTGAGCCTTCGTATTGAATTTTTAATAGCTGATCTTATACGAGGCATCGAGAAGAAAAACGGATCGACCCACATTGAAAAGAAATTAATCTTTCCTATTTTATACGATTCAGTACAGCCTATTGGAATGCATTACTGCTACTAACTCAATTTCGCAAAAAATGCGGATCAGTCCGTTTGATTCTCAATGTATATCCTTGAATTCTTGTTTAGGATGGAGTGAATTCTGTTTACTTATTTTTCAGAAATTAGTGAAACTCGCTTGCACGACGCAGGGGGACAGGGGATCGAGAGTTCTTATTTCAGCTGGCTCCTCTTTACAATATTGGTCCTTCCCTCATAACGAACAAGAGAAAATGGAGTTTGACGAAGATATCGGGCACATTATTTCGCAAGCATTTCAAAGAAAATTTTGGGTGCGTATATGAGATCGCGCGTATAATCTGTTTATCTACTTATGCTAATGAAATATGTGATCGTAGGAATCGAGCGCGTGCAATCCGCAAAGTATAAATACATGGCTAGTCGACATGCAGCCATGCGACGAAGGAATAGTGTTCTTAATGGCAGCAATTTGCACCGACCAATCGGCTGTGATTTGTGTCGCGCTTGGTAATGTTGCGTCACAATTGCTACGTTAAACTTTATCATAACTTGCCAGTACAGCGAAGAATTTATTTATATTACAGGCCTGATAAGTTTATCTTCCACGACATTAGCAAATACATTCAAATGGTTCATTCCAGTTGAAATTGGTCTCATTATAAACGATGACAATGTTGAATCGAATTTAGCTAGTCACCGTTTCATATTATGTGGCTGGGAAGCTATTATATATAATCAGAGCAACGTGTACGTTGTGGACTGTAAGTTTTATTTTAATTGGAAAGAAGCATACTGCAATCACGGATATTTGTATTTCTGAAAGAAATGTGTTCTCGCAGGCACAGCCGAGCATGAAGTAGATGATATAGATTTAGTACGAAGGAAAAATCATATTCTTGGCGGTGCTTTATGTTCAGGAACGCCAGTTTTATTTACCACAGACTTTGGATTAGTTTCTGTTACGCCAACGGATTTCACATCGCAAGATCTTAATACGTTTGTTTCTTTTTTTGTTTCACATATTTACCCGTTTTAATTGCACATAAATAATTCGACTTGCATAACAATTCTGGAAACGTACCATTTCATCGATGGTATTTTCATTTATAGAAGTTACGTTGATACAAATATAAGCACGGATTATAGTTATCGTCCTAGTCTCGCCGCCCAGACTTTCACCAGCCTCATAAGCAACGAAGAAGTTCAGGATATGTTTTACAGCTCTGACAGTGCCACACAATTGCGCGCTGCGTTTCTTCTTAGCCTTCGTCAAAACAAGGTCGGTTCCCCCGGGACACTTTGGCTACCTTAAGGCCGAGTTTCCTAGCCGCGATCGGCGGCGGCGGCTGGCGGCGGTCCCACTAGTGCAATGGAGAGGTATGCATCTGTGTCTCCGTTGCGCTAGTGGGACCGCAGCCGCCGATCGCGGCTAGGAAACTCGGCCTTTAAGAAGCCCATTCTGATCCGACGCTTTGGTTTTAGGCACAGTGCGAAGACATTTTATTACAACTATTTCCCCTACAAGAAGAGCCAGTGATGGATATAGATGCCAGCCTTGATACGCTGATCTTGAAAGTCGCTAAGGATTTAATAGACGATTATCCTGCGAACGATCCACGCTGGTCGAATCACAGAGACTTGTGTAATCCAATTTCCTGTTCCCTACATTTATGCGTAAGATACTGTAGCATAGTAATTTAATAACTGTGTCGTTCTGCAGCTATGACGATAAACGCAGTGACTTCCATGCAAATACCTCATCAATTGGAGGGAAAGCAAAAAGCGTTGGATTTATTCGTAGCATTTCTAAAAGAGTACAATCTATGGAATAGGGTAAGTTACTTTTACCCTGTAGGTATATTTAAATACGCACAGAATCCGTGTAATGTTATTTCATAATTTCTCTGCTTTTAGTTCTGTGCCGTTACGTATAGAGGAATAATTATGTCTACGCCACATGTTCTCGGGGAGTGCGCAGAGAAAATAGTTGCAGCATTGACTGTGTACAATCTCCAGAACAGGTAACTCTTTGCCAATACGTGTTTCCGTGATATATTGCTGTCGTAATCTTATCGTCTTATTTCTTCCAAGGTATTCAGACATGGTGGATACCATAATAGAACAAACGCTGAGCTCCGTAGCATATATATCCGATGAATTAACAGCGCGTGATATATTCTATCGCGAAGTGAGCACTGTGCATCGATTTCTTCCTACTTTGGTGAATAATGCATGCGAAGTGACTCAGTCCGAAAGACCGATTCAGCAAGTAGCGCAGTACATTATGCAAGCAAATGCTGTATTATTGGTAAGAATAAATGAAGCGAGCGTCTAACACAGGCTTGGGAATTAAGTGCTTTGTTCGGCCGATTTTCAGAAGCAACGCCCTCTTTCTCCCGCCGCGCGTTTTGGCTCCGGCGACGGCCGTAATGCTCGAGCCACCTCAGGCGCGTACCACATGAACCGCGCGTGGCGCGTTGACAAAACAAAAACGCACTGAAAATCGTGCTCTCTGGGACGATGTGGAAATCTATTGATACGAATCTCGCCCTAATGGGCCACGCGCAGTTCACGCGCGGTGGAAGAAAGAAGGCGTTGCTTCTGAAAATCGGCCGAAAAGAGCACTTAATTCCCAAGCCTGGTCTAACAGATCGGCGAAGAGTAGAATTATGAATTTATTAAATGCGTATCTGTAATAGGGTGTACTGAACGAGGTAGTTAAGTATCGTCATCATAGTGCTGAGCGATTCGCTGCCACAACGTGTTCAAATGGTATAACGGAATATCTGCCGTGGACAGCGGCAGCTGGAAAGCATGGATTAAGGAGCTGTCTTTCAACGATGGTATGGTTTCTCCTCGCAGCGCCTTTTTAAATAGAAGAAGAGGGGGAAGCCCACTGCACGCATTGAAATTTTATACGATCACTTCATTGTTGCAGTATAATCTGACGCTTAAGCATGGCGTAACTGGAACTAATGACTCGACGGTTAGAAATGAATTATACGAGCAATTAGTCAGTTTCATAGATTTAATATTAGACGGTAGGAAGTGTCACTTAAACAGCGTTCATGGTACCGAGAAGTTCGAGGTACTTTTGAAGCAGTACGAGACTGATCGGACGAACCTGATTCAACCTCTGAGTATGTACGCTTAATTGGTAATAACTAAATCTCTGGATAAAGAGGAATATTCACAGCGAATTGCTTACAGTAAAGGAAGAGCAATATGATAGCGCAGCTATGCTAGCCGAGAAGTATTATGATTTTGCATCCCTCATACAAATCTGCGAATTAACTAACAACAAAAATCGGCTGGACGGGTACATAGATAAATTCTCTGAACAAGACTTCGTGGGGTTCTTGTTTTCATGGTGAGTAATTATTCTTTGAACGTAGCGTAGGAAGAGAAATAGGAGTAGATAGAATTAGACAGGGAGAAGTAGAAGTAACATGTAGGAAAGCTGAACAGAGATGCGGAAGTCTAATATTTTCTTCTGCATTCATGGTGATAGTACATATCTTCCTGAATTGTAGGTACGTAAAGGATGGCCGACAGGGACAACTGGTAGACAAATGCAGACGAGGCGGTACAGTAGGGTTGGCGGTGAAATTAGCAGAGCATCCCACCCTGTCTTGGGTGCAGTCTGCGCTCACAGACGACTTAACTTTCGCTGCTGACATCCTGGGTTCCTTAGCGATGCAGGAGACCGAGCTGGTGACGCGCAAGAAGGTGAGACAGAATGAGAATCTTGTGTTCTTTGACCTTGCTTAAGTATTTCCGTCGATGAAACATTGTCCCCCGTTCGCAGTCCATGCTTTCCTTAGCGAAGTTGGCTCTCCTGGCTTCGAACGATACCGAGGAGGAGGTGGAAGACGATGTGAAGAGAATAGACAGTGGATTGGCGCTTATCGCTCACCAGGAAGATCTACCTGCGCAAGTACTTGCGACGTACGGTTACGATATAGAGAAATTACGCGTGTTCACGCCTTCAGAATTGATTACGGTATTTATCTTCGATCTGTTCAAACGAATACTTTGTGACGCGGTTTCTAGAATTCTGGTATAATTATGCTGCAGTTATATACGTCCGAAGACAACATGGACACGAATGAGTACGATTTCAAAAAGGCCCTTGATCTACTCGAGTACCTGAAGGAGACTGATGAGGAAGCTCCTATGAAGTTACGGGTTTGGGCACGAGCTGCGAAACGAGATGCGTGGGACACCATTGGAAAGAATCCCGAGCAACAAGTGCAGGAAACGATATTCTTCAAATTAATGGACCTCGCGCACTTCATGGGTATGTTGTCGAATGATAAATGTAATTCCAGCGTGGGAAAAGATACATTTTACTTTGTTCACCGTACAGGTGGCAAAGTGGACGAGTTTCTTCCACCGGTTGATGCACTCTTGATGGAGCCTGAATTAGGAAAACTCGCCGCCTCGAGTAACTTTGAGTTCCTGATTAAGTTCGTCTACGAGTACGCGTATCGCAATTATTAATCTACCAGATCGATTGTAAGTAAGAACAGAATTTGTATTTTTTATATAATAAAGTTTTGCCATATGTACGTATACGTATTGTATACAGGTTCGGCGATATTGGATTCCGTTCAATCCTTCGGTAGGGTGTGAAAAGTTGAAGTCTCAGATTGTTTCGTTTAATTTAATAGTCCTATTCGTAGAAGTAAAAAGTTGTATAAATATTTATCACAATTCGAAGATTAAATCTGTCGTGTTTCGTGTCCGTTACATTGCGCTCACGTTAATACTAGAAGTGCGAATAAAACAAAGAAATTCAGCGAGATCAGCATTGCATTATTGTTCGCAGAACTTTCGTAATTCAAATTCTGCATCCTTATGATGAATCTGACTTGATCCGGTGTTCTACACTCTATCTCTGGAACGAAACGAAATGCAGCGTTCAATTAAGACCTGTTACGCCAAGCGCTCAGTGTTATGCTAAGTTACATTTACCTGCGCACTTGTATAAAGAGGTCACATTTTCTATACGAATGTACGTGTCAGGACAAGGCGAAGTGTTGGTACATTTAAAATAATCGGTTAAAGCAACTTCTTTGTGACCAGCCAGTACCGTACAATGGAAATTTTGTCTTTCGTTAGGCTTGAATTGCAGCCACGAGCACACCTTCATCGAACCGTAACCGAAAGAATGAATCTGAAAGATTAAGTCGTATAATGATGATCTACGAAGTCTGAACTTGGCTAATAAATAATTCTTTGAAATACAAACTGTAGTTGGGATCTTTTTAACATTCCGTTTCCAGTGCGAATGGAATCTGTACGTAATAGACTTTCCAGGACTTATATAATCTTCCAAATAGGGGGTGAAGTTGTTCAGGTTACTGGAATTCAGAGATATCGTGGGCCTTAATGTTCGTGGTACTGAAAATTAGCAGAAACAATTTTATCCCCTATTGCTGATAGAAAAGTATCCAATATATTGTTTAAGGGGAATCCTATTTTTGGGACTAAAAAAATAGCAAATTTTTGAATTTTTTTATAAGACACTAGCGCTTCGATTCATCTGAAATTTGGACCATGTTTTTGTGCATCTTTGAGGAAGTTGCAGTTTTTTATTTTATTAATTTTTAATAATAAATATAAGAGTTATGCATGATCGACCATCGGACCAACGGATCATGCATAACTCCTATATTTATTATTAAAAATTAATAATAAAAAAACTGTAACTTCTTCAAAAATGCATAAAAACATTGTCTAAATTTCAGACGAATCGAATGGCTAGTTTCTTTTAAAAAAATACCCAAATTTCGCGGTGTTTTAAGCCCAAGAAATAGGATTATTTAAGTAATCATGTTACTATTAGGTACAACGTACTTGTTGAAAGATGCTGCGTGATAGCATCGACGTTGGAATTCCGTATTAAATGATCCTCGCCCGTCAGAATGAATGATTTAAACAAATTAGTATTGTACCGCGATGTGTAATACACAAACTGAACGTCTGCAAAGAAAAGGAACTGTTAACAATTTATCGTTCCAGGTAGTTACTAAAACTTCGCAATTTCTACCTGGATGATTGTACTTCATTTGTTGCAATGAAGTTATTGCAGACTGTTTATCCTTGTCGGACATGTAACTTAATGGGATCAGCAGTATAACCACTTGACCGAGGTTTCCAATTACATGGTTCTTTTGATTATCCGTCCAGGTTTTATTCAGGTAGACAGACAGTGATTCCAAAACTCGACTATAATTCAATTGCGTAGGCCCTGTGAAATGTCACATTGAGGATTTCAACAAGAACTATCAACACCCTTGCGTACGGAAACTTACACGATAGATTTGTGAAGTTATTTATCACTTGAAATGCAAACGACGGGCTGCTCGTAACATTTAACAGCCACTCCCCCGAGGTGCCGTGTATTATTCCCATTTTTGACCCATACATGGATATATCTAGGTCCTGCAGCAGAACTCTAACAAAGTGTATTTTAAAAGAAATAAACATTTCTAGTAGAAACTTTAAACACTACGCAGGATCACTTACGCCAGGAAGTCTATTGTATATTCTATGGACCATGCACCGTCGAATACAATTAACGCTTCTATTCGAGGTTGAGTTATCGGTTGATAACAAGGTAACTCCGGGAACAGATGGTTCTCTGCGTAGCTATAAAACTTCTCAGTGGCATAGTTGACCATTCGCTGCAACACTTCGGGAGACATGTACGCGATGCTTTTACGATAAGCTAACAACTGAGCCACTGCATAAGTCTGTTACAAACGATACTCATAATTTAGAACAGCCGAATTCTCCTGTTTCCATTCAGATTACAACGCACCTGCTCGTTCAAAATAGTCTTCGGCACAGCGTACAAGAAATTTTGTGCTCGGTCGCAGGCTCTGACATTTGTGTTGAAAGCAATGCCGTCGTATGAATAATACATATCCAGAATTTGACTGAGCCGAAGACTGTAGAAGTCTTGAATCCAAGTCTGCAAGTTACTTGTAACGATCATGCCTAAAGTATTTCACGAGTAACATGAATGTCTGACGCTGTAACACGATGCGGAGGATAACTAACAAGGGGACCCCACAGCTGAGCCCCCGTGGATTTTAATAAAATTTTAGGGGATGAATCTGGAGGTCACCTCGATTACCCTCTGCTAAATATTTTATGCCAATGAGCATTATTTATAAACAATCGATATGTGAGTCTTAAAAGCAATTCACTTCAGGCAAATTTCAAGAAAGTGAGTTGGGTGAGTGCGTACAGCGCTTACTTCCCACCAAAACAACACGTGTTCAAATCCCGGTCACCGTAATGTTTTTTTCCTTTACTTCAACCCTTATTTTGAATAATTAAATTTTATACTGCTTTGTGTCATAAATATTGTAATTTTTTAACATAAATTTTATATATAAACATGGTAAAAATACATAATTTTTTATACACGTACAAACATAACTGGTACATAACGACTTGTTTCAACTTGTATATATATACACGTAAATACGCACATATATACGCCCAAGCATGCCGAGTTGAAACAAGTCGTTATGTACCAGTTATGTTTGTACGTGTATAAAAAATTATGTATTTTTACCATGTTTATATATAAAATTTATGTTAAAAAATTACAATATTTATGACACAAAGCAGTATAATATTTAATTATTCAAAATAAGGGTTGAAGGAAAGTAAAAAAAAATTAGGATGACCGGGATTTGAACCCGTGTTGTTTTGGTGGGAAGTAAGCGCTGTACGCACTCACCCAACTCACTTTCTTGAAATTTGCTTGAAGTGAATTGCTTTTAACGCTCATATATCGATTGTTTATAAATAATGCTCATTGGCATAAAATATTTAGCAGAGGGTAATCGAGGTGACCTCCAGATTCGTCCCCTAAAATTTTATTAAAATCCACGGGGGCTCAGCTGTGGGGTCCCCTTGTAAGTCTTTACTTACCATCTATGCCTCCTATCAGTTCAGCTCGCGTTGCATCAAAATTTTCATGAGGACTCGTCAGATAATAAATAGTCGGACGCATTGTGCTATTCCAAAATCCTGTCGCGCCAAGGCTCATATTTTTCCCTACCAGAGGCCCTTGGTACACTGCCATTTCTGCTAGTTCGCCTGATTAAACAACATCCCTTATATATTAATATTACGCAGCGGAAAGGCAGGAGGCAACGCGACTACTAGATTGTACCTGCGATTGTAGTCACCCATACATTATCAAGCGTCATAGACGAAGTCTGTAAAGCACGATACCACATAGATGGTTCAAGAATCATTTGACTCCTTGGTAGAACAAAGTCAACTTCTTCTTCGTTATATTTCGAGCTCTGTATAGTCGTGGCGTTTAATTCTGGAAAGAGACGGAATATTGTGGTGTCGTATCGTAACGATGCTAACGTTAGGTCTGTACCTGATAAACCTGCCTCCAAACTGGCGAGCAGCTGATTCACAGCTACATTCTGGTGCTGTAGAGACGCAGCAATGGCTCCTATAATTGCTCCGGGAGCGACAGTGCCATAGGGTGTTAAAATTACGCCTTCTTGCCTCGGGCAGCTCCACGTATCGGCAAGCACAATTTTACCTGTACAATTAATCCCGCGTCTTCAATATTCCAAACGCTTTCCTTTCGCATAGAATTACCTGTTAGCTTCTCAGTGCGGGTAATTTGATTGCAGGTTTTATTTTCACGCGGGACGTCACGGTTTAGAATTGTATTCGAAATTGCTCGATGGAGTATGCAGCGTTCCATTTGCGACAGTACGTGAACTGGTAAGGCCCCCGCATTGCCCGGAACAAGTTCCTCGATCAGTGTGTGCTTAATGCGCTGCGTCCCAGTCCCACTGAACGGAAGTACACCATCTGTGGCGTGTACATCTTTCTGATACTCCACACCGTCGAACTTGAACCTATCGTTATATATAAAAAAAGAAATGTAACGAAATAGAGCAGTATTAAAGTTTAGACGCCAGTCTATCGTAGCAACCTGTGGAGCAACGATGATGACATTATTCTCATATCCGTTGTCGTATAGGATTCTTTCTCCAGCTTCTGTACGATGTCCACTATTATGCGTAAATTCAATGGAAGCGGAAGGTTTAATGCTGCGTCGCTTCTGTAACATTCTCTGAGTGGTTCTGGTATAGCTATTTGAGACCATATTACTTGCACTTCTGCATAACGAGAGGAAAGGTGTTTATTGCTTGACGCTGATAATAATCCGATTAAGAAAGAATTGCGTCGAGCAGTTATTTTTCATCGTAACTTATAAAAGCTTACCGCAGCACAACAGCAACAAGACGAGTCCATTAATTGCCATGTTTATATTACTGGAAATCCATGACTTATATCATTGGAAATCTACGGCTCGTACCGTGTTCCTGATATCAACCTGGATTTATGTAATGACTCACAAACGTGTAAGGATGAAAAAAGATTCTGCCCTACTTAGTACCTGATAAGATAACCGATGATAAAAAGTATTTAGTTGCTTTTGAATGAAATCTTGGGGTTCGTCCCCTTTTTCTGATTACTTAATGAAATGTTATGTTGCATATTAGTTAAATGCTAATTTATTCGGTAAACTTAATTCCCATTCAAAGTGTATTCGTTTTCTTACAGGGGGTAGAGTCCAATACTGTACGTAAAAGACCACAGCGTAAGCGAATTAATGAATAAGAACATTTAATACGCGTTATTTATCATTTGAGTTTTTCAAATATTCGATGGGTTCTAAGATACCTGGGGTAATAAGGTAACTTGGGATAAAGTGGGGACATATTACTCATGATGTATCATATTATCTTATCAGTTTAGTGATGATAGGTTTCACTGTATCTCTGGAAAGGTGTGGTGTTGTATTTTACTGTATGGAACCCAAGGGATACCATTCACTCTGTGTTAAAAGTGCCCCCAGGATCAATCATTGTAAGTATTTCATAGCTTTCCAAATGTAATTTCAACTGCTTTATAATCGTTTCTTCACCCGGCGTGCAGTAATCAATAAAATAATAAATAAGCCACATTTTCTTTTCATTCCGAGCACTGTACTATTATCTAATAGTTGTATTATATCTCACACATTTTCCTTATCTATCTGCGACTAAACTGCACGAATATAACGAGTTCCCTGTATTTCCAGGTACAGTGAAATGGCAAAGCTTTTCTGTCTTCTTACGTTCCTCGCATTAAGTGAGTATATCGTTGATATAATATTTTCTGATACTCGAAAGATATTTTTACAAGCGATTACTGTGATCTGATTCCAAAATTCAATCGTCTTCTAGCTGTGCATGCACAGGAAAATGCTGCTCGTAGTCTTTCGCCTTCTCTTCGAGAATGTTACGAGAACAAGTATCTTCTGCAGAGGGATAACAGATTACCGCATACTCTAAATACATTTATCTCGATACTCCGCAAAATCGAAAATACCCCAGGTCTTAATATGGATTTGAGGAGTTTATCCGTCGCACTTCTGCATCGGTAAATTAAACACACCCCAGAAGAGCAATAACCGATACGACCCATAGTAACTTTATAAATGTTTGATTTGTAGCTTTCGGCAAGATGGGATTGTACCAAATCCTACTGTGCCCATACAAGACGGGATCACACCTTATGCCCCAACCGCCTTCCAATTCTATCGTCTTGCTCAGACCCTTCGTTTTATACCAGGAAATGCTAATATGTTTCCTAATAATAGTATCACCAATATTGAAAGGGTATGTATAAAGCTTCTAATCTTTATCAAGCGTGTACGTCTCTAACATTCAATTCTTGGGTTCCAGTGTACCTTACACTTTATGTTATCGAGTAGCATTGAAATCTATGAAAGGAAAGACGAAGCGAAGGTGTGCAGGTTTACAAATTCATACAGATACGCAAGAAGTGCTAAAGAGAGCAAAGAGCCCAGTGACAGTACTATCAGCGATGTAGAGACTTTATCGTCCGATGAAATGTAAGTAAAGAAAGTTACGTAACGCCAGAAATCAGATGTAATCGTTCAATTTCTGCATAGAAAAACTATGACTAATCATAAGGACGGAGGTCCTCAAGTTACGGTCGATCCAAATTCGGTATACCCAGAGTTACCGCCAAATCATCCGGACAGCGCGAGGATAGTTGCCGTACCACCTCTAAGCAAATGTCCTGTGGAGAATGGTGTTATAAAGACTCCGTACGATAGATACTTATCGATAACGCTACGGTGGCTTCGATGAGCTATTTAATATTGATACCTGTTTTCAGATGGGGCGTTGTATCTCCTGGCATAGTACTCGCTGGAATAGCAGCTGCTGTGCAGCCTCAAAGGGTGACACTTCAAGATGTACAGCCAGATACGTTCCAGTTTAATTTGTCACACCTACCACAAATGACTTTGGACAACAAGTGGATCGCCACGTTAGCTGGTAATATTATCAATTGCTTAAAATATGAATGATTGCTGGATTACATTTAAATACACATTTCACTGTAAAACTTACAGGGGACCTGGCAGAGGCTGCTTTGATACAAGGCCCCGCAGGAGACAAGCTTAGCATTGGAGTAACTGGCAACTGGAATTCCACTGCTTTACCACGATGGTACTTTTTGAATGCCAATGAAAAATTGGAAACCACCACGGCAGAGATTAGGGGTGACTTGGACGGCTTGATATTGGCTAACGAAGTCAATAAGTGGTACTCGAAAATACCTTCTTTGAAGCTGTCGCAGATTTTTGATATGTACTACAGCGCACAAGGATTCTTCGAGTCCTCGACTAGAGCGTGCAATCGAAGAACATTATTCACATCTGTCGCTCCTAATGATACGATGACTGCACAGGTGAAATACTCGATTATTCCTGAGAACTTTTCAATCAATTTATGGCGTAACTATGGTTTATCTTCTCCATAGGCGTACAGTGCCGCGTTATTATTAACTGACGATATAACGAAGGCAACACTCGAGCCTCCGATAATAGAGAAATTTACAGTGCAAGCTGTAAACGAATTGGCAGCATACGTGCGTAAGTGTCGGTCCTAAAGTCCCATACACCTTAAAAAAAAAACAAGTGTACCCGGAAGCTTGATTTACTCCGATATATTTACAGCTTCAGCGATGAATAAAGACCTCTCCTGCACGGACACAGATAAGCTTAACGATTTCAACGAGGTATCTGTCGACTTAACAATCATTCTGGACACAAATTGGGCTTTCTCTGCGATACAACCGATTCTTGCGTACGTTCCCAAACACTTCCTGCGTTACAGGTTTATGATAATGTATACTAACTTAAAGGAACACGTTTTTCAGGAACTTATTGGAAAGCATAAACATAAACCCGTATAATAGCAATTTCACGTTAATAAATGGCCAAGATGGAACTCCACTTATTAACAGTAGCTTCAGCATTCTGGACTTCTATGCTTATAATTCATCGCATTATGAGAACAGTATGTACCAAGGAAAAACTTCCTAATCTTGATATATAAAGCAGAGAAAGTTTATATGTCCGTGTGTTTGTCTGTCGTCTAAAAACTTTCGGACGATAAACTCTGCGATCATGAAACGTGTCTCAGCTCATTGTAGTAGTCTATAAAGCAAGAAGTAATCGAATTGCAACGAAACTTTCGTTTGCAGTTACTCATGGTTTCGATTTACCCAAGTCACTGCAGCAATTAAATTTGCGCCTGAAGGATAAACTGGACAACGAACGCATTCGAGGCATTGCTGGTGCAAGATCCGACGTTGTTCTAATTGTCCCGTACATGTCGACTATCGGTAACGGTGACAAGGACTTCTGTAAGCAAACTCTGCTACAAATGCGAGAGCAGTATCCAGGTAACAGTGATGCATATCACATTCCCTTTTAAAATGTTTTAACATGCCTTATAGAGTTAACGCAGACACAGCTAGTAATTCGTGATCGATAATTTCATTTTAGATACTACATTCCTCGCCATAACGTACGGTTCGAAGGACACTTGGTCAGATTTGGTGCAGAAAACCTCGACAGATTTGTTCTCTATTGGAATTGGTGATACGGAAGAAACTTTGGCACCAATAACCGCTTTGGTTTCAAGAATAAAGCAAGGTAAAAGATGCAAATACAATTATGAAATAATTGCACGTATAAATGGAATAGGTATCAACGATTAAGTATCTTTACAGTTCCGAAACGCTTGATCAACACACAGTGCGGATCGGATTACATTGCAAATGGGCCTTCGAATTCATACGATGATTACATCGTACCAAATGGTGTTAATTTCTACAGATTACATCCCAATTACTTCTTTAGGCACGACGGCTCTGCAACGGTGAAGGTAAAAGATCCTGCCAACTCTTCGCAAATATATATCTTACAGAATGTCGTTTACATGCTGTGCAACTGTTCGTTTCAGATTCAAGGCTCCGGTTCAGATAATTTAACTGTGTGCTCGTCGCGGGAAGTGTTGCATGTTAACGTAACGGATAATACATCTAAATCGTGTGCATCGGTGACTGGCGATGAACACAGTATCACAGTGTCCTGCGCAGATGCTACTTATATTCACCAATGTCCACCGCTCTACATATCAGTAACTTCCAACTCATCAAGCGTTTCGAACCAATGTACAAGTGAGTACAAGTATTCAACGCGAAGCGAACATTAAAGGCCGTCGAACATTTTCGCGAATCGAAGAAATTAATAATAATTAATTAATTGTGAGAATGATTAAATTGAGAATGAATCGTTTATAAACTTTTCTCTTCGTATCGCCGAGCTTCGTAAAAATGCGCGACGACCATTGGAAGTAGCTTAATTTTGTAGAACTGACACTGATTAACATATTTCCCTTTCAGGCCCCGAGTGCAGATTTTCCAACATGTTAAAGTACAGAATATCGTATGAACGTCTACTGTGCGTCAGCGGCGCGAGCAAGATCGCATTTAATTCCCTTATTCTATCCGTACTTTTTATCTTCTATAATCTATAACGGGAAGCGGTGTATTTCATTCAAATTCATTACCGAAGCGAGATCGTCTTGCATCTTTCGTAAAATTAAGCTCCCTTAAATTCGCTTCGGGAAGATGCGTTTATTATTTATCGATATAAACTTCATATAATAATATACAATATAAGAAAACAATTAACTACGTGGATATTTTTTATAACGAATCGAAATAAGTCGTTTTGTACATAATATTTATAAAGAATGTATTATCACATGCGAATAAAACACAAATGTATGCTTTAAACGAACGGTTTACAAAGAGTAATCGTATGGTCTATCCCACAAGAAACTTTTTTCACTTGAGCTCCAACATTTACCTACAATATGCATTATTTCTCGTTCAGTTAACACTTCTCGATTACGAGCAGTGGCGCACCCAGAGGGAGGGGGGGGGGGGGGGGGGGCTCTCTGGCACCCCCCAAAGAAAAAGAAAAAAGGAGATTAATGTAACCGCGACTGAAGTAATTAAATAGCTTCGTAAAAATAAAAAAAAGCTGGATTTCATTCTTGAAATAAACTTTTCTGACCACCTAATGAATTTTATTGAATTTGCATTAAAAATATTTTTAGCCCTTCAACTCGGCTCCCACCAAGATTAAATCCTGAGTGCGCCGCTGATTATGAGTACAGTTCGGAATACTCACCTTTAATGGGAAGAATTGATCTTTAGAATGGCCTAGCCCTAGAGATCCGAACTTGTTGCAGCCCCACATGTACAAATCGCCGACGTTGGTTAAAGCCGCAAGGTGGCTCATGCCGCAAAATACGTTGATCACCTTCGAAGGAAATACGCGATCAGCTTCTACCCTTTTATCGATCGAAAGAATTTTCTACTCACTTTCGTGTTCTTTTCATACGCATTGTTACCAAATAGAATGGCAGGAATCAACGTCGGTTGGGCAATTTCGTTGACTTCGGGCCCCAAGCCAAGGATGCCATACCCCCACACGTAAACTTCGCCTGTATCTTCGAGGGTGCGTCGAAATTATTATAGTAAAAGGGCCAACAGTAATACCGAAGTTATCACGTAAACGCTTACTGTTCAGGACCATGCAGAAGCAGCCACCGCTGGCGATGTCAGTGATACGGCCCAATTTTTGCAATGCGTTTATCTCTGTAGCTATGTTTATTTGCTGATTCTCACCCGGAACGTTCAACTGCCCGTACTCCGAGTTGCCCCAACCGAACACCTTTCCTTGATCTGCGACAGTAATTACGATCGACGGAGTATGTAGCGCGCCGTCATCGGCTACCCTTACGCGAGATAAAACTGTGCAGTTTATTATAGCATCAATACATGAATATTGCAGATACCGCTGAGTGCTAATACACAATCTGCCATGCAGGCAACTTTTATGATATGCTGTCCAGCCAAGTCTCCTTTGACTAAGCTCGGCCGGTGCTCGTTCCGATAATGCGCCAAGCCGGTCTGGCCGTCAGCGCCCCAGCCGAAAGTGTAGACTTCACCGGATTCTGTCAAGAGTATGCTATCATATAGCAATAAGGAGAAATATTGAAACGTTACGATCAACTATCTATCTCTGCATTGCAAAATCTCCTACCTATGATCTTGGCCAGCCGTCACAGCCTTGATCTTTTTCCCCTTGATATCGGGTATGTGATGAACGACTTTACTCTTACTATAATTCTCATTCGATATTATAGGTCGGCCGCATTGCCCGTACGCATTGTTTCCCAGCGTGAATAAGCCCTCGTTAGTCAATACCAACAGGTGCGCTCTTCCAGCTGCTATATCCACGACGTTAGTCGAGGGTTCTTTAAACGGTAAAGCGATAGGTCTCGGCTCGATTATTAAATCGTTGGGAAACTTTCTGTCCAGATCGCTGAAACCTGACGCATACAATCGACGTTACATTTTAATAGAGAACGTTTCATGGTGGAGAAGGTTGTCAAATCTTTCTACCGAGTTGCGAATCGCTGTTTATACCACTTCCGTACAGAACATCCTTCTCTTTGGAGCGAACCGCGAAGGCGGTGAAGCCGTAACCGCAAGCGATCTCTGTTATGTCGTGCCACTCGCCGAAAGCTAATCTTGTCGGCTTGGAGATATACGAAACCCCCTTCAGTTGCAAGGACGTCTTCAGCGTTCCCAGAGCGCCGTGCTCCGCCATGCCCCAGACGTACACCCTGAGGTCCCCGTCTTTGCTCACTGGGTACTGAAATACTATAAGAACGTAAGTTAGTACACAGAAATGCTGAATTTACTTGATACGATCTATTAAATATTTTACCTGGCAATTTCTTTAAATTCGTCTTCTTATTCTCTGGTTTGTTTAAACGCACGTTCTTACTGCGTTTTCGTGCGCCACTCTTCAAACACGTTTTTATTGCATTCCACATGATTACCGATGCTCTTTCCATCGAGCGGCTGAGTAAGCTTGAAATATCTTGAAAATTTACTCTGTCAAATGGGTTTCAGTTCCTTTCGATCATTCTACAGACGCCGCAACAGCTTAAAAGGGTTAAAAATTTCAATCACAATCAATCATCTCGACTCTCTCATTATTTCAAACCTCTTTTTTTATAAATCTGCGGGTTCTATCTCATGTGCGCGATTGTCGCTGCACGCGCTCGATAGCCAATGGCGGGAAATTACAAATATCGAACGAAAGAATGTGAACGTTTCAATTATGTATCATTTAAGAATATGATAAATAATAAATTTAGGTTCTCCAGCGCCATTGGACGCTAATAATCTAGAATGCTCCTAGGGCGGGATTCACAGTCGCTACTTATTCTTAAGATCATCTTAAGCATTCGGCATCCTTTACCAGTCTATTAGACTAGTAGCTTAAGACGATCTTAGCCTTAAGCAACGACTGTGAATACCGCCCCTAGATCATACGTGTGTGTTAAATAGATTTACTCCGTTCTACTCGTGCCACTTGGGCGCGTAAAGACGCCAACGCCAGGGAATGGATAATATAGTAAAAAGTTAAGGGTGAAGAATATGATTTAAGACTCGAGCAAAGTTTTGCTCGCGACTTCAATTAACAAAACGATCTCATGTTACAAGAAGGAAACACAAGAGACTGGGATTGATTTTCAAACGAGCGACGAATTTCATTTACCATCCAAGCTAACGCAACGTTAGCAGCAGGCGTCGCAAGATGAAACGGTGGAGGTTTAAACATTTCCACGAGCATAATTCGCGCGGAGAAGAGTCAGACAGGCGATCGCTGGCGGTTATTTGATCGCGGCGCGCCTGCTACCGCCTGCTACCATCGACGGATGGAAATAGATCCTCCAGCCGTCGCTGAAATGAAGCATACCGATGCTCTAGATATATAATTCGTGGCAATTCCGCGAGTGAATTGGCAGCCATTTTTAAACTGCTCGCTCGACACTAATAGAGTACGAAAAGGGATATGGATAATGAGAAAACGGGCCGCGGGATGGTAATACGCAAACGATACGAGGGATTAAATGTAGCGTGATCGGCCGTATCGAAGCAGGAAGAAGGCGGGAGATCCGGTGATTGATTGTGAGGCGTATAGGTGAATTCGTTTCGAGTGAATGGACGGTACTCGAGCGAATACACTTGTTCCCCGTGAAATTGATGAAATGGTGAACTGTCAACACCTCCCGCAATATGAGAATATGAATTCGTCTGGGATCACCGTGGACAGTAAGGATCGGCTGATTTGAAGGGCGTGCGGGCGGTGATCGCGGCCAGGGGTGAACAGTTCGAAGCCGAAAGGCCCCGGCTACCAGCGATGTCGGTTTTAACATGCCAGAGAAGAACGAATACAAAGATCGTGTCTCTCGAATGCTAAGTTCCTATAATAATGGCAGATAATGTACACAGAAAATCGCATAAGCTGTCGGATGGTAGTAATAGAAAAACGTCTAATCCGGTGCACCGCACGACCACCGAGACGATTCGGTTAGGGGAGCCAGAGAAGCTGTACCAGCCGGTTAGCCTGAGCACGTCCAGCAACGTGACGGCCAGTAACCAGTGCCGGAAGAAGACGTCGTCCTTCCAGATCACCAGCGTCACCGTCGGTTGCCGCATGAGCAATGACGCCGGCGAGGATTCCAACGACGACCTGGACGAGTCTCACACCGAGGACAACTCCGTCGAGCACTCGCGCATCACCGACATCGACCTCGAGACGCCTAGCTACTCGGAGGACACCTTCTCCAAGGAGGACGTTTTCTTTAATACCAGTAACGCCGCCCTCAGCACGGCTCCGGTGATTCCTACCAGTTCTCAGTACGGTCTGGCGATCGTACCCTCGGAGGGGAACAGCGTCAGCAACTCTGCGAACGACAACAATATCAGTACGCTGGATATCGCGTCCGTCACGGACAACAACATCATTAACCTGCTGTCCAGCAACACCAAGCAAGATGCGGACCTGCGCGAGGTGCACTCGCACGGTAGGAACGAGCGATTCAAGGTGGTCAAAATCGAGAGTACGGAGCCGTTCAAGAGGGGCAGATGGACGTGCATGGATTATTTGGATCACACGTCGGTCAATCAGCCGACGGCTATTAGTACGCCGAAAGTGTCCGACCCGAACGAGGTGTGCATATCGTACGGGGTGACGGACAGCGGGATCGTTGTACCGGACGCGTCTAAGCAGTCGGTCGTATCCGAGGATAAAGGTATAAGTATCGATGCCAATGGGCAAGTGTCTGCGCATCCAGATGTCCATACATCGATCGGCGTGGCCAGCAATCCCTCGACAGTATCGAGTGCCAGTTACGCTGTTAGCAATTCAATTCCTCCCAACGCGCAGCATAATCCGACGCAAGTTCAAGCGCAGCCTAAAGTTCAGGCGCCGCCGCAAATCCCTCAGTATTTCCAATCGTCGGCTCAACCGTTAGCCTCGCAAGCGCCGCAGCAGCAGCAGCAGCAGCAGGGAGGACAAGGGGCGACGTTACCCTCTAATCTGCAACCCGCCCACCCGAATAATTTGACTCAGCCTCAAAGTATGCCTCAAGGTTCTATTCCTATTATAACGCAGACTAGCAATAGCAATGTGACGGCCCAGCAAAGTATACCTCATTCTAAAGAAGACGCGTACGTGACGGTGAACGCGCAGAATCAATCGTTACCAGTTCAGAATGTTTGTCAACCATCCGTTCAGCAGACACCAGTTCCGACGTCTCAGGCACCCAGCATTCTCGTTACGCCGCAACAGCAACACGCCCCACCTCCTCAGCCACAGCAGCAGCAACAGCAGCAGGCGCCTCAGCAGCAGCCACCTCAGCAGCCGTTGCAAGCCCAGAATCCCATAACACAAATTTCCGAACCATTGACTGCCATACAGGGAATGCAGGGCATCCAGAGTATTCATAAAGTTCCTCAAACAGGTGCGCAGCAAACCTCCTCCGCTATTCACGCCCCTGGAGCGGCGGTGCAGCCTCAAGTGATACCGCCGGCTCAAATGCAACCCCAGACATCTGGTAGCAACGCTCAAGTGCAAATGGCACAAGTGTCGGCGAGCTGCCAAAACATTGTGGGCGGTATGCAGCAAGGAAACATAGCGTTTCATCAACCAGATCCGGAGCAGGACTCCATTTCAGCCATTGTAGGTGCATCTGCTACTCAGTCGGCTGATACGGCACTTTTAGAGTCATTAGCTGAGGTTACTCAAGGCAGCGACGAACATCACACCCTCGAAGATAATGAAAGGTATAATTTGTTGAGATTTCGAACAGTTTCGATCAGGTTTCGGTGGCGATATTATAGCGCTTAGTTTGGGGTGTCATCGTTTGAGACAGTAGCTCGTAGAGACGCCTCCCTCTCGAAGCGTAATTAGTCTTTAAACAGGATAGCGTGTTTAATTGCTGCAGCACTTGCGTGCTAAATAAATCTTGCAATGTCATTTTTATTGCAGTATGTCGGGGACTAGCGCTGTAGCAATTGATAATAAGATCGAGCAGGCCATGGTAAGCGCTCTTTGCTGGGGGCAATTACTGAATAAAGGTAATGAACAACGATGTTGGAGTTAACAGGGGATCTTTTTGTAGGATCTTGTTAAGAGTCATTTGATGTTCGCTGTACGTGAAGAGGTTGAAGTACTCAAGGAAAAAATAGCAGAGCTTATGGATCGTATTAATCAATTGGAAGCTGAAAATTCAATCTTAAAAGCACACGCGACTCCAGAAACGTTGGCTCAATTGAGCCAATCAACCGCAAAATTGCCCCAAAACAGTTCAGGAAGTGGTCAATAGGTAACCCATTGTACATAAGTTTCTATTAATACTTTGTCAAGTACATAATGGATAATATAATTATTGTATATAGCTTTACGATTTTTAGAAATTTATAAACAATGAGATTTATTATATTATACATATTAGCATATTAGCAACATTTTTTTTTAAGTAAATTAAAGATAATAGATTATTTTTTACTATTTCAGTTTACTGTTTAGGAAATATAAATAATAATTTAAATCTGTAAATTTTAATTTTCCTTTCGAAATGATAATCATTTTGGAAACACGGTCTTGTTAACGATCCTAGACAGATACATGGACATATAATTATTATTGATTGCATGCCAAGGCTAAAGCAGCATAAGTAACGGCGTTGATATTGTTTTACGATAGATTCAAGATTTCGAGACACGTTGAAACGGATGTATAATAACTGATACGAAATAGGCAGCTAGACATTCCTAGATTTCTTTTTCCTAACTACCTTCGCATTTGGCCGATTTCATTCGTAAATTCGATTCAAAAATAAGAAAAGGAAAAGCAAAAAGATTGGCAATTCAACCGAAGATTTAAATGTTCGCAGAACATTTGTACCTTTTAATTAGATTACATACGTCACGTTACGTTGGTATTTTATCGCCATTCTCATTCTTCAAACCAATTTCTTCTCTTTCTTTTTACATGAAACTATGTAATTCTCATTATTATTAAATATCGAACCTCATGTTTTGTAATCTGTGCTCGTGTTGTTGTAGTCTGATTTTTAAAACGATGTGTATTATAATCAACAACCATGCTGATACCCAGAGGAGAACAGTTACCTGCAACTGATTTGCATTAAAAAAGAAAAAAAAAACAAACAAAGAAAATTACAATTTCCTGTCAACATTTTGTGTTACATCTTAAACATGCCTAATAAAATAAATTTTCAATTGTACGGAGTTCGTTAAGGTTCCCAGGCGCAAACACGGGGAATTCCGCGCCTTCGCCAAGGCGCGATCTTAATTAACATATAACCAAGGGCGGGGAAGGAAATCATTGATCGATTTAATTCAACTACGATTTTTGAGAAAGTTTTATTTCGATCACTATTATAAAGACTAAAGGGATGACACTTTTTAACATAAAATCTTATTACGACGAGAACCACATTGTCTTTTCGATAAGAGTAAATCATAATCCATAATTACACCTTATAAATTTATAAATGTTATAAATTTTTTCTCTAGGAAGGAAAAAAAAATAACAACGTACAACTTTTTTTTGTCTCTCATATCATTATCAATAAGTGTGACACCTTTTTAGGGCTATTGCGCACAAACATGGTCACATAATATATATATATATATAGTAATAATAATAATAATAATAATAATTATATATATATATATATATATAATCTATATATATATATTCATACAAATCCAAAGTCCTTTGTCTTGATAGCAAGAAGTAGTTTATGTCTTAATACGTGACGAGAGCTGTACAATGGAACGTATAGTCGAGAAATACATGTATTTGCAGTTGGTAGATGAGCATCGTCTGCCGGCCGTAACGTAACGCTTGGCATCGGTTGAAAGCCATCTTCGCTGGCTGGCAATGCCGGGGATCCTGTCCAAAAGTATACCTGGCAACACAGAAAGCGGAGAACCGAATTGAAAGTTGCCCGGACAGGTAGAAGCCGCATCGACTTGGAATATCTCCAACAATCCGCTGGCGACGGGACCCTTACCAAATCCTGCCGCTCCGAGTGCGACATCTTCTCAATGATCGACCAGAGCCATCGCTTGAACTTGGCCAATCTATCCGCGGCCTCCCCCGACTCGTCGTTGAACGAAGTGTAGGATATCAGAACGGAGACGTTTATGTCGCCGACCCCGTTCGAGAGGAGCCTCAGGTCCTCGGACGTCTGGCCGTCTAGAGCTCCCTCGGGCAGCACGTCGAACACGCCCTCCCTCATCGCGTGCAGAGCCTTCTCCTGTACCTTGATCATACGCACCTCGGCGTACTTCCGCACGTAGTCGTACACGTTGCTCGCTGTCACCTCGATGTCGCGGCCGTTCGGTATGAGTTCGATGGATCCTCCCCCTTCCTCGGGGCACAGATCGATACTGAAACGGACGAAGCACGTGTTAAGAGATCGATAGTATATAAAGAGCAAGATAAACGGGGGGATATGCTCACCTGAACGTGAGGTCAAGAGCAGAGAACAAGCTGTTGCTATCCTTGGTCTCGGAGTCGATCACGAGCTGCCTCAGGCTTTCATAAATTACAGAGTCGAAGAACGCGAGGTCGTGGAAGCGTATCGGCCTTCCCAGGATGTACTTTAGCACGTGACGGTTCAGGAATATGTGGCACAGCTCATTTTGAAGCAGGCACAGTCCGATGAGTCTGAAGGAGATGCTTCTGTTAGTATACCGTAATAGTTTCTTTGCCCGCGTTGATTACGGCGTCACCAACCTGCCCACGTTCCTGAATGCGTTGAGACGCTCGTAGCTGGCTCTCCCCTGTCGCGGCGTATAGAAGCCCCTTTTACCTGGCGAATAGAATAGAGGGGCGTTATCCTCCGTGTCGTCCAGAATGCTGTTCTCGATCTTCTTCTTGTTCGCCCCGCAACGGGCCGTTAGACTGAACACGTCGAGATCGAGCAGCGCCTCGCTCGCCAGGTCCTGGGTGTGGCTGTGGATCAGTTCGAATGCTTCGTCCACTTTCTGTCGCAGAGCGTCTTCTGAAGCTAGCAGCATCAATAGCTGCGCAGGGGACAGCTCCAGGAGCATGCCAGTTATTTTCTCAGCTAACGCTGGTCGCAGTGTGTAGATCTGAAAGCGAGGTTGAAGTTATAGATTCGAAACGATACCCTTTCCGTTCATTTCTCATTGATCGGCAATTACCTTCGGATACAATCTGTCTCCGAGTTGCTGTTGATGCATGGTCAAGTGATCGTTATTTGGATGGCTGACGGGCAACGGGTGGGAATTGGAGGACGAGCTCCCGGGTCCAGAGTTACTGCTTGCATCCACGGAGCCGATGACCGACGGATGGAAAGATCGAGCCTCGAAGGATAATGCTCTACGTGTCTCGCGACATTTTCCAGAAGATCGAGGATTCTGGAATACGGTATCCTTCGTTAGAATGATGAACGAATTGGAAATATTGTAGCTCCTCTGTTTAAAAGGATCACGCTTACTTGACGCCTTAGGTCACGATCGCGATCTCTACTCTTCAGTTTCTGGAGAACGTTATACTGCGTATACTTCGATCCCACTTGTGCCGCTTCGAGATTAGGCAGTTTTTCGTTCGCGAGTAATGCCTGCAAAGGAAATACGTACTCGCGTTAGTTCCTTGGGACGAGCAGGAAGGCTGCGAATAATGTCAATCAAGAAAAGAATATTCAGCAATTCTCTGGATAGCAGTTATTTCTATCGTCGCATAGATCCAACATCTTCCCGCTTGTCGCGTCAGGATTCTCTTGAACATTCTCACACCTCGCATTCACAATCGCAATAGAAAAACAGGGGAATGTGTTTCATTAAGACCGTCGCGCATTTTGGCAAAGCGCAGCGCGGCGATACGAAGAGAGATGTTTATAAACAATTGCGCAGCGACAATTAATTAATTATTATTAATTTCTCGATTCGCTTCGCTTCGCCGAAATGCGCGACAGCCTTTAGGGTCACAATACAATATAGGGTCATTACAAACCTCCGCGATCGCAGTGTAAAAGCTTCTAGTCACCCCAGAACCCTCGCCGGGTTCGTCCTTGAAGATCACTTTAACGCGATTCACTGCCAGCGGCGGTGTGTTAGATGCGCGTTTATTATATAAATTGTATTGCGTGTTTAACTCCTTCATTGTCAGCACTAGTAGCTGTGTTCTGTCCCGTTCCATCTTGAATAGAACACGTGTTTATATAGTACACGAAAACGTTGTTCCCCATTCCTTAACTAATTGAAGATACAAAGATCTATTACCTTGAGTAGATTAAGATCTTTCTGCTGAGAGTTTCGCAGCTTCTCCATGTCTCTGCGGAATTTCGCTTCCTTCACGGGGAATCCTCCCAACTCGGACACCACAGAGCCAGCTTCTAAGCCAACGTCTTCCATAAAGACTCGCCCGAACAAATCGAGAGACACTCTCCAGCGACCGAGAACAATGTTATGCGATATATTCGTTCCAATAGAGGAAATGGCTCTGGCATTTTCCACTGGGCTAGTCTCGACCGTTTCATGGGCGGATATCTCGTGGCTGGAACCAGCCGGATCTACGTCCTCCGCTCCGTTCTGCGTTTCTACGGTCGACACGACCAACACTTCCGGCGCGCCCGCTTTGTTCGTGCTCGCCTCCTAGAAAATTTCAGAAAGTTGAGCTATCGATCTCGCACCTGGCCACGCACTGACATATAATAAGCATTCGAGATTATTTCTACGACTCTTAATTAGCTTCTCCGCTCTCCTCTTGCTTCCTCTCGTTTATCAAGAGGCCAGTTAGATCACGTATATATTTACCGATACGGTCCCAGCTCTAACAATAACGCTTCTACTCGTTTTAATAACGTCCTTATTACTTTTCGCACTTCCTGCCGGCTGATCGGTTTGATTATTAGTGGATACTATGATCGGAGCCCGATCGATTTGCTCCGTGGCAAGCGGATGGCTATCGTTTGCCTGATTAAACGGTTTCGTCTTCTCCTATAATGTGCAAAAGCAGATCCACATATTTTACTTTCCAACGGAGAGAACGTGCGTACCGTTTTGAGAAATACCAGCGCGTCTCGCTTGCATGCGAAAGTCGGACGTTTAGAGAATGCGATTTAGAAAATACTGTGAACGAAGAAAAGAGGGACAGTGTACGAGCTGTCCTGGGTATGGCAGACATTACCGTGTACTTGGCGGGCGTGGAGTCGCCTGCGGCCGAGACCGAGCTGCGCCTCGCGTCAGAAGAAGACGCAGAGGCCGCTGGCCCGTGGATCACTTGGCTGAACGTCGGCGTGACGGTGTTCTGGGTGGCTGCACTTCGCGCGGACAAGCTGAGCCTCGTCGGCAGCCCCGCTAACGGATTAGACCCAGCGTTTGGCTGTCTTGGGATACCAAAGAGGTCCTCGCGTCTCGAATGTGGCTGCAATAAATGCGGCTGATCGGCCAGCGGCAGGGCCTCGCTCATAACAGTGTCGAACGGGTCAAGGGGTGGGCAACCGAGGCACAGCGTGGAGTCGGATCTTTGCAGGAAGGGATGCTTCCTCCCTTTCGGTGTGCTCTTGGCATTATTGCCAGACCCGCAAATGGGGACTTGTAGTAAGTCGGGGTAATCGACGGAGTCTGTCTCGAGCGCCGCGGGAACTGGAGAATTGTACTCCTCCCCTTCGTCGTTGTCGTTCTCGTCCTGCGGAGGTATGCACGGTTGTAATGTTTGAATGTAACGGTTGAACGAGGGATCTGCCCTCTACAAACCTGATCGTTCCAGCCAGAGTAATTGGATTCTTTCTGCGATTCTCCGCGCGACGACATCGGCTCTGAGAGCGAGCGCATGTAATATACCAGCGCGTCGAAGACATAGGCTACGTGTCTCAGAGAGGAAACGTCTAGCACAGGCAGGCTATCCCTGTGCTCGCCGTTGTGGGCACGCATTAGGGACAAGCAGTAGGATAAAAATTCACGTCGCGCGGAATGCACGTCGACACCTGGAAAGAGAATTAATTAGCATTGCGGGGTAGCTGGTTGCCTGTGAATGGTTTAATCATGAACCCTGTAGAATGGATCACTAACTCTGCCCCGCCTGAAATATCTTCGTGGTGTTTTTATGAATTTACTATGAATTGTTGGGTGGAGGACATAAATGTTCGTGGTAACTCTTGATAGCCTTCAGAGAGGTCTAGAAAAAGATACTTCAGGTGGACAAAGCTAGCGCTTCACTGTATGGCATGAACGTTTCTGCGGATGCACACTTTCGCGTTCTCTACTGCTTCTAGAAGGTTCGCCAACGCCTGCAAAACCAACGGTGAGTCTCGTAGAAGCTTGAGGAGTGGAGATATTGGAGCTCGTGGCGATACCGCCGCGTTGGTTCCGACCTGTATTAGACTGTAACGTCAACGACAGAGCCGCTGTGTTCAGTAACCCAGTGAAATTGCTCCCGGACAGTGACGGTGCATTGTTCAACGGGTGCTCTGGGTGCGTGGGATCCGCGCTGCGCGTCAGGGACACGCCGAATCTCAGCTGCGCTTCCGTAGCGTCCATCACCGTTAACAACCAATCCCACGTGGGCTTTAAATGAGCCTCCAGATACATCTGTAATAGTTAAATACGTGCATACAATACCCCGCCTGATTCGTTCCCCTGTTCAAGCCAGAGATGGGCATTATTCTCCGAATCTCCGTAGAAAGATTTCGAATAAAATGAAGTTATTCGTTATTCGAGAATAACTTCATTTTATTGTTATTCGAATATGTAATGCCCAATTCTGGTTCAAGCTAACGATAATATAGGACTAAGAAGATGTACCTGTAAGTTCAACGCATCCTGATAAGTGATCTCCATGAATCGTGGCAGGAACGGCACCAGCGTCTTGTGGTCCTGCATCATGACGAAAAGGTCAGCAATCTGTCGAATAACAATTCCAAAAGCACGTGCCAGACAACTGGTAGTGGTACTCATAGTAATAGGCTCTTGTGCGGCTGCAACAGCGGACGTTGCAGTGGTGCGTCTTATAGCTGTAGAGTCAATAAAAACCAGACTACTGCCACCTGTTACTCTTAGTCCTGCCGTGCGCGTAGTGTTCGCCTCGCGGTTGCGTATCGCCCATTGCATGGAAACCGGCGCGAGATTATTGCGATGTAAATGGCCTGATGAACCACTGGAAGAAGATGTCGGTGAGATAAGATTATTTTTTAGAGGAAGAAGACCCGATACTCGATACTTTACGTGCCCTTTCATGCACTTACACTGGACATACTAACTATGCCGTGTGCCATGAAAACGAGCATGTTACTTGAAAGAAGAAACGTATTTTTACCTTCGGCGTTCCAACTGCTCGTCGCCCATCTGAAAGTCCTCGTTATCTTGCTCGTCGGTTTCCCCTGCCTCGCTCTCGTCGTCCTCCTGCTGGCTCGACTCCCCGGACTCGTCCTCCGGGAATAGCAGAATAGATCCCATTCCGCCGTCGGAGCCTGCTGTGGCGCCAGTTTGCACGCTCCGTTGGGCGGACGCTGCGTCCTGATTGCTGTGATTGTCGTCAGAATCCGACTCCGTTTCAGCCTCCGCCAGGAGGTCGAGCTCGGTGTCGGACTCGCCGTCCCCAGCCTGCTCTTCGCTCACGCCGCCGGCGTTGCTATCGATCTCGCCTAACGGCTGGCCAGCGACTGCTCCGGAGACACCGGACTCCTCGTGCTCGCTTATGTCGCCGTCCACATCCATTGGAACTTCTGCGAACCATCATCGTCACTTTCCAATTCGAACTCAAAAAGCAATCTTTCCGTTTAGTTAAACGCAACACATACCTTCGCCGCCTTCTGTTTCATCCATAGCGGAAACGTCCCTGGCGATGTTTATATTGTTGTTCCCCTGCTGAGTTTGCAGAGCGGCGTCCAGGGTCTGCGAGGCGACACCGCTGTGGGGTATCAGCGGATCTATGCAGAACAGCTCCTCGGACCCGTTGATCACCTCAATCGCCGAGCTAGTCAGCGTGAACGGGGCGGTCGGACGAGCGACCCCTAATCTCACAGGGGCTATCAGAGAATCGGCGATCTCGCACAGCTCTTCCACCGCTAGTTTAATCAGTACCATAAAGACTTTACGACACTTCATCAGCGGCTGCGACTCTTGACCGGTGCTGGAACATTGGATCAAAAGTTAACGGGATGCAAACGTTACTCGAACAAGTGGAAGTCACTTCGTGTGTACCTTTTCCTCTTTGTGTTCGGTGCCATTTCGATCGTGAAGATCACGAAGATTCGAGCAACGGAACGGACGAATCGACTCGCGACGTTGTCCGCTTCTTCCTGGCGCCCAGGCACGGAATCGTTCTGCAGCTCTCTTATCAGAGTCATGAGGAGGGTGTCAAGCATCTATAAAGAAGTTCATCGCGTTAGAAGCTGTACGAGAAATACGGGGCACGTCCCTACGTTTCCCTTCTTACCTCTGCACTGCACTTAACCAACAGTGAGTGAGTAAATTTGTCAAGCAATGCGGTGCCGCTCTGGCACAATTGCCACTGATCCCCGAATAACTGATCGTTGCTGTTTACTGACATTCCTGACATGATCATGCATTGAACAGCGGGCCAGTCGTTCAGCAATCGTTCCAGAGCTTTTCGACTGAATCGCGGAGGCTCCAGATCGTGGTCTGGCATGTCCGAGTCCGTGACCAAGCCTACACGTTGTCGAAACATATAATCACAGTCATTACTGGCCTCTGAAATCGATATTACAATCGCTGCATTTAAGTATCAAGACACTACCATCAGACGAAGCTCCCTTTCGACTAGCGGACGTCGAACGTTGTCGAAGAGCTGAACGGAATTGTCGTTGCTCCACCAATTGCCTTCCTACGGTCTGCACTAGAAACAGCAAAATGCTCTCTCCTCTGCGGAATTAAATAGGGTGTTACTCTTATTCGATCTCAAACTCGCCAATTCTCTTACTTCGCTTACTCACCTCGAGTTTATTTTCGTAGCGAGATTGGTATTGACCACTAGGCGGCAGAGAAGTGTGTACCTCGCCCCTTGATGGCCAGCGATCAGCGCGTGACACTTGCATTTCTCCCAGCAGTCGCAGTAAGCTGTGGGCGAGGTGATCTTTATCTTGCAATCGTGGCCTCTGTGACAGACGCGAGCGCATTCGGTGCAGCAGCATAGGGAACCGGTCAATCCACAAGTTCTGCACTCGAAAATGTCCTGAAAAAAGAACAGATAAATTGTCAGAGTGTGCTTAAAATATAGGATCGTTTAACCCTGTAGTGGATTATTGGGGTCGCTGCGACTCTGTGCAACTTTAAACTAATAATTCTTTAATATGTTGGACAGGGGATGATATGTACTTGGTTAATGTGCTCTGCTCCAGTCCAAGTGAAGCTGCAGGTATCGTTGCAGCATGTAACGAATAGCGGAGACAAGTCTGAATTGGCGTCGGGAGGAAGTATCATCGCAGAGCATTCTTTCTGGTCTCTTCCGACTCTTTGGATGGTGTCCAATAGAGTCAGAGCTGCGTGATATGCGCGAACCGACACGGCAAGCATCAATGGTGTCTGGCCCTGTGCATCTCTGTGGATAGAAGAATTATAATTTCATTGGAGGTTGAATCTATTGGAAGCTTGCAGGATTTAATATAGTAAATAGATCAAGGTAATTACTTCGCAGTAAGCAGTTCCTTCAGATGAGGGGCCAATACGTTGCTTTCACACATGTACTTTAATATGAGCAACGCGTTGTTCCTTCTTTCAACGGAGTCTATGATGTAAGTGTTGTTTGAGGTCGCTCCAACGCCTGCGAACAGAAATATTCATTTAGCAATCGATCCCACGAGGTGTAACTGTTATAAGAAGGAAGATAGAAAGGCATTCAATACACTTTTACCTGATTTATTCATCATAGATATACTGGCAGCACCAATGCTAAGTAAGCTGTCCTCTTCTCCTGACGTGTTGTCGAATGCTTCCGGTGGCCAGCTTAACGTTGGAATAGGCTCCTCAATAGGTGCAGACGCACCATCGACGGTATTAGAGACCAATTCACGTTCGATACCTTTAAAGTGACGAAACGAAGCCGGTTAATTGGCATGTCGATGTGTATTAGGCAGCGAGTAAGCTAGACGAATGGGCACGATACCTTGATCGTTTTCTTTGTTAGACGTTGGCGAACACATACTGACACAGGCGTGTAAAATGTTACGATTGCCATCGCAACGTTCAGTTAGTATTGCTTGGATCTGAGCTACGTTGTTTTCTAAATCAAAAGAATAATTATTTTAGAAATTGTAGCAGGGTCGGTAGAGCAAATGCTCCCCGAGCGTGGAGTTGCGGGGAGTACGAATCAGAAGATTAAATTTCAACAGGTTAAAAACAGTAATATGCAAACGAAAAATAAGAAATTGTAAAATCCCTTCCATATTCCCGAATGTGAAATACTCCGCACAACTCACGCTGGACCTGAATTGTAGTACAAGTACTCACTGTGGTCTTGCTCCAAATTACAGAACACCTGTTTCACGCTGTCATAGTCGCACCGTAAGATTCGCGGCATCAGCAAGAGATTATCAAAGGCCAGCGCAATAACGGCAACTTGGTTCTTCATGTTGGTCGAGTTCGAGCAGTTCGGTATAGGAATGGTCGAGGCACCGATACAAAGCACAGGAACCAAATCCAACCAGTTCGGATCGCGAATAGCATCGGCGCAATCTTTCGCCAATGGGTAGATCGTGTTATTCCCGTCTCTGAGAATCATCGAACACTCGATGCTCTGTAATGTAACAGTCGATTATACCTCCATACAATCTGAGGTAGCATATGTGCCGGTGATTACGAAAGCGGTCTAAGTCATTTTTTTTTTCATTTCGCGATATTTAAACTTCTGCGATTGCGCAATCGATGCAATACGACATGAAAGATGGATTCAATTTTTTTAGATTTTTGACTTACAAGGGGACACTAAGGTCGACGGGAAACGGATTTTCCTGAACCTTGCAGTATTTGAAGATGTCGCCTCCGAAGTTAATTTGGCAAAGCAGTAGGGCGCGCTTCTCAAGATTTTCCGAGAAAATTGCATTTGAAAATCGTTTATAGTGTGTGCTAGGTGCCGCAAAAATTATTGTTTTCCATGCTTTTATGATGAATATCACCCTGGCTCGTGTCATACTAGCATGTAAGTAAAAAAGGGAAAGTAAAAAAAAAAAAAAAAAAAAAAAAAAATAAACTGAAACTCGAAGAAAGCTAATTGCGAAAATAATTCGATTTTCAAATGCAATTTTCTCGGAAAATCTTGAGAAGCGCGCCCTACTGCTTTGCCAAATTAACTTCGGAGGCGACATCTTCAAATACTGCAAGGTTCAGGAAAATCCGTTTCCCGTCGACCTTAGTGTCCCCTTGTTAGACCACTTTCATAATCGCCGGCAAATAAGACGTTTCTATAAAAAGGGAATGATGAAAAGTATACCTCTCCTGCGCTTGTAAGGTTGATATTTTTAGGCTGTAGTCCCAAAACGGATGATATATCCGATGGAATATAACAATCTTGCACGTATCTCCCAGTGCTCAGATTGTACACCACGTAGCTCAATTTGCTCCCATTCTTCACTATCGCGTGAATACCTGCAACAAATTCCTTCAGTCGTTAGAATCTATCGCGGGCAAGATGAAGGTAGTCCATAATAGTTTCCAGAGCCCTACCTTGTCCATCTGTGGCAATGGTTAAAATATTATCACTCGATCCTTCGGTGATATTCACTCTCCTCGGAGTTCGTTGGAAACAATCTGGCGCTCTTGGATTCATAGATGACTTTATCACCTGCAAGTGTGATGGTTATTAACCATTTCCATTGTCAGAACGTTCTAAGATATACATTTACCTGAAGTTCGTCTTTCCGTAAAAGTCTGCAGTCAGCCAGTAATTTGATCCATTCCTCGGCCGTTAGATCCTTAAAGTCTGATGTGCTGAAGTCCTTCTCTTTGATCTCTTTCTCTTTCTCCTTTGAGTCTTTCGAGAAGAATTTCACAGCAACGTAGAAACCGTCGACTTTTATAACTTTGCCTGTGGACAGAGAATAAACTGTAAACTCGTACCCAAAATTTTTATACCGTTCCGCGCGGAATATCGCACATACCGACGGGTACAGTTTTAACGTCCTCTATGAAAACAACGTCCTTCAAGTGCCAGTCCTCCTCGTCCTTCCGATCGAACTCTCCTTCGCTTCGCGGCGCAACGCGCTTCTGCCTCTCTGCGGAATCGAAAGTTCGCACGATCAATCTCAATGATGATCACTGACGGGAATGCTTGTAGGGATGATGCTACATAGTTATTACTACGAAAATATTCGTAACAGTCTACCGGGAAGTATCAACGAGAGAGAACTGTCGTCTTATTAGTCTCGACAGGTGTGACGAATGAACTTATAAGCAACTGAATTCCAACAAGTTCTAATAAGATCCTTACTGTGACTGGTCGTAATGCTACCAGTGTCACTACATGTGCTCGAAGCTGGTGAGGGTGGCGGAGGCATGTCAAGACGATCAGCAGTTTCTTTATGATTGGTTTTATTTATAGTACCCGTTCCGCTGTTTCCACTCGCTTCGCGTTTATCCGCGCTAGCGTTAGGCAAGTGAGCTCCAGCCGGCAATACTTTAAATCTCAACACGGAATCTATATTCCAAGCTGCTGCTTGCAGCTGCCCCACTTTTGGAACGCCGTTGGCAATCGTGAATCCTGAAAGCGTATCCGTTCAGTATCCCAAGATTACACGATAGTTCGAATCGTTTTATATCCCAAGACTTACCTATCGCGCCAGGTTGATATATAGGGCTGTTTTTCATGCAGACGTGCGTGCCGTAACTGATATCATTCGAGGATGTTGTCGATGGTCTGTGCTTGCGCGACTTAGCCTTGTATTTCTCCCATAATTTCTTACGCTGCGTGAAAGGTAAGACACCCCTGAGGAAAGAAATATTTAGATACAGGCAAGATACAGGCATTGTCTTGGCATGGAGGAAGGTGAAGATGTAATCGAGACACTGACCACCAGTATAGTGCACCACTTTCGAGTCTGGCTACGGTATACAAAGCGCAAGTATGGAGCGATACTATTTTGTCCAACGTAAATTCGGTAAATGCTTGAGCCGGATGCTCGAGGCGGGAGGCAACAGGCCCCAGAAGCTCGTCCAGCCAGGTAGCCACTTTGCCGCTCTCAGTATTAATAGAGCATCGAATAGCCGTTGCGGATATATTAACTATATTTTCTGTCGTCACTGCCAACCACGAAGCTTTTGGATGATGTATATTTGGATTCTGAGACAGTAGACATTCGATTGTTAGGTTACGTTCGTAGACTATCGAAGTGAAGTTTCTTTAACTGATAGATACCTCCGGATGTTTGTATGGCTCAGACTCGGACCACTTCCATTGGTACAACTGGCCCCCGGCAGATACTGCGATCAGCTCGCTGTAAAGCGAGGCGATCTGAATAAAACGAGGAGCAGGATCGGTGCCACGTTCGTGCCACCATTCGAGTTCCTCCGATATCCATAATGGGCTCTGCGAAGCTAATTCCTTCTTCTTGTTATCTGACGGATCAAAAGAAACGGAATCTTGAGCTCACGTGGACTTGCGAGCCGAAAGTACTGAAAAGTTATCGTCATAGTGAAATGTCTACCAGAATCTTTCTCCCAAGAGTCTTTAAGAGCTGTCTCCAGCCAACGACGAGGCCCGCAATACTGACGCTCCCTCCATCTGCTGAAACTGTCGCGTTCGCGATCCGACGCGCGCTCGCCTTCCCTGTCGCTGCCTATTCTGCGCGAAGAGCTTCCACGGCTGGAAAATATGAAACTATTTAACAATCGTCTCTCCTACCGAACAGGCGAAAAATAATCGGGGAGTATTTACTTTCTCATGCCCGCTGTGTAACCGAACATGTCCTCGGAGAACATAGAATCCGCGTCGATTATAACAGAATGCTCGTTACTGAACCCGCCATCTAGCAAAGATATAAGATCTTCCGGGACGTAGGTGTCCCCCGCGTCCTCGGCGTCGTCGCCCTCCTCGTCGTCTCGTGATAGCAAATTGTTTACCGCTAAGTTTACATCTAAATTTGTACGCTGGAACACACATTACCGGTCACAAATTAACTCTCCAACGGAAGTGACGTATGCGTTACTTGAAACTTTGGTTTCATGTAACGAACCTGCAATTCTCTAACAATAAGATTACGACTTTTCCCCTGCAATACCACTTGAGCTTGTGAGACAAGATCCTCTGGCACAAATGGCGCAGGCACTGGTGCGATGGGACGCGAGCTGCTGCCACTTCCTCCCCCCATAATTACACCCGGTGCGCCTATCCTGCCTCCGCTGCCGCTCCCACCGCTGCTGCTCCCTCTGGAACTACCTCGCATAATCCTCGCTCGTGTTCTGGACATTCCTCTGCCACCACTTCCGCTGCTCCCGCCACCGTTCGGCGCTGAATTCGAGCTCCCGACGTGACTCTTACTCGTGCTGCGATAACAAAGCATAGGTCGCTTTAGAACAATCCTTTTCCCTATACGCGCCGAGAACCTCGGACTTCTTGCCCGTATCGACTTACTTTCTATTTGGTTCGTTCTTGCTCAAGTCCAATCTATCAGACAATACTGTAAATGCAACTCTGCCGATTTTATAGTCCTCGGTGAGAAGAGCGATATGCGTCGGTCCGACGACGATATGCTTCACTGAAATCTTTTGTCCGCTAAATGCTGGTAACGTTGCAAATCCATATCTGTTCATCTTCTCAGCCACTTCTTTCAACCTACAAAGGAGACACCGTTCGAGAATTGGTAAGTCGACAATTTAGCTAAACGGACCAGGGAACAACGGTTCATTCGTAGAAATAAAGTACATGTACATTCGGATCGCATTAGCCGAATATACGTACATACAGGGTGGACCAATAAGAATTACCACCCTGAATATCTCCGAGATCATGGAAGAGAAAAATCGATGGCCCCTTTCGTACCAAAGAACTTTTAATGGCAAAAATTCTCTTCCATGGTTCCATAAATATTCAAAGGGCTAATTCTTACTGCCCCACCCTGTATATATATATATATATATATATATATATATATGTTACAACAAACAGCATAAACAGTTCCTCTGATAAAGAGAAAAGAAGACAGATGGAAAAGTGATAAATCAGTATAATACTTTTCGCAAAGCTGTAAGAGCTCTCAGACTCAGCGACAGAGAAAACTATGAAACAAAGAGAAATTAAACTCGAAATGCGAAATATAGAAAAAGGTACTTTTAGAGTACCAAGAAAAAAGACCGATGCCCACGGTCCTGACCCACACGCGCGGATCGGCCGACGCGCGAGTCCAAACCGTCCTGACCCGCATAGGGGTCGGGCGCCGTGAGCGCGTTAATCATCGAAGCGTGTGATCACGCTGCGTTTCCTATAGCTTTTATCGTAAACGATCGCATCTGCGAGCGACCATTATTCCTTTCGTCGCGATACGACGAGGAATTGAATTTTTTTTTCCTCGTAACCTGCAGGTGCAGCGCGGCCTAAGGACGAAAAAAGGGGGGGAAAAAAGATTTCCCTAATCTGCATCCGGCTGTAAGAATTCATTTCGCGCATAATGACAACGATCCTCGAGCCTGTACGCAGGACGTTAAGTTCCGTGGACGATACGCTCGTATGTACACGCGATATTCGACCGAAACTTATCGATGTGACAACAAGCTCTCGCCACTCTCGCCACGGGCATAAATTATTCGCATCGGTCCGCCGATGCCCCAGAGCAGGATCATCGACGGATCCCTCGTAATAAGTCGGAAACGGTGGGCCACGCGCGATTATAGAGGCCAGAATGCTTCGTGTTCGGAACGGCGAGCGGATCGTTTCGATCCCGCGGAGGATAGACAGAGACATACCATGATACATACATTAATGGGAAACCGATAACGAACGCGTTTGCCCCCTTACCTATCGTTCAGCTGGTCGTCTGTCCCCGGCAACGGGTGCACGACGAAGTGTATCGACGTCATTTTGCCAACGGTTCTGCGCGCTTTTTCCGGAGCGGAGTGTCGTTTTAATAATTCTGTACACACAATTTCACCACACCGTCGAAACGATATTCAGCCATGTTTCTGAGGAAACAACCAGTTACGTGTTCTCGAAGGCGAACGGGACCCGAGTTGCGCCCGTGTCTTCGTAAATGCACTGAGAATCCTCGCCCCGGTACGGTTGCGATCAGTTGCGATCGTCGATCACGATCAAGGACGATATTATGTGGATTTAACGCGATGCCACGCTTCCCTTCTGCAACTGCTATCGGAGGATTCCAGATGTTTCTGTGTTACGGTAGCGCAGCGACTCCAATGAGAGCGAAAAAAATTTGTATCATGGCGGACGTGCGCAGTAATGGCGGCCTTAAGCATTGGGATCGTTCGTCGTTCGATTATGTTAAATCGATGAAGCTGCTAATGGAATTTCTGTACGGGGGAAACAACGTTGCACGGGAATGTGTGGATTAGCAATATTTTTTGCTTCGATTGAATCATTCTCGCCTGTTATGGGTCAGTTGCCCGATTCTCATGAATATTTAATGTGAATCGGATATGATGGCTTTAATGCGCGTTTGCAACGCGATCACGCGCAATTTAAAATGACTAATAGCGAATTCGGACGGTCGCACTGGTGCGCACTGAGTGCGACTTTTAGCCAATTGGAAGCGAAAAAACTCGCACTCAGTGCGCACCAGTGCGATTGTCCGAATTCGCTATAATAATAATTAATGCAGGAAAGGAATGAATATGCAAATATAATCGAATTGCAATTTTTATTGTAAGATCGATTGGTAACAGCCAATCAAAACGATATTCCATTACCATCGATGCACGATGTTATATTTAATATGACGGCGGGAATATTGAAATTCTATTTCGAAGGATACTGAATTGTAATAAGTACTTAGTACTATCCAGTTTATTTACGAAGGTAAATAAAGTAAAGATTCAGTCGAATAAATTGTTATTAAACTCCGTTTAGTTAAGATATACGTATTTAAGGGGAAAACAAGTATAACAAGTGTTTGTATTAAGGGAGGGTGCCACCTTGGATTGAAGATTTTTTTATTTATTTTTCTTTCAACAAAATGGCAGTGCTAGAGCCGCTGCGAGATGGGTCCTTTAAAATTTAGTCGCCAATCGAGTTGCGCACTTCTCCGATCTGGTGTGTCCTAGAACAAGAAACCAAAAATCTTAATTTTCTACATGACAAAAACTAAAGAAATACATAGAAAAATTTGAAATTTACCCCTAGTTAGCAATTCCTGGTGCATGTAATAGTCCTTCGAAGTCCCTTCCCATAGGCCTCTTCCGTCTGGTTCCTCTCGGATAAAACCGCTTTCCTTTTTCACCGAAACTCTTCGGTGTTTTCTTGAGATTTCGGAGCCGCGTTCCCACACGCTTTTGTACACGCCCGATACACTCTTTTCTGCACACAGTCAAATCTTCACGCGATTGGGCATCTCCTAAAATACCTTTGAATGCCTCACTGTCTCCATCGTCTATGTAATTAATGCGGCGCTGCGCTTCGCTAGACTGGCTCTACAATTTCTCATCTGGACTATCCAAATATCATTTTTTAATACTATAAACTATCATTAAAGCAAAAAATAAATAAAATAAAGCCATTCTTCGATCGTCCAAGGTGACAGCCCCCCTCAAGAGGTTTATTGTAGCTTGAGAACGAGTGATTTTAATTTATATATTACAATCATTAAAAAGTAATCGATAGCTTCTTTTTTAATCAGCTATGCACTGTACAATGTAACGCTATAAACATGAACTTTTACATATCTGTGGGATCAGGGAGCCTCCGTTTTGCGAGACTTGCGCATATCACCACATGAAACATAATCGAACGACAAGCAATATTAGTACTCGATTAGCTGTTCTGATATACAGGCGTAAACCCAGAAACAAACGATCGTGTGCTGTAATGTACATTCTGCAACAGAAGTGACACAATGACAGTACCATTCGTACAACTGTGAAAAGTACTGTATTGCGAATTTATCATCCTCAGTACGTATCTACAATGTGTCTTACTTTTACGTTCTACTTATTATATAATATATATATATATATATATATATATATATATATATATATATTTATATCGATCAAGATACTTTGCAGACTTTATAAAATTTCTGTAGCTCGGGCTACAGCGTTGGAGGAACGTCGTTGTCCCATTAAAATTACAGGAGCTGGCATCCATCGCTGATGGATTAATATACACATTAGGGATCCCGATCAGGATCACTCCCTCGAACGTAATCAGATTGAAAGCGACAAAAAAAAACACATGCCGGCTCTCACTTAATCTCCAGTCACAGAGTCACGGTAATATTTTGCTTAAACTTTCAACTGGACGTACGTGCGAGCTGTACACTATACAAACTGCTCGGAACTGGTGGCACTAAGGTCGAGCAAGCGCCACGCGGATCTCGGATTAAGTTCCGCGGGATCGCGGCATAATACCCAAACGTAATTGACGCGCATTATTTTCTCGGGATCCCCTTCCACAACTTTGTTCTTAGCGTCCCTCACGCACATAATCTGCTGGCACTGAAAGCTGATTAGTAAAACTGGTCCCTGCTCCATTACTTTGCCCATTAGTAGGTCAACGTTATTGATGTCTGAAATTAACAATCTCATTTTACATGTAGAAACGATGGGGGATTGACGTCGGTGGAGTATAAATTACCTAGAATTTTACTGTCTAAATGATATCCCAATTTCTCTGCTTGCCTCAATGGCTGTGCTATTAAGTTGTACGGCGCTTCGTGGCACCAGTCCTTTAAGATCTCGAGGTTCCCCCTTACCATAGCCTCGAGAATGTTCGGGATAATATCCATCTCGCAATCTTTCAAGAATTGCACTCTGTCGAAGCTAGGATCTAGCTTGCAGATTTCTGTCAGCGTCTCTGAGAGCTCTGTCTTTTGAAACAGACCGCCCATTATATCTGTAACTTTATCAGTCAACACTCTGGAAGCACGAATTACAGGATTATCGGATTCTTCGTATTTGATTTTCCAATCCAAGACCTTATTTACATATGGATTTTTATCCTACAAAAGAACACAGTTATCCAATGTGAATAATTTAGTAAGCGTCAGGCGTATTTCTCCTACTTTAAAGTACATACCCTAAAATTCTGCCACGACTGGTAGAACTTTGAATCTTTATGTAATTCAACTCCCATAGCCTCTGCGTTTGGTTCAACGAATCTCTGATCCGCAGTCTCTATTATGTCTTTCCTTTTCCTCAATTTTTTGGGCGGAACGTAAACCTTCCCTGCAGTTTCCCATAAAAATGATACAGATTACACTGCACTCGTGCGCTCGATTATCCCGGTTAGCTTACCGTGCATTCCTTGATGATCCAATTCTTCGCGTACAGCCTCGGCAGTTTGCGATATCGTTTGGAATGCACTCGTTTTACCCAAGGCTTGACTTTTCTCTGAAATTGTTTCCGCCGCCCCTTTCGCGGACTTCGTTATTTCCTCACCTAGCTGGCCAGCTCTTTTACCCAACTCCGTCTTGCTCGCTTCCTCGAGAACCTCTTGTACCTGTGCGGCGGAAATTAAATATCAAACACGACCGAAGCTTACGTAGCCAAAACTTCCAGTCGTACCTTTTCTTTCAAGGTATCCAGTTTCTCTTTAATAACTTCAGAACCCTTGCTAGCTTCAGATTCGACCGCCTGAAACTTCTGTCTAGCAGAGCGCAATGCCTCCGACTGTTCGAGTCTCTCCGCTTCCTCCCTGAATTTCTTCAACGACTCTTTCATTTCTTTGTTCTTCTGCATCTCCTGCTTAATATTCTCAAGGAACTGAGAAAAGAAACTGGGTCTCCTCGCAGGGTTGGAGTAGAAACGAACCTAGAGAAGACAGGCCACGATCGATCAAATATATAAGTCCTGCGACCACCGTTTCCGAATGCAACTCACTGGTAAACCTTGTATGCCTGGAGTCCGAGGTAGTTGCAGCTGCACCGAAGCATCGCAGGTGCGTGCCATCGAATAATCTCTGGTGCCATTTCCAAATATCTTTCTCGAGTGTGCAGACCGTGCGATGCCGACGAGGCTCGCCCTACACACCGCAAACTTCTGAAACTACAAAAAGACACTATAACCTTAAATATACTGTTCTGGCAAACTTCCTATTTAAATACGTTGTAGCATCATTTACTGTCTTCAAGACAAGACACCGTGTCGTTTTCTCAAACGCGCACGCAAAGGTGAGAGATCCCGTTTCATTACGGAAGAAATAACAATGCAAGCGACCATTACCACATTACGCGAGTACATTCTTCCAGCCTGTAATTATTTAATTCATCGACATTCGCGCGGAGATATTCGAGGGGAACATGTTAATGTGCTCGCTCCAAATCGCTGAAACTTAATGATGCAATGCCATAAAAAGCAGGACAATCAAATCGCGTGAAGGAAACCTAACCTCGAGGGGGCATGAAAAATTGGCCGGTTCACGAGTAAATGATTATGAATTTACACGTGAGTAGGAAAACGGGGAACGAGCATGGTTAATTCGTGTCCTCGCCTGAATGGAAAGTAGCCGTTCAGTTAGCAATCGAAATTATTTACCATTTTACGAATGATTTATCTGTAACGGCATCAAAAATCTTCGTAAAATATGCTGCAACTATGCTAAGGACATCTGCCGACAAAAATTAGCACGTACCGTGGTTCAACTACACAGTGACCACAAAGCATGCGTTTATAAAAGTTCGTGCAAAATGTAAGCACAAATGGATTTGCTTAAATTCCGTTTCTTTTTACGAGAATAAGTATAGGGTTCAATGACACCAAATAATAATGGATACAAAGAGCTGTATTTATTAAACAACAATAGAGCAATCAACCCCTTACACCTGGCACTCTGTACAAAAATTCTCCATCGTCGTCGTAATAACAGTCCTTTATTCTATACAACATACCTGCTTTATATACATTCCTGGGTATTCTTATACTTTTCGCGTAATCAAACTTCGTTTCTACACTAGAGTTCCACTCTTTTACATAGGTGTCTAAGCTACTGGATTCAGTGTTCAGTTCAACTGGCAGACTGGCCTGAGTTTGTTTTGCAATAGGCGTTAATGCAGTTTCTTTACGCGGGATCTTTACCAGGAGAACATTTTCTTCCTCGAGTTCAGCTTCCTTTTTAGAGCCGGCTAATACGTTAGCAGTTATATCTTCCTCGACTTCAGCTTCCTTTTTAGCACTGGCTAATACGTTAGCACTTGTATCTTCCTCGACTTCAGCTTCCTTTGTAGCGCTGGCTAATACGTTAGCAGTTATATCTTCCTCGACTTCAGCTTCCTGTTTAGCGCAGGCTACTACATTAGCAGTTATATCTTCCTCGACTTCAGCTTCCTTTTCACCGCCGGCTAATACGTTAACACTTATATCTTCCTCGACTTCAGCTTCTTTTTTAGCGCCGGCTACTACGTTAGCAGTTATATAGTCCTCGACTTCAGCTTCCTTTTCACCGCCGGCTAATACGTTAGCACTTATATCTTCCTCGACTTCAGCTTCCTTTTTAGCGCCGGCTAATACGTTAGCAGTTATATATTCCTCGACTTCAGCTTCCTTTTCACCGCCGGCTAATACGTTAGCACTTATATCTTCCTCGACTTCAGCTTCTCTTTTAGCGCCGGCTACTACGTTAGCACTTATATCTTCCTCGACTTCAGCTTCCTTTCCACCGCCGGCTAATACGTTAGCACTTATATCTTCCTCGACTTCAGCTTCTTTTTTAGCGCCGGCTACTACGTTAGCACTTATATCTTCCTCGACTTCAGCTTCCTGTTTAGCGCTGGCTAATACGTTAGCAGTTATATCTTCCTCGACTTCAGCTTCCTTTCCACCGCCGGCTAATACGTTAGCACTTATATCTTCCTCGACTTCAGCTTCTTTTTTAGCTCCGGCTACTACGTTAGCACTTATATCTTCCTCGACTTCTGCTTCCTTTCCACCGCCGGCTAATACATTAGCAGTTATATCTTCCTCGACTTCAGCTTCCTTTTTAGCACCGGCTAATACGTTAGCAGGTATATCTTCCTCAACTTCAGCTTCCTTTTTAGCGCCGGCTAATACGTTAGCACTTAGATCTTCCTCGACTTCAGCTTCCTTTTTAGAGCTGGCTAATACGTTAGCACTTAGATCTTCCTCGACTTCAGCTTCCTTTTCACCGCCGGCTAATACGTTAGCACTTATATCTTCCTCGACTTCAGCTTCTCTTTTAGCGCCGGCTACTACGTTAGCACTTATATCTTCCTCGACTTCAGCTTCCTTTCCACCGCCGGCTAATACGTTAGCACTTATATCTTCCTCGACTTCAGCTTCTTTTTTAGCGCCGGCTACTACGTTAGCACTTATATCTTCCTCGACTTCAGCTTCCTGTTTAGCGCTGGCTAATACGTTAGCAGTTATATCTTCCTCGACTTCAGCTTCCTTTCCACCGCCGGCTAATACGTTAGCACTTATGTCTTCCGAAGTTCTGGATTCTATATATTTTCTGTAGGTGTATAATAATGTTATTCCCTCTTCTGGCGATGTCTCGTATAAGGTCCTCAATTTCTCCTTCATAAATTCGTTGATAGTTAATTTCCCTTCATTTTTGTACTTCTTCTCCTTATTCTGTTCTTTATTCGTAATATTGTATCTTTGCATCACAGACATTTCTTTGCTAGTTTCATTTATTGTGGCCACTCTACTCTTGTCTACTACGTTAGCACTTATATCTTCCTCGACTTCAGCTTCCTTTTTAGAGCTGGCTAATACGTTAGCACTTAGATCTTCCTCGACTTCAGCTTCTTTTTTAGAGCTGGCTAATACGTTAGCACTTAGATCTTCCTCGACTTCAGCTTCCTTTTTAGAGCTGGCTAATACGTTAGCACTTAGATCTTCCTCGACTTCAGCTTCCTTTTCACCGCCGGCTAATACGTTAGCACTTATATCTTCCTCGACTTCAGCTTCTCTTTTAGCGCCGGCTACTACGTTAGCACTTATATCTTCCTCGACTTCAGCTTCCTTTCCACCGCCGGCTAATACGTTAGCACTTATATCTTCCTCGACTTCAGCTTCTTTTTTAGCGCCGGCTACTACGTTAGCACTTATATCTTCCTCGACTTCAGCTTCCTGTTTAGCGCTGGCTAATACGTTAGCAGTTATATCTTCCTCGACTTCAGCTTCCTTTCCACCGCCGGCTAATACGTTAGCACTTATATCTTCCTCGACTTCAGCTTCTTTTTTAGCTCCGGCTACTACGTTAGCACTTATATCTTCCTCGACTTCTGCTTCCTTTCCACCGCCGGCTAATACATTAGCAGTTATATCTTCCTCGACTTCAGCTTCCTTTTTAGCACCGGCTAATACGTTAGCAGGTATATCTTCCTCAACTTCAGCTTCCTTTTTAGCGCCGGCTAATACGTTAGCACTTAGATCTTCCTCGACTTCAGCTTCCTTTTTAGAGCTGGCTAATACGTTAGCACTTAGATCTTCCTCGACTTCAGCTTCCTTTTCACCGCCGGCTAATACGTTAGCACTTATATCTTCCTCGACTTCAGCTTCTCTTTTAGCGCCGGCTACTACGTTAGCACTTATATCTTCCTCGACTTCAGCTTCCTTTCCACCGCCGGCTAATACGTTAGCACTTATATCTTCCTCGACTTCAGCTTCTTTTTTAGCGCCGGCTACTACGTTAGCACTTATATCTTCCTCGACTTCAGCTTCCTGTTTAGCGCTGGCTAATACGTTAGCAGTTATATCTTCCTCGACTTCAGCTTCCTTTCCACCGCCGGCTAATACGTTAGCACTTATGTCTTCCGAAGTTCTGGATTCTATATATTTTCTGTAGGTGTATAATAATGTTATTCCCTCTTCTGGCGATGTCTCGTATAAGGTCCTCAATTTCTCCTTCATAAATTCGTTGATAGTTAATTTCCCTTCATTTTTGTACTTCTTCTCCTTATTCTGTTCTTTATTCGTAATATTGTATCTTTGCATCACAGACATTTCTTTGCTAGTTTCATTTATTGTGGCCACTCTACTCTTGTCTACTACGTTAGCACTTATATCTTCCTCGACTTCAGCTTCCTTTTTAGAGCTGGCTAATACGTTAGCACTTAGATCTTCCTCGACTTCAGCTTCTTTTTTAGAGCTGGCTAATACGTTAGCACTTAGATCTTCCTCGACTTCAGCTTCCTTTTTAGAGCTGGCTAATACGTTAGCACTTAGATCTTCCTCGACTTCAGCTTCCTTTTCACCGCCGGCTAATACGTTAGCACTTATATCTTCCTCGACTTCAGCTTCTCTTTTAGCGCCGGCTACTACGTTAGCACTTATATCTTCCTCGACTTCAGCTTCCTTTCCACCGCCGGCTAATACGTTAGCACTTATATCTTCCTCGACTTCAGCTTCTTTTTTAGCGCCGGCTACTACGTTAGCACTTATATCTTCCTCGACTTCAGCTTCCTGTTTAGCGCTGGCTAATACGTTAGCAGTTATATCTTCCTCGACTTCAGCTTCCTTTCCACCGCCGGCTAATACGTTAGCACTTATATCTTCCTCGACTTCAGCTTCTTTTTTAGCTCCGGCTACTACGTTAGCACTTATATCTTCCTCGACTTCTGCTTCCTTTCCACCGCCGGCTAATACATTAGCAGTTATATCTTCCTCGACTTCAGCTTCCTTTTTAGCACCGGCTAATACGTTAGCAGGTATATCTTCCTCAACTTCAGCTTCCTTTTTAGCGCCGGCTAATACGTTAGCACTTATGTCTTCCGAAGTTCTGGATTCTATATATTTTCTGTAGGTGTATAATAATGTTATTCCCTCTTCTGGCGATGTCTCGTATAAGGTCCTCAATTTCTCCTTCATAAATTCGTTGATAGTTAATTTCCCTTCATTTTTGTACTTCTTCTCCTTATTCTGTTCTTTATTCATAATGTTGTATCTTTGGATCACAGACATTTCTTTGCTAGTCTCATTTATCGTGGCCACTCTACTCTTGTCCTTGTCAGGATACTTATTCCATGAAGTTTGCTTCTCCTTGTACATGGGCTGTTTGCTACTTACAGAAGCATCATTAACGATACTCGAGAACATAGTACTTGCCGGCTTTGGAAACTCCATCTTCGGAGGTACAAATTTCTCGCTCAAGGTTCTCCTATCGGTTAAACTGATCTTTCTGTTTCTAAACTTCATTAAGTGCTGGTTTAAGGCGGGGTCTACTACTAATTTACCAGTCTTGAAATTTTTCCAATTTTCGATAGCTAGCTTGTCATAATTAATGACTGCGTCTACCGATTTTGGCACCCACTTTGATTTCAAAATTTTTCTTATGGTCTCAGGTAAAGCTGGGAAACTTTCGCTCAGTTTCTCCGGCGTCCATTCTTTCGGATTACTTTTGTGTAAATTCTGTATCTGGTCCTTTTCAACGTACGTAAGGAATCTCGGCTGCTGATCCTTGAAATATTTACTTCTAGTTATACGTTGTCTCAGCAAGTCCCTAGACTTTTGTATTTCTCTAAAAGCAATACAGAATTTGATTAATACGCGATATTAATAAAGAGGGAAACAACTTTCATCAGCTACATAAGATATAACAATGCAAATGGATTAAACATCAAGTTCTTCAGGAATCCGTATTCCTTCGTTTTTTAAGCTGTACCTTTCGTGCAATTTATGCGACACATGGACATTCATAAAATCAGATTCAAATTCGTCTATGTCATCATGATCGAAATCTTCAGGATCATGTTCAGATCCTTCCATTTGTGTTAACATCAATTTTCCTTTGATACCGACAGCGTCAGACTTCGGTTTACTAGCGTACGTCCTGAAAAATTTCAGCGTCACCATTCTAACGCCGTTCATTTTGGAACCTACTTATTCTCGTTTCAACGTCAACTTTAAACAACATTCATTTTATGTTATAATTACTCTGTTTAAGTTAATAGTTGCGGCGTACATAGAACGAAATAAGGTTAGGACCAGTTTAAATACATTTATTTCTGTTCTAAGGAAAAGAATAGACCTAACCTAACCTATTTGTGTTTTCCATGGAATTTACCATGCTGTCGCAAACATTAGGTCGATTTCCAGATTACGACGGACCTAACCCTCTTTACTACTGTATTTCATTTTGAGCATTCCCACACATTATACGTTATTATCGTGTTATTTTCGATAAATGTTCTTATTTATTTATATTTAGGGAACAGTAAACAATATCATTATACAGAAATAATGCATTTCAAATGTAAATTTAAATATTCGCGCCATAGATGCTCTAGTTCCACTCTGGCGATTATAGATGGCACTGCAGGCTCGCCGTTTGAAATGCAATAGTTTCCATTCTCTGCACTCTACATATTTTGATAGGAATAAACCTCCTGAAACGGGATGCAATCGGTCATTGCAAATGGTCGTTGGTTTGGGAAGAGCACGGAATATCGACGAGCATCGACGCTAGGAACGGAAGTACTTTTGCGTACAAGGTGAAATAATGTTCTCTACAGTTTTACCATTCGGAAAATAACAATATTTTTTTCGCTCTATACTTAACTCACTCTGTAATGAAGCAAAGCATTTTGCAGCCGAATGCGGTCTGTTCGAAGCGTTTCTGCGGCGTCTTATAGATTTTTAACGTTACACGTGTTGGCGTATATTTTATATAATCGTCTTGCGATACATTTACCCAAATATTTTACCTCACTTGCACGATACGAGACTACTGAATCTAAAAAGGTTCACTTGATACGATTATGCTTCGCGTTACGAACGAAGATAACGGACGCTTCCATTTTTTTTTCCAACGACTGAACGTGTTTCTCGCACCGATCACGAAATGTACACTATATCAATCACATTTTTAATATGTGTAATAAGTTTGTTAGTATCTTTCATTTATAATCGTTTAAAGCAATGCGTAGCACGAGCGTAATGGATCAGTCGGGGTAATTGTATTATTTATTACAGGATGGATGCGGATCGTTTATATCAATGAACGTTCATACCCTTATTTCTGTTCATTGATTGAAAACCAAACTCAACGATGTATTTATACAACTTGACGCTGCAACGCGCCACGGGTATTACCCACGCGGTGCATGGGAATTTCTCTGGTAGCAAAATGCAAGAGATTCTGGTGTCGCGCGGGAAGTCGTTAGAGCTGTTGAGACCGGATCCGAATACTGGGAAAGTTCACACGTTGTTGACCGTAGAAGTATTCGGAATCATAAGGTCCTTGATGGCCTTCAGGCTGACGGGTGGTACAAAGGACTACATCGTCGTCGGATCAGACTCCGGGCGCATTGTGATTCTGGAGTACATCCCCGCGAAGAATGTTTTCGAGAAAGTACACCAGGAAACCTTCGGGAAGAGCGGTTGTAGGCGCATCGTACCTGGACAATACTTAGCTATAGATCCCAAAGGAAGAGCCGTAATGATAGGTATTATTTTTATATTAATCCGTTCGGTAGTTCCGTGGACGATCGAGATGTCCTGTATCACATGATTATACACTGGTTCGTGTTTCAACTGATTCACATTGATTATATCTAACTGGAATGATGTTACGTTAAAGTTACTCTCAATCGCCATGCAGCGATGATTTACGAAGTATTGATAACAGGTACTTATTCCAGGTGCGATCGAGAAACAGAAGCTTGTATATATTTTAAACAGAGATCCAGAGGCACGGCTTACGATTTCTTCGCCATTAGAAGCTCATAAAAGTAACACGCTGGTTTATCATACAGTGGGCGTCGACGTAGGCTTCGAGAACCCTATGTTCGCCTGTTTAGAGATCGATTACGAGGTAATATCTCTCTCGTTTCCAGATGAAAATATTTGTGCAGAATAATGTGATGTATAATAGTGATTTCTGTTCCACAGGAAGCAGATAGCGACCCCACTGGAGACGCAGCAATAAAAACGCAACAAACGTTGACTCTCTACGAACTGGATCTTGGTCTGAATCATGTCGTACGCAAGTACAGCGAGCCCTTAGAAGAGCATGCAAATTTTCTTGTATCCGTCCCTGGTGGAAACGACGGGCCCAGCGGTGTTCTCATTTGTTCGGAGAATTATCTGACGTATAAGAATTTAGGGGACCAGCACGACATTCGTTGCCCCATTCCCAGGCGACGTAACGATCTGGACGACCCCGAGAGGGGCATGATATTCGTCTGCTCCGCTACGCACAAAACCAAGAGCATGTTCTTCTTCCTGGCTCAGACAGAGCAAGGAGACATTTTTAAGATCACCCTCGAAACGGACGAGGACATGGTGACTGAAATCAAGCTGAAGTATTTCGACACGGTACCCGTTGCCGCAAGCATGTGCGTTTTGAAAACTGGATTCCTGTTCGTCGCCTCGGAATTCGGTAATCAGTAAGTATAGTATTTAGGAATGATCTTATTTTTTTAGTCTGGATTTCAGGTTTAACCGATCCGTTCTCTTTCTAGTTACCTTTATCAAATTGCGCATCTAGGAGACGACGATGATGAACCAGAATTTAGTTCGGCTATGCCTCTCGAAGAGGGTGACACCTTCTTCTTCGCGCCTAGGCCGCTTAGAAATCTAGTGCTAGTCGATGAAATGGACAGTTTGTCGCCCATAATGGCGTGTCAGGTAAACTTGAATTGAAAAGCATAAAGCTAATTGTTAGAGGTGTGCGAGAAACCGAAAATGTCGGGTCGGGGCGAGAATATATCTCGGGATCGGGATGCCCTCCTGATCATATCGGGTTCCCGCACCTCTCTATTAATTATGTTTAATTAATCGTAGCGTATTCGCGCGTTAAGAAGCGAGTATTAATGCACCTTTAAAGTAGAGAATTGGCGATTTCACGATACGCCTTTTCTCTGTGGAATGGTGCGAGAGTAAATATTCTTAGTCACCTTCGATTTGTTTTTGCACGGAGAGGGTGAACTTCGGAATGATACGCTCCGTGAAAATTAAAAGTGAATATCGAAGGCGAGGATCGTATTCATGGAATTGCTCGTTTGTTTCAACAGGTGGCTGATTTGGCGAACGAAGATACTCCTCAGTTGTACATAGCGTGTGGTAGAGGACCACGATCAACTTTGAGGGTATTGCGCCACGGTTTAGAAGTCTCCGAAATGGCTGTCAGCGAACTGCCTGGTAATCCGAACGCTGTGTGGACTGTTAAAAGAAGAATCGACGGTTAGTTCAATAGCATCTTACGCAGTAGTTGTTTGCATGCTTTTATAATACGCTTAATTGACAATGCAGAATAAGTTCTAGGCTCTGTTTTCGATTTCTCTGCATTGTTCGTGTACTTTCTTGCTAATTGTGACACGATACAGTCACCGTTCATCGTCTAACATAGTATTGGTTCTCGCAGTAGCATAGTATCGTTACATTAAATGAAACTCGAATCGAACGTTCTAACTGTACAAAAGACAACGGATCTTCTAAATACTTTACACCTGAAATTTAATTAAAATAAGTACAATTATGTTAAAAAATTGTAGAGATATTTGGAATAAGAGTTCTCATCTTTGCATTTCGCAAGTTGTATAATAGAAACTTCACGGAAAGATTTGTTTCCGAACGTGTTAATACAAAACAGTTCGCGCATCTCTATAAATCTACTTCCACTGCCTTAGTACTCTATTTTTGTAACATAGTATGTCACCGTAATAGAACAGCACACTTCCCGATGTCCATCGAGTGTATCAACGTAAACTGCGCTCGAGTAGCACTTACTTCACTTAACTCTGCAATTTTTCAATACAATAAATGCGAAGAAGAAAGTAGTCGGTTTTTGTAAACGATTTTAACGAATCTGGTGGCTTGATACACTCTTATCAAACACCAGTTCTCTCTTTCAGGCTACCAGCATGCTATTGGTTGAACTACAGAGCACAGAGTGACAGAAAGGTAAGGACTCTTGAAATTGGCGGGGGATAAGAATTCATTTGCACCGAAAAAAAAAGTCCATCTACTCTTTGTGTGTAGGATGAAAGAGCGTGTTCCGACCGGCACCAAGACGATCTATTGTTTTACCCATTTCTTGATTTTTGCCTGTGCCTTAGATATTCAGATTGAGCTTTCTAATTTTGATTACAGAGGAGTATGATGCTTACATCATAGTGTCCTTCGTCAATGCCACTCTTGTACTTAGTATCGGAGAAACTGTAGAGGAAGTGACCGATTCCGGTTTCCTCGGCACCACGCCGACACTTAGCTGCTCCGCGTTGGGCGAGGATGCCCTGGTGCAGGTACAGTTATTCGATTATCACTACCTTCCCAAATACACGCACTATGGTATCTCCGGCACCTGGTCCACCACGTATCGGTCGCAATATTAGTGCTAGATTAAAACGAGTTCAACGCATCGTTGAATGTTTAGTATATATCTAAACACTTCTGGTAACCACAGACTCGACAGAACATTTCACTGCAACGCTCCCATCTCTCTCCCGTGCTCTGTTTCTTAGTCACATCTGTGTTCGTCTCCTTTTAGGTATATCCCGATGGGATACGCCACATCCGCGCGGACAAGCGCGTGAACGAATGGAAAGCGCCTGGTAAAAAGACGATAGTGAAGTGCGCCGTGAATCAACGCCAGGTGGTGATCGCGCTCACTGGAGGAGAATTGGTATACTTCGAGATGGATCCTGTATGTGTGCACGATTTCTTTCCTCCTCTTTTACATTGCCGATCACTTACGTCGCATCGATTGTTCTCCCTGCGATGGCATTTACTCGCAGGGATGTAAGACGTGCGAAAAGCATATCGCTTTTCATTTTACTTGGTTGGCTGTTAGCCGGTCGAAGTGGATGAAAAGCGGACACTTTTTCAGACATCGGTACGATCGTACTGACGTTTGCTTGCTCTGTGTTTCCTAGACGGGGCAGTTGAATGAGTACACGGAGCGCAAGAAAATGCCATCGGAAGTAATGTGCATGGCTCTTGGTAACGTGGCAGTCGGGGAGCAGAGATCGTGGTTCCTGGCTGTTGGTCTCCAGGACAATACCGTGAGGATCATCTCGCTGGATCCGTCCGACTGCTTGGCACCCAGGAGCATGCAAGCTTTGCCAGCGGCTGCGGAAAGTTTGTGTATCGTTGAAATGGGTGCCAAGGATGCGAATAATTCGGAGGAACTGTCGCCCCAGCAGTCTAGTCTCTACTTAAATATAGGTGAGCAATGTTGCAACCGTAGCCTATTAAATATCATCGTCGTTCTATTCAAGTTTCACGCCACGTCTTTAAATTCTCCATAGGTCTGCAAAACGGTGTTTTGCTGAGAACAGTATTAGACCCCATCTCTGGCGATCTCGCGGACACGCGAACCCGTTACCTAGGCTCTCGCCCCGTGAAACTATTCAGGATAAAGATGCAAGGGAATCAGGCGGTGCTCGCGATGAGCAGTAGGTCCTGGTTGAGCTACTACTACCAGAACCGCTTCCATCTGACCCCGTTGTCCTACGAGAGCCTGGAATTCGCGTCGGGCTTCAGTTCCGAACAGTGCCCCGAAGGGATTGTCGCCATCTCAACCAACACCTTGAGGATCCTCGCGCTGGAGAAGCTGGGCGCTGTGTTCAATCAGATCAGCTTCCCTCTGGAGTACACCCCGCGAAAGTTCGCCATCCACTCGGACTCCGCGCATTTGATAGCCATCGAAACGGAGCACAACGCGTACACGGAAGAGACGAAGCAGCAAAGGAGGCTGCAAATGGCAGAGGAGATGCAGGAGGCTGCCGGCGCGGAGGAGGCGGTAGTTGCGAGAGAATTGGCAGAAGCTTTCTTGTCGGAGGAGCCTAACGAAGCGGTGTTCGGCGCTCCCAGAGCTGGACCGGGCTTATGGGCGTCGCTCATAAGAATTATAGCACCATCGACGGGCCAGACGTTTGAGGTTCATCGTCTCGAGCAGAATTTAGCCGCCTTGTGGTAAGAATACTAACTTCTGTCCGTTAAAGGTTCTTTACCAAATAATCTGACTTCTTTAAATCCTTGTTACAGCCTCAGTCTCGTGAAATTCGCTAACCAAGGGGATCAGCTGTTCCTCATAGTTGGCATCGCAAAGGAGTTCCAACTGAATCCCAGAGTCAGCAGCGGCGGCTTCCTGTACACCTACAAGTAAGTATCCGAATCATACTGTATTTGACAATCCACGAAAGCAAACTGTATGATGACAACTACACACAATCGCTGTATCATTTGCTTGATGATAATCCTGCAGTACTGATACGAAATAAACGTCGAAGGAAAGAATTTCTAAGCGAGGAACAGGTATGAAAACAGGTCTTGTATTTTCAGAGTGAACGCCGAGTGCACCAGCCTGGAACTACTTCACAAAACCACTCTGGACGAAGTGCCCTTGGCCATATGCTCGTATCAAGGCCGAGTGCTGGTCGGCGTGGGTAGAATGTTGCGCTTGTACGACATGGGCAAGAAAAAATTGTTGCGCAAGTGTGAGAACAAGCATATCCCCAACGCCGTGGTATCTATCAATGCGATAGGACAACGGATTTATGTGAGCGACGTACAGGAGTCGGTCTACGCGGTCCGATACAAGCGGCAGGAGAATCAGCTTATAGTGTTCGCGGACGATACTCATCCGAGATGGATCACCACCACCTGCGTGCTGGATTACGACACTGTGGCCACCGCTGACAAATTTGGAAACATTGCTGTCGTGAGTACACTATTCTCTGTTCAGCTGAGGGGTACTTGGCTTTCTTGACTAATTAACCACGCGATCGTTCTACAGATCCGTTTGGCGAGCGGGATTAACGACGACGTGGACGAGGACCCGACAGGGAATAAAGCACTGTGGGACAGAGGCCTGCTGAACGGCGCCAGTCAAAAGGCAGACACGGTCGCCTGCTTCCACGTCGGCGAGACCGTCATGTCCTTGCAAAAGGCGACCCTAATCCCCGGTGGCTCGGAGAGCTTAGTATACACGACGTTGAGTGGAACGGTGGGAGTGCTGGTCCCTTTCACGAGCCACGAGGATCACGACTTCTTCCAGCATCTGGAGATGCACATGCGCTCCGAGCATCCGCCTCTCTGCGGGAGAGATCACTTGTCGTTTAGATCGTATTACTATCCTGTAAAGAACGTCATAGACGGCGATCTGTGCGAGCAATTCAATTCGATCGAGCCGGCGAAGCAGAAGAGCATATCCGGCGATCTGGAACGAACGCCTTCTGAGGTGTCGAAGAAGCTCGAGGATATTCGCACGCGTTACGCGTTTTAAGGCTCTCGGGGCGTGTGTATCACCATTGACTCGTTACGAATTACATTTAATCATTTTTGCATTCCGTTCCCACCCGTTTCAACGTCTGTTTCTTTGATAACGATAATACGAGTGCGCGTGATGGGTCGTTTCTTAAGCGTGTTGCTTTCAATATGCGAATTGAGAAAAAAAAATGTATAAAATCTTTCACACTTACCACATAAGTATTGCGTTAAGTTTCTCGTAGCACCGAACGTGTGATCGTAGGGGAAGTTCCCGTTTAATTTAAATGAAAAAGGAAGTGTGGATGTGTAAATTTTTACCTCGTCATTCGAGAGTAGGGTAAGGTTACGTTGATCTATAGATCTCCTATCGGTCTTCGTGATTCGATGTGTATATCATTCGTGAATTGTATTCTATAAGTACTGACAAAACTGCAGTGTTGCAATATCGAGAAATACACACGTGTTTTAAGAACAGGAGTCGTTACTTTTAGAAGAGTGTGGTGATTGAATAACTTGGTTCTTCCTTTTTTTTTAATTTTATCCTCGTTACAGTCCACGATGAATTATTCAGGGGAGAGAGCTAAAAGTGAGCTGCGATGTACGGCCGAGAGAAGAAAATAGAAAACGTCTTGCCGACCTAATTTAATATTATAAATATAGAGTGCATAGAATACACTGCACTAGCTGAATGAAAAAAATTGCTGGGATAAAAGCAGGAGGGCGAAATCAAACAATTTATATTTGTTACATGTAAAATAACGAATCGTTGATTTTATAATTGGAAGTGATTGATTTACATTTTCAAACAGGATTCCATACAATATTTATTTTTATCTTGATTAAAAATTACAAAAATCAGTTCGCAGTTATAAATATCCCAATGTTCAGAATATTACTTAGCGTACTTTTTATCGTAGGATTTATGAATTTGTAGAAAGAAGCAAAAAAGATAGTCGCGAAGAAGCAGCTGTAAAGTCTAAGCGAAGAAATTTGACGTCGAACGTATGCACAGCTCTCGATGCTTCATTTCCCCTCACCTTTTTTGCTCGAATTCTGCGGTCTCATTTTTCCCTCCCTCTATTAGTTTCCAGGCTTATGTGCATCCCTTTCGACCTACAACTCCGTCGTCAATAACGTTTTTCTCGTGGAGCTTCGGAGCGCGAAGTTAATCCACATACCGAAGCGTATTGAGGGTACGATGCGATGTTATTACCTTCGTTTAACCTTCAGACTAATAAGTAGGGTAGCAGTGAACTTTAAACGTGTCGCTCGAAGTACAAAAACGGGCGGAAAAATTGCAACCATAACGTTCACCTAATAAAAGTAGACACGTGTGGTCGTGTGCCCATGATTATGATCGCAAATCGAAATATGTGAGTTTATTGCTTATTTCGTATTGCATTGATCTAAATGAGAAATTAATTATACCACTTCCATAATCACCGGCACATATGAAGTTAAAGGTATAAAAAGATTTTTCATAATATTCATAACATCGTGATAATAGCGTTATATTAGAGATCATAAAGGAGAACGATTGGAACATCTCTGATATTCATCTTCCAGAACCAAAAGCAGCCTGCTACCTGGGAAATACCAATTAACGCTTGACTCGAAGGTGTCCCTATATTCCAAAAGTTGAATAAATCAACTCTGCCAAGAGAAGTAAATAGCATCATCACATAATCCACCCTTAATCATTTTTATATACAAAAGGCGCGTTTCTATTTGAGAAGTGACCCAATTAACAGGTTCATTAGCGAGCTGAATGTGTTTTTTTTTTTTACGAGGCTCTCGATTCAACCCTTTCCGTGCCACACGCGCGGAGTGCGCCTATGGGCGACCTGCGGATCGGCCAACGATTTCCTCACCACAATCTTCGGAAATCAATATCAGAAATGTTGCTACAATATATATAGACATAACAATTTCCAAGGTATTTGGAGCGTATCGTATCATGCTAAACTCAATTTATTTCAGAGCCTGAAGTTTCGTATTCGTCGGGTCTGGGTGGTAAGCTCGCGCGACAGAATTCGGGCTTGCGATCGGTAGTTACGTCACTGCGGTATACGTAGCGCGGTTTAGGGCGTTGAAACGAAGAGGAGAGGAAAGAGGGGCCGAACAGCGATCGATGCATTGAGGCGCCAGGCCCTGAGCTCAGCCCCGTTTCGTTCCATCACCCTTACCCCGGTATGCCCTGCAGCGAAGCAGCCCTCCGGGCTTTTCTCTTTGCTGTGCAGTTGCGCATCAGCCCCCTCTCGGTGTGGAGCTGCGTGTTCGGTCACTGGACTTTCAGTCTCTCTGGAGCAGGGCACCCGAAATCGTTTCTGTTGCCGACGGTGAACGTAATCGCTGCGGGGTGCACCTTTTAAAATCCTACCATTGATCCTATCAGTCCCATCGGCGATTGGCGGTATGGTGGTGCTGACCAGTCGGCGCGGTTCGTTATAATCGTGTGTCAGTTAATTGCCGCGATGGGACATTGTTCCGACGTGCTCGAAGCTGCTTCGAGAGACACATGATCCACCTGAACGTGAAGCTTTGATTTAGTGTCATCGACTCGCACTACGTCCTCGGGCTTGCTGTTGTGATGTTCGTTTCACCGACAGATGATTATGGTAAATCGTTCTCGAGTTATTACGCTTGGTTCTTGTATGGTAGCGCGAACGGATCAGTCATCGGTGGGATTTTTCTTCGAAGGGTGTCGATATAATCCCAGCACGTGCTGGAATTAGGTGGTTCGTGCAGTACTCCAGCTTTCCTTGGAATTAATTACCGATCTTTCGTGTCACTTGGAATATAATTACAAGGTTTAACGTGAATTCGAAGCTACCCTTTTCGGGGCGGAATTAAGGCACAGAAGCGCGAGATTCCGCGCAAGGGTGTACGTAGATAAGCCCGAATGTTGCGATCTATTAGATTTGATTTTATCTCGAAGAGTGCCATTTAGATGCACTTGACACCTTTGAATCTCTCTCGACGCTATTAGTCGGTGCAAATAGGCGAGGATGTGTGCGGTCGCGTATTCGTTTGCCTGCACACAGGCTTCGCTGTTTAATGAGAGCTTTTCATTTGCGAGCACCGGCCGTAAAATTAAACTCATTGAGGGGAGGAAATTGTACGCGCGAAGAGTGGCCCTGTGTGTACGTGCACTCAATAACGATGTAATCAAGTGCCATCTCTGGAATTGAAGTGCATTGTTCGCCGGCACACACGCGTCAATAGTAACCCGCTTTCATTAGCTTGTCAGAGTATTGTTTACCTAATTCAGTGACTGGTTCTTTCGCAGAAATAAACCACCGTTTCCATAACTGTGTTTACCGAAGCGGAACGACGTGTTTGTCTTGCAGGAGATAGCTGATGCCGGAGGTGGTTACAAACGATTTCGAGCGACTACCCTGGTTCTCTTATTATTCCTGTCTGAGTGGATAGGCCACGCGGTAGGTGGTGACTGTGGTCTTGCCGAATTAACTTGTAGGGATGGGCACTGCGTTCCCATAGACGCGTACTGCAATGGACAAGATGACTGCGGGGACAATACCGACGAGCCGACAATGTGCACCCCTTGTAATCGCACCTACCACGGCCAAGAAGGTCGCACTTACAAGCTGGATCTTCCGAGACCTTCCGAGGAACGTCTGCCGTTCCTCTGCCATTTAACGTTCACCGCCGCTGGCCAGGGGTACGGCGAGCTGGTGCAACTGTTATGGGACGCCTTCAGCGTCGGCAGGGTAGACCCGAACACCGATAGCTTCGTCACAAGCTGCCCGGAGGGCTCGTTGCAGCTGGCGGAGTTAGGTAGACACTTCACCGGAGGATCGTGGTGCGGAGTCGGAGAGGGGAAAGCTTCCTATTACAGCGAGACCAGTACCGTCACAGCGTCCATACGACTGTTTCACGCACCATCCGCCGTGCCGTTTGAGTTCCGCTTGAGATACAGATTTGTGTCACGTAACGAAGCTGTCGCTAGATTAGGGAAGCCCGAACTTCCAGTTGAGAGGGGCTCGCCTGTTCCAGGCACATATTGCTCTAGGAACTTTTACGAGTGCCATTTGAAGCAGTGCAGGCTGCAGAGCCCGAATTACCCCGGGGAATATCCGAGAAACGCGAGCTGCTTGATCACTATAAGGCAGAAGGAGGTGCCCACGTGCAAGCATGCCATGATTTCTGTGAAATCCACTCCGACTGGCCCGGTTGGCATAACCACTGCCAACACCACTTTAAGCGTTTGGCAAGATTGCCCCGCGGACAAAGATCGCCTGATCTTTCGCGACGGCGTTCGCCCGGAGGATCCAATTTTACTGATTTACTGCGGCGGGCCTTTAGCGAGGGTCACTGCCAGAGGCCCGACGATGCAGGTGGAGTTCCGAAGTTCCCCGATTGCTATCCCACTAGGCGGTTCTGCTCTGCGACTGGAGCTGGAGATCCAAGTAGTTTACGTCGATTCCGACGGGCTCGACTATGCCAAGGGCCCGCAGGGCTGCCACTTTTTTGTAAATGGTACTAATAAAAGAAGCGGCGTGATACGAGCGCCGCTTCACGCACTGCCACCGAACTCCAGCTGTACATGGAATATCAAGGGATCCGCCGGGGACAGGGTGTGGATCTATTTCTCTTCTTATTCTCAGAGAGATTTAACGGGCAGCATCGAGAACAATGCCAGTTCGCAGTCGGACGTACCGTGCGCGGTGAAGTTGATCTTCTGGGACGGTACTCCGACTACTGGGATTCCAATGGCTACGCTCTGCGACGACACGCCCAAGTTGTGCGCGCACGCAGCTCTGAGGAATGTCACCAGAAGTACGAGACCGTGCACGGGGGAGGAGAGCTACGTCACGATAGCGCCGTCTTTAACGTTGCGCATGGAGACAATGTTGGGTACCGCCCTTCATACAGTTAATTTCAATGTGAGCGAAACTTTTATGTTTAATTTGTTCGCTTCGGGAGAGTTACTATTGCATTTACAACGGTTTGCTTTCGACTCCATCATTGTAGGCACAATACGAATTTATTTCAACCATTCAAGTTGGTGAGCCTTGGGGCGACGAAGTCTGTAGCAGGGTCTGGCGTAAGGTTCGCAGCGGGGAGGTGACGTCGCCGCGCGACGTCCGCCTGTTTGGCAGAGGTGGATCCTCGAAGCTGGATTGCAGATACCGGATCGAGGCGGGCGCGGATGAAAGAGTGCGGCTGACGTTGCACAACGTCAGTCTGGGGGAGTCCACCGTGTGCACCAGTGAACCGGACCCTCATTCCGGTCGACCACGTTGTGTTCAGGAAGTGGGTTCCAGAGAAGCTCGTCTAGTTTTGTACGAAGCGCCCTGGCGAGACGTGAGGCTTCCAAGAGCTTGTCTGTGCGATAACACGTCGCATCTTCCATTCACGCACATCTCTTCCAGTAGAGCACTGGAGATTACCTTCTTAGTAGATCAGCAAGCACCGCACGAAGACTTCGAAACCCTCTTCTTCTACGCCAGCTTCGAGCTCGTCCGAGCACCCGAGTGTCCTAGGAAGCAGAGAGTGCGCGGAGAAGGTGATCAGTCAGAAACCTAATACCACTAGGAATCAGTAAGATCCTTCTAATCTATCTGTACTTACTTTCAAAGGTGGTGAACTTCGATTCGTCGCACCGCCACTGTCCAGACCAGACATTTACTGCGAAGGGCTTCCTTGGCTGGTGGAGGCGCGCGAGAACAGATCCCTGTTCGTCTTAACCTGGGGCTGGTTTCTCCCCCTCGAGCCATCCCCTATATCAGAGATGAACGAGCAAGCAAAGTGCCCAACGGCCAATAGAATCCTCCTCTACTCTGGCTGGCCACCGAAGCTGCTGAAGGTGGTGTGCCCCGCGGAGCCGGGCGCAAGGGAGTTCACGGTGCACGTGTTCTCAGAAGAGTGGCTGGGAGGAACTGGGGAAGGCAAGTGGCCGGGACCACCTCGGCCACCGGCCCTCCTGCTGGACTTCGTTGCGAGGGAGTCTGGCCAGGCCGCGGCCTCCTGGCTCGAGATCTCGAAGAGCAGAGCCGCGCTGCGTAGGCAGCTGCGCCTGCCCGAGAGGGGAATAGAGAACGAGACGTCCGCTCACGGGGACTGCCCTCACAAATGCCCGGAACTGAGCGCTTGCATCGCCGCGAGCCTCTGGTGCGACGGGAGAGCTCATTGCCCGTCCGGGCACGACGAGGCGAACTGCGGCAACGGCGCGAAATTACTGGGGCTACTTCCGTCGGAGATATGGCTCGTACTAGCAGGCGTCTCTGGGATCATCGCTGCCTTCGCGTGCTTCTTTGCTGTGCTCATTAGCAGGTAAAGGCTTGAATGGATTTCGCGTAATTAACGGCGTTATTACGGATGGTAACAGCCTGCACGCCTTTATTTCAGGTCGAAAGCGCGCACAAAAAGACTTCATTACAAGGGTACAAAGAAAAGCAATAGACCAAGGCGGGCGCCAACAGAGGAGACACTGCTCGGATCAGCGTCCTGACAACAGCAACCCGGTTTCGTGGAATACATCCACGTCGACCGGGAGACGACCGTTTAGCAATATCTCTCTGTGCTTCACCGTCCACTAACTTAACACTATTCCCAGGTATCATGATCCACGTTCTAGTATTTTAGTTCGCGATGCTGAAGCAACTCTTTCCTTTCATTTGATCCCGTCACTACCAAACGATTCACCTAATCGCTTTCACCTCTGGGCTCATGCATCCCCATCTGTCGGGTAATTTAATACAACGTCTATCTGTCTTGCCAGGTATCGATACTGGTTAACAATGCAATATAGAGGGACACAAGATGTAGCCACATTAGATCCCTTTTAAAGTGTTTTAAATTCGATCGACCCAGTGATCAACACTTTGTTGTACGTTGCAGCCAAAATGGTAGCGATATCATCTTTATTCTTACCGTATGGATGTTAGATAGCGAAGAGTACGTTGCATAGCCGAGATACTTCATTCTCGAGCACGTGAACGTAATGCAACCGAGTTAAATTATCATTGCATCGTTCCGTTTTGTCGAGAACATGTTTGACGAACAGAAAAGTTCGTAAGTGCAAATAATATAATATACAGGACTATAATTTAAAAGATATCACACACATTGCTCAAGAAAACATTGTAACTGCCAAAAAGTATTTTAAGTTCCGATTAGCTGACGTGAAATTTCTAGCAACAATAGAAGACAAATGATAGAGTACTGTGAACGCAAAGAAGTAACTATCTGATATTTTAACGTAGTTGTATCTTAGATCTTTGAAAGAGGAATTCAGAATCGGTTACTATTCGTAGAGTATTTGATGCCGAAGATTAATTTTAATGTATTTAGCGTTTGCATTCTTTTCGAACTGTTTGGAGGTATTTTCATGAATTTTGCTCAGTCACTTTATTGTATTGTCATTGTGCGTGCAAGGTTTTAAAAATAGGTACGATTATTTAATTTAAAAGTTTGCTTGGCATTGACGTTGATGGTATCGTTTAACTTTTGCTAAATATAGAGAACGAAATAAACACATACTTTTAAGGGAACAATTGTAGGTGAAGTTCCAGCGCACAAGAAATTCACAGAAAACCGAAGGAAGACAAAAAAATTAGTTGAAATTTATGGTACGATATTATATAACAGTGTTTTCAGCTCTTATTTTATCCGAAATATCTAGAAGAAACCACGGGTACATTGAGAATATCTTTTTAATTCTCTTGTTATCTTTGATTCGCAATAATACATAAAAGAAATAGCGAGATATATTCTTATTAACTGAGCGAAACGGATGGGGGCAGTCGAACTAATTAATGTATATGATAGAGACGATTAGACGGCACCTCTGCGAATATTCTAAAAGAAATTACTCATAAAGTCGCTGTTATACAATATTTAGTACTATAGTTTATAGCTGCACTTAAAATAGAGTCGACATAGCTACGACGCGGAACGTCGCGGGGTATCGACAAGTTAGTATTTCAAAGCACTCGATAACGTTAGGAAGTTAATTGTTATTATAATATAATTGCTGTTACATGAACAATTAACACGTATTATTCAAACGGAAAAGTGGATACATTCGCCTACTAGGTTGTTCAAAACTAGCCAACTCACACTCGAACCATTCGTTGTCATTGAATTTTTTAACCGGCAAGCTCGATCTTGGATGCACGAATTAACAATCCGAAGGAACGAATCAAACGTAGCTTTTAATTCGACTACTGTATCGCGACCCGCGAGTCACAATTAAGGGGGTAAACTTAAGTACCACTGTAAGGACTGAAAGTAAATTACAAGGTGCGGTAATTAAGGGAAGAACAAATGTATTATAAGTGCTAGTTAAAAGTTTACATTAATATGTTGTATACCTAGGTTTTAGAGAACATACAAATTAGAACACTCGGTCTCTAACATACAAAGTCTGTACCACATGGCGCGCTGACTCCTCGCGGGGCTATATGTTTGCAGAAATCGTTGAACTCGCTAGTAATTTGATATTAATGATACGCGAGGGGTCTCGCAATGCGAAATGTACATAACGTATGAATGGTAAGGGGGGAAACAGGGAATATTACAAAACAGCTTTATCGAGAAGATTAAGTTTTAGTACATTAGTCCATCGGTAAAAAAACAAGGTTCAATGAATTTAATTTTCTTATATAATTTCTTGTTTTACCTCGACAACAAAAGCTTAGGCAAAGAGTGGAGACATTCTGTATTTCCTGTTTTTAACCAGAATACCAAATTTTTAACGTTACCTTACGGGGGCATTTGAACTTTACAACCCTTTGCGATTCTTTGAATTGTGCGAAATCACGAAAAATGGACATTCCCTGTTTTTTCCCCTTACCCTTCATGTGAGAACTGAATGAACATACCACGGTCCGCTTAAAACATTTCAAATTCTGGTATCTGAATATATTACTCCCGCATTGTGTTTATAAACATATACAATTTTTAAGATTTAAATTTAAAACTGTTGGTAACTTACTTTTTGCCGATGAACTGAACAGATGTCTGGAAGAAGGCGTGGAAGAGAACGCACCAAGAACTGTCGCATGGTTAACACGTACATAAATATCCATTCCCTGATCAACGGGAAGTGAGTTATTCGCAATTTTATACAGTGGAGCGTCAATTATCCGAACCTCGATTAACGGAACGGTCGATTATCCGAACCATTGCTGCATCAACGCGCCCACCACTTTTTCGAACCAGTGTAGCGGTACCGATTGATTGATTGACTTTTGCGTATAGTCCAGTGAAATTAGATCTGTCTTTGGAATAATTCCCACCAAGCCAAATTTTGGTATGGGCCTTTATTTGGTCGTTTTTTTAATTGTTTGAATTTCCGGATTCGGGATATTCCCCTATCAAAAGTATGGGGGTTGAAACTTGGGGGTTGAATGGTTACTCCTACGAAAAAAACTCATACGACCTTTTTTGTAGAGAATTTCCTAAGCTATAAATTGTATAATAACTATTTTTGTCGCAAAACTGCTAGATAACGAGATATTCGCAAAAAGCAGTTTTTTTTTGTTCAACCCTCTGGAAATTTTTTAGCGGTGGTCGGATCGATGGGGACTTTTGGGATATTGTTTAAAACGACGAAATAAAGGCCCATACCAAAATTTAGCTTGGTGGGAATTATTCCGTAGATTGGGCAGATTTCCGTCTAATTTCACTGGACTATAATATAAATTAACGCAGTAGTACTCCTGTATTTAATAAGTAATTTTAGGTGTAATTCCTATAGTTATAAACTGTGTAAAGTACATGCACGCTTCATTCTCCGAACTGTTCGATTATCCGAACAACTTGAATTTCCGAACCACCTCGGTCCCAGGCAGTTCGGATAATTGACGCTCTACTGTACTTAAATCAGTGGTACTGTATAGATACATGTATATACATACATGTACATAAAAATTGAATAATACTTTTCAAAATGTTGTGCACCGGGGAGAATTGAATGTTCGGGCGAAATGGGGAATCGTTCTCCGAAATATATAAAGAACTTTGTCCGTTTTCGTTACAGTTTTGGTTCATTAATAATTTGTGCGATCCCATTTGTATCGCATGGTATAGATACGCACTCGTGCACAATATTTTGAAAGCTAATTCTTATTTTTAGAATCGAGCATTGAATATACATAAATGCATTTGTATTGGATATTTTTGTTAACGGATCTGTGATTTTCATTTCATTGTATGTAAATAACGTCGCGAGTTCTCGTTTCACATAGGCTGTGTTATTTTTATCGTTGTACTCTGGGTATTTGGGTACCCGAATGCTATCGGCTCGCCCAGACCGTGTAGCTCAATACATAGGAAGGATTAGGGGAATCTTTATAGAGGATTCGGTGATAATGTATCGTCTCCTTGAAACTATTCTAACGCAGACATATGATTTAATGTTTTGAGAAAAGTACATTTTACGAAGAGCAAAGGTATACTTGTTAGGGTCTACTTTAGTAACGAATTTACTGGAAAATATATATGAAAACAAAAAAAATGGAAAATGGATCTAAATAATTACACGTGCGCATAGGATATATACATGCGTATCCAAGACTCATACTTGGAGTGTGTGCGTACTCATTTAAAGTTTGTAGAACACAGACGAGATCCATCTGTGCTAAGGAATCCACTCTCGAAACGGAGTACAGAAACTTATTGCCTTTTATGAAGTAAGTGTGACATAGGGTCGCATATAATCTCACGTAGGAATAAAGAGGAACATTATCGACTATTCCATTGTAGAGATAGCTGCCAAAGTACGCGTAGAGGGAATGATAATTTTATGATTCAGTATCTTCTTTCTAGACTGTCTCTTAAGGGGGTGCACGGGTATTAGACGGCTAAAATGAACGGTTCCTTTTGGGTTGGATAGAAGGACAACTAATAATTCATACCATCTGCACGTTTTACAATACTTTAGTGTGAATATAACAAGCATTTTAAGCCCAGGAAACCTGAAAAATATTAAAAAATCAAGGAATTACAAAGCGTGAAAGTGGGCGTTGCGCAATGCACGCGTTAAAACGGTGAACATCGTAACTCGGGAACGGATTAATATTTTTAGTTGATATTTTAACTGAACCTACAAAACACTCTTCTCCACAATGTGGAACTCGGTCAAAAAAATTTAATAAAAATTCACGGAGTTATACAACAAATATCAACTTTGAAGGATTTTACTGAAGTAATCCTGTGATAAATGTTGTTAAAGTTATGCGATCTTATCGGGCGAGTTCCACATTGCGGAGAAAAGTGTTCTGTAGGTTCAGTTAAAATTTCAACAAAAGATATCGATCCGTTCTCGAGTTACGATGTTCGCCGTCTTGAGAAACATAGTTTTGAGAAAAACGGCTTTAAAGCCTGCCGCGGCGCGTTTACCTGCATCGGCCCGCCCGCTACTTTTTACGCTGTAACTCTCGCAATTTTTTGAATTTTTCAATGAAATATTTATTAAAATACTTCTAAGACTGCGGCTATCGTAAATAATCGAAAGAAAAAGAAAATCGATTTTTTTACCCCGAAATACCCGTGTACCCCCGCTAAATCACTTTTCTTTATGTACGATGCGTCACGTTTACAAAATGTGTGCACGGTGTTAAGCTTCGTTCGTTGATTCAAGGAATATAAAAGCAAGGAAAAGGTACAATAAGAGGTGGCAAAGTTTCACAGTTTCGAGCTGTATACATTTATTTGCCTACATGCTTTGTCTCTTGGTACATTTGCTTAAATAGTCTCTCGGCGTAACTTTCTCAAAACCAAACGTCACCAATGATTCCAAGCTCAAGCATAGCTACCATCGATAAATATTGTTCACAAAGTTGCATACTCTAATAACAACATCATTACATTCAAACACAGAGGCGAGGAATCTGGTTCGACGAGGTGATTCTTCAGTTTCCGTGGAGATACATTTGTATTGATACTTTCGATTTTAAATAAATACACCAAATCCAAAGTAGTTCCTCTATATCACAAGTTTGCGAGCGTAACTGCTGAGAAACTTTCCTTGGGACACATCCTGCGAGGGTCAGGTACTGTTTTCCATGATCTTGATCCTACTCGACACGATCATGCAATAACATTATTTCTGATTCGAGTGCGTTCATCATCCTGTTCGACACTTGAAATGAAATTTTATAGAGAGCTCTGGGCGATAATGTCGGTGGAGTCCGTTTCGCTGGAGCTCTGTCGAGTTAGAGTAATGCTTCTCTGCGCCGTGTTCTTCATGCAAGCAATCTCTGCCTGCTCCCGAAGACTTTGCGCCATCATCACTCCTGTGTTGTCCACCATCTGCGAGAAGACACCCTTCGGCTTGTCGCGCAGCAGCTCGTGGGGACAGCCGAACTCCTACGTTTGCAATGGGATCAGAAATCGAGCGCTATCGGGCGACTTTAGCTATGAAGTTCAACATACCACGATGCGCCCAGCATCCATGATGATGATCCTGTCGCTGTCGATGACGGTGTTCAAGCGATGAGCTATCGTGATCACAGTGCAGTCAGCGAACCTCGTTCGTATCGTCTTCTGAATCAGAGCGTCCGTGCTGAAACAAAAAAAACGCTCGACGTCAGTGGAGCGCGACTTCCACTTTAACAAAAGAAGCGATGGAGATTACTGTGAGTCGATGTTGGCAGTAGCTTCGTCCAGCAGGAGGATCCGGTTGTTTCTGAGGATAGCCCTGGCTAGGCATATCAGCTGCCTCTGACCGATGCTGAGATTGTTACCACTGTACGCCACCATCTGATCCAGGATGAGATCGTTCAACTTGACTTGTCTGAGACTGCTCCACAGTGCCATGTCGTCGTAGGAGTTGAACGGGTCCAAATTGTAACGCAGGGACTCGGAGAAGAGGAAGGGTTGCTGAGGGATGATTGCTATTCGTGAGCGCAGCTCGTGGAGGCCCAGCGTGCTGGTGTCTATTCCATCGATCTTGATCTCTCCCTCCATGCCTTCAGCGAAGAGGCGAAACAGTGCGGAGATCAAGGAGGACTTCCCTGCTCCTGTTCTGCCCACGACGCCCACCTTCCAGCCTGGTTCTATGGTCACGTTCAGGTTCTGCGCGAGGAGGAATGATTCGAGGTAATGCAAGAGGTAATGTAAAGCGAAATGCGGGGCGGAGATTACCTTTAGAACCGGAGGCCCATTGTTGTCATAACTCAAGCTAACGTTCCTCAGGCTCACGCAACCTTCTGCCGGCCAGTTCTGCGGCGGAGGATTGTCACTGTGCCACTCTCCTTCCTTGGGCAACTTGGTGTACTGCAGGATCCTCTCCACCGATGTCATCTGTGTTACCATCTCGCTGCTCTGCTTCACGCCATGCTGCAGCGTACCAATTATGATCCACGCCTGTGATAAGGCCAGACCTACGTTGCCTCCGAGCGTGTTACCTTGAATCATTATCGGAGTTTTAGTCACCGCAGCAGTTTCAGGTGTTGCATTCAGGATTAGTTCCTCGCAGCTATACCTGTGTCGAGGAGAATGAAGGAGAAACAGATGCAGGCAATGAACAAGCATGCGATTATGTCCAGGAGCAGACCGAAGGCTATAGGAATGACTATCGCCATGTGCCATGCTCCTGTGTGCACATCTTGCAAATGATCGAATTGCTTGGACAGAGTCTCTGTAATGTTAGGCCCACTGGCTCTGATCGTCATCAAGCCCTGCAGCGTGGCGTTTATGTGAGAGAACACGGGGCTCTTTGCTAAAAATCACGTACAAGATAATAGAGACGCACACTTAAAAGGAGAGGTTTCCTGGTGTCCGCCTCCGATTGCTTCGGTTCTCCGATATGTTTTAGAGGCCCGAAAATTTATTGGGGTACTTTCACCCCTAGAAATAAGAAACACGTATTTGTTATTTTTCGGTCCTCTAATACAGTGATGGGCAACCTTTGGCCAGTAGTGGGCCGAAAGTGGAAACCTAATACTCTACGCGCGCCGCAATATTAAAGCTCATATATACTAATCAAAGAATTTTAATTTATGGGATGAATTTGTTATTTCTGATACAGATTTACAATTGGAACAATTGCGGGCCGTAGATCAGTGTCTGGAGAGCCAAATACAGGCCATGGGTTGCTCATCACTGCTCTGAAACATACCCGAAAACCAAAGAAATCGGAGACGGACACCTGAAAGCCTCATTAGAGTGATGACGTCGAGAGGGACCCTCGTCTCCCCTGTTTCCTTAGAACTGCATACTTGCCTACGCTTTCGAGACGCTTGATATTCTGCGCGGTCCTCAGGTACAACAATCGCAGATAGTAGAACAGAACGGCCAGCACCGCCAGTGGGATGACCATCCAGTGATTAACTATCACCACCATGACGAGAACGCCGGATATAATGAGGAAGATCTGAATAGCCTCGAGCATCACTCTAGGCAGAGTCTCGTCCATCGCACCCACGTCTTTCGAGAACCTGTTCAAGATTCTTCCTGCGCGAACAGATACGCATGTAGCTCTCCACCCTCTCTGCACGCTCTACAAATATATTCAAGCTGCAAGGACTTTTACCAGCGGGATTACGATGGAAGAATGACATCATCGATCGCAGGGTGTTGGAGAACATCGCGTTGTGAAGCTCCCTACTGGCGGTCGTGCAGACGGTCATGAAGAAGACGTTCCTCCCCATCACAGACAGTATGCCAGATACGATGCAGAACGCGTACACGTATATAGCGCAGTCGGTGGGCAGAAGACCGTATTTGTCTAAGGGGAAGATGCTCGACAGGAACGTGTCGTTGAACATGTAATTGTATTGGCGATTCAACTCGTACGAGCCATTGACCATGGTCCTCCTGACCGTCTCCAGGTTCGTCCAGTAAGACATCCAGTAGTCGGTGCCACTGGTAATCCCTTGGGAGACGAGGAGCCCGAGAACCAACATAGCCAGCGTGAAGTAATTGCCACCGCTGTGGAAGTACTCATTGTAGACTTTACCAGGGATACGGCCGATCGCTACGATCTCGGCCTCGGAATCCGGAGAGCCTTCGTTGCCGTCGTAATCGTAGGATACCTAGAAAACCGCCACCATCAAGCCCAGCTCTAGTACGACAGAGGTCTAGTATCCATGCACTTACAACGCTGCTAGCCTTCGACGTTACGGACGCTCTGGCCAAAATGCTTCTTCTGGTAAGCTCTTTCTCCATGGAGGGCCTCTTGGAGGACGAATCTATGATCTCGCTTTGCTTCCTGGCCTCAGTCGTCGTCTGGATATCATCGATCATCTCTGTGAAGTTCTTGTTGGAGTTGGACAATTGTTGGTACGATCCCTGCATCCTCGCGGAACCCTTGAAACCGATAGAGTTCAGGTAGCACCGTTTCCTCGCCTTCTGCCCCCACATTGAAAATACTTACTCGGTCGAGAACTACGATAGTGTCAGCCTGCTTGACGAACTGCAGCTGATGGGTGACCAGGATCCTCGTCTTCCCGCCGAGGTACTTCTGGATGCATTTCTCGAAGAGATGCTTGGCTACGCGGGCGTCCACCGCGCTCAAGGGATCGTCCAGCAGGTAAATATCCGCCTGCCTGTATACTGCTCTAGCCAGATTCACTCGAGCCTTTTGCCCCCCCGACAGGGATACTCCGCTGTCGCCCACGTGGCTCATATCGCCGTGCGGCAGCTGCTGGAAGTCTGTCGTCAACGCGCACGCCCTCGTCACCTGAAGGTCAATTCCAGATTCACGATCAGCGGCGTCAACGTGGGATCGCGAGAACATACGCGTTACCAAGAACTCACAGCTACGTATCTCTCCCTGTTGTACGGCTGGCCGAAGAGGATGTTGTCCCTGACGGTGCCAGAGAAGAGCCAAGCTTCCTGGCTAGCGTAAGATATCCTCAAATTGCGAATGCCCACTACGTACCCCTGCTGATTCTGTTGAGTGTCCTCGATCGGTTTACTCTGTATCTTTAATCTTCCAGAACCCAGCCTGAGCTCCTTCAGTATAAGATGCAGTATAGAAGACTTCCCGGAGCCTACGGGACCGACCAGGGCGCACAGTTCTCCGCTGCGAACCTCCATAGAGACGTTGCACAGGGTGGGTGGCAGCTGTTGAGGGACCCAATTGGCCGACGCCCGTTCGAGGATCACGGAAACACCTACGCCCTCTTCGACATTATTCAACACCGCATTTTGACAGCCATTCGTCATGCTGATGACCTCGACGGTCTGCTTCGCGTCCTTCTTCTTCTTCTTCTTGAACTTGAGGAAGCCGTTGTGGTGGGCTTGGGTCGGCGAGCTTCTCTCGTCCTGCTGCTCGTCTAGCAGTAGAAAATTCTGGAAAAAGAAATCCCCGGCTCCAGTACAGCTACTGATCGTCGCGCGAGAGTATTCGAGTTACAAACCTCTAGTCTCCTGATGGACACCATGCTCTCGCCGGCTAAGATGAGAGCCTGGGGGAAGAAGAAGGCGAAGGAGAACTGCAACACCTCGAAGTAAGTCGCTAGCGTGAACGTGATGTCCGGCCTGAGGGAGTTGCCCATCAGGACGAACGCTAGAAGGGTGAGGAAGAGGACCGTGCGACTGGTGAACACCACGAAGGACAGGTATACGGCTCGAACGTACGTCACGAACTGTATCTTCTGCATCTCGGCGGCTCTAATGGACTCCACGATGGCGGCGAATGGCTTCTCCCAGGCGTACATCTTGATCACCTTGTCAGAGACGTTGGAACTTTGAACGAGTGGTATACATCGACACACGCGTGGTAGTTTAGATTTTAAACTCTTCCAAATTTTAAACGCATCCCGTTACGCCCAAGCTGCTGTTGAATGAACCACTCTACTAAAGTATGCCGGACTATGCGAATCTTACAAACTTTACATCTAATTTTCTCATAATTGGCTGGATATCTGTGGCTCAAACTACAACCACGCTGTGTTGTAGATATAGATAGACGTATCATCCCACCAAGTTTCGTTGAAACAGGGCCATGTCCCCTGGTATCCAGAATCTAGTAGCCAGAATCGAGTGAGCTGAGCCTACCTGTATACCCGCTATGAGCTCGTTCATCATCTGCACTCTTTTGTCAGTCAGTCCTGCGATCGCCTCTCGTAGGCGACGGCTCATATTGACGAAGATGGTGTAGACTGGCAGTGTCATCAGCACCAGGGTACCGATGCCGACTACGGTACAGATCCCCACCTTCTGCCATATTATGACGCCTACGATCAAGACCTGTGGACCGTGGTCGAAGAGCTTGGAGAATGGTCTCGTGAATTCAAAATGGTCGAGACGATAAATGGTACGAAATAGTTTCGGCTTTATGAAGGGTGGAAGGAGCAACGATCCGTGGAGATGCGTTGGAGAAACTTGGCGCAGGATGGTGTAGCTCGATGGGAAATCGTTGCGATGGATGTTGATTAATAACGCATAGAATCGTGGTGGAAGTTACCGCGATGGGCGAGATCCAGACGAAGTGGAGGAAGTAGCAGAGGTCGTCGAAACGACTCACGTCGTTGCTAAGCAGATTGACGACCTGGCCAGACGTGGTCTGCGTGAGAGCAGCCTCGCTGAGTCGCAGTACCTGGAATGAAAAGCGACCCGCCATTTAAAACGCAAAATGAGGAGATACTCTCTGCCATGGAATCAAAAGCGCATGATTTCTGTTTAATAGACGCGGCTGAAATATTCCCGACATAGTTTACCAATTAGGTGGTGATAAAATATTGTTTTTGTAATTTCTGCAATACTACAATGTAATGTAACATGAGTTGGTTTAGCGTGCTATCAGCTGGGCTCGAAGGACGTTCCTAATAAGCATTACAGAGCGGTTGTAATTATTCTGTATACGGTATTCCTTCGCTGAAAACTCGGGACCGGCGATGAGCATTTATCGTAGAGTGGGCACTATTTCGACCAAGAAACTGGTCCTATCTCGCTCACGCCCATCTTTCGAGGAAAGATCGTCGAAATTCTAATTCTCGCATACTTTTTTGTAAACTAAGGAGCAGCACGCGATCCTTAGCTTCATCCCCATTTGCAGTGCCAATAATTCAGCCTGGTGGAAGACGAAAACTGATGTCAGCACGTTAAGAGTCAAGCAGCCGGCATAGATTAGCGCGTCCTTCTTCGAAATCCTCTTCGTGCTTGTATCAACCTTGAAGTAGCTGATGATCCACGATTGGAAGATCGGCTGAAGGATACAGAGGACGGTGCAGTACACGAAGAACAGAGCACCGGGCAAACAGTATTCCGCCCAGAAGGCTCGCACCAGAGCTCTGTGCAAACGTGGAGTACTCTTCCCTTTATTTGCCTTCCCATTGCCCGCTTCCTTCGTCGTTTGCTTCGGCTCCTCCGAGTTCCTTAATTCTTGCTCCCAGCATCTACAAACAGAAACAGAAGAAGTGCTCCAGAATTTTGGAAACTCGGAACGAGAGAGCTTCTTTGCTTCCACGTGCCATTAGGAGAGCCTTCGCTCTGTTACATGTACAGTTTAATATTTGCATATCTTTTAGTTTGTTAAAACGCATTCTTAGACCATTACGGGGCGCAGAAAGTCATTTAGAAGCTACACAGGGCGATATACAATTACTGTTATCGTCGGCATTATCTAGTACAGCAAATGCAACTCTGAAATTTGAACTTTGAACACTGAAGGCAATTCTCAGAATTAATAGAATAAATGATTATATAAATTTAAGGAGCACGCTCGGATTTCATTCCACACTTACTTGTTCAATCGATTACTCAGCCTTTCAGACTCGTGTGACCTCAGGGGATGATAGAGATCCGTTAATACGAGGTCCTGGAAAGCGCCTTTCCAGAACAGATCCTTCGTCCACCTAACATATCGAAATTAGAAGGAGAATTCTTCGATCCTGAATGTTACGAATAAAAAACATACCCCAGGAATAGTCGACTTATTATATTGGCAGTTTCCTTGGGACACCTTTTGGTGTACACGTTCTTCGCTTCCATATTCTTCGAATCCTTTAGAATCCTCCTTATACTAGAGCCAGCGATGGCTTGGTTCGATACGTTTCCTTAGGTGATAATTTTCCTACTGACTATCGGCCTGCATGTTTCGGAATATTTATATTTGCTGATAAATAGCGCATAATAATTTCTGGGAATTAAGTTCACCTTGGGAAATCATACGACTCTCATTTGAATGGCTTTTGCGATAGAATTGCTGTTCCTGGATCGAAATAAACTCTATCCTCGTCAATACGATGCTCAGTAATCATTCGCATGGACCGGTCAAAAGGAATTTCGATTTTAATCCCGTTTAACGCGTCAAGTGGTTGGTACCACGTTCGAAAATAACGCCAGCGTTGCCGCCACTGCGGCTGCGCGACCCCGGCCAATCAAAGCTCGATCCGTCTGGCGTACGGCACTCGGCACCTGCGCAACCAGCGCAGCACTAAGTTTGATCCAGTTCGATCGCGATCGTCTCACCGAGCGGATTGTGTTTTATATTGATCATGCGATTGTTTCACACGAATAACATTTAATTCTGAATCGAAAGTGAGATATTTGTGCATGAATACACGCGTATCGGTGACGAAACAGTGCGCGTGATGAAATGTGAAAACTTCCATGGCGTGCAGCAGAATTTTGACAGAACGAGACTTTCCACTCACTATCGGGAACTGGTGAGTACTTTTCTCCGTAATTAATATCTCTCTGATAAGCGAAATCAATCGAGAAGCGATCGGTTATATTGACACACAGGTATCGTATATAAAAGTAACGTGTTTTATTTACAATTCGATATTATACAGTGATCAGCGAATATATTACTCCATGTACATAAAAAATATAACAATGTGTATATATAATCTCCTGGGATGTTAAGTTTCGAGCACCACCTCACTGTTTTACCAACTTTATCGGTCTATTGGCAATTAATTATACAGACTTATTAATTGACTTTGGATGGATATTGTACCCCTTGTTAAAAAATTGTATAACCTTTTATACAAATAAGTAAACGTTGCACTTTCATTCGCAATTCGTTCTAACGCGTTACGGGCAGCTTTATACAATTTGTGAATCGCGCCATTGCCGGCGACAGTAATACCTATCTATTAATACGAACTGCACCTTCTACAAAGGTTTACATTCATTTGGCATCTAGCAGGAATAAAGACTGTCTAAGTGGCTGGAGTTGTCCGCGAACGCGCGTCCGTGGGACTCCCAGAGCGTAAAATCGGTAGTAGAAAAATATAAGTACTCGTTGGAAATTTCTCGCGCCGCTCAACAGCGCTGTTGCAGCCTTGCAGGGCAAGTACTGGAATTAATCGTTAAGACAGTCGGCCCCCAAAACGATGGCGTAAAATGTATCCTTGGACTTTACGACAATATTAGAGACGATTACAACTCTGTGCAGGTGTATACGCGTGTGTGTAGATCGCTATCGCCTGTTGACTATCGATAATCAAATAGACAAGTTTCACCGGCGTGTGGTGACGATAATCATCGGTCGCCGTGCTTGGCGTTGTAGGCCTGCCTCGCTATCTTAACTAATTGGTCGAACATGCCGCGATCGGTTTCCGTCACTAGCGATGTAAATTGACTGTGTCTGTTTTGGAGCAGTGTGTGGGGATGATCGTACTCCTGCAAAGAAAGTTAAAGAAAATTTTATGATTGGTCTCACGCGTTAGGTGAAGCGTTGGAATATAGTATTCAAGGTCGCTTACCACCATGCGACCCTTGTCCATGACCAAGACTTTGTCACTGTCTATGATGGTGATGAGTCGATGGGCAACGGTGAGCACAGTGCAGTTGGCGAATTTCCTCCTTATCGTATGTTGAATCAGAGCGTCCGTCTGCGGATCCACGTTAGCGGTCGCCTCGTCGAGCATGAGTATTTTATTGTTCCGTAAAATAGCTCTGGCCAAGCAGACCAACTGCCTTTGGCCAACGCTGTAATTGCTGCCTCTATCTAATACTCGACTATCTAATCCTGTGCCAGCGACAACGACAGCATCCTTCAGCTCCACCTGCGCGTTTAATAACAGATTAGGGATGCACTTTGATATGTACGAGGGTTTGATTGAATGCTTTGTTCTGCACACCTCTTCGAGAACTTCCCACAAGGCCTTATCCGAGAATTCATCGAAGGGGTCTAAATTCCGCCTCAGTGTACCAGAGAACAAGACCGGGTCCTGTGGGATAATGGATATATGGCGACGCAGATCTTCGAGGCAAATGTACCCTGTGTCTATCCCATCGATCTCGATGATACCTTCGACTCTGGCTAGTCTGAACAGCGCGGATATCAAGGAGGACTTTCCGGCACCAGTTCTTCCCACGATACCTATCTGTAATGTTCCACGGATGCATAGTTTTTTAGAAACTTATTTGCCAGAACTTTTGTATAACTTCGACTAGGGGTCGGTTCGAACCTAATTTTTAATTATCAAATATCGAATCCGAAAGTTTGAAAGGCTTCGAAAAACTCTCGGAACTTTTGGAACTCGAAACTCTCGATACTTGAAATGCTGATTCTGTTTTGCAACTAGCATTATCCTGCATTAAGAACTGAAGTGAACAAATTTTTATTTCTCGAAACTCGAAACTTTCTTGGGTTTCAAGGTTTCTACGGTTCTAGAAACCCATCCCAAATTTCGATTAAATCTATATTTCTTTCTTTCTACTACTCATTTGCATACGAACCAATGGGTGTCTACCGATGTACAATGTAAATAATAATCGCGCCCATGATTCTACAAGAAACGACGAACCTTTTCACCCGGCTGAATGTTTGTATTCAGTCCCTTCAACACTGGAGCTTCGTCCTCCGCGTATCTCATATAGACGTCCTTGAACTTGATCAGTCCCTTCTCGGGCCAGTTCTTCGGGGCATTGGCAGGGAGGTCGACCTGCTTCTCGGTCTTCTTCGAGACCATCCCTGTGTCGCGTAGATTCGGCTCTGGCGGTATCTGCGTGTACTCCAGCACACGTTCCACGGACATCATCTGGTTCGCTACTTCAGCATTCTGTCGCATGCCCCACTGGATCATCCCCGTCATCGCCATCACCTGAGTGATAGCCAAGCCCACTTGGCCGCCAGAGAACGCTGCAAAGTGATCAAAATTAATTAAATCAGTCACCCGGTAGACGATGCTAACGGAAGAAGCTTAAGAAACACTTACACTGCTCCAGTACGAGGAAACTGAAGGTGACCAAGGAGATGAACACGAAGCAGAAAATGTCCAGCGAGAATCCAAAGGCAGAGCTAGCTACTACGTACATGTAGAAGGTAGATGTATGGACATCCTGCAGCTTGTCAAATTCCCTCTTCAGGATATCCTGCGCGCAGTAGGCTCTGACAGTGGTGAGACCATTCAGAGTAGCGTTCAGATGGGTGAAGACAGGAGATCGGGCTAGTAGAAAGAGAAGTTTACGAAGCCGCACATTGAAAGATACTATCAAAGCCAATGCTACTCACTCACTCCTTCCATTCGCTTAATGTTCTTGCTGGTCTTCAAGAACACTTTCCGTATCCAGTAGAAGACAGTGCCCAAGAAGATAATGGGCACCAAGAAAAGGGGATTGATGATGCAGGATACTATTAAAGAACCAAACATCATCATGCATATCTGGCCTGCGTCTAATATGGCTTTCGGTAGCAACTCGTCTATCGCCCCCATGTCTTTCGAGAACCTGTTGAGTATCCGCCCGCTGGGATTCGTGTCGAAGAACCTCATGCCTGTTCTGATGAGCGCACTAAAGGCCATGTCGTGCAACTTCTGGCTGCACATGATGCACATCTTGTAGAAGGTGAGCGACCTGGTGATTCCTATGCAAAACAGCCCGACCACTATGGCCGAATAAACGTATATGTAGTTCTCCTGCGGTGCCGGATCGGAGGTATCGATGGACGTGATGTTAGTGGAATTCAGGCTAGCCTCCGTGAGTAGATAATGCCTTGTTTCTTCTACGGTTACTCTGAAAGCATGGATACCTGTAAAGTATCGCCTCGGGAGGTCAATGACCGTGGTGTGTCCAAGTACTCACAGAATAGGAATAAAATAGTCGTTGAGACTAACGAGGCACTGGGTACATATGAACAGGAAGAGGACTGTCGCAGCGAGACACAAGTTGGCGCCAGTTTGGAAGTACCTGAGGAAGATCGGTCCCTTGACTAGTCCACGGGACGTCCCCTCCAGACCGTCGTTAAACTTTTCAGGATCCTCATCCTCCTCTTCGTCGTCCGTTCCTCCATTACTGGCGTCCGGTGTCCGACTCTATTAACGCGACAAATTGTCACATCGTACGCATTCAAATAGCAAGACACGTGAACAGCAAACACCGTGAATCTTACTCTGGTACTCGACGACGAGAACCGCCTTCGCGCCACACTTTTCTCTATGGAGGAATCTTCGTTGGTATCAGCCTCGGCTGCTAATAGCTCGGCGTACTCTGGCCGCTGGTTTAGTAGGTCCTGATAGTGGGCGAACATTGTGAGCTTTCCCTGCTCGATGATAATGATAGAATCCACGTTCCTCACGTACTGCAACTGATGGGTGGCTAGGATTCTAGTCTTCCCGGATAAGTACCGTTGCACACACTCCTCGAACAAGTGCTTGCTGACGTGCGTGTCCACCTGAAGCATATGCATAGATAGATACGGAACACACTGGAAAGGCATAATGTACTTACAGCGCTTAGAGGATCGTCCAGCAAATAAATGTCCGCCTGCCGGTAAAGGGACCTGGCCAAGTTGATTCTAGCCTTCTGCCCGCCCGAAAGTGAACTACCTCTCTCCCCTACAATCGTCTGGTCACCCTGCGGGAACTGTTTGAAGTCTCGTTGTAGGGAGCAGGCCTTGATGACCCTCTGGTATCGTTGGCGCTCGTAAGCTTGGCCAAAGAGTATGTTGTGCCTGACGGTGGCTCCGAAGACCCAGGCTTCTTGCCCAGCATAGCTCACAGTCCCGTTGACCCTCACGTGACCCTCTGTCACCGTGATCTCCCCGAGAATCGCGGACAGGAAGGAACTCTTCCCAGATCCCACCATACCGATCACCGCGTACAGCTTGCCTTTCTCTAGCTCGAGGTTCACGCCCTCCAGGGTATTCTCCGCTTGCCCCGGCTCCCACTTGGCAGTCAGATTGGTCATCTTAACCGCGCAGGCCTCTTCCTGCGCCATGGAGGAACGCTTCCTCTCTGCGGATCAGACATGAACATTTTAAATGAACGAATCCCTCGACATCTCTATTACGAGTATTAAAGCCTCACCCTCCACGAGATCGGCAGTGTTCTTCAGCAAGTCGCTGGCCACTATCACCAGACCGTTATGTCTTCTCTTCTCAGCCGACTCGTCTAGATTCTCATACGCGTCTACTTCGTCGTCGATGTAAGGTAGATCGGGCCTGGATGTCTTGTTGGAGGTTTGCTTGGAGTCGCTGTTGAGGCTGCCGTTCAGGCTAACAACGAACTTGTTCCCTTTCTCCTGGAACTCCTCGAACATTAAGAAGTGCTGTAACCGTCTCACGGCTACCAGGCACTCGGCTATCTCTGCAAAACCGCGAACGAACATTCCCGACATGGTGTGCGCCAGGATGTTGAAGTAGGAGGAGAAAACGAAGACCTTGTCGGCCGACAATTCGGACCCCAACAGTAACATGCTGAGCAGGGTGCAGTACAGAGCCATCCTTGTGGTGAACAGGTTGAACGTCATGTATATGCCTCTGATATATGAACTCTTTGTGACCACCTGCAATTCTAACTTGCGAGCGGTCTCCACCAGAGCGCAGAATGGTTTCTCCCAAGCGTACATCTTTATCACCTGCACGCCAGATATGATCTCATCCATCAGGCGTACCCTCTCATCAGTCTTCATGGCTGTCTGCAATCTGAACTTGGAGGACAGCTTCCCCGTGTAGGCTGAAATTGGTCAGTCACACGTAAGAGATACACTCGCAGCAAAACAAATACTTTGAGCTTCCAGTGTTTACATTTTTGCTAGTGCGAAGCTGAAACCTTAGCACTCTTCCGTATATTCCTGATCGTTGAGTCTAAATATATCTTGCGAATCACTTCGGCTCTTTACGTATGTCTATTGACACTAAGTCGTCGATTCCGTTTCTATACATTCCACTGCTCTCCGAGTTTGAATTTATGTTGAAGATCTCTGCTATCCCACACGGATATTAACACGTTCAGGACAGTGTAGAGGAAAGATTCAAGTGGTATAATGCTGTTGTCATTACCAGAAACTCACATTGAATCGGCACGACGACGAACACCGCGGCTATACCGATTAGACCGGCGTATCCAGCCTCTACGTAGAGAAAATAGGCAACGATCAGCGCGGACAGCGGGGCGGACCACATGTGGTGAATGAAGACGGAAACGAGATCGAACCTATTGACATCGTTGGCCACTAAATTCACCACTTTCCCTGGTGCCGTCTCACCCAGAGCTGTTTTGCTGAGGCGTAACGCCTGTTAACAGAAAAGTGGAACAATCGAGTTAAAGTACTGATAAAAAGACAGTTTAAGGGGGGTCACTCAAGTGAAAATGAACTACCAGTAATTTTACAGGTAAAAATTTGAAAATATTTATATCCATATTATTTTTTACGCTGAAATGAATTATGTAAGAATTAATACAGTGACATTTTTTTTTCAAAAATTTAAAAAAAAAAAATTTCGAAAAAATTATTCGATTGTAAAATCCATACCCCTATCTCTGTAGTATTGTATGCCAAGCCTGCAAAAAAATTTTCAGCTCGAAAACTTCATTTTTGTCCGAGTTATAAAGTTATAAATCGAAAAAAAAGAGTGTGTGAACCACGTTGGCAAAAGATTATGGAGAGCTTTGACCGATTTGGTAAAACAGAAGCGTACGAAAGGTATTACTTTAGGGGGTAAAGGGCAGGGTACCCTGAAAGGTATAAACAGAAAGCCTCAGAAAGATACAAACGTGCAAGAAAAATGATACGAACTGCACAATCACGAAGAGAACAGGCATTGCAAGAAGAGAAAGGTCCAACGTCCGGAGCACGAGCGTGTTAGTTACTATCCCAAAACATAAAAACTTTATAATTCGGACAAAAATGAAGTTTTCGAGCTGAAATTTTTTTTGCAGGCTTGGCATACAATACTACAGAGATAGGGGTATGGATTTTACAATCGAATAATTTTTTCGAAATTTTTTTTTTAAATTTTTGAAAAAAAAAATGTCACTGTATTAATTCTTACATAATTCATTTCAGCGTAAACAATAATATGGATATACATATTTTCAAATTTTTATCTGCAAAATAACTGGTAGTTCATTTTGGTCGGTCCAACGTACGAAGCAGGAGCGTTTTAGTTACTGCGCCAAAACAAAAAACTTTATAACTCCGACAAAAATGAAGTTTTCGAGCTGAACTTTTTTTTTGCAGTCTTTGTATACAATTCTACAGAAATAAGGGTATGGATTTTACAATCGAATAATTTTTTCGAAATTTTTTTTTTAAATTTTTGAAAAAAAATATGTCACTGTATTAATTCTTACATAATTCATTTCAGCGTAAAAAATAATATGGATATAAATATTTTCAAATTTTTATCTGTAAAATTACTGGTAGTTAATTTTCACTTGAGTGACCCCCCTTAAATTGTGAAAAGTACCAGACACCAGATATCCCATAAACGGAAGGGTTGCCCAGCACGCTTAGAGCCTACCATTAATTTCACTATGCAACACATATGATAATACGACCCTTAAGGGCTAACACTACGATGATAGGCCAGAAGCGGTAGGATAACTTTGGAGGTGATTATGATATGTATGAAAAAGAACAAAATTTTTTCAAATTTCTTGAATAAAAAATAGCGGCCAAAAGTTTCGTAATGTACATACTAAATACTAGAGAAGTACCCAAGATTTTGAAAAAAATATTGATTTTTGAAGGAATGGCGAACAGTTCAAAACAATCCTTTTTTTTTTTGCTTGAAAATTTCTGATAGACACGACAAAAAGAGTTTCAATATTTTGCAAAAATCATGGGTACTTCCCTAGTATTTAGTGTGTAGATTACAAAACTTTGTGTCTTTTTGTTATAAGTCCAACAGTGTGGGAGAAAAAAATTCCACCGCGGAATGACTCAAATGGAAAATTCATATCGGCTGTGCGGGTATTGTGCGACTATTTTTTATTAAAAAAAAATCTGAAAAAATGTTTTTTGTTCTTATTTATACATATCATAAGAACCGTATGTTACATTTTTAATAAAGTTCATAAATTTCTTTAAAATCACCTCCAAAGTTGTTATCCTACCATTTTTTTTTTTTAATGAACATCAAACTCCCCTGCCCTGCATTACCTTCCTGTAGACAAGGGAACAAGCTGCGACTCTGATCCTGGCGCCGACATGGAACGCGCCAAAAATCGCCTGATTGAACATGAGAACGTTCATGGCGGTCGTCAGACAAATCCCGCCCGCATACAACAGCGCCGTTTCGTAAGTCTCCGTCGTGCTCTTCTTGAAGTAACGTAGGAGCCCGCCTAGCAATATCGGCGTGCCCAACCTTCGACAGAAATACAAGGATAATTAATCGTAACACACCACAAGGCTCGCAAAGCACGGAAAAAAGGATGGTACCGTAGCACTAGTTCGTTCAGTATCTGCATGACACCGAGTGCACTGTACTCCCACAGAAAGGTGCGAAAGATAGCCCTGAGCAGACTGGGCCGTCGCTTGTGCTTCTTGGAATTCTCTAGCTCGATGGTCCATCGTCTAAAAATTGAATACATCGAAGTGTAATGAATGTTCCTTCTTTGTTTTTGATTTCAAACGTTTGTCGGGATACTAACTTTTCTAGTCTGTCCCCGAGCACGTTCGATCGATCGGTCTTCAGCGGCTCGTACAAATCGTCCGTCTGCAGGACCTTAGTGTAGCCGGTCTTGAACAAGCCTATCGTCCACCTGCGTGTTAGAGTTACGAGCAATTTAGCACGAGGGTAATCAGCGTGAAAATTAATGGTCCGATTTAATTACAGGCCCCGCGATCGGTAATTTAAAACAACGGATGGTAAAGCAGGCTCGCGCGTTCGAAAGGAACAGTTACCGCCTCGCGACTAATTTTAATTGATTATCTGTGCTTAATTGCACGGGGACTGTATTATTTCAGAGCGATTGTTGAACGTTAAGTTATCGGTAGAAAATAATCGAAAAAGTGCAGTGCCATTCAGGGTGACGTGGCCAGCGAGGAGCCTTCGTTTTTTTCCTTGCAAGGTTTCACGTTGTCGCCTTGAAGCGAAAAGTCGAATTTGAATTACGAATACGGAGTAATGGAAAGTTATTACCACTTTCCCCGGCTGTGTGTTCAAAAAGTAAACACTTACAATGACACCATTCTTATTGTCGCCTCGAATGGAAGAGTTTGCCATTTCAAGACTCGTTAATTCGTTTGAGACAGTAATGACTTTGCACTTTCTATGAAATATACAAATTAGATCGGCGTGGCCCTAAGTGCCTAAGTAAATATGAATGAGCAGGAGGAAAGAAAGCATTATTCCATCGATAAAGTAGAGGGACGCAAACTTACCACCAAAACAGGATCGACAGTAGGTTCGCCTTTTCTCGCGGATTCGGGTTCTTCTTCACGTTGCTCGAGTCCATCGTCTTCGATCCGCCGCATTAACTCGCCCCTGGAACGACACTTCGACCGCCGAGCTGTAGAACAGTTCGCCGAAAAACTTCCTGCGCCCGCTGGAAGACTCGAGCGATTTCCGCGGTGCACCGAGATCGGTTGTCGTGCGAGTAGCTTATCTCCCTCGAGTATACCACTTAGCAAGCACGGCAAATTGCCAGTTAATTGATCTAACGCTCGAGAATGTACACACGGCAGAGATAAGGCGCGAATCTCTATGAGAATCGTAAATCCTCAGCTTACGCTCCGTCGATAACTGGCTCCCGGTTGATGAGCTTCTTACCGATCTGGCACGGGGAGCCTTCCTTTCTTTCGCTTCTTACGGGAAGACGTGTACCGAGGGCGAGAGTAAGACTGATATTGGTCGAGCACCTGTATTTAAAACAAAAAGATCTCCGTAATCTCCCCAGAAGATTTCACCACTTTATCTTCCTACGTGCTTCGTCATTGCTCAAACAACGTTTGGAAGGTCGTGCGACGTTTCGGTGCCACCTTATACGCGTGTATCGCTGCGGTAATTAAAAGCATGCATTAACTCGATCCTAACATTGGCATAATCCTAAATTCAGGATATCCACCCCTGTAATAGAAGTCCCCCCAGATAAAATATATTCAGTGGCGCCCAAGGCGATGGAATAATTACGCGAGCCACCGTCTTGATACTGACAATGAAACAAGTGCAATGGAGCCATAAAAATCAATAGACGGCATTCACATCAGGGAAATGTTTCGATAAGACCTATCTCCTCGAATTACCGATACCCACTCGACGATTATGCGATTACAGAATATAGTGGGATTGTGGGACTTGGCGCGATCTTACGGTCATTCAACTTTTGTGATGTGTGGAAATTCAGTATAGAAGCGATATCGAGATTCTTCGATAGTAGGATCGTCGGAAAATGTGTACGATACCCTGGATCGAAAATTATCGAAATGAAGTATGTAGTCGGCTCGTCTTCCTGATAATTAACCCTACTACGTTTCTTGGGTCATTTTTTACCCAATTGTGTTCTCATTTCTTTAACCCTTCGGGTCATTTTTAACACAATTGTATTTTCATTTCTTTAACCTTCGGGTCATTTTTTACCCAAATGTGTTCTCATTCCTTTACCCTTGTGTTAATTTTGAGATAAATGTGAGAAAATTGTTGCTAATATATATATTTCATATTGCTTATCAGTAATGTTAAATGTGTAGATGATCTGAAGGCTGTAGCAAGCTTAATATCGAATTCGAATTCACGAGTGGCATTGTCGGTGAACTATTGCTCGTTCGAATATACATATATTTCGCAACAGCTCGCGCAGTGTCGTAAGAGGTGTCCCAACGAAATTTCAACGGGGCGGGTTGAATGATTTGTCGCAATGGATCTCGCGTTTATAAGTTTCCAGGAAATGTATTTGTTCAAACACGTTGTCTGTCGCCCAATCAACGAGATACAACGGCGCCGCGCGTTTATAATGGCAAGATGCTGCACGCCTAGATAGAAAAACCGCAACGACGGCGTTACAATACCGCGAAACAATAATAATGATAAGTAAGCTCCATTAAAAACATTGAAAGCAAAGTGGAAACGGAATTGCGAAACATTCGTCGTCACTGATTGCTGTTATCTGCTACCTCATGCATATGAATGCAGCTCTTAAATCGACTACGCATATTTTTTGTGTAACGTTTAAAATATCATTCATAAAAAAAATCCCCATAACTTCTGCAGCAGTTAAATAGTTACGTCACAGTGGTGGCCAAGAGAAGGTTTAAAACTAATATTTACACGTCCACATAACTTAACGCTAGGTTTTAAGCGTTATGCTACTATCACTGGCCTATTTCTATATAATTCTTTCTAAGGTGTCTGCCTTATTCTCGTTACCATTTGCAGTTTAAGTGTTTCTACTTCATCGTGCATTTGCCCATAGCAACGTGCGTGCAGAGAATCCACGCGAGAAGGAAAGATCATGGCGTGCGTGCCACCGACGAAGACGAAGCAGCGGCCGTAATCTCCGATGACACTCGTGATTCAGCAATACTGGCTGTAACGAATTGCCAGCCTTCTACGTCATCCCTCCAGTCACCGTGAAACGAAAAGAAGGAAACGGAGTCCTTAGCATTGGACGGTTGGAAAACGCGATCCCCCAAGGCCTTAATTCTTATCGCTCGCGACTAAATAAATCTCTTTGTATGCAACGGCACGGGCTATGCATAAGACTGGTATTCGCGATCTGTTCGCTCTACCCAAGGTTGCCGAGTCAATAGAGCCGCGCTCGTCATGATTATTCAGCACCGATTCCTTGCGAGCTTCCCGTAACACGCGGGATAGTATTATAGTTACATAATCTTATGCAATCTGTCTTCGACGCGAATTCATTACTAGAACGAACAACCGAACGAATCACAAGTGGGGAATCGAAGGAATTCTTTCTGTCTTTGGAACTTACAAAACGGGGAGAGGTTTGCTCGCCACCCGATTCGAGAATCTCATCGGTAGGGGTGTAAAGAAAGTCTAAAGTTCAACTCTTAATTGCTATACTGTTTTTTTCAAACGTAACTGGTATACTGGGGTCCAGGCCCGGATTAAAGGGGGGGCTAGGGGGGGCTGTAGTCCCGGGCCCCACTTTCCAGGGGGGCCCCGTTCTAAGTCTTCAGTTCTAAGCAATTTAAACTCGTTATTGTTTAAATTTTTGTTAACCCCCCCCCCCCGCTTTTCAACCACGGGGGCCCCCGAAGGTTGGATAGCCCCGGGCCCCAAAAATCTTAATCCGGGCCTGCTGGGGTCGTCGCAGGCCCCAAATAAAAAAGGACACAGAAATTTGTAAAGTCGACACTAGATCAACATCTATGAATATTTTGTTCTTAGGTGATGTATAAAATAATAGAAAATGTATAAAATTAATTAGAAATTCAGTTTACAAACTTAGACAACCAAAAATTTTGCAGCCAACTTTGCGTGCTGGGGGTCATGACCGATCCCAGGATACTAGTTAAGAGTTAAACTGTGGGCGGTGACAGAAATAAGACAATTCCATTCGAAAGAGTTATATTTTACGATTGACCAATGATACCAATATCTTGCACCGGCCCGGATTAAGATTTTTGGGGCCCGGGGTTATCCAACCTTCGGGGGTCCCCGTGGTTGAAAAGCGGGGGGGGGGGGTTAACAAAAATTTAAACAATAACGAGTTTAAATTGCTTAGAACTGAAGACTTAGAACGGGGCCCCCCTGGAAAGTGGGGCCCGGGGCTACAGCCCCCCCTAGCCCCCCCTTTAATCCGGGCCTGATCTTGCATAAAGTTTAGTGCGGTGATTCCCAAACGTTGGGCCGCTATATGTTTTGTGTGGGCTCGCAACGGTTTTTTTTAATATTAGTATGTTAAAATTATATTCTGAAATACCTATTTGTAATGTGTCTTTTTTACCTTATTAAATTTACCTTACCTTATAGGTATGGTGGGGGGGGGGGGGGGGGGCAGGTTATTTGAATATTGTAAAAGGGGATAGCGACTCAAAAAAGGTCGGGAAGCCCTGGTTTAGTGTTAAGTATCTTATGAGTTTGAACTATCTCTCGACCGCCACTGTACGCGAGGCAACAGTGCTCCAAGTTTACTTTCAGACAGGTAAGGCTTTGTACCTCAAGATTGAGAATTATCCAGCAATAATTCACCATTCCAACGTGACGTTTATTGCACCCCTATCAGCTTCGTAAACTTGTGTACTTACTTGGCCCTGCTGCCAACACAAGCGGTTATTTCATACGGTTTAATAATACGATGTGTGTCGCGAGATAAAATTCGGGCTCGCGTGTCAAGTTTATATTTAATTAGTTCGAGTCGGGGGCCATCTTCCAGTACCGATGACGATGAATAAACGTTAAGATCCAGTGGGAGAATTAGATCGTGACAGCGCAATCGTTGATTTTACCGAACGTAGCCGGATGTGTATGGAACGGTGTCGCCAAACAAATTACAGACATCGAAGGTAAACGAACCGTCGCCGCGTATTCCCGAGGCTTTGGCGACTTTACGTGCTCGATTACGCGTGCATTAGACGCAGCGACAGGCATTGAGTTACGGCTTTCGAAAGTTCAGCGTGAATGTACCTTCCACTTCTTGCAACGTTTGCATGGAACGATAAAAGAGAAATTTCTAAATTAAAAACCTCGATTTTACAACGATCTTGAACCCAGATTTGCCAAGAAAATAATGCAACAGAATCCAGAGTTACTCGATGTTTATCAGAAGTAAAACTTTCGTTCGAAGGAAAATGGTATATCTCCGATTCAGTGGCGAAATGGAAATAGAACAAAGAGAAGCGATCCACGTTTCCCGCCTGTTTCCTATCCACACAGAAATCTGAATTTCCACGGTGCCAGAATGTGTCAAAAGCGAGGCGAAGGTTCCACAAGAACAATCGAAGCGTGTTATGCAACTGGCGCGATGTTAAGCTGAAACATGGGAGGATCGGCGCGAAGTCGCGACTGAGACTCGCGACAGTGACTGTACAGTTTTAACTAGGCGTCTTTGATATTAAGCTTCCACCAACCATCAAGCGTCTAAGAATACCACGTTCGATGAATTACAGTGCGTTGTTAATCGTCGTGGCTATTGAATAGTCGCGGGTCGGGACTCCCAATTGTGTAACGCGCCATCCGACAAATGCTTCTCATCAAACGATGCCCTGCGTGAAATTGTTATCGGGACCAGATGATGTAGAACGGGTCAATTGTCCGCGACACGTGATTCGTAACGGTTCAGCGTGGCACAGCATCGCGTTCCTCGTTTAATTCCATTTAACGCTCCAGAATAACAGTATCATTAACACGCTGGCTAGTTTCGAGATAATACCACAGAGGACTAAACTACTACTCCGACGAAGAAGCCAAATAATTGACAAGCGCAAATCATCAGCCAAAGCATTTAAATGTTTACGACTGTGGGCGCCGGTGTAAATGGGTGACGGGAGTATCGGCTGTGCGTGAACATTAATACGATAGCTACTATCGAGTGGGCGTTTGAAAATAAAATTGCGCCTATATCTAGAGTATGCAGATTCTTAATTATTTTCACAGAAAATCAGTGGCTCTCAACTCGTGCACCTCGCTGATGCATTTTGCGACTTCTATTTCGATAAAAGTCCCCCTATGACGGACGCTTTCAGTGATTGTTAGAATCCATGCCACTGATATTTCGAGCCTGTAGGGGTAAATGCGTGCTTGGGCGCAGTGGGCAACGTGCACGAAACAGTTCGAATATTCGCAGATAAGCCTGGAATATTCCGTAATGATTGATTGTACTCACTCCCTGTGTCAGTTACCGCGCTCGTTTGTTTGTTGTAGGAGAGTATGTCACGCGTGCTCGTGTCACATGAGATCGAACTTATTAACACACACGTGGACGCGAGGGAATGGACGACACGCGTGCTTGGCGCAAAGCCTGCGCCGCTACTGAACACAGTTCTTCCTTTTCCTCTGCTTCGGCTCCTCTGCGACGCACCAACACCATCTCATTCGAACATCACACGACTCGACACATCGTTGACTTTGACCTCTCTTTCTTACATATTGATGCACTTTTTAGGGTTGGTGTACGGTTCAGAGGAAGTACGAGGAAAGAAAGTAGATTAAAAATTGGTTGCTTTGTTTTTGCTTTAAAATATCGACGAAGTACGAGACGATAATATCCCGCGGATCTTTGGACCATCGCACTGAACTGCACATTTTTCTTTTATGAGCCGAGGATTGGGATTTTCTCTCCTGTAACATAACCTTAAATGCTGATTGCATAGGGACTAGGGAGCAGTTTTTTGTACTCGGATGAAAAGTTCGTGTAAGCTAGAATTGTGGCGCCTGTATAAATTAAATCAATGTCGCGCCTAATCTAGTCAAACGGTTAGAATTATCGCATCGATGATTTGTAAGATACTACATTGATTCCGCTTGACTGCGAAAGGGAAGATGTTACAAATGAAAACACTTTATTCCATCTTCAAAACAATGTCATAAGCTACTTACAAAAATACTGTTATCGTTACAATTATTTCAATACATTAAATGCTCATATGATGTATCTCATGTACAGCACTAGATGATGCTTGTATGTATGTACATTTGTTTATAATTCGTTTTGTAATTTACTAAAGTAGTCTTTAGAGCGTGAATTCGAGTCTTATAAATATTGTCATGCGCCTCGACGTACTTAGTACTACTTGGACCCTCGTTTTACGATCACCTAGGTACCATACAACAATGTTATAGTTACGAAAAGAAATATCTATTTCCTCTTCTGAAGTCAAGAGAACAATTCGTGGATTTAATACGTTTTCAGTGGCGCGTCGCTCGCGGCCACGTTGGCAGACCTAGCACCGGTCAATTTCGAATATAAAGAATCGACGATTTCACGAAACATAGGACTCGATTAACTGAAGTTTACGTCGCCCGTTGTTACGTAGACAGATGGTTAAATTGCACTACTCCATCATAGAAACGCGATGGCAGAGATATCATGAGCTCTTCGAAGTTATTCATGGTATCGACGTGGAGCGACGTGTATCATAGCGGATCGCTTAAATTTAATGTTTGTTCAACCATAGAATTATGTCAAAGTACGAGTCATTACACAAAAAAAAAGGACTACAACCGTAATTTAATCAGTCTACCGTGTTAAAAAAGAAAAGAAAAACAGAGCCGCGAGAAGTCATTCTGCAACGTCAGAACACCCTCTGATTAGTTACACTTAAATCTCTCCCATGATTCGCAGATGTTCGGTTCGGCCGTTACTATAAAAACGCCTAGTAAAATTCTATATGCTCTCTACAAAATAAAATAAAAATAGAATAACTAATTAGCCTGTATTTGTTACACGCCAAGTATAAAGACATTACCCTTATTTTTTATAGAAAAAAAAAAGTGTAATACTTCTAAAATATACTGTGTACCAGAGGCGGTCACCTCCCGATCGTACGATCCCACACGGAAAAATGTTTTCACAGTTGGGAACGGTACTTAAATAATAGGCATCGTATAATCACGTGCACGCACCGTCGCTGACTGCACGGAAAAATGTTTTCACCCTTGAAAACAGTGGTTGTCGTACACTGTTCAGACGACGAACGGCGAGCACCGAAAATATCGGTGCTCGCGCATCGAGAGCGATGGTGCTGAACACCACCGCATGATGACCGATCACTCATCTGAACAGTGTACGACAACCACTGTTTTCAAGGGTGAAAACATTTTTCCGTGCAGTAACGATTATCGCGTCTGGGGATTCGACAGCATCAGCACAAGCTTCTCGTAAGCGTAGGCCAAATTTTTCGCCAGGCCATTGCAGCATCCGTTCTCTTGGATGGTTTGGAATCTGTACGTGTTGAAGTTCTTCTCGGTGTCTATATACGTGACGGCCGCCATTAGCGGGCACATGATGATCTTCGTGTGGTCCGGGAAGTTTATCTGAAACAGGGGGCGCCAGTGAATAACGCATACACATCGCATGGTACAAAACAGCCACCGAATTGCTCGACTCACTTGCACCGTTCCGTTAGTCAGTTGCATGACCACCCCGCTCTGTGTTCTGAACCACTGGTGCATGTACGGTATCCTGGACATCGCGTCGCATGGTTTCACAGCCGCGGAGCTTCCAGCTTGCATCAAATTTTCCTTCATGTATTTCAGAAAGAAGTTCATCAGCTTCATCTTTTTCTTCAACTCGGTCGGGTATTCCTTGACGGTGTAGTAAAGCTCGTTCCCCTCGCGATTGATGTAGTGTATGTTGAAACAGTTGGCGAGCATTATTAGCCGGGTGCCGTCGTTGTAAATCACGCCCACTCCATCGTCAGAAAGCTGGTACCCGAAGCCGTACTTCTCTGTATAGTCCACCCATTTGCTTATCCATATCACAGGCTGCGCGGCGGGATCTGTCATCTCATCTGCAGAATTGGAACATTCTGTATTTGCTATTCACACGAAAGGAATTGAGGAAAGAACGGTAACGTGTTAATTGCGCGATCGGTTATTGGACGAATAGAGAAACAGGTGGGGGATGAGACTCGTGCCTGAGGTTTCCGCATAAATCGGACGGGCTCTTGAGTGCTCTGCGTCGGAAAGTAACTTCCATTAGTACGGGCGATAATTTCCATGCGCGACGAGATAATAAATAGTCAATCCCAGGGCGATCGTACCTGCCGACACCGCTGTCTCTCTACTTGGCTTAGCCTTTAATACCGCAGCCAGCTGCTCTCTTAACGTCTGAAGCATCTTCTTAATGTCCAGATTCAATTTCTGAACTTCGTTCGCCGCATCCGCAGGCTTTCGGAATATGAAGTCCTGGCCCTCTCCCCCTACGTTAGTGCTCATCTCCGACAGCGGTTTACGCTGATTGTGCATCTCCAACATGTCCAGGCGAGGTGCCATCGTTAAACACGAAAGTGGAAGACTAATTGGCATGTAACCTGCGGGATTACAAGGCAATCGTTAGTTGAATATCGTAACGACGATGCTTCGCTGCTAGGAGAATGCTTTCTGGTCTTTACCACAAGTGAAGAATGGATCGTTGATTAATTTGCCTATGGAAGGACGTTTGGATGGATTCCCTTGCGACATATTAGATATCATGTTCATTGAGATTGTATTGATGTGCGTAGGAATCTTGTACTGGACTTGCTTAATTCTAGCATAGGTCTCCCTTAAACTAGATGTTTCGAATGGAGGTTTGCCCACTAGTAAAGTGTACATGATGCACCCGATACTCCATATGTCAACTTCGTAGGAATGGCCAGCCTTGGTTAGAATTTCTGGCGCTATGTAGTTAGGGGTACCGCAGAGTGTCCTGTTAACAGAGAAAGAAGCCATGAAACCGTTACAATCGTTAAATACGCAAACGCGTCAAAGATACAATTACTTTTTCCGTTCGCCTTCGTGCTTTAGTCTAGTGGCCAGTCCAAAGTCGCCGATCTTAACTTGCAGATCGTCACTCAGGAACAAGTTACCTAACTTAAGATCTCTGTGAATTATTTTATTCTGATGCAAGTAATTCACGTCGTCCAAGATCTGTTTCATGCAATATCTGATCTCACATTCCGTCAATGCTTTCCTGCGCTTGTGCAACTCCATCATCGACTGGAAAGTACAACGGCCACTTTAACAAAGTGTACGCTTTTACAGGAGATCGACGGATCATAAAAATCGTTTACCCTTTTGCGGCACAATTCCAGGATAATATACACGTTCCGTGGATCATCGAAGAACCCATAAAAGCCGACTACGTTTTTATGATTCAAAGACTGGTGGATAGAGATCTCTTGCGTCATTTTCTACCCTGTGATTGCTTTTAGTAACGATTTTGGCGCGATCTTCCCGGCGAATACACGGTGCAACTTTGATTCTCTGATCTCGTAACATTTCGCAAAGCCTCCCTTTAAACAGAATGCAGGTGGAAATTTAGTCTATGTCCACGGAAGAGGAACGGAATCCGAGCATGTGCATGGGCGAGAAACTCTTCGACCCATTGCACACCCAACGAGGGTTGCATATTGCTGTGAACTAATATAATTTGAGTTCACATATTCCACGTTGCGTATCGAATGAATATAACATAACTGTAAGGGGGGAAAAAAATTCAGATTTCGCTTTAAATATTTTATACAGAAAATTTCCGTTCAATTTCCAATGAAGGAAGCAACAAGTACTACAGAAGAGGAGTATCGGCAGAAAAATTCGCGTTTGGTTCAGATCGGGCTTCCGAGGTGAGCACAGCTCGAACGGGGAAGAAAAAAACGACAGCGAGCACGTTCACCTCTCCGAAAAATCGGCCGTTGATGTAACTCTGCCCCGAATTCACATCGTGCATGATGTCGGGAATAACGCATTCCTTCTAGTATTTCGACATCTCGTGCTATTTCCCTCGTCCGTAATTCGACGACTTACTAATCGACTTTGGATGCATACTGTACCAGTGATGGGTGGTGATGGGTCGCGTATTTTACGCCGCGTCGTAAATGCATTTATGACGTGTAGTGATGCGCGATATTTATCGATAACTGCATATATCGATATTTGCCTGTCAGAATATCGATATTTTTTATCGATATTTAAAACACCGATAATTTCACGTATCGATACTTTTGGTCCACATATCGATAATTTTTTTGCACCCTCCATGAGTCATGACCTGAGTTGCTACGCAATTCCCCACGCGTGACGTCACATTGACATAGCCAATACGACTTGTGCCCGCTATTCCCGCCAATCACCAGCCCGCACCAGCCTTAGGCTGCCAGCCTAAAACTAGAATTTATATTTTAAGAATGGGCAATATGAGACTGTGTCTTGAAACGCCGATTCTTTGTAAAAAGTACAGGGAATGAATAAAAAATACCGAACCTAACCTAAATATTTTAAGAAACATCGGGCGAATTCCACTTACGTCCAAATCAGGGTTGCCACCTTATCACCATATAAATCCCGGAGTGCCATACATTCCAACTAGTGATGGCTAGAACCGTGATTTGTGAATCACGAGTGATCCGATCACGTTCGTTCCCAATCACGGTGATTTTTCACAGTGATCCGTGATTTTCGTGATCGTATCTGATTGGTGCAGGCAGAACAGTGATCCGTGATCGCTTCTGATTGGTGCAGGCAGAACGGTGATCCGTGATCGCCTCTAATTGGTGCAGGCAGAACAGTGATCGCTTCTGATTGGTGGAGAGTATAACTGCTCTTTGCACGCACCACATAACCTGCATATTCTATATTAACGACAACGACGTCAAAATGCGCAAAATAGAAATGCGAGTTACATCGCACATGTTAAAGGAATAATGAGGATCAGTGAATTATAATGAATAAATTAATAATGATGAATTGCAAAGGTAAGTTTAATTTTAAATTTCTGTAGACTTCATTCTATAAAATATAAATCTATCTACAAAATAACATATAATATATAATATAAATACATACATAGAAATTTTATATAAATATAGGTACAAACACTTAATATGAATAATCTCGACATACTTAGTATAATTATAAAAAAAATTAATAAGTAATAAATATATGCGTAATATAATTCTTTAAAATTGTATATAATATAAATACACTAACAAATATTTAAACTAAAAACAAAACAACAATATAATATAGAATAACAAAAAACTATGTATTAACATGTAGGAATAATAACATTGATAATTTTTTTGCTGCTAGATGGTTTCTTTTTTCTGTTAAAATTAACCCTGCTTTTGAAAATATTCTCTCGCACGGTACTGACATTGCCACAATACAAAATATTTGATCGATTAATTTATTTAATAATGGAAATTGAAATTTATGATTGTTCCACCAAATTAGTGGGTCCTTGTTTCTATCATAAAACTCCTCCCTTAAATAATTATCTATTTCTGTGAAGATTTTATTTTCTTGGGTAATAGCTTGTGGAGCATTTTTCTTCACATTTTCATTTAATGCATCCCATATTGATAATTCCTCTGTCTCATTTATGTCTGGCATTTGTACATTAGGTTGATGTTCTGTTTCAATGTTATTTATGTCATCGACTAACATGTTTTTTATTTCTATCTTTAATATATTTAAAGTTTGTGGTGAGAAAAAAGCATTTTTAAATCGGGGGTCTAGAAATGTGCAAATCTGTATTATAATATTGTTCTCTATATTTTCAAATCGATTTAATATTTCTTCTTCAATATTATATATTATTTGTTTAGCGTTTACTGAAAATTCTTTTTGTTTTAGTTTGTCACATATGTTGTTTAAGCCTGAAATTAGGGGTATCATGATAGATGCTGTAGGATATTGTTCCCCACTAATGATTTTTGTAGCAGATTCTATAGGTTTCAATATGACTACTAATTCGTGCAATATTTCCCACTCTTCATCTGAAATATTTGGTAATTTTTTATTGATTATGGCTATTGTAGCTTTAAATGGATTTTCTAATAATATAAATCTATCTATCATGTAATAGGTAGAGTTCCATCTGGTTGGCACATCGAGGATTATTTTTTGGGGATTATCGCCTGAAGTTATCTGGTATGCCTTTATTTTTTCTGCAGCTGTAGTGCTTTTTTTGAAATATTTAACTATTGTTCTTACTTTATCAAGCAATGAATCTATATCATTATTTAAACTGGATTTTACTATTAAATTTAAGTTGTGGGCAAAACATGGAATGTGTTTCCATGCCAAATATGTTATTATCGCGCTTTTCATGTTTGCAGCATTATCAGTTATAGCAAAGTTTACTTTATTAAACACTTCCCATTCTTCACACGTTGTTTTCAATATATTTGAAATGCTTTGACTCGTATGCGATCCAGTTATTTGCTCGCAACTTAACAGTACGGATTCTAGTTGGAAATTAATTAAAAAGTGCGCAGTAATAGCTATAAAACCTTCTAAATTCTTCGATGTCCATGTGTCAGTTGTTATAGAAACTTTAACAGCATTTTTTAATTTCTGTTGACAATTATTCTTACACTGTTGAAAAAGCGTTGGTATTAACGCGTGTGAAATAAATTTTCTGTCGGGGAATGTATAGTTTGGATTTAAAGCTTTCACAAATTCTTTAAACCCTGTGTCCTCCACTATGCTGAATGGTTGTAAATCTTTTATAAATAATGATAGTAACTTGTCGTCAATATTCTTACGGTGTGATGCCGTCATTTTCCTGGGTAGAAATGATGTAATTTGCTGCTGTGTTGATATTGTTGTTATGTTTCCAGAATATCCTGAGCGAGCTTGAGATATTGATGGTGGTGATCGTGAAATATTGCTTGGACCAGGTTGACAGATTTCTGGATCATCGGGATTGTGTAAAAACTGTAATGACTGCAACTGATGTGATGATTGTGGCTGATCTGACGATTGTGGCTGATGCGACGATTGTGGCTGATCTGATAACTGCGACTAAAAGAAATGGAAACATGGAAGAATATATACTACAATCAATAGATACATGAAAAAGCATGCAGGAGAATGTCTGTAGAGTTCAGATAGTTAAAATATTAGTATGTGCAAACATACTATATATTTATTTTAAAATAAATATTTTTGTTATATTTTTTACATTTTTTTTAGTTCATTTAAATTTGCATGTATTAATACAAAATAAATTATAATTATCTATTTATATATTGACATATTATGTCTTAGTTAAGCTTACCTGATGTGTTCGTTGTCTCCATGCGTGTGAAATAGTTGGATGAACTGCACTTAGGTGCTTTCTTAAATTAGAGGTAGTTGTCTTATATGATAACTTTTTTTTACAGAGATTGCAAGTAGCATATCCCGTGGTGCCGACTTGTGTAAAGAAATTCCACACGTCACTTCCTCCCAATGCTCTGATTTGGACAGACATCTTAATTTAGCTCTTGTCTCTAAGACGTGGAAAAGGAATCTGACCACGAGGGAAAGGTCTCCAAGCCTTAACAATGTCGCATTTCGCGGGTGGAGTCGAGAACGCATCACCCCTTGTTTACATTATCTGAAGTGGCATTGACTCGCTTTGCTTTAGACTGCTTACAAAGATACATCCCATTGATACTGTTTCGATTTTCGGTTATACGTTTCAAAGATTACTCGCATCCTATTTTATATAAGTCTATATATAATATTTGAATCATGCTATATTTATAAATATGTTAATCATATTATATTTTTACATATGCTAATGATTATGAAAGTGGTGTAAGATTAAAACTTAAAGATGTTGAATTTTTAATTTATTGTATGTTACATCAATCTACATTCCAATAATATGCAAGAATTTTTGCATGAAAAATATTTGACATAAGTCACTTTCATAATCCGTGGTACATAAACATATACTTTTTGCATTACTAAATACATATCGATGGTATTACTTATTAATAATTAATATAATTATAAATGTTGGGGATATAATAAAGAAACATTTACACAACCATGAATTTATAGATTCTTTTATTATCATTTATTCTAATCGATATGTTACATTTAGCGCAGTATATATACCAATACATAGAAAGTCTAGGCCTATTGTTAGATACCCTGAGCCTCGAGGGTTCTCAAGGAATTCTCAATTCCAGTTGTCTACGTATATTTTGAACGAATATAACATATATTATGTACACGCATAAACATAAATGAAATTGTCACCACTTTATTTATACTTATACATATTTACATGAATAACTATTGCGGTTTTGAAATTGAGGAAGAATTAATATTTTACTCTTTAAAATACTAATATAAAATAAGGAAAATAAAATTGAATTATTTTTTATTTCTAACCTTAAATAAAGCAAATTTACGTTATATACAGAAAACGTAACCTAATATTAAATTTACATTATATGCAAATATTGTTGTGCAAGCTATATTGAAGTATTTTATAAAAAATAATTTAATCATGATCAAGAATTAAAGATCACAGTATTCACAGTGAACAACTTCACTCGAGGTAAGAAAATCACGATCACCGTCGTGATTTACGTTAAATCACGACCGTGATCGTGATTCTGCGATCACGGTGATAAATCACCGTTAGTGATTTTGCACTCCATCCCTAATTCCAACCCGGAGACAAAGAGTAGGTATAATAAGAGGCGTCACTCCGGGCGGAACCTTTGAAGTCCTTGCTTGACCTTGGCATTTAAATTGGTTGTCTATTTCGAGCGGGATATTCAAATCGACTAAATGTACCTTACCGCAATTGGCTGATTATTGCCGAAGTTGACCGATCATTGCCGAAGCTTAGCGATCATTGCCGAAGCTTAGCGATCATTGCCGAATGGGCATTTAAATTGGTTGTCTAGTGATTTCCCTAGGTTATCTCTGTCCTTGTCGAGTGACGCCTCTTATTATACCTACTCTTTGCCGGAGATTCGAATATAAACTCGGAGATGGAAAAAGCAAACAAAGTTTTGTTCTCGAATATCCAGAAAACAGATGTGCGATTCTTTTAAGCTGAAACAATTCAGAATTTAAAAGTATCTGTTTTTTTTAATTAATAAATTTCTTATGTGTGCATGAACTGCGCCTGCGTCAGTTACGCACACGTTACCACCACTCCTGTAGGTGTTTCCCCCTCCATTTACTGCAGTTAATCGCTCCTCACCCTATTTGAATGCGATGATTATGTAAAAAAAATTATCGATATTACCAATATCGATACTTTTTGAGTAATATATTTCATGTATCGATATTGAACGACAAAATATATATCGATATGCATTATCGATAGATGGGACCAATATCGCCCATCACTAATGACGTGTCGCAAATGTATGTATAATATGTCGTTTTTAAGCCCATTTTATACGTGTCATTTGTCGCAAATGTAGTAAATAGAAATATTAATTATTTTAAGGTTTCAACAATTAAAGTGTTGGAAAAATATAATTCTTTCTGACTCGCTTGTTGGTTGCATGAAAATACTATAGAATACTGTAGAATACGTCGATTACGTCGAAAACTACATATAAACGTCACTTTCCTAACCCCAAAAAAGTATTCAAAAGCGTGGTATTAATTATTGTTTTGTAATTGTTTAGATAATAACTAATAAAAATGAATCGTGAAAGGTAAAGTAATTAGAAATAAATGTACGATAATAAATAAAATTTATTTGAATTGAAAATTATGCAAATAAAAATATCCGTTTCAGAAAAAATGAAATTGATAAGTTATTATCAAATTTATTTTTTGGGTGCAACATCCCTTCCAGTGTGGTGAAAGTAAACAAATTATATTTATTATTCTATATTGGGAAACTTAGTGGAGACGTGGCCTAAATTTCAGCCCTCTGGTGGTAAGTTGGCAAACTATTGAAAATAGGGCCGGATCCCACCAAGCATTCCGAATAAGTATTTATTGATTGAAGAAGTAAAAATTTAGTGTTCAAACAAATTTAAAAACACTCGTTTTTCAGAACATGTCTATTTAAACACTGATAATCATATGGGGCGGTATTCTTAAACGTGTCTTAAGATTAAGGGCGGTATTCTTAAACGTGTCTTAAGATTAAGATCGTCTTAAGCATTTGCTTAAGATGCCGCCTAGATTCATAAACGTGACTTAAGCAAATGCTTAAGGTCGTGTCTTAAGCATTTGCTTGAGATGATCTTATTCGAGTCTCAAGACGATCCTATTCTCGCAAAGTGTGGTAATATTCTCAAGACAACGTTTTCGACGTCTTGAGACCGTCTTAAGACCGTCTTAAGACCATCCTATTGCATTCTATTGGCCATTACCCGCCATTACTTACGTAAGGGAAGCGAGTAGGGAGCGAAATCAAAGCGAGAAAATGAATTTATTGAATATTGACGTTGACGTTGTCAACATTGACATTGAAAATATCGATATTAACGATATTGATAATGGCGATGATGATAGAATAGCGACCAATAAGCTAAAAAAAGATATATTCGTGACGGGCAAAATCCTTATTATAAATTGTATGGTGCAGAGGAATTCAAAAGGCGATTTCGTTTTTTGCAAGGACTCCGTAATTATTGGTATTCTACCAAAAATCTATGAAGGATTTGCAAGATATGACAACCGCACAATTATGTACAAAATAAATTATAATTAAACGGGTCTCTAGTATCTGAGGTGTTTTTATTTATTTTTTAGTTTATTATATAAATAAATTTTACATTTAATTTCCTTCATTATGCTCCGAATTACGTTGTTCTTGAAGTCAATGTAAGGCACCGCGGGAGGTTATCCTCGCCATTCCGGAGACTCTCCGATAAACTGTTCCCCCGGCATCGCTGAATAATATAATATATGAGGCAGTGACAGTGACAACGCACCAACCCACATTACAAAAATTTTTTTTCCTACTTTATGTGATTAGTAGAGCCTATTGGAATACATTATTGCTACTAACTAAATTTCGGAAAGTATGTGGATTAGTCCGCGGTTGTTCTCATTGCCTCATATAACCTCGAGTCCTTGACGTTTACACACATGTTCGAGCCCCTACTCCGTCGCCCATCAAGGAACGAACGGAATATCCTTTTATCATTGGTTGTGCTAACAGAATTATTCCAAAAGTTTCCGAACGTGAATGAGCATTATCTTAAGCAAATGCTTTATAAAGACAGTGCTTAAGCCAGCTTAAGCAATTGCTTATTCTAAGCAAATGCTTAAGATCATCTTAAGAAACGTTTAGGAATACATGATGTCTTATGTGAAATAAGATCGTCCTCTAGAAGATGATCTTAAGCATTTGCGTTTCTTTTACTAACCTTTCAATATCCATTTTTCGTCAGTGTAACTTATAGCGAATTCGGTACCTCGCACTGACTCTGCACTGGTGCCGGAAAATGACTTGGATTGGTTGATTCTTATAGAGCTATCTTCGTTTCTATCAGAAACAACCAATCCAAGTCATTTTCTGGCACCAGTGCGGAATCAGCGCGAGGTACCGAATTCGCTATTAATTTAATTTAATTTTTTTAATCAGAATTATAATTATTAATAAATTGGCACTTCTTCATAACCTATACGAAAAATGTTTATAGGTTAGTTATTTTCATTTCAGATATACGACATTTACGACACATTTACGACATTTACGACATTTAAGACACGTGTCGTGTATAAAATCGAAAATTCGTGTCTTTACCTATCACTGTACTGTACACCTTGTTAAAAAATTATGTAACCTTTTATACAAATAAGTAAACATTGCACTTTCATTCGCAATTCGTCCTAACGCGTTACGCGCGGCTTTATACAATTTGTGAATCGCGCCATTGCCGGCGACAGTAATACCTATCTATTAATACGAACTGCACCTTCTACAAAGGTTTACATTCATTTGGCATCTAGCAGGAATAAAGACTGTCTAAGTGGCTGGAGTTGTTCGCGAACGCGCGTCCGTGGGACTCCCAGAGCGTAAAATCGGTAGTAGAAAAATATAAGTACTCGTTGGAAATTTCTCGCGCCGCTCAACAGCGCTGTTGCAGCCTTGCAGGGCAAGTACTGGAATTAATCGTTAAGACAGTCGGCCCCCAAAACGAAGGCGTAAAATGTATCCTTGGACTTTACGACAATATTAGAGACGATTACAACTCTGTGCAGGTGTATACGCGTGTGTGTAGATCGCTATCGCCTGTTAGATATCGATAATCAAATGGACAAGTTTCATTGGCGTTTACTGATGATATAATCATTGGTCCCCGTGTTTAGCGATGTAGGCCTGCCTCGCTATCTTAACTAATTGGTCGAACATGCCGCGATCGGTTTCCGTCACTAGCGATGTGAATTGATTGTGTCTGTTTTGGAGCAGTGTGTGGGGATGATCGTACTCCTGCATAGAAAGTTAAAGAAAATTTTATGATTGGTCTCACGCGTTAGGTGAAGCGTTGGAATATAGTATTCAAGGTCGCTTACCACCATGCGACCCTTGTCCATGACCAAGACTTTGTCACTGTCTATGATGGTGATGAGTCGATGGGCAACGGTGAGCACAGTGCAGTTGGCGAATTTCCTCCTTATCGTATGTTGAATCAGAGCGTCCGTCTGCGGATCCACGTTAGCGGTCGCCTCGTCGAGCATGAGTATTTTATTGTTCCGTAAAATAGCTCTGGCCAAGCAGACCAACTGCCTTTGGCCAACGCTGTAATTGCTGCCTCTATCTAATACTCGACTATCTAATCCTGTGCCAGCGACAACGACAGCATCCTTCAGCTCCACCTGCGCGTTTAATAACAGATTAGGGATGCACTTTGATATGTACGAGGGTTTGATTGAATGCTTTGTTCTGCACACCTCTTCGAGAACTTCCCACAAGGCCTTATCCGAGAATTCATCGAAAGGGTCTAAATTCCGCCTCAGTGTACCAGAGAACAAGACCGGGTCCTGTGGGATAATGGATATATGGCGACGCAGATCTTCGAGGCAAATGTACCTTGTGTCTATCCCATCGATCTCGATCATACCTTCGACTCTGGCTAGTCTGAACAGCGCGGATATCAAGGAGGACTTTCCGGCACCAGTTCTTCCCACGATACCTATCTGTAATGTTGCACGGATGCATAGTTTTTTAGAAACTTATTTGCCACAACTTTTGTATAACTTCGACTAGGGGTCGGTTCGAACCTAATTTTTAATTATCAAATATCGAATCCGAAAGTTTGGAAGGCTTCGAAAAACTCTCGGAACTTTTGGAACTCGAAACTCTCGATACTTGAAATGCTGATTCTGTTTTGCAACTAGCATTATCCTGCATTAAGAACTGAAGTGAACAAATTTTTATTTCTCGAAACTCGAAACTTTCTTGGGTTTCAAGGTTTCTACGGTTCTAGAAACCCATCCTAAATTTCGATTAAATCTATATTTCTTTCTTTCTACTACTCATTTGCATACGAACCAATGGGTGTCTACCGATGTACAATGTAAATAATAATCGCGCCCATGATTCTACAAGAAACGACGAACCTTTTCACCCGGCTGAATGTTTGTATTCAGTCCCTTCAACACTGGAGCTTCGTCCTCCGCGTATCTCATATAGACGTCCTTGAACTTGATCAGTCCCTTCTCGGGCCAGTTCTTCGGGGCATTGGCAGGGAGGTCGACCTGCTTCTCGGTCTTCTTCGAGACCATCCCTGTGTCGCGTAGATTCGGCTCTGGCGGTATCTGCGTGTACTCCAGCACACGTTCCACGGACATCATCTGGTTCGCTACTTCAGCATTCTGTCGCATGCCCCACTGGATCATCCCCGTCATCGCCATCACCTGAGTGATAGCCAAGCCCACTTGGCCGCCAGAGAACGCTGCAAAGTGATCAAAATTAATTAAATCAGTCACCCGGTAGACGATGCTAACGGAAGAAGCTTAAGAAACACTTACACTGCTCCAGTACGAGGAAACTGAAGGTGACCAAGGAGATGAACACGAAGCAGAAAATGTCCAGCGAGAATCCAAAGGCAGAGCTAGCTACTACGTACATGTAGAAGGTAGATGTATGGACATCCTGCAGCTTGTCAAATTCCCTCTTCAGGATATCCTGCGCGCAGTAGGCTCTGACAGTGGTGAGGCCATTCAGAGTAGCGTTCAGATGGGTGAAGACAGGAGATCGTGCTAGTAGAAAGAGAAGTTTACGGAGCCGCACATTGAAAGATAATATCAAAGCCAATGCTACTCACTCACTCCCTCCATTCGCTTAATGTTCTTGCTAGTCTTCAAGAACACTTTCCGTATCCAGTAGAAGACAATGCCCAAGGAGATAATGGGCACCAAGAAGAGGGGATTGATGATGCAGGATATTAATAAAGAACCAAACATCGTCATGCACATCTGTCCAGCGTCTAATATGGCTTTCGGTAGCAACTCGTCTATCGCCCCCATGTCTTTCGAGAACCTGTTGAGTATCCGCCCGCTGGGATTCGTGTCGAAGAACCTCATGCCTGTTCTGATGAGCGCACTAAAGGCCATGTCGTGCAACTTCTGGCTGCACATGATGCACATCTTGTAGAAGGTGAGCGACCTGGTGATTCCTATGCAAAACAGCCCGACCACTATGGCCGAATAAACGTATATGTAGTTCTCCTGCGGTGCCGGATCGGAGGTATCGATGGACGTGATGTTAGTGGAATTCAGGCTAGCCTCCGTGAGTAGATAATGCCGTGTTTCTTCTGCAGTTACTCTGAAAGCATGGATACCTGTAAAGTATTGCCTCGGGAGGTCAATGGCCGTGGTGTGTCCAAGTACTCACAGAATAGGAATAAAATAGTCGTTGAGACTAACGATGCACTGGGTACATATGAACAGGAAGAGGACTGTCGCAGCGAGGCACAAGTTGGCGCCAGTTTGGAAGTATCTGAGGAAGATCGGTCCCTTGACTAGTCCACGGGACGTTCCCTCCAGACCGTCGTTAAACTTTTCAGGATCCTCGTCCTCCTCTTCGTCGTCCGTTCCTCCATTACTGGCGTCCAGTGTCCGACTCTATTATCGCGACAAATGTCACATCGTACGCATTCAAATAGCAAGACACGCGAACAGCAAACACCGTGAATCTTACTCTGGTACTCGACGACGAGAACCGCCTTCGCGCCACACTTTCCTCAATGGAGGAATCATCGTTGGTATCAACCTCGGCTGTTAATAGTTCGGCGTACTCTGGCCGCTGGTTTAGTAGGTCCTGATAGTCAGCGAACATTGTGAGCTTTCCCTGCTCGATGATAATGATAGAATCCACGTTCCTCACGTACTGCAACTGATGGGTGGCTAGGATTCTAGTCTTCCCGGATAAGTACCGTTGCACACACTCCTCGAACAAGTGCTTGCTGACGTGCGTGTCTACCTGAAGCATATGCATAGATAGATTCGGAGCACACTGGAAAGGCATAATGTACTTACAGCGCTTAGAGGATCGTCCAGCAAGTAAATGTCCGCCTGCCGGTAAAGGGACCTGACCAAGTTGATTCTAGCCTTCTGCCCGCCCGAAAGTGAACTACCTCTCTCTCCTACAATCGTCTGGTCACCCTGCGGGAACTGTTTGAAGTCTCGTTGGAGGGAGCACGCCTTGATGACCCTCTGGTACCGTTGGCGCTCGTAAGCTTGGCCAAAGAGTATGTTGTGCCTGACGGTGGCTCCGAAGACCCAGGCTTCTTGCCCAGCATAGCTCACAGTCCCGTTGACCCTCACGTGACCCTCTGTCACCGTGATCTCCCCGAGAATCGCGGACAGGAAGGAACTCTTCCCAGATCCCACCATACCGATCACCGCGTACAGCTTGCCTTTCTCTAGCTCGAGGTTCACGCCCTCCAGGGTATTCTCCGCTTGCCCCGGCTCCCACTTGGCAGTCAGATTGGTCATCTTAACCGCGCAGGCCTCTTCCTGCGCCATGGAGGAACGCTTCCTCTCTGCGGGTCAGACATGAACATTTTAAATGAACGAATCCGTCGACATCTCTATTACGAGTATTAAAGCCTCACCTTCCACGAGATTGGCAGTGTTCTTCAGCAAGTCGTTGGCCACGATCATCAGACCGTCGTGTCTTCTCTTCTCAGCCGATTCGCCTACATTCTCATACGCGTCCAATTCGTTCTTGATGTAAAGTAGATCGGGCTTGGATGTCTTGTTGGAGGTTTGCTTGGAGTCGCTGTTGAGGCTGCCGTTCAGGGTAACAGCGACCTTATTCCCTTTCTCCTGGAACTCCTCGAACATTAAGAAGTACTGCAACCGTCTCACGGCTACCAGGCACTCGGCTATCTCTGCAAAACCGCGAACGAACATTCCCGACATGGTGTGCGCCAGGATGTTGAAGTAGGAGGAGAAAACGAAGACCTTGTCGGCCGATAATTCGGTCCCCAACAGTAACATGCTGACCAGGGTGCAGTACAGAGCCATCCTTGTGGTGAACAGGTTGAACGTCATGTATATGCCTCTGATATATGAACTCTTTGTGACCACCTGCAATTCTAACTTGCGAGCAGTCTCCACCAGAGCGCAGAATGGTTTCTCCCAAGCGTACATCTTTATCACCTGCACGCCAGATATGATCTCATCCATCAGGCGAACCCTCTCATCGGTCTTCATGGCTGTCTGCAATCTGAACTTGGAGGACAGCTTTCCCGTGTAGGCTGAAATATATCAGTCACACATAAGAGATTTACTCGCAGCAGAACAAGTACTTAGAACTTTCAATGTTTACATCCTTGCCGGTGTGAAGCTGAAACCTTAGCACTCTTGTGTCTATTCCGGATCGTTGAGTCTAAATCTCTCTTGCGAATCACTATGACTCTTTACGTATGTCTATTCACAAGAAGTCATTGCCTCTGTTTCTAATCATTCCACTAATCTCCGAGAAATTTATGTTGAAGATATCTGCTATTCCACATGGACATTCACACGTTCAGGACAGTGTAGACGAAAGATTCAAGCGGTATAATGCAGTTGTCATTACCAGAAACTCACATTGAATCGGCACGACGACGAACACCACGGCTATACCGATTAGACCAGTGTATCCAGCCTCTACATAGAGAAAATATGCAACGATCAGCGCGGAGAGTGGGGCAGACCACATGTGGTGAATGCAGATGGAAACGAGATCGAACCTATTGACATCGTTGGCCACTAAATTCACCACTTTCCCTGGTGCTGTCTCACCCAGAGCTGTTTTGCTGAGGCGTAACGCCTGTTAACAAAGAAGAGGAACAATCCAGCTAAAGTACTGATGAAAAGACAGTTTAAACTGTGAAAAGTAACAGAAAAGAGATATTCCATAAACTGAGGGGTTGCCCAAAGTAAATCAGTGGTGCCAACGTAACGCTTAGAGCCTACTAAGCAGACATATAATAATACGACTCTTAAGGAGTAACGCCACAATGATAGGCCAAAAGTGGTAGGATAACTTTGGAGGTGGTTATGATATGTATAAAAAAGAACAAATTTTTCCAGATTTTTTTAATAAAAAATAGCAGCAAAAAGTTTTGTAATTTACACATTAAATACTAAAGAAGTACCCAAGATTTCGAAAAAAATATTGATTTTTTAAATATTGGCGAACATTTGAAAACCAGCCTCTTTTTTTGCTAGAAAATTTGTTATTGAAACGACAAAAAGAGTTTCAATATTTTGCAAAAATCATGGGTACTTCCCTAGTATTTAGTGTGTAGATTACAAAACTTTGTGTCTTTTTGTTATAAGTCCAACAGTGTGGGAGAATAAAATTCCACCGCGGAATGACTCAAATGGAAAATTCATATCGGCTGTGCGGGTATTGTGCCACTATTTTTTATTAAAAAAATCTGATAAAATGTTTTTTTGTTCTTATTTATACACATCATATGAACTGTATATTATATTTTTAATAAAGTTCATAAATATCTTTAAAATCACCTCCAAAGTTACCCTACCATATTTTTTTTGTGAACATCAAAGTCCCCTGCCCTGCATTACCTTCCTGTAGACAAGGGAACAAGCTGCGACTCTGATCCTGACGCCAACATGGAACGCGCCAAAAATCGCCTGATTGAGCATGAGAACGTTCATGGCGGTTGTCAGACAAATCCCGCCCGCATACAACAGCGCCGTTTCGTAAGTCTCCGTCGTGCCCTTCTTGAAGTAACGTAACAGCCCGCCTAGCAATATCGGCGTGCCCAACCTTCGACAGAAATACAAGGATAATTAATCGTAACACACCACAAGGCTCGCAAAGCACGGAAAAAAGGATGGTACCGTAGCACTAGTTCGTTCAGTATCTGCATGACACCGAGTGCACTGTACTCCCACAGAAAGGTGCGAAAGATAGCCCTGAGCAGACTGGGCCGTCGCTTGTGCTTCTTGGAATTCTCTAGCTCGATGGTCCATCGTCTAAAAATTGAATACGTCGAAGTGTAATGAATGTTCCTTCTTTGTTTTTGATTTCAAACGTTTGTCGGGATACTAACTTTTCTAGTCTGTCCCCGAGCACGTTCGATCGATCGGTCTTCAGCGGCTCGTACAAATCGTCCGTCTGCAGGACCTTAGTGTAGCCGGTCTTGAACAAGCCTATCGTCCACCTGCGCGTTAGAGTTACGAGCAATTTAGCACGAGGGTAATCAGCGTGAAAATTAATGGTCCGATTTAATTACAGGCCCCGCGATCGGTAATTTAAAACAACGGATGTTAAAGCAGGCTCGCGCGTTCGAAAGGAACAATTACCGCCTCGCGACTAATTTTACTTGATTATCCGTGCTTAATTGCACGGGGACTGTATTATTTCAGAGCGATTGTTGAACGTTAAGTTATCGCTAGAAAATAATCGAAAAAGTGCAGTGCCATTCAGGGTGACGTGGCCAGCGAGGAGCCTTCGTTTTTTTCCTTGCAAGGTTTCACGGAGTAATGGAAAGTTATTACCACTTTCCTCGGCTATGTGTTTAAAAAGTAAACACTTGCAATGACATCATTCTTATTGTCGCCCCGAATGGAAGAGTTTGCTATTTCAAGACTCGTTAATTCGTTTGAGACAGTAATGATTCTGCACTTTCTATGAAATATACAAATTAGATCGGCGTGGCTCTAATTGCCTATGTAAATATGAATGAGCAGGAGGAAAGAAAGCATTATTCCATCGATAAAATAGAGGGATGCAAACTTGCCACCAAAACAGGATCGACAGTAGGTTCGCCTTTTCTCGCGGATTCGGGTTCCTTTTCACGTTGTTCGAGTCCATCGTCCTTGATCCGCCGCATTAACTCGCCCTTGGAACGACACTTCGACCGCCGAGCTGTAGAACAGTTTGCCGAAAAACTTCCTGCTCCCGCTGGAAGACTCGAGCGGTTCCCGCGTTGCACCGCGATCTTAATAAGGTAAAGATCTCAATACCTGGACATTTAAGGTACGGCGTACACACATTTGAGAATTTTTCAGTTATACAAATCGATTTATATAAAAACGATTTTGCAATTACATGGGGCATCGTGGGTACTTTATTATTAAAAAAAAAAACACATATTGTAGGAGTGAATAATTTTGTGAAATATTGAAAATTCATAGACCTTACAATGGCCCAATACTTGGACAGCTTAACTAGTATGTTCCGGCGTCCCGATTTTACTATCCCATTACATGGACACATAATGAAACATCAGCAATTTGGATGTTTTCTAGCGAAATTAAATAAAAAAAACAACACGATAGTTTTTTCTTTTTGCATATTTCTTCTGTATAAGTAATTTATTCAAATCAGTAAGCAAACTTGAGTAAAAAGAATCTATTATTGAATGACTAATTTTAAGGTTATGTGTATTCGTGTGTAACATCGACTTCTTAGCAAATCAGATAAATCCAATACTAAAATGGTGTAAACCGGACAGTTCAAGAGAATAAATTGTTTTTACGAAAGTGTTACAAATATACCAAATATATATATATATATATATGAATATATTTTACTAAATATTTGAAAAATTGAATAAAATAGTTCTGTTTTGGATAAAGCGAATATTAAATGGACTAATCAGTATTATTTGCACCAGTGTCCAGCTACTGGGACGTGTTCACGTATTGGGTCTTTTACCTTAGCTGGCTTTCGAGCCAATCGCGTCCGAGTATTGCCGAGCCAACCTGAAATCAAATTGCCCGCTCATGGCGGTGATGCTTTCAGCCCGAATCGGGTCTCGGGATCAGTGATGCTTGAGGTTATGGAAATTAATTTTTCATGCAATTTCCTTAATTATTTTCCGAATTACGTCGTTCTTGGGGTCAGTTTCATCGGCGAAACATAAGGAATCAATTGGCGTCGTTTTCGCAAAGATCTGATGAGAAATGCGGAAATCGAAGATTTCTCACTTCTTAATAGGCACTCCAACCCCTTCGAGGGTCGAAAGCCCTAAAATTCGGTGGGGCACTGCGGGGGCTTGACCTCGCCACGGGGTACCAGGACGCATCCATTGTCCGGCGGAGCTGCACAATCACCCTGTATACCCGCACACCCCTGGAAACAGGCCCGGATTAAAGGGGGGGGGGCTGCAGCCCCAGGCCCCACTATCCAGGGGGGCCCCGTTCTAAGCCTACAGTTCTAAGCAATTTAAACTCGTTATTGTTTAACTTTTTGTTACTCTCCCCCCCCCCCCCCCCCGCTTATTCAACCACGGGGGCCCCCGAAGGTTGGATAGCCCCGGGCCCCAAAAATCTTAATTCGGGCCTGCCTGGAAAGCAAGGTAAATGGCTTTTGGCGTAAGGGCCTGATTTATAGGGTCCCTCTGGATATGTGTGTGCAGACCTTTAGACTGGTATTTGCGATCTGCTCAGTCTACCCAAGGTTGCCGACTCAAGAGAGCCGCGTTCGTCATGATTATTCAGCACCGATTTCTTGCGAGCTACCCGTAACACGTGGGGGTAGTATTATACTCACGGCCGCCTTTACCAATGGGCTAAATGGGCTATAGCCCAGTGGCGCCCGTGATCCAAGGGCGTTTAAGAATCAAATATGTTGAAATGCTTTTTTCTCTTCAATTTTGGAGACAAAAATTTCTATCTGGACCATCCTTGCGTCATGATCCGCGCGGACCGAACCGCAGGTGACAGTGAGAAAACGCATTATGTTATGTATTTCCCTTAATCAGGGTGGTGAGGAAATCCGCCGCGCCGGATGGGCCAACGAGAGTGGGATTTACTACCGATACATGATGCCGCGGCAGGGCCGCACTAAACCCACGGCTTGCCACCGCCAGTGATGCCAGAATCGTGGGTTTTCGCGTCCCTGGCATCTACTTTTACGCTGCGGCTGCAGCAGGCTGCAGTGGCCGCGACTCTGCGTGAAGCGAACATCGCGCGATATTGTCTCTTTTCTCTTTCTGATGAAGAAAAAGACAAGTGCCGCGCGACACTCGCCTCGCGGGCATTGTTTTTGTTGGTATTTGCCTTGGTGGAGACCCAGGGTTGTGATATACTGCCTTGCACCGATTGCGAAGAAATTGCACCCTTGGGGGCTAGGGCGCCAAAATTTTTTAACCCAGGGCGCTCAAATTTGTTAAGACGGCTCTGATTATACTTACATAATCTTATGCAATCTGTCTTCGATACGAATTCATTATTGGAATGAACAACCAGACGAGTCACAAGTGGGGGAATCGAAGGAATTCTTTCTGTCTTTGGAACGTACAAAAGGGGGAGAGGTTTGCTCGTCACCCGATTCGAGAATCTCATCGATAGGGGTGTAAAGAAAGTCTAAAGTTTAAACTGTGAGCGGTGACAGAAATAAGACAATTCCATTCGAAAAAGGTATATTTTACGATTGACCAGTGATACCAATATCTTGCATAAAGTTTAGTGCAGTGATACTCAAACGGTGGGCCGCTAAGTGTTTTCTGTGGGGTCGCCACGGTTTTGGATTTTTTTTAACTCATTTTTTTCTACAACCCGAAGATTTTTCCAGTAAAACCGGAGCCCGGAGATTTGCGGCAAAACCCGGAGTTTCCGGGCCAAAACCGGAGAGGTGGCAACCCTGGTTACAACGTGAAATTGTTATCGGGAACAAATGCCGTAGAACGAGTCAATTGCCCGCACCACGTGATTCATAACGGTTCAGCGTGGCACAGCATCGCGTTCCTCGCCCAATTCTATTTAACGCTCCAGAATGACAATATCGAAATAATACCACAGAGGACTAAACTACTACTCCAAGCAAGTCGCAAAATAATTGACGACTGTGAGCGACGGTGTAAATGGGGGACGGGAGTATCGGCTGTGCTGGAATATTACCGATAGCTACTATCGAGTAGGCTTTAGAAAATAAAATTTGGTCTATATCTAGAGTATGGAGATTCTTAAATATTTTCACAGAAAATCAATGGCTCTCAACTCTTGCACCTCGCTGACGCATTTTTTCCGACTTCTATTTCGATAAAAGTCCCCCTATGAAGGACGTTTTTCAGTGGAATAGTGACTGTTAGAATCCATGCCACTGATCTGTGTTTACCGAACCATTGGTCGAGTAGATATTTTGAGCCTGTATGAGTAAAGGCGTGCTTGGGCGCAGCGGGCAACGTGCACGAACCAGTTCGATTCTTCGCAGATAAGCCAGGAATATTCCATAATGCTTGATTGTACTCACTCCCTGTGTCAGTTAGCGCGCTGGTTTGTTTGGTGTAGGAGAATGTCACGCGTGCCGCGTCACATGAGATCGAACTTACTAACACACGCGTGGACGCGGGAGAATGAACGACACGCATCCTTGACGCAAAGCCTGCGGCGCTACTGAACACAGGTCTTCCTTTTCCTCTGCGACGCACCAAACCATCTCATTCGAACATTACACGACTCGACGCATCGTTGACTTTGCCCTCTCTTTCTTACATATTGATGCACTTTTTAGGGTTGGTGTATGTACGGTTCAGAGGGAGTACGAGGAAAGAAAGTAGATTAGAAATTGGTTGCTTTGTTTTTGCTTTAAAATACCGACGAAGTACGAGACGATAATATCCCGCGGATTTTTGGACCATCGCACTGAACTGCACATTTTTCTTTTATGAGCCGAGGATTGGGATTTTCTCTCCTGTAACATAACCTTAAATGCTGATTGCATAGGGAGCAGTTTTTTGTACTCTGATGAAAAGTTCGTGTAAGCTAGAATAGTGGTGCCTGTATAAATTAAATCAATGTCGCGCCTAATCTAGTCAAACGGTTAGAATTATCGCATCGATGATTTGTAAGATACTACATTGATTCCGCTTGACTGCGAAAGGGAAGATGTTATAAATGAAAACACTTTATTCCATCTTCAAAACAATGTCATAAGCTACTTACAAAAATACTGTTATCGTTACAATTATTTCAATACATTAAATGCTCATATGATGTATCTCATGTACAGCACTAGATGATGCTTGTATGTATGTACATTTGTTTATAATTCGTTTTGTAATTTACTAAAGTAGTCTTTAGAGCGTGAATTCGAGTCTTATAAATATTGTCATGCGCCTCGACGTACTTAGTACTACTTGGACCCTCGTTTTACGATCACCTAGGTACCATACAACAATGTTATAGTTATGAAAAGAAATATCTATTTCCTCTTCTGAAGTCAAGAGAACAATTCGTGGATTTAATACGTTTTCAGTGGCGCGTCGCTCGCGGCCACGTTGGCAGACCTAGCACCGGCCAATTTCGAATATAAAGAATCGACGATTTCAAGAAACATAGGACTCGATTAACTGAAGTTTACGTCGCCCGTTGTTACGTAGACAGCTGGTTAAATTGCACTACTCCATCAAAGAAATGCGATGGCAGAGATATCATGAGCTCTTCGACGTTATTCATGGTATCGACGTGGAGCGACGTGTATCGTAGCGGATCGCTTAAATTTAATGTTTGTTCAACCATAAAATTATGTCAAAGTACGAGTCATTACACAAAAAAAAGGACTACAACCGTAATTTAATCCGTCTACCGTGTTAAAAAAGAAAAGAAAAATAGAGCCGCGAGAAGTCATTCTGCAACGTCAGAACACCCCCCCCCCCCCCCCCCCCCGATTAGTTACACTTAAATCTCTCCCATGATTCGCAGATGTTCGGTTCGGCCGTTACTATAAAAACGCCTAGTAAAATTCTATATGCTCTCTACAAAATAAAATAAAAATAGAATAACTAATTAGCCTGTATTTGTTACTTGCCAAGTATAAAGACATTACCCTTATTTTTTATAGAAAAAAAAGTGTAATACTTCTAAAATATACTGTGTACCAGAGGCGATCACCTCCCGATCGTACGATCCCAGTAACGATTATCGCGTCTGGGGATTCGACAGCATCAGCACAAGCTTCTCGTAAGCGTAGGCCAAATTTTTCGCCAGGCCGTTGCAGCATCCGTTCTCTTGGATGGTTTGGAATCTGTACGTGTTGAAGTTCTTCTCGATGTCTATATACGTGACGGCCGCCATTAGCGGGCACATGATGATCTTCGTGTGGTCCAGGAAGTTTATCTGAAACAGGGGGCGCGAGTGAATAACGCATACACATCGCATGGTACAAAACAGCCGCCGAATTGCTCGACTCACTTGCACCGTTCCGTTAGTCAGTTGCATGACCACCGCGCTCTGTGTTCTGAACCACTGGTGCATGTACGGTATCCTGGACATCGCGTCGCATGGTTTCACAGCCGCGGAGCTTCCAGCTTTCATCAAATGTTCCTTCATGTATTTCAGAAAGAAGTTCATCAGCTTCATCTTTTTCTCCAATTCGGTCGGGTATTCCTTGACGGTGTAGTAAAGCTCGTTCCCCTCGCGATTGATGTAGTGTATGTTGAAACAGTTGGCGAGCATTATTAGCCGGGTGCCGTCGTTGTACATCACGCCCACTCCATCGTCAGAAAGCTGGTACCCGAAGCCGTACTTGTCTGAATAGTCCACCCATTTGCTTATCCATATCACAGGCTGCGCGGCGGGATCCGTCATCTCATCTGTAGAATTTGAACATTATGTATTTGCTATTCACACGAAAGGAATTGAGGAAAGAACGGTAACGTGTTAATTGCGCGATCGGTTATTGGACGAATAGAGAAACAGGAGGGGGATGAGACTCGTGCCTGAGGTTTCCGTATAAATCGGACGGGATCTTGAGTGCTCTGCGTCGGAAAGTAACTTCCATTAGTACGGGCGTTAATTTCCATGCGCGACGAGATAATAAATAGTCAATCCCAAGGCGATCGTACCTGCCGACACCGCTGTCTCTCTACTTGGCTTAGCCTTTAATACCGCAGCCAGCTGCTCTCTTAACGTCTGAAGCATCTTCTTAATGTCCAGATTCAATTTCTGAACTTCGTTCGCCGCATCCGCAGGCTTTGTCTTGCGCGCCGGGCTGTTAGGTACTCGGAATATGAAGTCCTGGCCCTCTCCCCCTACGTTAGTGCTCATCTCCGACAGCGGTTTACGCTGATTGTGCATCTCCAACATGTCCAGGCGAGGTGCCATCGTTAAACACGAAAGTGGAAGACTAATTGGCATGTAACCTGCGGGATTAAAAGGCGATCGTTAGTTAAATATCGTAACGACGATGCTTCGCTGCTAGGAGAATGCTTTCTGATCTTTACCACAAGTGAAGAATGGATCTTTGATTAATTTGCCTATGGAAGGACGTTTGGACGGATTCCCTTGCAACATATTAGATATCATGTTCATTGAGATTGTATTGATGTGCGTAGGAATCTTGTACTGGACTTGCTTAATTCTAGCATAGGTCTCCCTTAAACTAGATGTTTCGAATGGAGGTTTGCCCACTAGTAAAGTGTACATGATGCACCCGATACTCCATATGTCAACTTCGTAGGAATGGCCAGCCTTGGTTAATATTTCTGGCGCTATGTAGTTAGGGGTACCGCAGAGTGTCCTGTTAACAGAGAAAGAAGCCATGAAACCGTTACAATCGTTAAATACGCAAACACATCAAAGATACAATTACTTTTTCCGTTCGCCTTCGTGCTCTAGTCTAGTGGCCAGTCCAAAGTCGCCGATCTTAACTTGCAGATCGTCACTCAGGAACAAGTTACCTAACTTAAGATCTCTGTGAATTATTTTATTCTGATGCAAGTAATTCACACCATCCAAGATCTGTTTCATGTAAAATCTGGTCTCACATTCCGTCAATGCTTTTCTGCGCTTGTGCAACTCCATCATCGACTGGAAAGTACAACGGCCACTTTAACGAAGCGTACGCTTTTACAGGAGATCGACGGATCATAAAAATCGTTTACCCTTTTGCGGCACAATTCCAGGATAATATACACGTTCTGTGGATCATCGAAGAACCCATAAAAGCCGACTACGTTTTTATGGTTCAAAGTCTGGTGGATAGAGATCTCTTGCGTCATTTTCTCCCTGTGGTTGCTCTTAGTAATTTGCGACTTTGGCACGATCTTCCCGGCGTATACACGGTGCGACTTTGATTCTCTGATCTCGTAACATTTCGCAAAGCCTCCCTTTAAACAGAATGCAGGTGGAAATTTAGTCTTTGTCCATGGAAGAGGACCGGAATCAGAGTATACGCAGGGACGAAAAACTCTGAGGCCTCATTGCACACCGAACGAAGGGAACATATTGCTGCGAACTAATATAATTTGAGTTCGCATATTCCACGTTACGTATCGAATGAATATAACATAGCTGTAAGGGGGGGAAAAAATTCAGATTTCGCTTTAAATATTTTATACAGAAAATTTCCGTTCAATTTCCAATGAAGGAAGCAACAAGTACTACAGAAGAGGAGTATCGGCAGAAAAATTCGCGTTTGGTTCAGATCGGGCTTCCGAGGTGAGCACAGCTCGAACGGGGAAGAAAAAAAACGACAGCGAGCACGTTCACCTTTCCGAAAAATCGGCCCTTGATATAACTCTTCCCCGAATTCACATCGTGTATCAGGTCGGGAATAACGCATTCTTTCTCGTCTTTCGACATCTCGTCCTATTTCCCTCGTCCGTAATTCGGCGGCGCGTGAAACGGTGAACTCAAGCTGCCTCTGGTCAATATCAAGCTCGTACGTTGCTTAAGCGATCTCGGAGAAACGTATATTCACCGCCAACTTTCTTTGGAAATACAAACTGCTGTTTTTGTCTCGCGGAAGACAAGCAACGGATTACAAAATTTAAATCCCGGCCTCTCGACCAATCAAGCGTTTTGCCGCGCTTCTTGCCAATCCTGCTGATCTTTATTCCCTATACGAGACAGCCATGGCGATAGATGTCCCTAAATCTCCCGCGGTCTTCGACTGTCGATGGAGAACGGAAATACCGATTCGATGCTGGCGGCGAAATAATTACCCACAGCATTATCATGCTTCTTTGGCAATTTCCAATCGTGGCCGTGAAAGCACGCCGAAAATCACGTCGTCGATCTTCGGATCTTGGGCGTGGAAATCTGCGGGATTGGGCTTCGTGGAAACTAGCCTTTAGTCGGAGGATATCCGGTATCGTTGGTGTGGTAATTTAAGTCGCGGATGGTCGATGCTTCTCTTTCCGGGTGCCGGCGTCCATTTTCTTTGTTGGCTTGTGTAAGATTGGCGTGTTTCTCATTCATGAACGGTGCGTTTGCCGACAAGTGAAGCGTAAGTAGTTTTTGCTGACGTGCTAGTGCGACTGACGTTTGGTTTGTTGCGCGGTTTATATAACATTCTTAATTTATGCACGGGGAGAATGAAAAGAGAGGAAAGCTTCCTGGGCTTGATCTACGATTTAGGATAGCGTCTATAGGATGTTTGTAGGAAGTGAAACGGGGAACAGCCCTTTTCTAAATTAAACCGTTCCCAGTGGTGGGGAAGGAATATCGTATTTCCTGATCGTCTCATAGTTTAATAAAACAGTATCGACCTTCCCTCTGATAAGTTATTTATAATTGTCGTGAAAATTTTTAGAAGCCAATTCTGTACGCATTCCTCTCTTTCGCGAGTAAATGTGGAGCACTATAGTTCGTGCGACGTCTGTGTTTACCCCTGTCATGGATTTCTAGATTCATCCATAAATGGAGGGGGCACCAGCCAGCAGAGGCGGATTCCGTGGCGGTCGTGGTGGCCCAGGAGGTCCCATGAGGGGCCGTGGCAGTTTCGGAGATAGAGGGAGGTACGATGTCCCTATTGAGAGAAGAATTTCCAATAAGAGTGCTTAACGTGTAACTTTAAGGTTTCTGCATAGGGGCGGACCTCCGAGAGGAGGTATGATGCGAGGTGGTCGTGGTAATGGACCCGGAGGTGGCATGAGAGGCGGACCCCCTGGAATGAGGGGAAGAGGCGGGCCTCCCAGAGGCGCTCGCGGTGGACATTTTCCTCCAGGGTACTATGCAATACAGTATTTATGTACAGCGTTGTGTAATTTACCTCATTTGACTCTTTTACTAATCCATTTAGGCGTTTCAGGGGTCCACCGGAGCCAGGAATGTCCAGTGGACCTGGCGGCGGTGGGCCACCCCCGCCGGGGATGGGAGGACCTCCGCGCGGAGGCAGCAGAGGAGGAGCGAGCAGCAGTTTCCGTGCCAGAGGCAGGGGCGACTTCGGCAGAGGAGACAGCCGTGGTGGTAGCAGTAATTTCCGTGGACGAGGTGGCATGGACAGGAACAGTAGAGGAGGATCCAGGTAGGACTCCTAATTGCGATTGAGCTTTTATATACGAATGACTACGGTATTAACTCGATAAATAATTTTTAGGGGTGGTTCCAGCAGAGGTGGCCTAGGAGGTAGGGGAGGCTTCGGAGATCGCGGCGGCAGGGGGGGCAGCGGACGTGGTGGTCCATCCAAACGGGGAGGTGGACCGCCCGGCTCCAGCGGGCCCTCCAAGAGACCAAGATTCGACCAGCCGTCTTCGCAACCTGCGAATGGCTATGCTACTCAACCACCGAGGTAATTGTCTTTTGGTTGAATTCTGTTTGGGATAAACCGAATGTGGGGAAGTTTAAACCAGGGAACCGAACCCTTACCCGTACCCGGTTCGGTACGCCGTATCGGCGACTAACCCGCCTAACCGGGTAACAGAATTCATCTGTAACCCGAGTAACCGGGTTAATGCGGTTACAGTAATACGGTGAAAACCATAGTTGAGGCAGTGAGAGCAACAATGGACTAACCCACATTTTTTTCGAAATTGAGTTAGTAGCAATAACGTATTCCAATAGGCTCTGCTAATCATATAAAATAGGGGGAATTTTTTTTTTTAATGTGGGTTGGTCTGTTGTTGCTCTCACTGCCTCAGTTGTAACCATGTTTCCAAATAGTAATGAATTTTATTTGAATATCGGACACTCCTTGTAGGGTGATGCATGCACGTGAAAGTAATAAATATGCGAGACCAAGGATTAACTTGACCGCGCCGAATTCGCGAGCGTCTGCGGACGGTGCGGGTTTACGACCCTGTTGTTCGGTGCTTTCGTATATATTGCCTGTAGATTCACATATCACTGACTTGCCTTAAGTGACTGTCTTATTTCACTAGTAACCGGCTCGTAGCGGGTTAACCCGGTTACTTCGGTTTCTTCTAGAATGTAAGAACCGTTCCCTCGCGGTTAGTATGGGTTACAGAAACCTTCCTTGGTTAACCGGGTAAGGGTTAGGGTTACTGGACGGTTCGGATCCCTGGTTTAAACTTGTAAAATGTGAGGAAATTGTGCATAAAGTTACTCCCACCCGATTAACCGAGAGCTGTTGCATCGTCTCTAGATATTACCTCGCGTATTTACTTATTACTGTACAATTTGCATACTAAGGGCTAGTCCCGTTTAAATCAATAATAATAATAAAAGATCGTGATACAGCCAAGGCGGGTACGGTGGAGGCACTAGCAATGCATACGGCGGAGGCCAGCAGCAGCCGCAGCAGCAAGCAGTTGGATATGGCGGTGGCTACGGATCACAGAACTATACCCAGTCGTCGTACCAGGGCTACGAGAGTTACCAACAGCCTCCAGATTACGGCCAGACAGCTGTGAGCTAATTTACATGTCTAATTTGAAGACGTTGGGTCGCTTGATCGCGTCTAACACAGAAGGTGTATTTCTGTCCAGGGCTATCCGTCGTCCGGAGCTGCTGATAATAGGTACGGCGGAGCACCCGCTGTTCCAGCTACAGGATCATTCAGTACTGGAGATCCCTACAGTTATGGCAAAGCACCACCATCAGGTTGGTATAGTACGACAGTGCAGGCTGATAGAGTAATTGCATAGCGAATAGTGGGAGATCGGGAAACGCGGGATAGGAGACTGGCGCGCGTTACGCATGACACGTCATCCGATGTGGGATTATGCTTTGTACTAGAATCACTGTAAATTACTTTGCTATAACGAGACGAAGGAACTCCTGATGCTCTTGCGCGTGAGGTACGGAGGGAGAAAGTGGTTTCTCGAGAGCGGCGATCTAATTAATGTAATATACTGCGTGCGCAGCCAATTACCAGCAGGAGGCAGTGGCAGCATTAGCAGGGGGCGGGGGTGCAGATTATGCCCCTGCTAATCCCTACGATGACCAATCTTCTAATCCCACTTCTATGACCAACAGAGGTGGTTACTCGACGCAACCTTATGGTTAGTTCTTTCGTTCGACACCACAATTTCACATCACCATTGCCAATCTCCTCCTCGGGTTTTTATCGAGGAGCACGAGAAAAGGGGGAGAGCAAAGGGGAATAAAGAGTCTCCACGTCCTGCCTTTATGCTTTCGAATTGTTGCACCGCGCGCAATGCTCGAATGTGAATCGATTCAGACGAGAAACGCTTTATGTTACGAATGCATCGCTCAAACCCCCGCGAGGTTCGAAAGAGTTGCGCTCTTTAATTGCTACTGCTAAAAAAAAAAAAAAAAAGAACAAGCAAAAGAATCATTGGGATACCAGCACTGCAGCACTGCCTCCTGCCCTTACTTCACCGCTGAATGACACTCTATCATGAGTTCACCTAGTACATATTGCGAAAGGCTACTAAGGCCGTAGAGAGTTTGGTTTCACGAAGGTAAACGTATGATTAAAATTCTAAATCCATTAGGTTAGAGGATACTTCTCGTCTGAGTCATATTTCCTTCGCTTTCGATCACCTTCCATCAGACAGCTCATAATCTCCGTTCGTTCTGCTTGCAGATTACTCGAGTCAAGATGGTGTATACGGAAAACAGGATTACGGTAAGTACAAGTCACAATCTAAAAGTACTTTTATCTACTAGAAAGCAGTCTCTTGTCGTACGCGAAATGATTAGGGCCGGTTTCAAACAGAACGATCATATTTCATAGATTAGAGAGACCGAGAACGATCGCAGAACCGAGAACGAAATTCAGACGAGAATTCTCGGCTCGCCGATTCACGAGAAACGGCAGAGACGTACTTAAACGAAACGGAGAGTAAAGCTTTAGGTTTATTTTCACGATACCTTTAAAAAAAAAAAACTGCAGAGAGTATAAAGAAAAAAATCTTGATTCCGGTTAAGCGAGTTCTATGATTCGAATGAAATGACAGGGATGTAGCTCGTTCGGTGATACGTTTACGTTAGAAATAATTGCGGTAGGTCTGAAACAAGTTGCATGATAACGACAGAAAGTGATAGACCACAGAAATGCGTGGAAAAGAAAGAGAGAGAAAAAGAGAGAGAGGGAGAGAGGTAAACACGTACATACTCGTCAGTTTCCAATTTGACAGCTAATAGTGCGTATATAAGTGTAGAGTTAAATACAGAATCAAATAATGAAAAATTCTTCTTACGAAGTCATTGAACGGAGGAGCTATGGTTGTTTGCAGGTGGCAGTGCTGGTTACCAAAACGCCCAGTCTCAGCGACGTTATTAAATTACACATTCAACTATTTAATTTTAATATAATTAGATAACACAACTTTTCCAAATTCGAGCGAGAGAGAGCGAGAGAGAGAGAGAGAAAAAGAATCGTTCCTAGCGCGTGAAAAAGTTGGACAAATCGTTATTTGTCGTCGGCAGTCACAAGTATTTTGTACATAATCAATCGAGAGACTCGACTTTTACATTAGAGAAGAAAAATGGAAAGTGATATATATGATGGATCGTAACGGGAATATTCTATTTGCGTTTCTCCTATCTTTGTCGCGCGCATGGAAGGACTTTCGTTAAAACTGTTGCGCACTGGGGCGCGGACGATTGATTACAATGAAAGTATAAATGACACGAGCGTTTTATACTTGACTAGCAGTATAGCAATCTACTTTTGTCATGTCTCGGCTGATAAACTTCGTTTAGGATTAAGTTTAGTTTCCTCGGTGTACAGTCATTCTCAAGCTGATCTACAATTGTGAAATGATTAATAATTAAATCGTAATGTCGTCTTCATTGTAATAGTAAGGGCGAAGATGTTTACGCTATTTGTAAAGTCATTGAACAGTCGATCATTGTGAACACAGCTCAAGTATCACTAAAGAATTACTAGGTGTAGAAAACAAAGCAAAAACAATGTCGTACCTTCTGTATAAGAGATATAAAAAAAAGAAGAAAAAAAACAAGGAAATAATTATACTTTGTGGTGTTGTTTATCTCGTTTACGTTCAACACGGAACCAAGAGATTTTAATCCGCAATATACTGCCCTTCCGCGCGTCAATAGTGCGATCAACTATTTCTGGCAACATTTCTACGAGTGGCAGTTTCACGATACAATAAACAAATCCTATCGTTGCGACATTTACATTACGTGTCTTTTTAATGTAGAGTCTGCGTAGACACTCTGCTCAGAGGTGACAGGCTTTTCATTTCGGCGCTGTATTTTAGAGACTCAATTCGAAAGGCAATCGAATTGGTATTGCATACTTTGGTAGAAATGTCACACCGGCAGAGACAATCAGAATGGAGTAACAGCGACTCGCAATAATAGATATCTGTATCGAATTGAGAGAGAGAGAGAGAGAGAGAGAGAGAGAAAAGAGAAGAACAGTGTAATCATCCAAAGATCTACGAGCAGCTAATGAGAAACTTGTCCCAGCCAATCGTGTACGTTAGAGTACGGAGCTATTACGTAGGGCAAGCAGTGAGATCTTATACCCCCTTTTTATTATATAAAATAACTATACGATTATCTAAACTGTACTAAAGTCATTGTCGTCAGTATAGTGAATAGTAAATGGATTTAACATTGTAAGTCATAGAGTAACGATCGAAATGAAAACAAGCATTGAAACAAAGAACCGTAAAAAAAAAAATAACACAAAAACACGATAATCTTTCACATTTATTATTTCCTTACCTTCAACATATGAGAGATTATGGACTGAAACGTAAAGAAATCTGAGAATGAAAACCAGCAACTGCCGTAGGAAACCAGATGTGCACTAAAACGATCCCAACTTAAAAGAACACAGAGTATTTGCGTGACTAAACGTAGGTATGAGCCTTTATTAAAACAATGATACTTGACCTATTCGCGGAGCGAGCTTTCTTTGTAACTTGCGGAATGAAAAAAAAAAGAAGCGACAAAAAGCGAAAGACGAGAAGAGATTATTTAATAATTTTTTTTGTCTTGTATATAGTCACTTTGCATTCGGAATTAGATATCGTTGATGTGTGACAGTGTTGGTGGAAAGTTCTAGGTGTATAAAAAAATTTGACAAAAAAACCAAGTTTATTTCACAGGCGTAGCAACAACCTGAGATACTTAGGGAACAGAATGAAAGAAAGAGAGAGAAATACCTTCCCTCCGTTGCCAGCAAGGACATACCGATTCTGAATAAACAATGCAAATATTATGCGAGATAAAAAAAATGACGACTGTACAATAAGAGTTTATAATTGACCGATGGGCACAGGTACCGCTATTAAAATGAACTCTAGAAAACTGTTATATTTCTTCTTTTAGAGTATCATAGTATCTTTCATTAACTAGAATCCTTTATTTGATTTTTTCAAGAGTTTGGTCTATAACTGAATAGTATGTGATATTTTTTATGGTGCACCCAATTTTTTTCCATTCAAAACTTCGTCACGATTCTTTTCGATGTAAATAGTGCGCATCAGTAAATTTGTTGTTTTCCAAGTTACTATCTGAGAAATTTAGTCACGCCTTGTGTACATGGTATAAAGAGAGAGAGATATATATATATATAGAGAGAGAGAGGGAGAGAGAGAGAGAAAGGGAGAGACAATTGCGTTTTTAATAAACAAAAAAAAAACAAACAGAACGAACGAAATGCTAGAGAAATCATGGAAAGACACGCAAGAGTTAACGAATAAAAAAAAACAATCTATGCTAACATGTATTACGCTCATATATATTAAAAGACAAATGCTCGAGTAAACCTCAACCCATATCCAGGTGAGTAAATATAAATCTATCCGTTTTTTATAAAGAAAAGAAAGCTATCGAATCATAATGTATGCAAAAAGAAATGTTAGCAAGGGTAACGAATACATCTATCCTGCATCTATCGAGTGTAAAGTGGGATTGTTAAAAAGTAAACTACGCACAGGTCTGTTTCGTTAACGTGGTAAAACGTGTTGCTTTTGATTAGGGATTCGAGCAATGATACTCGCTTTCATTTCCACCGGCCTTGAGGATAAACGAATAGCCGCATTCCATAGGTAAAGGAAACGGTGTGCTTCGACAAGCAATTCATCTTCCTTTCGTTAACTTTGAACCGCTTTATACCTGCGATACCTGCAGTATTATATATATATATATGTGTGTGTATATATATATGATAGTAACAATGAAGGTAACAATTGAGAGAGACTATTTGAAATTTTTTTAAAAGAGTATATAGTATTCCATATAAACCATGTATGATTTTATCACGACCTTATCGTAAGGCAAGAAAGAGAGGAAGAAAAATGTACCGAATGCCAACGAAAAGAAATCCGAGCACAAAATGTTTTTCAATAACGATAAAATACGATATGATCGAAGTATTGAGTCGAGTATAAGCGCGTTAGACAATAGGTATAAAGTTATCTGTAAGATCTCATTATCCCTGCTGTACCGTTTGCTCTTCTTCTCTAATTTGGTATTATTAATTTCTGTAGGCTGATAACAACTGTCCTGTGAGATACATGGTCACTACCATTCAAGCAACGTCTGCCACATGACTGGCATTCAACAAGAGGATTCAAGTGCCTTTTACTTGCCGACGGGGAATATCGCGAAAAGGTATCGCCAAAGTACTAACGCTGTACTTTGCACACACGTTCCCAGAGACTGAGTTTTCATCGAATTTACGAGTCTAGTAATTAACCGCGATAGAAGGTGATAAGAATGTATACTCTCGCGAAGCGTAGCTTCTCTTTTACTCCGTTTATTCAGATTTTGTTCGACATTAACATTGAATATAAACATTGTAAATATGAAAAAAATGTACAAAAATGAAAAATATAGTCTATTTGAAATCTTTACTATTATAATCTTAAGAAGTATTCTTTTAACAGCACGTAAACATTAGTTTAGGATCGAAATACATTAACGCAGTAACGTGCACTAATCTTACTGACTGCTCTTAAAACGTAACATCACATCTGTAACTCCTGTTTAGCCGTCGAAATAAAATGCTAAACGTACGACGCCGGATGCAATTTCTGTGATTCCTTACGAACAACCATAAGTATAAAACTATGTACCGATTATTTACAACTTAACAGTATTCTTTTGTACAGCTCCTTACTCATTATGCGTCTTTAATTCAACTGTACATAACATTGGAACTTACATGCAAATTGAACGAAAACTATTTTGCACAAAAAGATGATGTAAACAATGACTGTACATGTCCGTGTGACTCGATGATTCCTTGAGTTTGATTATCACTCGTTTCGCGAACCTCGGCTATAAAACTAAAATCCTAATCGGTTCGTTCGACTGACATATATGTATCGTTTGATCCTTTCAACGCTTCGAATGAACCGCTCTTCTGTGATCTTCCATGGCACAAAGTTTACCGTTTACTTATATCGTAAGCTTTATCGCTGACGCCTTTTACGGATATTAGAGAGAAGTACCAGCTGCACGTAACTGTGCCCTTCTCGCATGTTTATTAATCTGAAAAGTTCCAGTTGTTTCACGTTGAAATTACACGAGCGAAGATCGATCAGAGACCAAGGGCTTCGTACCTGTTTCTCTCCTGCTGTTGTATGTGCACTCTGTCGCCCCTCTGCAACGGGGTGATCACGCTCGTGTAGCACGACACTTCCGTGGCCGACACGGAGGACGCGGTAGAACATTTCACGAGCTTCTGCGTGGCCGACTTGCCTTCCGAGCTCAACAATATCCAGTAGGAGTAGTTAGTTGGCTCGCCGAAATAAAAGATCTGAAAAGACAAAGCAGCGTGGATAACGGGGGCTTCAATTATATAAAATTAGATCAAATCAAATTATTATATTATTTAAGCTCCGTCACCTGCACTGAAATCATGTATAAACCTGTGGTTGTGACTTCGATGGATTTTTTGTCTTCCACCAAGTGGAATTTATTTAGGCTGTACTGAGTATTGTTTTTAGCACTCTTCACCCATGGCCCGATGTAAACTGAAATTAAGCATTACGTTACCGCTGACCCAGATATACTCCGTGTTACGTACATGTATCCGTGACGTGCTGCTCGGGAATCGCCCCGACGAATGTCGCCACCAAGGGTCCTGAATAACACAGAAAGTACGTTTGTAAATTTTACTGCATAAAATTTCTCATCTACAGTAACCTCTCGTTATGGGCTCATATCAACTATGCGTTAAGCGTTCATCGAATCCTTCGATCGAGAGAACCCGAGAGGGGATGAAAGGCTCGACACGAAGTTACCGTCGGCTAAGAAAAAGAGAAGGCACGATACTTTCTCTTTCACGTGCCTCCGCTGCGTCTCTCTCGCGCCATCGGCAGCTCGGAATTGTCGACGCTATGCGTTAAGCGCTCGCCGCCAGCTCCGAGCCCATAGTGAGAGTTCACTGTATATAATAAAATGCATGATAACTTCCACAAATGGTTAATCGGTGTCACTGAGCCTGCAAACTCATGCAGGGTGGCCCCAACAAGAAACGAGACACGTTACCCTCGATTCTTATTAATCCATTCGGCGTGGAATACTTGGAAGCGATAAGATTCAACAGCAAAGGAATTACGTGCCCGTTTTTTGCTGACCACTCAGTGTATAAGGGGACCTCAAATCCAACCTGCACATCTTGCCATTTTTGCAATTCGGTAATTTCCATTGATATTAGAACATAATTCTGCAAATTGTAATCTCTGCTATCGTTACCGCGTGAGAGCTTTGCCCAGGTGAAATTTGAACGCCCCTTCTGCGCGTGACGACGCTGCTCACATTGGGAAAACACATGCCAACTAAATAATACTAGATACCCAATCGCCTGCGACTGCGTTTGGGCTGCCGTTTGGTCTTTCCCCGTTTTTTACCTCTTCCCTCGTCCCGCCTCGACCTGCCAGAGCGTGGCCCTCGCCAAATATCTAAATCGTCAACGTCATAGTCACCGTCACTGTCGTCGTCAGCGTCGTTGCCCTGATCCGACCGCGTGCCGCTTCTCTCAGTCGCGTTTTGCTTCTCTACCGTAAGTATCGCTCTCTCGATTCGTAAATTCGCTTCGTCCATCTCGCCGAGGCTCTGGTTCTCCTCCAAATTAATCAACGACTGTTTCGAGATCGCAGTCAGGTTGCCATTCTCTTTCGAGCCCCCGACTGGATCGAAATGCGGAGCCACGTAGTTGTAAGCGTACGAGTTTCCGTTGGCCGCGTCACGAGTACCGTCGAGCCTCTCGAGGTCTCTCGACACCGACGGCGACGCTCCGTCTAGCAGCCGCCTCGCGTCGTCCACGTTCCTGTTCTCCAGGAACTTGCCCGATCGGTGCATCCACGCTCGGTTCAAGCTTCTGTTCAGCCTGTCGTACTTGGACATCAGCAGCAGCAGGTTTACGTTCACGGATTGCACCTAAAGGCATTCGCGAGCTTAGAAAAGGAAATGGAAACAAAGTGGCGCGTCGAAAGTTTGAAAATGGCGCCACACAGTCTCCGTGTCAACGCCCGCTATTTAAATTCGATGTGCAAGGCAGCAGTAATAATCTTTAATAGAATTATCATTCTATTACCATTCTTACATACCGAGTGTCTCAAAATGCACGGTACCAATGTTGAATAAGTAACTTCTTTTGAACGAGCGAATCGAAAACGGAGGATAGAATATTTTTCTACGAGCTATTATTTTCAATGCGATCTATTTTTAAATGACGCGGGACGCACTCGACTGAGGAAGTCAAAAGAGACACCGCGCGTGTTACGCGTAACTTTCGAACCGATTATGTAGAGCGGTATGGGAACGTATATCGACCCAACGTTTTTTTATTTTATTGGTAAGTGTATTCAAGCACCCGGTATGTTTAATGAGTATGTACCTGCACTTGTAAGGCCCGCACTTCCCTTCTGAGGTGGGACAGCACGACAGCCAGCGCGATCATGAAAAGGAAAAGGATGATCCCGCGCGATCTTTGGAACACCTTCGATTTCTTCACGTTCGACACGGTCACGTTCATATCGACGTTCCACTCGATAAAACGCGTCGCAGCTTTCGATGTATTAACGATTTGCGGATCGATGTCGCTCTGTACATGTTCCATTTTGATTCTGGTGGCCATCGATCGTGCAATCGCTGCAGACTAGTTTCAAAATTATTATATCACATTAACGAATGCCCTGCAACACAACATTCCCCATTATAGCTTCGCCTCGGACCCAACTGTTCATTATCATCCTCGGAAGGATAACGCTTTCCCGCTGGTCTCACACAGAGATAAATACCAACGCTTATCGATGGTCGTTAAAGCAGTCGATAAATCATTTTTTCACGCCACGCGTGCCACGTGCTTGAGTTTACAACGCGACCCAGTGAAAGGATACAATGGATCGCTAACGCAACTACATTCCCCGATACAATGCAGTTATTGAAAGGCTCGGAGACGTACTAAACAGTCTCGAACGAAGAGAAGTGCATATAAGGCTACTGCAATTCGTCATGTGCATCTAACATCGCTGACTCGTCTATTCCAACCCTGCGTAGATGTGTCACACGCGGAATCAAAGAAATGTAACAGTGTCGCGATGATTGTAACTTTATCAGATTAAACCTGAAGCCTCGATGCTTCGTAAGTGGTTCCACATTCTTCCTTTCTTTCATTACGAAACGCGCAAAACGCGGAAGCCGAACGAACGACCATGCCTGGCCCATGATAAAATCTTACGCGTGTCAGAGTTTTGCCATTCTTCGATCATGGATTTCCATGGGGATCGATCAGCCGTGGAGAAATGGTCGAAGGTGTTATTAATAGAATCTCGCTTACCTGAGTGACATCTCCCTCGGTTCTCCATAGATTGGGGGAGGGGGGGAGAAGGGTGGCCGCGAGAGTGCAACAGGTGAGAATAATTGATTCGCGAATCGATCGCCGCGTGGACAGCGTCGTCGAGACTGCCCCTACGATCTTACGCGACGCCGTTTCGTACCATCTTTTGTTTACCTAGGCACCTCGCCTGGTCAAGCGTCTCCCAGCGTCTCGACGACTCCAACGACCGGTTTGGCTGCTCCTCGCGCGAGCGCTGCCAACATTCAGCCACCAAGGGACTATCTCCGCCGCTCTTTCTTCCTCGCGCCACTGCCTGCCGCGTTCCCTCTTTCTCCGTCAGGGCCCCACGAATAATATACACGTTTTACGGTAACATAACATCGTTCGGCTTCGAGGTTATGGAAAACGAGTGGTTTTTATTGGGCGGAACCGGGGGATTAGGTAGGCGCTTCTTGTTTGGAAATAATTGATAAGTTTATTTGCAATATTATTTTTCCTGTATTCGCAACCCTTGTTATCGGTAGAATTTTAGATATAGGCGGAGAGATAAGATAAGGACAAAGTAGTGTCTTCTCTTGGGGTTTGTGGGAATATCGAGAAAGAAATAGTGAAATGGAGGGGTTCGATGCTCGTGGGTCGTTCTGGATTCCGTGCTGGGACTGGGAACTCGTTTTCAAGGCCATAGGATCCTGCTTTCGCGTAAAATCGACCTGGATCCTTTCGACCGTCCCTTTGGGAGTCCTTAACGGTTTGATTTGTAGTAGGGACAGGGCCGTCTTAACAAATTTGAGCGCCCTAGGCTAAAAAGATTTGGCGCCCTAACCCTTCACGTACCGACCCTGAACACTGTACAGACTACAGTTTGTTCCGAATCGGTGCAAGACGGTACATCGTATAAACATAACGGTTGTCGTGTCTCTCCTCTCATAAAAAATTGAAAAGAAAAAATCATTTCAACATACTTGATTCTTAAGCGCCCTTATATCACCGGCGCCCCTGGGCTGTAGCCATTTAGCCTGAGTAGGGAATTCAAATATCGTATCGAGAGGATTATTTGTGTATTTGCTAATATAGAGGCTAAACTTCCGAAAACACCCGTGCTCCAAATTGGCCAAAATTTTCGAAAATGTTTAATTTTGCATAGAAATAATGTTTGCGAGAAGGATTTTTTGGCGATATGAAATTTTTTTACCATTTTGATGTCATTCCCTACCTTACCGATGCAATGTAGTATATTGTATAATGGGCAGAACTTTTAAAACAAATAATTACCGTGCTTGCTGAAGGTTCAAATCCCCAAAGGAGGACAACCTGAAACATAATGTTTTTGCTAGGAAGAGGGTACTTTAAGCCACCTGTTGGGTATGTGGGGGCTTCCGACAACAATCCGACTCTGTTCGGCGCCGCCGGATATTAGAATGACACTGTTTTGCATTGGGTCGGAATGCCAAAATAAAATATAAAACATCCCCAAGGCGGTAGGAATTACAATGACCAAGTTACAGGCTTGGATTAGGTTTTTAGAACGGTCGGTAACATAGGGATTGACATTTAATTGGTAAAAAAAATTTCAAATCGTCAAAAATCCTTCTCGCAATCATCATTTTTGTCAAAACAGAACCTAGTTTCAAAATTTCAGCCAATTTAGCACTTGTGGACACAAGGCCCACAAAATTTCATTTTTCTCACAAAAATGACCTTTTCCCACAAATTCGGGAATTCTAAATAGCCGACAAGACGTTGGCCGACGTGCCACCTTTTTCCCACAAAAAAACAAAATTTCAACCTTTCGCGGGAAAAAGATGTCGCCGAAAGTCTTGTGGGCTATTCAGAATTCCCGAATTCGTGGGGAAATCAGACTTTATGGGTCGTGCGGTGTGGGGACATTTTCTTACAGGTGCGAGAACCGTGCAATCGAAAGCGGAACATGCAATTTCTGAGTTGCAGCACCTGCAAGAGAGGCAGATTTTCGTTGCTCCACCTGCAAGGGAAGCTTTTTCAAGGCTTGCCAGTTTGTTGCAGCTGCAAGAGAAGCAAATTTTTTGGCTCGCAAATTTCGACGTGCGTTACGAAAAGTAGCACGTTTCAATTTTCTTACGAAAAGTAGCACGTTTGCCTTCGTTCTCACGAAAACTATCACGTTTCGGTTCTCGCTGCGAAAACTAGCACATTTGAGCGGTTTGCCACGAAAAATAGCATGTTTCGTCTTTCGCTGCGAAAACTAGCACGTTTGAGCGGTTTGCCACGAAAACTATCACGTTTCGGTTTTCGCTACGAAAACTAGCACGTCTGAGCGGTTTGCCACGAAAAATAACATGTTTCGTCTTTCGCTGCGAAAACTAGCACGTTAGAGCGGTTTGCCACGAAAAGTAGCATGTTCGCGTTTACCCCGCGTTCGCAATTCCCGCACCCTCCCTTACTCAAATTATGTAGATTAAAATTTTCATGTGTTGTCTTTTGGAGATTAGATGGAATTATTATTTATTAAACAATATTTTCAACAGTTGAATTCTTTTAAACTGCCCACGCGCTGAAACGCGATAGTTTCTGCAGTCTGCAGTATAATCCAAAACGAGCTATTCTTCGTGGCGAAACAGTATAACGTGCTAGTTTTCGTCGCAACAGTACGAAATGTGCTATTCTTCGTGGCGAGGCAGTCAAATGTGTTAGTCTTCGCGGCAGAAGACCAAACGTGCTAATATTCGTCAGAAACGATGGAACGTGCTTCTTTTCGTGGCAAACCAAAACGTGCTACTTTTCGTAAGAAAATTGAAACGTGCTACTTTTCGTAACGCACGTCTATTTGATGTACGGACTAGAAAAGGCAAAATATGTATTTGCAAGGTTGTGCGACTTTATTCGTGTTATGGAAGTAGTTTAGGAAGCTGTAGCGTGGAACAGGTGCAGGGAGAGATTGGAAGAGGTCTTGGAGAGGCGTTGAAGCGGTGATGGAGAAGCGTTGAAGTGGTGTTGAAGTGGCGTCGGAGAGCGGATGAAGTGGTATTGGAGAGGTGTAAAAGTGTTGTAGGAAAAAGGGGTAGGAAGTGCTGAGGGAGTGGTGTGACATTTGTCTGGGAGAAGTGTTGTATAGTATGGGAATGATGTGGGAGCAGTATGGGATTGCTAAGGAAGGGTATAGGAATGTAAGGCCGCGTCCAGATCTGAACCGAACGCCGAACCGAACGCCACTTGAGTAGTTAGACGGAGCAAGACAAGTAGATCACTCGTCTTCCTCCATCTAACTACTCAAGTGGCGTTCGGTTCAGATGTGGACCGGGCCTTACAGGAACGGTGTAAAAATAACTTCGGAGCAGTATAAGTCCGATACAACAATAGCCTATGAAGACTATGAAATATATACCATCAATGTCGAAATACCGTAAAAGCAAGTATGACGATGTCACTTCAATTTCAATATACTTCTCATTACCAGAACAATACGTGGGTATTAGGCCACTTGCCGTGCGCGACTGTAAGTCGTGTGGTTTCCCACAGGCGTTTCGCGCTGGCGTTTAAAGAGTAAGAAACAGCGTTTAACTATAAAAGCTTTCTTATCATATTACACACACGTGCACGAAGTTCTTTCGTCAATTACTACACCAACGGTGTATGTAAGTAGATCAGTACCTTATACCACATGGCAAAAACGCGTTAACTACCAAACAATCCGTTCAGCCATGAAAAAAGGAAAAGTATGAAACCCACACAGATGTTCCGAAGCTGTCCCGCGGTAAACACTCCGAAATATCTTTCTTTACTCTTTATATTGCGTTTCGCATCTATATTTAGACGCGAAGCTCTACCGCCGCGGATTGATGCAGTGGCGTGGATCGAAGCCGAGAACCCACGATATTACGTCTCTCCACTATCATCACCACTGCATCTGATTCCCATTATCTAGTTGGCGGCTGTCTAAACCACAGCTACTTAAAATAATCGCTACATACGCGAGAAAACAATTGACGTTGTTCCTGGTAGTAACACATCGTGTTGAATACTTACTCGTCGCATTGTCAGATGTTGGACATGCTTGATGCTTCCCGACGGAACAATGAACCGCCTTCTTTATTCGTAAATAAAATGAAACGAATATATGTGACAGAAAGCATACATGCCACGGATGAATTTATTTGTTCAGCTTCGTAGAGCAATATAAAGAAAGAGGATTCGCCTCTCGGGATCGAATACGTGGAACGCAAGAAAGCCGTGGAAATAGCGAGTAGGCAGGCGCCTCGAAACGAGGAGAAAGGCTGAATGAGATAATTGGCAGCGAGCGCGCACGTTTCGACTCATCAGACGTAAATTGATACGGATCACGAATATTTCGTCTTCCTACACGGACCAAACACGGGTTAAAGACACGCTTAAAGGCACGTGCACAGCCCGACATCGCGCGACGGCTAATTACGATCGTAATTACGGAATTTCTGATAACACGGCGCGCATTGCGAGACCACCGTGCAGGAATCCAACGTTCGTGCACGGTGGATTGTGTCTCGGAATTAATTTCACATTTTGCACGTTGCATTCAATATCGGCACGGGTCATCCAACTATGAGTTATAGAAATTAACCCAAATGAATGCTCTTGTCGACTTGGACGAAGAGATAATGGTCGTCGCAGAATAATACGCGCGAAAGGTACGCAGAAGAAAACGTCACTTGGGCAAATGCTGACACATGCGACGCGAGATAAGGGGCATCTTCGAAGCTCCACAAATAACTCCAATAAAGCGTGCAGAAATCGGTAACTGCGACGCGCGATTATTTCGATCGTGGAAGATATGCATTTCGTTTCCTTTCTACGCGGACATTAGCCTCTGACGTAATTGCAAACTCTCTGCGTTTCGTTCTAAAGAACAAGTGTGAGACCGATTTTCCACCTGCTGCACATGTGATTACGTTAAAATTTTTGGTTGGAGGAGCTAAATTTTAGTAAATTTCGTTGAAATTATGTTGATTTTAATTGATTACGTTAAAATTTTTGGTTGGAGGACCTAAATTTTATTAAACTGTGTTGAAATTAACTTGATTTTAATAGATTACGTTAAAATTTTTGGACGGACGACCTAAATTATATTAAATTTCGTTGAAATTAATCCTTAGCTACTTCAGAAGTTGCGGGCACCGTGTATAACAGTATTCATAGCCTGCTGGTCTTCGCATCTGAAGTAAGAAGACGGCTAAAGATGACAGTCCGATGTCGAGATTGATTTGCTGTTAATCTTGTGTCGAATCGAACGCCATAGTGAACGGACATACCAAGATTATATAAACGTTGAGTTATTGTGAATATTCTCTGTATTTATAAATCTACAATCACGGCCAACGAGGAGAAGCCCCGTCGACACAACATTCGGCGCGACAATATATAACCTATAACCTACGATGGAACAACTTCCTATAAACGCACGTGTGGCGTCAAATAGTTACTATATAGAATGTGGAGAGTCCTAGAATTTCCCCCCTAAACTATAGGTTGTTAAGAAGCGTTACACTTTTCACAAAATAATAATTGGTTGGCAAGGAAGAATGAATTAATTATTTTATTCAATAAATAATGCTACTTTGATGTATGACAATTGAGTAGGTTGTAACTAAATAATATTAAAAATTGGCACTATACAGCCAAATACGGTTGATGCTGTGTGCAACAGGCTTGAAGTAGGTAATGCCTGACTGATTGACACTTCGCGGTATTAATGGGCCGCTTGTGCGCGTCTCGCGTTACGAGGATGCACGAACGCCCACTTCTTATTCACGTTTCCCAGCGAGTGCACATGTTCCAGGAAAGGATCCCACGGCGTGGAAGTTTATCATCAGTGATGTCAGCGCTCCGTTGTTGCTCCCCGGCGTCTCCGATTCCGAATTCTCGTGGCCGACGACCAGGAATTCGATACAACTCTTCTCCTGGAACCGTCGTCCCCTGGCGAAACAGCCGCCGTGAGAAAGGGCCGAAGCGGCCCCCCTCCGAGAGACTTCACTTCGACGAAGATTATCGCGCAGGAAGCATCGAGCGACCCTGCCCCTGCGGGACGGCAACACAGCTTGCGGTCTTGCAACGATTTTTACGGCCAATTGTTACGTATACGAGCTGCCTTTTTTTGTGGTGGCTGTAATCGAGGAGGTTGTAACAAGGACGTTTCTGTACTGTTACCCTTTTACTACGTTTTATTAACACTCTTACATCACTAGTATTTTTAAATGGTGCGCGTTGGGCGCTATGGACGGTTCGAATATTATATAATTTTACTAGCTTTATATTACTCGGCTTCGCTCGAAATTTAGATTCTGATTTATAAAAAAAAAATTTTATTTATTTATTTTTTGTTTGTGAAAATAGTCACATTCGTCTGGATTAGCCAGGTATAATGAGCTGGGACACATTTCGTGAGCCCAGAGTTTACCGTTTGAAAGTTTTTAGGCGACAGACAAACGCACAAACACTGTCTGCTTTATATATTAAGATGTAGATATAAATGTTTCAACGAATTCAATTGGTATTCTGTTTAAAAGCTTATCACCTTCTTTTTTCTTCCTCTATCACTGCGGTATTTCATAATACAAATTCCACGCGACGACTGATAAATGGCTTCCGAATTCGACAGCAAGCATTCTCGGAAGTGACGTTGTATTCTAAGTAATTGAATGTTCGTGTTACCTCCTTTATCGTTGCACGCTCCTGATAGAAGCTCTCGATTTATAACAGAATTCTTCTGTCGATCTATAATCTCTAGAGCTCCTATGACGACCGTGGTCATATAAATCGAAGTTACGTTCGGATCGAAGCAAAAGAGGGAGGCTGTTGCTCCCCGATGGATCACTGATCTACGCCACTGAGGTCCAGCGGTTCGCTGATAAACTCGATCGCGTTCAGCTCGCTCGAGCCAGTACGTTCGAGACTTTCGACCACGCAGGTCGCTTCTTTAAAACGCCCCTGTCTGAGATAAAGTGCATAATCCAATCATCACTCTGAGAGACTTTGAAAACAGAAGACCGAAAGATCGAGCATCGTTGAGTACTGATCCGAATCCTCTGCTAATCCCTCTGTGTTTTAAAATAAAATTAAACTGAAGAAGTGGAGAAGTTGCCGGAGATCGAGTCAGCGAACAATTAGAAGAGCAAGAAGACGAGAGGAGTAGGAGTAGGGCGAGGGACAAAAGGAAGGTTGGGACTAGAGTCAGGGGGTCGAATATACTCCTCGATACTCTGCTTGCCTCGAGTTTCCCCGCGGAGGGGAGGAAAACCCACCGGACAGGTTTTAAAGAGGGCCAGGATGAGGGATATTTAACGTCTTGATTCATCGAGGGCTTACAAAATCGTGGAGTCAGGTGAACCACCGGTTGCCAGCGCCAAGGGGACACCGGTAACAACCAGTTTCCACAGTGTTCTCAACGAAATTGGAATCTATTAACTTCCATGCCGCTGAACATCCATACTGGGTATCCCCCTCTATCTCGCCACGAGAAGAAAACGTGATTAGGCTACTTTCTTCGTCGCGGAGGATCCCCTCGGCGATTGCGCGTCACTGAGAAGAGCTACGACGATAAAGGCACGTGGATGACATTGTCAATACCCTAAGGCACACATCCGAGGCGCGATGCCCTTCGAACTGCATCCGACAATGGAGAAGGAATCCTGAGGAACTGTTCGGGGAGATTCTAGCGATGGTTGCCGTAGGTTTCAAGGAAGCACTTCTGATAAGTCATTTTGGGGATCTCTGAACACAGAAGGAGAAGGGAAGCGAAGGGTGGTGAGGAAGGATCGTTACCTCGTAGTGCTGGTGTAGCTTATTGTTCGTTGGACGAAGTGTCATTCGTTGGATTAGAATGACCTCAGTGTTGCCCGAGGCAGAGGCGAAGGTCGCCAAGGTGAAGCAGAAGCTGATGAACGACGCTCCGCTTAAGGAAGAGACGCGCTCGTTCTTGAGCTTCTCCAGGGGGAACTTGAGCATCTCGCAGTCGGAGCTGGAGCGGGGCTTCAACAGGCATCGTTTTCGACCGGACAGGAACACGATACTTAGCGTCGCTGCTCTGACGATCGCTCTTCTGTGTTTGGGCTTGGAGACGTGGAAGCTGCGCTGCTCCCTAGCGAATAAACACGAAATAGAGGAGCTGAAGAGGGACGTGGAGGGCTTGAAGCAACGACTGCTCAAGGAGGACCTCTTGGACGAACTTAAGGCCTTCGAGGAGCAGGTCAGTCGGTACTATTAATAACAATCACTATCTTACCAGCTCTGAGTCTTCATTAACACTCAAAGTGACTTCATTTAATTTCTATCTATCTATCACGGAACCACGGCAATTCACATTGCAATCTCCTTCGCCCTTCATTCTACCGTTTTCAAATTACCCAACGCGTCAATAAGAACCGCTGTTGGAACATTATCAACAGGAGATATCGCAACGAGTCTCTTTAGATGAGGGGTCGGCAGAGCTGTGATCTTCAGAGGATTTTCCTTTAGTGCGGGAAAATCGTTTTAATGGCTTCAGCTCCGTCGATAAGTCCACTGCAGAAGCGCGAGATTTTAAGTTAAATCCTGCCGCTTCATTTGACACAGATTCGTATTAACAGTCGGGTGATAATTTGAATAATAGTTGCGATAATTTTAAAGATTCCTCTGGAGCTATTTAATTGAGTCTGATAACGGGGCAATGTACAGTAGCTTGAATGTTGAGAGTAATATTGCCTTTATTCACTGGGTCAATGTTAATCTAAGAACAAGAGATGCCTAGCGTCGCTTTCTCGACCCGTATCTTTCGCAATGAATGAAAACTGGAAGTGTAGGGTTATCGAGAGTTGAGACTAGCGATATGGTGTGCTCGAGGAACGTCGATCAATAATATGAAGACGTAAGCTTTAAGGTCGTCGCCCATTACGCCGAAGCGAAGCGCAGCGACCAAAGCGAAATGTTCGTCGCCGCTGTTCTGTCATATGGGCGATGCGTGGTCGCCGCGCTTCGGCCTAGTGGGCGACGACCTTTAAAGTAAGAAGAGAGTGCAAATGGCCTATACATATCTTTATTAAGACTTCTTCCTCTTAGCTTAAATCAGAGACCATAACTGTTATAACCTAAATTTTAAAAGTTATGGCATAAGAGTTAATGTCTCTATTTAAATGATTTTGGTTATGGATAACCATTATCGATGACGGATATCATTTTTGGTTACGAATAACCATTATGGACAACGGAAATTGTTTTCGGTTACGAATAACCATTATTGATAGCGGAAATTGTTTTCGGTTACGAACAACCATTATCGCTGTCCTGAATTTTTTTATCGTTGACGAGAATTTTTTTCGGTTACGGTATGGGCTGGGTAAGTACCGCGGAAAGCGCCACCTCGTGGTCACTTTTTTGAAAAGTGGGATGATTAATCGAATGTATGACATGGTTGAATATAGTAGGGACATTCCACGCCAAATCGGACACTTTTTGGAGTAACATATCGGATGTGGCTCAAATTTGAATATGTTGTAGTCTTTAGGGATGTATAAACATATCTCGAAGGATTTTTGAAATTTTTGAAAAATGTAGATTTTACAGCTGTTTGAAGGTAAGTGCTAACTTGTTTTCAATAAATTATAACTATGGAAGGAGTAAACGGATAGAGATGAGGTTTACGGTGATTTGTAGAGAAGACATTGAGGTTTTAAGAAAAAATTATTTCAGTTTTGAAAAAGAAAAATTTGAATCATTTTTGTGCAATTATTTTAAACAAATGCAGGTTTTTAACAGCGGGCGCGATTTTAAAAATCTGAAAAAAAAGGAGAATATAGTTCTATCCTTCCCCTTGATGGACCAATTTTAAAAAATATGGACACTTTAAAATTGGGCAAATGAAAATTAATTGAATGTGACGCTGCGTCGCCCAGCACCAGCTCGACTGGTCGGGCCGTGCGGTACTCGCAGCGGCCAAGCGGCTATATCTGCTATTCTTATACAGTGTTCTCGTAAATGGTAAGTATTTGTAAAAAAATGAAAGAGGAAAACTTTTACTGTTTTTTATACCCAACATAATACAGTATCTCAATTTTTGGTGTTCGCAATATTTTCCTTGAAACGAGGGTGATCTTCAGTTTTTTAAATGGAATGCTATATACTTGATTACCCAATATGAAAGTGACTATCAAGACAAATTCAACCATATGATATACTATAACCTTCAAGGCCACACAAGGTTATAAATATATTGAAATAGTAGATTGAGTTTCTTTCTTTCATTCCTAACCTTGTGTGGCCTTGAAGGTCATAGTATACCATATGGTTGAATTTGTCTTGACAGTCACTTTCATATTGGGTAATCAAGTATATAGCATTCCATTTAAAAAACTGAAGGTCACCCTCGTTTCAAGGAAAATATTGCGAACACCAAAAATTGAGATACTGTATTATGTTGGGTATAAAAAACAGTAAAAGTTTTCCTCTTTCATTTTTTTACAAATACTTACCATTTACGAGAACACTGTATAAGAATAGCAGATATAGCCGCTTGGCCGCTGCGAGTACCGCACGGCCCGACCAGTCGAGCTGGTGCTGGGCGACGCAGCGTCACATTCAATTAATTTTCATTTGCCCAATTTTAAAGTGTCCATATTTTTGAAAATTGGTCCATCAAGGGGAAGGATAGAACTATATTCTCCTTTTTTTTCAGATTTTTAAAATCGCGTCCGCTGTTAAAAACCTGCATTGGTTTAAAATAATTGCACAAAAATGGTTCAAATTTTTCTTTTTCAAAACTGAAATAATTTTTTCTTAAAACTTCAATGTCTTCTCTACAAATCACCGTAAACCTCATCTCTATCCGTTTACTCCTTCCATAGTTATAATTTATTGAAAACAAGTTAGCACTTACCTTCAAACAGCTGTAAAATCTACATTTTTCAAAAATTTCAAAAATCCTTCGAGATATGTTTATACATCCCTAAGACTACAACATATTCAAACTTGAGCCACATCCGATATGTTACTCCAAAAAGTGTCCGATTTGGCGTGGAATGTCCCAGTAGGGAAAGGAATGAGGGTGAAATTACCAGAAGTTTTAAATATTTGATATTATGTGATGATTCTTATTTTCATCGATTTCCTCTCGAACTTCAGTTACATGAAAACTTTGTAATAATTTTAGGCCTTTTGACAAACTTTTTTGTCGAAATACACTGGTATTGACTGCTTTAAATCCAGCTTTTATTATTACGACCATTATTATCGATTGCGAGAATTTTTTTTGGTTACGGTACATTTCAGATTCGTAATCAGTGACCTAGAAAATTTTACAATAATTGTTACCAGTAACCAAAACAGATAAATCTTAATATTTTTTAATCACTTCATTTTTCAAAAATTTCTGCAGTATTTAATGACGACTGACTTCCATTTGACTAAAAATGAACGTTTCCTCAATGATTTTTTTCTCGAAAATATTTGAAAAATAACTGTTACCTATTTCGGATCTCGGGCTTAAATCTGAGTTCAATGTTTGCAGAGCATCCCACTGTGCACTAATATTCAATTAATCCGGAGGAAAGTCAATGGACCATCTTACGCTGATCACATTCCTCGTCTGTTTTTTTCTTTAGCTGTACGCGCAAGACCCCAACGACGACGACGAGGATCCCGGCGAGGCGGACATCGAGTACGCCGACTACGAATCTACCTACGATGACGACTCTCTGCCTTTCCACGAGCGTTACCCGCCGCCTAACTACGGTGCCAGGACATCGGACTTTCCAGACTCCTCGTCGACGTTCTCCCCGGTGCCTTCGCCCGAAGATCCCCGGGAGAGTTCGGACAAGGCGATGATGGCCGAAGCGAAGCGCGACCAGGAACTGAAGAAGAAGAAGGCTTCTGGAAGCAAAGCGCTGGAGCTGAAGAATGATACCAAGCAGAAGCGAGACGTCTTGAGCTCAGACAGCACCAGGAAGCTTATGTTGGAGTGGGAGACAGCTCTGAAGCGCAAGCGATCCATTGGCGGTGAAGAGAATGATCCCAGGAGACCGATCCTTGATCGACACCCTGGTAGGGATCACACGAGGAGGATGACAGCCTCTGATTCGGATCATCTTGGAAATCCCGAGGGAAAGAGCGCCAATGAGAAGCACGACCGGTGAGTTCTACCTTTCCACGACTTCGCTATAGGTGTTCCACTGACGATACGCGTTTCCAGGTCAATGGACGCACAATCAAGGTATCCACCGAAGAAATACTACACCCACTCGCTGGAAGAGTCCGCTGAGGCGGTCTCCTCTACAGAGGGGCACGCCTCGGGCCGCGAAATCGTAACACGTAAGCCCAAGAAGTCTGCTCGCAGGCTGAGGAAGAACTACAGGCCACCCACACCCGTCGTGGCTGCTCACTACGGCGCTGACAAAGGGAAGCTCGGCAAAGCGGACGCCGAGCACGCCGCCAATGGTAGAGTCCGCCACTTGGAGAGCGTCTTCAAAGCCTGGAGTCCCAGCGACTGGGTGCAGGGCCTGAAAATGAACCAACACCTCGAGATGAAGGAGAATGGAAGTCTCGTGGTGCATCAGAATGGATTGTACCTAGTTTACGCGCAGATTCACTACATGGATGATCGCAAGGAGGCTGGCTTCCACCTGGAGGTTAACAACAGGCCCATCTTGCAATGCACGGTAAGTGAACGGGATTTTACGGAGGGGATGAGCTGACGAGGAGAAAGAAGATGGCACGTATATTAAGCGCGGGTATATCGATTCGATATCGCGAGGGCTGTTTAAAGCTGATCTGTATACTCCTTTCAGAATTACAACCCAGACCGGAATGTTAGCAGCACACAGTCCTGCTTCTCCGCCCAAGTGACGCTTCTGAACAAGGACGACGTCTTGGTATTGAAGGAAGTGAGCAGTTCCTCCAGGTTCGTCCTCCTCGAAGCGGACAAGACCTTTCTCGGGCTGGTGAGGCTCGGGCAGAAGCCGAGATGATGCCTCAATGATTCAATCAGACTTCGTTGAGAAGTTGTGACAAGTGAAACGTGTACCCTACTCGAGCGGTCGATAATTCATTGCCACGGTGGACGTGGGCACATTAATCGGTTAACGATAACTGATTACCTACTCCGCACTCATCTATGGACATGACCATAGTGTACATAATATCCTGTTTTATTATCGTGCGACTCTGTTAAGCCATCGTCGATTTTCTACAGCCCAAAGAGAGAATGCGAGTGTGATTTTGTAATAGATTCGATCTTAAGAAAATAAATGCTTCGCGCATGTGCCTTTAGATTATGAACCATCAATCGGGGCATAGTTTCTCGCAGAGTAATTGCTTCTCGCAGTACGTGTCGGCTGAATGGCTGCCAATTGGAATCAGATCCCCGGGCGTGTTCATCAAGTCGACGATGAAATTGGGTTTCAATAGCTTCGTGGGGAAGACGAATTGGCAGCGATCTATTGTAGCCTGGTTCTTGCTTGCGTCTTCCTTTTGTGGGTGGGAGTAGAAGGATTCACGTACTACTATAAATTCTGGACAGGAGTCGTTCTTGTCGTAGGCTTGAAAGGAAGTCTCCTCTGGCGGGCACTTCGTCTGCGCGGTATTATTATGAGATAAACTGTTTTTCAACATAAATTACTTCTACTCGTGTCTAACGTTTTACCTGAGGCACTGCTATTTCTATCCAAGCCTTCCCATACTCTCCGCGGACCAAAGCAGCAGGTAGATGTATTCTATCAGCTATCACTTTAAAGAGCAAGGCTCGCTCGAAGTATGAGCCAACCCTGAGCATCCCCAGCGGTATCACGCTGGTCTCTATGCTGTCTTTGATTTCCTTCAGATGGATCTCCAGCTGGTGGTCCACGCATTTGATGAGGGGATCGGGTCCTGACATCTGCTGGGCCACGAACTTGCCCAACATCTTGGCCCGTTCAGCCACGTAGCTGACATTCACCAAGCCTTGTCTCGTTTCTGACGTTCTGGATCGAAACGTTGCATAACAGTCAAAGACACTTGGATGCTGATAGCTAACGGAGATTGCTTAACCAGTGATGAGTAGCCCGCGGCCCGAAATTGTTTCGACTGTATTTAATATTGCGGCCCGCGCGGAGGTTTAGGTTTCCACTTTTGGCCCACTACTGGCCAAAGGTTGCTCGTTACTGGTTTAGAGGACACCTACTCCTTCGACTCTGCAGCGATAAGCTTGCACTTGAAGAGCTCTATGTAGTCATAGAGGCAAGGGTCGCACTGGAGACTCCCAAATTTCGAATCCTTCACCATGTGCAGGATCATAGTGGACATGAAGATCCCTTTATCAGCCATGTCGTCTATATTCCCTTGGTTCAACCCTACGGAGGCAAAAGGCAGCTAGAATCTAGGCACCCGTCGCTCTCCAGTGGAGCGAAGAAGCAAAGCAGATAAAGCTCATCACTTTCTAAACTGTTCCGATGCAACTCTGCTTCCTGAGCTTCCTCAGAGTTCGATGGATGAGGTCGAGTGCAGTTCACCACGTACACTGGCTCCATGGGACAAATTTGGAACTTGAAGATGTCGTCCAATACGGGAAATCTAATTGAAATAAATTTACAAATGGAAGTGGAGGTCCAAAGTATCCCAGCGAAGGGAAAAAATGAATATATAAGCGTCCTACGGGCAGACGTTTCTTCGTAGGACGTAAAATCCATCCTTGATGACGTCGTGCAGGGACAGTCGTCCTGTGAAGGCGAACTTTATAGGCAGATGGGAGTTGAAGAGGGCCTCTATGCACTTGTCCCACGATGGGACAGCTCTCGCGGTAGATCGGTTGTTCAGCATGCTGAAAATCGTTAGAAGAATAGAAAATTTCATGCTCCATTGTCGAAGGACCAGAAGAACTTACTAGTTTAAGTATCTGGCGGAGACGAAAGCGTTCGAGAGAACCGGATCCGCGCATAATAATTGAACCAGTTGGGCGGCCGCGTTCCTTATTGGAATCGACGTCACGTCACACAATAGATTATATAATTTGCTCGGCCCGTGGGCCTTCAGAAAACCGGCTCTTCCGGCTTCGTCCAGGCACAGGATGGATAGAGCGTTGCAGCAGGCGATTTTGTAATCGTCCATTGATGGATACGTCAACTAGCAGTTCGAATTGTAGTAGATGTTTGCAGATGAATTTTAAATTATAGAAAGTAGAAGAGACACTAAAGGTAGCGCCTGGAAATTCTGATTTAACTAGTTATTTAAATATTTTCGGACAAGTTTGATGTAGATATTGCAATAGCTGAACTTAGGACACAGCGTTAGGCTTTAACTTACTTCGAAGGATGCACACATGGCATCGATGACATCTCCTTCGATCAAGATGGTTCGTAGACCTTGATTCCTTGCAATGATTGTTAGGCATTCCGCGGATAACACTAAGACTTCTGCGGGAACCTTGTCCCCTGGTTGCTTCATCAGCCGAAGGAGATAGTTCTGAGGTCCGTAAAAGAGTATTCTTTGTCAGAAAGAGAATTCTACTTGTACGAGTGTTCTACGGCTACTCACTTGTCCTTGGAGGTCCAAGAGGTCGTTACAATTCTTAATGTCACATTGCAGTAGCTGGTGCAAGGCGAACAGAGCCACTTGCCTGGCACTCCACTCTAGGCTTTCGTTAACTACTATTTCTGCAAATACATTGGAAATTAGTAAAACCAGTGATTGTCTAAAGTAATGGTAGCTTCTTGGATACCTAAAATGCTCTTTATGCAGTAGCTTTCAGTGAGTTGTTTAGCAGCTTCATGGTAGAGAGTCATCATACCGATACCGTGGCAAATGATCTCGTAGATGTTGGGGTGCACTTTGCTTGCCAATGTGAGTAATAAGTGATCGACGATCCCGTACGCGTACAGCGCCTTTGGAGTGAATAGATCTATCTCTTAATAATGTATATTCAGCTATTTAACTATTTAGAGTCCAAGGAAAGCCACATAACAGATCTAAATTCCTCCATACTAGAGCTGTAAAAATTCGAATAATTCGAATATTCGAAGAAATTATTCGAATTTTCTGATATTCGAATATTCGAATACTTAGATTATTCGAATTTTCTGATATTCGAATATTCGTTACAGACCCTGCTCTATAGAATTCAACAGAAATAGTTCCTCAGGCTCTCAGATCCCATTTAAAAACGCATGTTACTCTTCTGCCCCGAGCGGTGTGCGAAAGGCAAACAGCTACGTGCAGGGCGTGCACGAAGAGTTTGGAACTCGGTGTGTCTTCTATATACTTCAGTATCTGCTTAATGCCACCAATATCGTCGAGCAACTCTACAGTTGTAGCATTGTCAGAAGCCAATTGCAGAATTCTAAGTGCTTCTGCATGGAGGTCCTGCCACTCTTCGTTCTAGATCAGGAAACGTGTACTATTAAGTGTTACAGGCATGCATGGGATTGGGTCTTACATCTAAAAACTTTAGCAAAGCCTGGAGACCGTTCGATTCCCGGAACAGGTTCTGCAAGCGATCGTCCTTGCTCCTGCTGACCAGATCAGCCACGACGTTCATTGCGAGGCTCTGGATCTCGGGATAAGGCGAGTCGAAAAGGTTGTATACCAGGTTCAAGTCGAAATTCTGAAAGCGAGGGAACAGGTCTCTCAAATATAATGGAGACGATAAGTTTAACTGTTCGTTCTGATGAACCTTTGTCTCTATAATGGTCTCGGCTCCAGTGGGATCTTGCAGCAGATTGTACATGATCTCTATGTTGTTCTTCTTCACGTCTGGATCAGGCGACTGAAGCCTTTCGAACAGGAAATCCATGTTCGAGCACTGGGCCAGTAACTGGGCTGCGCCAAACATGTCCTTTGACATTTCTGCTAGTATCAGCGAAGAGAATTCTTGCATGAACAGGTCCTTGTCGTTGACGAGGACTTCAGTGAAGTGTGGAATATAGTGATTGGATTCCAGCAGGAAGATACGGACATTGGGAATGCTGACCATTTCTGCTAGTAGCTTCGCAGCGAATCTACACGTTGCAATGGTACGTCAGAAGATCATGGACAGCGTCTTGTATTTGGAGGTCAATTAACCTTCGAGTGAACAGGTCTTCGTGCTCGATCAGGGGAATCACGCTATTCACGATTTCAAGGTCGAATAGGATCTGCAAATTCCCCTGCGCCTTGCTGCCATACTTCGCCAACGCAGCAGCCGCAGCTAAAAGTACAGGCTGCTCTTGGCATTGCAAGAGTAGTATCGCTGTTCCCGGATATTTAACTTCTAGGCGGAGAGGATCGAACTTGTGTTTAGCCTGCCCCTCACGGTCCACTCGCTCCTTGCCCTTAGATACATTTTTCTACGCACAGTTTATAGCGCGATAAATAACCCAGTTTTAAAAATAGAAATACACAGCTGTGCTTTCACTTTCTGGGTTCTTACTTGTACAGTCTTCGGTCCCATCTCCTTTTACTTTTCATTGAGTAACTTGTAGAGAATTGTAAGGATCAATTCCAATCACTGCTATTTATACAATCCTGGAATGTATATTCATTTTGTGACATATGACCGAAATGAATATTGCTGCAATGACAACCAGCCGCTCGCTCTCATGATGATGATAAAGGCCGTCGCGCATTTTGGCGATGCGTGGCGAATCGAAGAAATTGATAATTAATTAATTGTCGCTACGCAATTGTTTATAAACTTCTATCTTCGTATCGCCGCGATTCGCAAAATGCGCGACGGCCTCAATGAAAGAATTTTCAGATCTCGAGTTCGCTTGCATAGTGTATTTCAATTATAAAAACTTAATTGGCGGTGTTCTTTGATTCTGTAATACTTACAGTACGTGGTGACTTAACATTAAATGCGATCGTACAGTACTATTAAATTTCCTCAGTACGGAATGTATCTTACAGTCTATAAAAATATATAAAATCTCTCGATATAACAATATACGTCTCTACAATGAGATACTGTGAATTACTAGAACGTGTTCAATGAAATCGTGACATTTGTAATCATGAGATCGATTCGACTACCACTACGCGTGTCTTCTAATAATACTATAAATGTAGCCGCGTAAGAATACACTGCTCATATATATTATATCCCTTTCGCGGTAAGAACGACATTAGACAATCCATACTTCGCTAACCGTACGGACCATTAAATTTCGTCGTTAACGTTACTCTATTATGACCTGCATTAACGGTGTAATATATTACTATTGTGGCGTGTATCGTTTTCTTTGAAATATATCCTTATGTCCTACAACGGCCCAACGTCCGTCCACATAAAATTAAGATATAAAAAAAAAAGGTATAAAATAAGTATCCGATATGTACAATGCTGGATAAAAAATATACGCCTCTACCTACACGTAACAACCGACGTTTCCATGGACGGATGAGATATTCAGCTGAACCTTAGTATATTAATTAAAATTCAGTCGTTTTCTGTGGCTTTCTGATTCCCTGCGTACGAGGTGTTTCTTAATGTCTACGGGGACGATTTGCGAGACCTGAAAGCAACATGGAAACAAGTCAGTACAGGTGTATGTGCGCGAAATATACTTTCTTCCTTCGTTTCAAATTCAATAGTCATCTTTGCAATACCTCTCGCCGGTCCAGAAACATCTCGTACACGCAAGAACACACACAAACATAGTTACAAGCATTTTTCAACAACTACAGCTAGAAATCGTTCCACGCTGTGTTCTCGTCCAGAGAAATAAATAAGGCGAAAGAAGGTACAGAGGTGGGCGTTACACAGCTGTCTGTGGAACACCTTGGACCAGCTGGGTCTTGCTCTTGCTTTTGGGCAAGGAGGACTGGCTCATCGCTTTGCTCAGCTTGGGGTGGCCGTTTGGCGAGCTGGTGACGAACCCTTCGGACCGCATGTCCTTGAGCGAGACGTTGGAGTTGCTTCTGAGCGACGGGGTGGAGCTGAACTTCCTGTTGTGGGCCAATCGATCCTGAAGCTTCCCGTCGGCTTGCCGCGGCATCCTGGATCTGACCGACGGCGTGTCGCGGTACTCGTAGACGTTGTCCTTCGATGCGCGAGTCAGATTCTCGATTCCCTCCGAGGGTTCGTCGTCTCTGACCATCAGGATGTCCCCGCTATAGTAGTGATCAGATTGTCTGAAAGTGAAGCGACAGAGCGGAGTAAAGAACTTTACTTCGTACGAGTCGCGCGTCGCCTATAAAGATATTGCAGCCTCTCGAATGAGAAACAGATTCATCGGCAATGATTGAAAGCTGTGCAATAAAATGTACAGTGATGTGCCACACACCACCATGTATGAAATGTGCTTCGATTACCTGCGTACACTCTCGCAGCCTTTGTTTTGCTGCATGAATTTGAAAGCGAACATGGAGTTAATAGATACAATTCTAAGTGATAGTCACCACGAAGTAATTTGTATAATTCAACTGTATAACCAGAACCATCTCCCGCATGCGCCACAGACAGATGTAGCGAGTGCTACTAAGTTATACGGTGCAGTCATATGGGCTTGGTTCTGTTTACCTTTCCTTACCTTTTGGCATTACGCCAAAGCATACAACACACCACCGAGAGCACTATTAGCAGCAGACACGCCGTAGAGACTGACCAAAATGCAATCTGCAGAGGTTGCTTCGGTTCCCACCAATACTATAATAAATATAGCGAAGTGAATAACCACGCGCCAGATTTACGAGTCAGACGAATGTAAATGGCTCTCTTACTTCGGTAACGGGAGGATACGTGGGCACCAATCGTCCAATAACGGTTGGCAAGTAAATAGACCAGAATGCACTTTCAGTCTGCCGATAGTTGAACAAGATCGAGCTGTTGAAAGTAGTGTTAATATTCAAGTATCGTAACTGTCCTGGTCTGGCAACGTCGAAGTGCAATCCCAAAATTTGTGACGGCGTAGGGTTTCTACAAAAAAGACAACACGTTTCCTATTGCACGAGAAAAGGTAGGAAACTCATACAGCGTCGACGGACATACCCGAACGTTGCAAAGTTTGCGTACGCCTTCATGAAGAAGTGGCTCATATTGCGATCACTGTCCGTCCACATATCTCGCCTCAATTTCCATTTTTGCGGGAAAAATTCTGAAAAGATAGTATCCCCTGACTCTGCGATACTCCGAACGAGAATGTTTGAGTACTTTACACCTACCGACATCCATGAAAGGCGCTCCAGTCAACCAAAGAAGCTCAGTGTCGTGAGGCACTCTCCGCCACTGTGGCAGCTGCAATGCCTCTACGGTTGTATTCAACACGTACAAATAAGTAGGCACGTGTTTCTGCACCAACAGCTTCGCAATCTTGTCGAAAGGGGCCACGTAATGGAAATCGGACAGCAGCTAGATACATAAAACGACTATTACTTTTATGTGCATATGCGATTAAGATTACAATTCGCATTACTTACATTGATGTACTGGTCCCGAACGTGTGTAATATTTCTTGGGTCCGGCCAATAAGTATACATATACTTTATAGCATCGTAGACGCCTTGGGGATTAAGGGTGTAGTTGTATCGGAGAACAAGCTCCCAGACTTTTTGATCGAACGCTTCTGGATCGATTATATGCTGATTCCTCGCCAACGTTACATTGTTGTCTAAAGGAGAAAAGCATTCTCGAACATTCTGCATACGATCCGGTAGATTCTAAAATACGTACATATAATATATGCTGCCTCTTGGGTAGTCACACCAGCCATGTATGCCAGGTTCTGTTTAAACCTGCCGTTTTGGATACTTTCTTCGGGCGTCTCCTTGAAGAAATGCCAATCCGATGCTCTCCAATCTTCGTACCAATTATCGCTTGGTACAGTGAAGTTCGTGTCGAGCACAGGACCCCATGGGAACGTTCCAATGTGCGGTTTCAGTTCAGAATTACCCAGTTCAAGGAAGGATCTACCGTCTTTCAAGCACTGCACCAATTTCCAACTGCTTTCTATACTACAGCCGAGCAGCTCCGCGTACACCCTAGATGTATTCTGTGCCCTGTACTTGTCTATTACGACTGCCCAATCTGCCAACGCGGAGCCCGACTGGGCTATTACTTTCGAGACCATCTCTCTGGTTCTAGGAGCGACCATTAACAATCCAGCGCTCGCAGCGCCAGCGCCAGGTCCGAAAAGAGTTATAGCATCAGGATTACCATTGAAAGCTCTGATATTATCGTACACCCATCTTAGCGCCATAGCTTGGTCCAGAATCCCATAATTTCCAGGGCTGTTCTCGTCTCCGGTGCTGAGGAACCCCAACGGTCCCAATCGGTAGTTAACAGACACGACTACTACGTTGTAAAATGCAGCTAGCATATGAGCGGGGAACAGATTACTGGCTCCGTGGGTGAATTCCCCGCCGTGAATATAAAACATCACCGCGTACGGCTGAGCTAATCCAGAACCGATGGTTGGCGTGAAGACGTTTAAATACAAACAATCTTCGTCCACGTCCCTGACTCCTTTAGTGGTACCTGTGTACGAGCTAGGCTGGGGACAGGCCGGTCCCCAATCGACCGCTTGCAGCAACTGCCAGCCTCTATGCGGCCTGGGCGGCTTGAAGCGCCCTTCCCTGGTAGGTGGCATCGCGTAAGGGATACCCAGAAATACGTTAACATGCTTGGTCACTCTTTCGACCGGAACGCTCCAGGGCCTGTGTCTCGCCTGCGGGTCGTCGTACAAGTAAACTTTGAATCCTTCCACTTGCCCGTAAGTGGTAGCAACAGTCACGTCTCTGTCCAGGTTCTTAGAATCCGACCGCTCTCTTCCTTGCAGATCTTCCCGCCAGCCGCTGAGTACCCCCGGCAAAGGGAGCCTCGACGTCGTCTCCTTAAAAGCAACAATCCCTTATTCGAGCACTGAGCGCTATTTACTTCGTGCAACATGTTCCACGTATGGAGCAACCCGGTATCTACTACACCAATTTGTGTCATCGATTTCAAAACAGACCAATCGATTCCCATGGCTTTTCAACTTACACAGCTACCCGTTCAGCCGACTTACCTCGTACAGGTATCTGTCGTCGGATGGTTTCGGGGGTCCTTTGTAAACAGGGTCCAGGTAACTGGGACGGTACCCGTACCGCCTATCCTTGTAAACATAAGTGTCGGGCCGTCGATCGGGCCCGTTCGGCGGCACGTACACACCGTCTCGGCCGTAGTACCTACTGCCCAGCGATATTTGTTCCTGACACAGCACCCCAACCGTCAGCAGCCAGAAATTAAAACAGACGCAGCCGAGCGACGGTCGCAGCCCATACGCGGCCATTTTACCGCAACGGGGGGACAGGTGTGGTCTGTGGTGAGCGTCCGTGTGTGTGCGATACACGCGTGACACCGCTCCGCGACGGTGACGCGCGAAAAAGCGGGGAACTCGGTCTTCCAGGAAACTCCCGAGCAGCGGGACGGGGAAAAGCGAAAGGCGCTACGAAAGTAAAACCACGCGTAAGCCGTACGTTCATTGAGGAGGCGCGCTCGCGAGTGGCACGCCGCTGGAAAGTGGACGGGCTGCCTTTCTTTCCTCGTAAAAGGAGAACGGGCCGAGCAGCGGGACTCTACCTCCCGCGCGGACCTCGCACACGTGCACTTACGAAATCGACGACGATCACGGCTGGCACGCGCGTGGGCCAACACCCTGCAGCTTGTCACGTTCGAAAACGGCCGTTACTCCCGCTCCTTGAGCGCGGAGAGCCAGCTTCTGTCTGCAGCAGCGACCGCCTCGAGACTCTTTCCAATTATTTCGATAACTTTGGAAGCAGCCTCTGTGTGATTTAGATAGCTTCGGCACTCGTGACAGGGGGAGTTTAATGTCCGTCGTCGCTCTCAATAATCAGCGTCTTCGGTAGCTCCTACGTGAATGAAGGGTATTATGTTTGTTGAAATTCAGTCCACGATTGGACGGTAGTAATCGTAGATGGTATTAAAGATTGTTTACGATACAAACGCAGCTCAGTCAGCCGGGCCCCCCGAGGCCAGTGGAGGGTAATGTAACACTGGCGTGCAAATACGCGCCGCGATCGCTCGCCCACGCGCTAATAAATATATACCCGCCGGAGTGATCGCCGAGCGTGATCTACGAGTCCCTATGATCGTCGAGGTATGCCATCGCGTGAACGGATGAGTCGTTACGCGATGGTATTATACAAGGTGTCTCCACAACCAGCGATGGATTTTTAATATAAAACGATTGATCGAAAAGGGGGAATAAATTCTTTTGAAATTCCATCCAAGTAGCCACTCGATGCGCGCGCATCCCACTCGAGCTTCCACTAAAGAGACTCCGCAGCACACCAAGAAGTCCCTTTGCTGTGGAAATTGAGGCGTCATGATTAATGTTTTATGACGCATTTTCAACTCACATTTAAATAAAGGCTCGCACCTTTTTCTATCTTGATTTACGGGACACCTTGTATTAGGCGAGGCAGATTGGTGGCTCGTGCGATGGCCACGCTTATCTCGGGCCGATTCAACCTGAAAAAGATTAGATCAGCGACTCTCATCGAGATTGCTCGTCGATCTAGTTTCTCGCTACTTCACACAAGAGCTGAATCTATTCTTAATTCATTTACAGAAATCTGCAAGGTACTATCGATCTACAGATTGATCTCGATACAAAATTGTAAATTCCGAGGCATTTGATGCCCGTCGTAAGATCATCATCGACTAGTTATTGAGTACCTTTGAAATTGATAGCGTACGACGAATAAAGCGATAATCGTTCATTCCCGCCGCTGAATAATCTTCCTCCGTGGATTACGCCTCCCCGTTCTTATGTGGGTTACGCACGCAGTTAGGCTTCGTTGCGGATTATCGTTTTAAAGAGGAAGGCCCGTTTCAGCGACGGCCAGATTAAGGGCAGCGCGTGCAATTATCGGTAAAAAGCGATCGGAATGGCACCTCCTGAATTCTTATGAAACGGAGGCGCTCGGAGAGTAGAGTATTGTGGGGCAAGAGTGCGCACTTAAAGTTTAGACTTCTCTAAAATCCTTGGTATTACACTGATAGTCATATCATTTTGTGAGAAATAACTACTATCCCTTATTATTCAATAGGCAGTGACTTCATGTAAATTTAGAAATTTACCTGTCACAACTTATATAAAATAAATATTTCCAAAAAGTGTCAAATGCGAACTTTTACCCGATATGTGGGGCAAAAGTTCGCATGTTATGGGGTAAAAGAACGCTTCGGTTATTCCCAATTCTGCAGCGATTTTTCTTTTTGAAAGTCCTGCTTCTAGCTTATCTCGAGCGATCTGAAGCATCTCACTAATTGGTTTTCGGCCGGTTGTCCTCTTATAAGTTCTAACAATAAATTAATAAGACAATAAAATAAAGTCATATTTTTTAATCAAAAAGTTAATAAAAAAACGTATTTTGGACACATATCGCGGATTAAAAATTAATAAAGATAAAAAATCAAAAGCTGATATCAGCGTGGCTCAACTATCATAAACTCAAATTTTATTTCCATGTTGTAATTCATAATTAATTTCAATTTTATTTTTACTCTAGAAATAAAATAAGTTTAATGAACATATAACACCCGTCAAATTATTTTGGGACAAAAATTCGCATTCGAAATCGTGCCCCACTGCATTGTGCGAACTTTTGCCCCCACAGCTGCTTTTACAGTGTTTAATCAATCCTGTTATCTGTGAGGAGAATTGAAAACTTCCATTAGCACTTTTGAATAGAAGAATTTCAGCTTTTTCAGGCGACATATGAATGAAAATATTTACTGATCAATTTATATGAATAATATTGATTCCTAAAAATGCGAATATTTCATCAGAACTAACGAATTCAGTACTTACCGCACTGTACGATAACGAAACGAAGCACAGCTACACAATTCGACACTGGTGACTCTACCTTGATTGACAATTGACTGCCAATCACCATTGGCAACTGCCACAACTCAAACCATGAAATTCGTATGGTGCGAACTCTTACCCGCTGCGAACTTTTACCTACGCTTACTCTATACGTAGAACGGCCGGCGGAATTTCACAGCCGGGGCAAGAGGACAAAGTAAAAGTTTTTCTGCCCGTCGAGGTCCCTCCCCCCGGGAGGGAGTTCTTCAATTTACAGCAATTGCTGGATTTATTACCGTTCCCCTCCCCAGCGCGACTTTACTTACATGGTACAGTCCCAGTAAAGAACTAACAGAGTTTAATTACGTCGTCCTCCGTTGAGCCGTCACGGTCGACGCGGCGGGGTCGGCTTCTGGGAACGCGAGCAGAACCTACGAAATGAGAAAAGTCACTTTAAAGGGAACGAATGTATTCGAACGTTGGAGCCGAGTTCGCCTCCCGCGGCACAGATCATTGTTATTTTCAGGGAATTCGCATGGGTTGCTCAGACCGGCGCAGAACTTTCAGACAGCTTGATATTTAGTTTGAAGTAATCAAGCCTCACTCTGCCAGGATCGTTTCAGCTTATGAAATATCGGAATGGACCGCGACGCACATCCACGGCGGAGGCTCGCGTAAAGTTGATTTAAACGGACGCTATTACGCTCGTTGCCCGTATCCCGTCGCGCGTGCATCCCTTTTTTGTGGGAACATGCGCGTTTAAAACAGTCCTTCAACTCGTGGGAATAAGACTATGCTGAATGCAATTACTCCGTTGCAATTCTGCTGTGGCCCTTGCGGTCCCCTTTTCGCGCTCCACTTGCAATAACAATATCTCCCGATAATTGTTTTCGACGGGGTGAAATATAGTACAAGCGCCCTAGAAACTAGGGTAGAACCCCCAATTACTAACACCTACCCAATTACTGTCACCTTAAGCTATTTTACTGAAAATAACGAATAAATAAACGTTGTAAAGTCATACACAAAAAGAATTATGTAATTCAACCTATAATCTATACGCTAGAAAATGCACCACTTAATATTTTTTTTCATTAATTTCTATAAGACGATACAAAATTTTAATTTGATGACAACAGTGGAAATGGCGACTTCCTTACTAGTGAAAGAGAAAACAGGGCACTAAAGAAAGGGCTATAATTACTATATTTAAATTATTCACATAATAAACAATAATTTTTTAGTACAATATAAGTATCATAGAAAGTCACAACGATCGTAATATAACGATTAATTAAGCCTTTTTAATTAATATATGGGTGATAGTGATTGGTACAAGCGTTTCAAGCATTTTGGTATTACTGTCATAGCAGTAGTTAGGGTGTCAGTAATTCAGTCACACACGTTTTAGAGGTGTCAGTAATAGATCTAGAAATATGTTTTTTAGATTAATGAATTTATATATAAAAATGGAAATTCTAAGACCCACAAAATATTTTTCACGAAGTAAACATATTACACCATAATAAAAAAAATAAAAAACTCATACTTTTAGTCAATAAATACAGATACTATGCAATAATATTAGAGTCAGTCCTTAATGTGTCAGTAATTGGGGCTTCTACCCTACAAGCAACTGGAGCTCAGCTAAAACACCTCAACTAACTAATCTGTAAGCTAGAATAATTTAAGCAACCAATCAACAATTTTAATTCTCCTTTCGTTTAAAATACTCCCCTCGTCCCCGGTAAACACCCCAAAAGGGCCACGCGCGAAAATAGTAGAATAATCCTAAAATATCCACCCTCGGAGCAGCTCGCCCACCCGATACCTGTCGACTCGGTCCCGACCACCGAGTCCTCCCTCGCCCGTCGCTTTTTCAGCCGTGCCGCATCCCCGGCGCGGTCGAGAAACCCGAGTGCAGGGCACAGATGCACCGACGGTGGCCGAAGGGTGGGGGCGTTGTGCGGTGGTGGAGGCGCTCCGGTACTCCGGGGCCCACTTGTTTCGCTCGTGGATCGGCCTGTCACTCGAGAACGCGTTGCCATTCCGGCAACATCGGTCCTCCACGTCCACCGTGCCGCTTCAATTATTCGCGCTCCCTCCTCGCGACGGCCCTCCTACGTCTCGCGAACCGCTCGACCCCTGTCTCATCCGAGAGGATCGCGCGAGCAGTGCGTCAACCAGTTCCAGTGCCCGGGCTCTCCGTACGGTGACGAGCGCGGAAGAATGCTCTGAGCAGCAAAGCCGCTTTAGAATCAACTCGCTCTTCTCAAGCTTTCTGTAATAAAAGGGACAGACTTAGAAATGGCCACTGAGAGCCTGTCGCGCGAGGTGGACGCTCACATCGTCACCCTGCTCACGAGGATCTCCGCGCTGAAGGAGACCGGCGCGGATCTAGCGGAGAGGAAGGCGCCGATGTCGATCGAGGCGCGCAGCCTGGAGCTCTGGAGAGCGGTGGCCGTCGAGTGTTTCGCCACTTTCCTCTTCAGCCTGGTGGTGTCCGGCGCCGCGGCTTCCTCAGCGGTCTCCGGAAGCGGACTCTCCGTCCTGGCCACCGCCGTCGCCTCCGGCTTCGCGATCGCTGCGATTTCGTTCATCTTTGGCCATATCAGCGGTAAGAAATCCAGAAACGAGTCTGTATTGTTTAAGAAGTCGAGCCGCACATTTCATTTAAATGGGAATTTTATGGACGTTATTGGGTAATTTAGAATTCTGTGAGAACCGTTCTCCGGGCAAGCCGACAAAGATCTATATCACTCGTGTATACGTTGCTCCTCGGCGAGCCCTCATGGTTTCTCTTCTCGATTAGCTCGTTAACCGATCGCAACGACCGATGGAAGTATAGCCAGGCCACGCGCACTGTCGCGCGTATGAACGTACGCGGAATCCCACCCACACGCGGGAAAGCCTCTCGTGGCAGCCTCTAAATGTTTCCTTGTCGGCTGTGAGAAACGTGGTCCCGTTTATTCTTCTCTCTTGGCGAACGAGGGGCTCGATAAGTGAGCGGATTGCCACGGTCCTGAAATCGGGCGAATATTGCTTAAAGGAGCACTAATAGCAAAGTAGGCTGCAGCCTACGGCGGCAAATTTTCCGCGAAAAAAAATTGGGAAAGCTTCAAACACACATGCTTGAGAGAACTTTAAGAACAATTCACTTCTTTTTCATATAGCGAATTAGCAATAACTCGTAGGCGAGTTGTATTGAATTAATTTCAAAGTTGCCGCGACCCTTTTGAATTCAAATATTTGATGATACTTCGCGGAAGTCGCTTTAGCTTAGGGGCGCGAAAACTTCAAATCCGCCTCGGAAAAGACACTTGTATCATCCAGCGCAGTTCAACTAACCGTATAAAATATTATAATTTTCCAAATGGATCTTCCTCTATGCTCTATGTACCCACAGTGCTGGCCAAAGGGAAGTTTAAAACTCATTATTTATAATCTTTGCCTATTACGTTAATGTCACTGTAGCTTTCAAGATATACCTACTGTTACCAGTTTACACTTTCCTCTGACCACCGCTGTAGCTATTATTTACCAGCAATTACTATGGAGGAAGAACAATAATATTGTCTACCATGTAAATGCTTGCAAATCATGCACGCCTGGACGCCCAGTAATAAAACGTTGAAACGCTTGTCGCGCAGGTGGCCACGTGAATCCAGCTGTCTCGGTGTCTTTCGCCCTGTGTCGACAGATCTCCCTGCTCCGAGCCGCTCTTTACATCGCGGCCCAGTGTGGAGGTGGCATAGCCGGCGCTGCGATGCTTTACGGGTAAGTGATTAATCCAAAAATTCCCGCAAACCACCCTGTGGCGCACTCGGGATTTAATTTCGCGGTGGAGCCGAGTTGAACGGATAAAAATATTTCCAACGCAGATTCAATAAAACTGATTAGGTGATTATAAAAATGTATATAAAGCGTAAAATCCAGTATTCTTTTCCCTTTACAAAGCCCCTTCTTTGGGAGGTGCCAGAGCCCCTTGCCCCCCTCTGGGTGCGCAGCTGAAACCACCGCTTTACCGTAGAACAATCGAATCTCATTCGCGCCCACCGAACAAAAATTCTTCAATCTTCCAAAGCGATCCATTCACCTCGCCTAAATCTCTTTCGGGGTTGTTGGAAACTCCACTTCTTGTCTCGTCGAAGCGAACTTGATCCCGTACAAGTTTTCGATGGTTGGAGCCGATCCAGTTGGCGTCCCAAGCGTGAAAAGTTCAACGTCGCGCTTAAGTGGCTGCAAGTCCCTCGGGCACACGGAAGACGCTCGGGAAGAAGCGAGATAGGCAGAGCCAAGAGGGCAGCTGCCAGATACGGAACCCGAGAGGGCCTTGTGGCCGAGCCGCCGGGGCTCCTCCGCGCTATCTGAATCATTCTCGCGGCTCTCCCCGAAGCAACTCGCGACTTTAAACAAACATCTCCCTTGCGCCGTTGGCCGCCGAACGCGAAGGCAGAGAGCTGGGGTACAACCTGCCGTTGATAAGCCTCCGGTGACTGATTACACCGAGGTACACAACCCTCGGTATCGCGTGGAAGGCAAACGGTGGACACCCGACGCGATTAAAAGCTGTGAATTCCTCGGGAGATTAGTTGGACGCATTCTGCGCCTAAAAAGAAAAGATCTCTATTAGTATATACTGTTATTACACATTTTCTATTAGTTCAATACGCATACAATTCCTTAGTTTCTCAAAGAAAAGGGGGGATGCACGAGCCTTGCTAGCCTGAAAGTGTTCCACAGGAACACTTTAGCGTGTCTAAAGGTTGCCCATAGTCGCTGCGGCTCCTTTATTTTCGCCTCCCGCTCGGCTGCTCGCGATGGACGGTGCCCCAGGAGGGCCGAGCGGTTACCCCGTCTCATTTTTCTCTTGCCCAGCTCGCGAGATCGGGGCACGTGCACGCGCGGTTCGCAGCCCCTGGCGATCGCTCGCCGCTTCCACGTCCGGAACACGTATCGGGCCCGATCATCGCGTATGAATCCATAAATCTCTCCGCGCGGAATTACAGCGGGGCCTTATGGGCTAATGACAGAGACGCGAGCAACGATGAAAATATAATAACGAGGCATCGCTTCGCTCCAGTCTCCTCCCTCGTCGTTGCTGTGAGCTAGTGCGATCTTGGGAAGGTAGCTCCGCTGGCTGCTGGGGCTACAGGCTTCCCTTCAGAAATCTTAAAGTATATTGTATAATCCCACGTATCGTCGATCAGAGTGTTTGTAATTGCTGCGCTGAAGGAAATTCGGGCATCCGAGTCGCGCCTTAACAAGAAAGATCTAAAGTAGCGCCTTGTCGCGAAGGTGCTAATTAGCTGGGGAGAACTGCCTGAAAATTGGAGAAGAAATCTTTGAGGCAAGGAAAAGAAGACGCTTCCTCTGTCGAGGAAATTAAAAAAAATTGTAATCCTACTTCACAGTACTGTGCAATTCAGGCCTCCAAACAGATGTTCCATTCAATAGAATACACTGTACTCGCAGAGAAAATTCTCAAAGTCGCGGCAAAATAGTGGCATTACCCTGAAGGGGTTAAGAGAGACATCCATAAAAGCTACAGAACGATCCATGTAGAACCGTTCGATCACTGCCTAAATTATTCAACGGGAACGTGACTGGCGAACGACAGAGCCTGAAGAGGCCAGCGGAATGACGCGAAGGAAAGGTGGGGGAGAGAAGAAAGACGCGAGAGAGGAGGCAGAAAGAGGCACGCGTAATTGGCAGAGGCCGGTGGAGGAGGAGAGGCTTCCACGGAGATGGTGAGCACCTGCCTTCGTTTCTCCGTTCCTCGTTCCTGCCGTCCTGCGGCGGGCCACCGCCACGCAGCTGCCGCAGATGTTTCCCCTGGACCAGAAAGGATCGAGCCGCGGAAAAAAAGGCACGGGCGTGCGGCGAAAGACGAGGATAATGAATACCTATGCGAGCGGCCGAGGTGGGACAAGTTTCACGAGGGCCGATATCGGCTCATTGAAGGAGGACACGTCGTGGATCCGAGGAAGCAGATGTTCCGACCGGGAGGATCATCGTCCTCCCTTTCTCTCCGCTCCTCCGCTTTCTGCTCGCCACTTGCTCCATTGAAATTAACACTTCCACCGCCGCGTCAACCGCGCCAGCGTCCCACTAAGCAAAGCACGGCGGCGATTTTAAATTAAGCTGAGTTTCTTCGAAATTCAAATTATGCTGAGGAATTTCTTACTTTGGTTAATTGCCAGAGTTACCTTCGGATCGGTCAACCTGCAGAGGGTCACAGGTTCGCGCAGGTTCAAGCCCCGAACCCCTGACTACGTCGCGACGAGGCTGGGGTGCAACAATACCCCCGTCACGTGTACCCCCATGAAGCCTCGTCGATGCTCCCGGGGTATAAAAAATGGGAACGGCCCCTAGAACGGACGGAGATATAGTTTCGAACGTCATTATCCATCCATTTGGGCTTGGAGTTACGAGCTTCTCCCTGGTGGAAGCTAGAGAAGCTGGTGATGGGGGTTGATAGCGGTTGGGGCTTTCAAACAGAATATCTCAGAGATATAAGAGTTTCAACGGGGTATTCGCTCGAAAAATCGATTTTCTTTGTATATATTTTCTATTGATACGAGGTTCTTGAGTGGGGTATTCCGTTGAAAAGATTTTTGAGAAATTCGAAGTATCAACGAAGTTGCATAGGTTTGATGTTAAACGTAAACGCCATTCTCTCGAAACTACATTTTTCAAACTGGTCGGCGTGATTCCTCAGAAGCTAGCGAGCCGATTAACTTCCAATTGTACATACATCTTCTATATACTTATCTCTATCGTCCCTACTAAAATTACAAAAGTATCAGCAATATTTCCATGTTTTATCACAGATCAAAGTAAAACATTTAGTTAGATAAATGAAATTTTCGCCTTCAATGGGTCGCCATTTTTTATTTCTCCAATATTAATGAGCGACCGAGGTAGGGACGATAGAGGCAAGTTTACAGAATAGAATAAAAGTGTCTTTTTTTATGTCGGATAAATACAACGGACGCAATCGTGTTAACCGTGAAGGAGGGATTTTTAAAAGTGATCGCACACAAACACTTCTAACGTAATAAATATTCATCACTTTTCCATGTAACCGCGTGAAAGTGTTGGTAAAATATTAGTAAACCCAATGTACAAAGCCAGGACTATGTAGGACGTTTATTCTGGAAGGAAAAAATTCATAAAAACCGCCCATCTTTCACACACCTTCGAGCGAATACCCCCTTAAGTAGAGTTTCTCATTCTCAGATCTTGACGAGAGATTTTCTATTGAGTTGATTATTTAAAAGCAAAGAACTGCTAAACAAAACCTACGATTTTCTTGCGCCTAAGGTGGCACCTCTACTTAAGCAGATCGTTAAACAATCCTGGCTCGCGGGTCCTCCCAGTGTCCAGGAGCAGCGAGTATGTAGACAGATCCGTCATCGCCATCGAAGCCGCCCCCTGACCGCCATATGACCGCACAAAGAGACGACAAGTGCGCGATATGTACCGAAATAATAATCGAACAATACTCTAGTTAACCGGCCCGGCATCCCTTCCGGGGCCGTCTCTGGGGAGGCTCGCGGAGCCTGGGCCGGGAAAAAGCGCGCGTAGGCGCAATGGAGACAGAGATGGGGCGCGGAGGGGAAAGCCGAGCCGAGTATCCTTGCATCTGTCGCAACTGGATCCAGTCCACGGCGTTTGTAAAACACAGTATCCGCGCGCACGAGGGTCGCCCGCTCCCACTGCGACACTTCGATCTAGTCCCCGGGAATATAAATAAAAAGAGGGGAAAAAAGGCGCCGTGAGCCGATAAATCGTGGAGCGGGCGCCCGCGCCGGTGTGTATCGGCAACCGCGAGTCTAACTATCCGTGAAGAATTTACTGTCGCCTCTGCTCGGGTACAAGACTTTCCCATTTACCCTCGTCCGGGTTTTAGCTCCGGAGGAGACGGATCATACAGGAACTGTAACAGGAGCCCAATGTAATCTCGAAAATTACTGGCAGCCGCGAGGAAATCTGAGTAACTTCAATTGATAAATCTATCCAAGCATCGTTTATGCATACCGATGGCGAGGGCCATATGTGGCGCCTATTAAGTAGAGTCGGGAATATAGAGACCACGGAGAGTCAGCGTTAGGGGAATCGGCTAAGCCGGTGTCCAGTAGCGCAACGAATCCGAAGATCACGAGTTCGAGCCCCGTCGCCTCGGGTTTCGCTTTTTCTGACTTTTACACATCTAAAATCTAACTGAACTGGGACATTTCCAAATTATGATGGATCTCCAATGTCGTAGAAGTTAGAGGTGTAGGCTGCAGTTGCGTGTAGAGTTCGCTTGAATCAGAGCAGGCTCCACCCAAGGTGGTTCTCCCAGCTCCTTCAGGTTCTCATTGTTATCATCCAAAGGAGTTGAAGAGAACGATGGTGTAGCAGGGGAGGGGGTGGTTTCCTTCCAGAGAAGGTTCGCCAGGTGAGCCGTGATTCTTCGACAAATTAACATCCAGTCGCGAAAGGGAGCGGCGGCGAGGGAGAGGTACATAATCCTATTTGTCGGGGGAGTGTTGCCACCACGAACCCGAGGAAACAGCTGTGAGGAAGCAGGTGGTGTGTCGTGACGTCAGGCAAGACACACGCAGCGCGCGTGGCGAACCGGATGTCCAGCCTCGCCTTGCGTTTCCTGCCCCTCTGTATCTCGCTAGGATCCTCTTCTGGTACAGTCCAAACTGGATCTACTTGCAATGCTCAAGGTTCCGTGAAACCACCGCTTCGCCTTTTCAATTAAGCCGCCGCCACAATTAGCGGAATAGGGAACGGACTGGGGAAATGTTTCCTCCTCAAGGAGGGTATGAGTATATACAGTCCAGCGGAGAGACTCAGCCTCCCCGCAATATCCCAAGATTTCCTTGGACGATCCTCGATATTGGCTCCTTAATCCGCGCTCTGAATAGTCCCAGCGGCGTGGACTTCCTCGGGCTCTCCTTCGTAGGTGATCCTCGACTGTCCAAATAACGTCTGCAGATCTGGTACATCCAAATATTGGACACGGAGGATTATTAGGACTCTTAGTTGTTTCGCAGTGTGTTCAAGCTTCGATGTCCATGGATCGTTAACGCGCTGGTGGTTCCTGGCACCAGGAGGCGTATCAGAGAGGAATACCGTAAAGCGTTAACAATGAGTCGGGTTCTCCTTGGTTCCTTCCATCAGCCGTTTGAAACCGTAACGATCATCCGAGGATACGTGTGCTGGCGATTCCAGGATGAAAGGATCCTATTGACCTGTTTGGCAAAGGAGGAGGCAGCTGGCCAAAGATCGTTGCCGGATCTCCCTATAGATCCTGTATAAATCGCGGCACGGTGGAAACACGTGCCAGCCACATGTTGCACAAAAGGAATCCTCCTTGGTCCTTTTCGAATCTGTCCGTGGCGCGTAAGTCGCCTTCACAAAGGAGCTTCAGGAGCCCCCCCATAAAATGATTCTCTGTCGGGGCAGGATCGAAGAGGGCACCGAAGGAACGGCAGATGTTCGCTGCCTTCGAGCCCGAGGAACCGCTGCGCCACGGTGCGAGGATGATACAGAGCGATCGAAGGATAAATGGGGAATGGAGATCCTAGAATTCAAGCTACTGTAGAAAACGGGAAAGTTTCTTGGAAGGATACTTTGCTTCCTTTATTCATTGGTCGATGTTGCAAATTTGAGATCTTTGAAATAGATTTGCAAGCTACTAGAAACTTTGCTTTCTCTGTTTATTGGTCAGAGTTGCCAATTTGGGATATCTGAAATAGTTTTGGAAGCTATTAGGAATTTTCCTTGAAGGATCCTTTGCTTTCTTTATCTATTGCTCACTAGTGCAAAGAGATCTCTGAAATAGTTTTGCAAGCTACTAGGAACTTCCCCAGATGTTCAGTTTTATGAATCCTCTGTTGAATATCTTGCAATCAGTTGACAGGGGCCATGATGGAATTTGGATCTTTAGGATTCCTATATTTATAGTTATTTTAAAGACACTGCCAGCGAATCTAAGGAAAGACTGAATATCCATGCAATCCAGTTTCCTAATTAACTTCCCAGTTAATTCCGTGAAAGGCCAACAGCCGGACTGCGCGTGCATCTAATCGCGCAGGCTGCGATCAAGGAACGGGGAAAGATTCTTGAGAACGAACACGTGGTCGCGACCATCTGTTGGCATCCTGCTCCGCTTCGACCCAGCCTAAAACAGGCCCTTTTCGGGTCAGGAGCTTCCTTTCTTCTCTGCTCGGAGCCGACAACCTTCCTCTCTCTGAACAACTGTGGCGTACCTACACCAAATAATCCGCATTTCAACCTACATCCACCTTCCAACGGTCCCAGAAAAATCTTCGTACATAAAATAGTACTTCTCATTGCAATCAGAAACCTACAAATCTTCCTATAAAATCTTCAGTTCCGATACAAGTTCCTCCTATTTACCTAAAACAGCAGAAATGGCACTCGCTTGCGAATCAAGCGCGAATATACAGTCCTCTGTGAAGAACTGGGAAACAGGTTGCCGCGCTCCACGGTCCCCCAAAGTGTCTCCCAAGTGCGCGTTCCATCGTTTACACAAAAATGATCGTTAAATAGGCCGCCGTGCAGCGAGAGGCGTAAATTTTCCCACCGTTCGGCCGACAAATATTTGTCCGCGAGGAAGGCAACGTCCCCAGTCTGGAGAGGTGCGTGGAAAGACGGCCATATGTTCGTCGCCTTGCCTCGCTGACGATTTATTTTTACTAAACGGGGAGAGGCGCAGCTTGCGCGACTTCGCAGCCCCGGCACGTCCATCCGCCGCTGAAACAACGAATTCCTGCGGGGGGATCGGGCCCGCTCGGTGCCGCGACTCGTGCGAGCTGGACGCTCGCGAAACGCGCGGGCTTTTGTATCGACCACCCGGTAAAAGGTGGGCTCCTCGCGGGGAGCAGGTAAAGCATTCCTGCTGAAACGCTTCTACCTGACCCACCTGGCTTTCACGCTGCATTTTCGACCGAACAACCACGGTTTCTCTCCATATACAGGGTGTTTCCTAACGTGCGGAAAGTATAGTAAGTGGGAAAAGTATAAAATACTCTGACTTATCCTTATCTTCTCGCAATTCTATCGACGCAAGTTCAACTACATCAACCCTTAGCATCGTAGCGTAACACCGGTGCCATACGAATTGAAAAATCGCGCGCGCCATTTGGGGGTGTTTTCGTGAATTTTAAAGCGTTACTTTACTATTAGCATATGTCACAAGTGTCCCTAGGGCAGAAACACATCCGTAGAAACTCTACTGTGATGCACTGCCACGTATTGTTGATTACAACTCTCAGTTTCGCCAGGGCCGCACAGTGGGGCAAACGCGGACAAAAATCCAAAATTTAAAGTTCGTATCTGGAAAAAATTATTATTGTATTTTATCCGTAAATAGTCAAAGAATAAAAACCTCTTCCCTTTTTCCAAAAGCAAAATGTTACAAAGCTAACATTATCAAAATTTTCCTTTGTAGCTATAATTTATTTTGTCCTTAATTATTATTTAAAGCTTGTTACAGCCTATCTAGTTGGTCAATATTTTACAACCCGCACTTTTATACTATAAAAGTATCGTTTTGTAACAGTAGCCGCCGCATAAAGGTCATTAAATGACCAAAACCGTAAAAAAACTGAATAACTAACGCGTTAATACCGGAAAGTATCAGAGAATATATACCTAAAAATTTATTTGCACTTTCTTGCACATTCGGTAGTTATTGGAATTTATATGGGATGCCGATGAGCGCTGGTCAAGGCGTAGCGCGTGACGCAGCTCTGGAATTATTAATTTAATTAGTTAAGGTATTGTTGTAGAGGATTATTAATATTTGAAGATAATTATTTTTTGTATAAATAAAGTAAAAAAAAAAGGTTTACTTATTTTTAACTTTTGCTGTCCCAAAGTCCTATAGACGACCAAATGGTAAAAAGTAAATATTGGTAAAAATTCATTCTGAATCGAAAGAAACCAATTGCATGTCGATAGGATCATTAGTTTAAAAAATATTGAATTATGTCCGCTTTTTGTCCACGTTTGCCCCACTGTGGGCCGCTGAAAGTACCAGGTTATTTTTTCTCGCAGGTATTTCGGTTTCCCTTTTCGAATAAACTTGACGTCGAACATATAATAATGTATGTGACACCAGTGCGACGTTCTGCAAAACCGAGCATTGGCTGTAACACTTCTGTTACATCCCTATCTTCTCGTTTATATAAAAAATCATTACGCTGGGAATTTTTCGCTTGTTTTTACTATGACGTGTGGACAAAAATGCGTGGGTAAGAGTTTTTCTGGGTAAAATAAACAATCATGATACTAAGGGTTAACGCTCCGACGTGTTTACGACTTCGTTGTTCACATTCCAGCTACTATGCGCGGTGGTGTGGATCCAGGGCACGGCATTCAAACTTCACACGTAGCTTATGAACTTGCAGGGTAAAATGAAGTTGCAATGTTAATCCCCCAAGGCAAAGTAGGTCCTAGGAAGCTGGTATCCAAGCTTCAGACTGTGGAACTGCTTGCCGCTCTGAAAGCAGATCAGATGTTCCAAAGCGTTCTTGACTCTTCGTAAAAAAAACGCCACTGCTGAGTTTACCTGCAGCGCGAGGGATAATCCCAGGGCTGGTCGCAATGCGTACTCTGCTCGCGGGTGTACGCACTTCCTGCCTGCCCTCCCCTTTTCTTCAGACGCTCCCCATTCAACGCACGGAGGATAGAATTCTGATCCGACCTGCCTCGGTGCGCTGTCCTTTAAAAGCGTC